>JAMKCF010000014.1:14950084-15580084 GCA_023634235.1 Pisaster brevispinus | reverse complement strand
ACGACCAGACGACCAAGCGATCAAACAAGCTATGCCAATAACATGACACATCTTCTTCATCTTATCTACGACTACAACATCCGGACGCCTATGTTCTATGACTAGATCAGTCTGAATGTTAATTTCCCAGAGGATCTTGACCTGGTCGGTCTCTACAACTTCATCCGGAACATGATCGTACCTTTTTGCAGTCACTTGGACACCATTATTTTTACATAGACCCTAGTGAATCACCTTGGCCAACTTGTCATGTCTTCCTTTGTACTCCCTCTGTGCCATCATACTACACTCACTGACAATATGAAATACAGTCTCCTCCGCCTTATTACACATTCTGCACATAGGAGAGACGTTTGCTTTCTCCATCCTTGCCTTTATTACATTTGTCCTACGAGACTGGTCTTGCGCCGCAGTAATCAAGCCCTCGGTTTCCTTCTAAAGTTCTCCGCTCTTTAACCAATTGCTGCTGGCAACTTCTTCAGTGCATCTCAAGAACCGGCCATGACGTGGTTTGTTCCGCCAATCTTGATGTCTTTCCTCTTTCCTTTGCCTCTTGTATGCCTTCGACCCAACTTCGCCCGCCTTCGTGTACCTTTGCGCAACTTTCAACAAGTTCTCCTCAGTCCTCCTAATATGACAATGTAAGCTCCTGCGCTCGATGTTGACACTGTCTGCCACACTTAGCAACCCCCTACCGCCCTCTGACCTCGGAAGATAAAGTCTGCTCACATTCGCCCGCGGATGAAGCATACCGTTCATGGTCATCAGTTTTTTCGTTCTCCTGTCCATGACATCTAGATCTTCCTTCGTCCACTCGACAATACCCGCACTGTATCTCATTAAAGACACGGCCCATGTGTTAATTGCCTTAACCATGTTCCCCCCGTTCAGTTTCGACTTCAAGCATTTATTTACCCGTCTGATGTACTCTGCCCTCAACCTCACCTTTGATTCCGTGTGAAGGACATGGTCCGATTCAAGTACACCAATATACCGATAACTCTCTTCCTCTCCCAAAGCCCTCATCTGTGCACCATCTGGCAGAAATTATTATTATTATTATTATTATTATTATTATTATTATTAATATTATTATTATTATTCGTATAGGCAGGTCAAAAATAGCTAGCCGCCGATGACGAGTCCTTCGCCACGGGCTTTGTTTGACCAAGCGTTTTTCAGGTTTTGGACTGGGAGTGTTTTGAGGAAAAGACATTTTTACCCTGTTTTAGCGTGAGGTACGGGACTCATAATACTATTTCTTGGGGACTCATCTATTGGAAAAATGTAAGAATTAAATAATTCAGAGCATCCTAGAACACACAGGTGATGACTAATCTTTACTACTTTATCATCACTACCACGATGTGTGTACTTTAATACTACAGTGAACTGTAAGAGGTACAAAGACAGTTCAACAGCGCTTTTTCTTGTCAAATTGCAACAACGTGCCAGAACTTACAATCTCGTAACACCGTGTAAATTATGATACAACTGCAATAACATGGAAATGCTGTGCATACTTCATCTTCTTGTGTATGTAGAGTACGCCCTCTATGTTAGCAGCGGACAAAATGTCGAAACCAAGTGACACAGACACGTTTCGCCTTGTGAAATGGACTAGTCCACATGTCCAATCTTTATACATAGAGATTAAACTGTGTATTTTCAACAACAAACTGTCAAAGCAAAAACCTTTCAATATTTTATTTTTCCAACTCCAAAAATTATAAATGACAATCAAAAGTTACAGCTTAGGCCTGGACTTTACCAAAGTAACGACCATTAAAGGTGCAAGCAAAGGACCGAAAAGAGGTGAAGTCATCATTAAATTAGGCTATAGGGTCAAGTCTAGTGCTGGATGGCCATGGGCATGGCCCGTCTTGAAAGCGTAATTTACCACTAGCTTCTGAAGGTTGATAGATTGAAATCTAGTAGAAATAGAAACTGCGACTTGAGAAAAGTCTATAAAATTGCTGTTAATAACGTTAAATCCATTACCATGAAAACAAAACAACATGGAAAGTGTGAAATCCTAGAAAACTCAATGGTGACTTGTTGAAAAAATGTATTAGGGAAATTTTTTAATAATAATTTTCAAACGTTTGGTTGAACAATCTCGACAGTGATCAAGACTGTGGTCCGTGCATCAAAGACGAGGCTTATCGGCCAAAGAAAAAATCATGAAAAAGTAATAATAATGCATTAATACCCTAACAGGTTTGAACAAATTTCAGCTCATTATTTCAAATACATAGGCCTAAACAACAGAGAAATGTAAGGCTTCCATATTCAGCCGCCTTATAATGGAGTATGAAGGTAAATCTGGAAATTTTCTTAGTCCGGTTATAGGCCTACCTGTTCAATAAGTTAACAAAACATAAAATTGATTGATTTCTAGTTCTACCAATGTAACAGGCTTTAAAGGAAAATACCGGCTTACCGTTTATGTAATCATTTAGTGATGTAGAATCACAAGCCATAATTCTTAGATGGTTGCTTTAATATCACGTAATTAACGAAAAATGGGGGAAATACAAAAAGCGGTCAAAGGTCAGCGTATACGCTATTCCAGCCGTTGCAACTGTCAAGTTTACGCGACATTGTTGCGCAATGTTGTTTATGGGATAATTATAACAATGGTAAGGAATGAGGATCCAGTCTTCATATCCATCTAGGACAAAATTCCCGTGTAAATAAACAACGGACATAAGCCCACGTCAGTCTGGTCCGATCCACACCAACCTGTATTCTGTATATGACCATGGATCCATGATTGGTACGACGAACTTACTTGGAATGGCGAACGTTTCTTCGACATCCAAGGATCGGCCGAAAAAAACAACGCAAAGAAAAGAAGAAGAAAAAAGACGGTGCAACGAAAAGTAAAAAGTAAAAAACACACGATAAGGGAAAGCCAGCAAAAGCAGCACCGCAACCACAGTCTGAGGTTAGTGTCCCTCATCTTGGACCATCTTTTCAGATTGGCTTGGCCAATAACCTGTGCCAAGCGAACCTCCCGGCTTCGCTGCAAACGGTTTGCCCTTCTCCTGGCAGCTTTTGCGATTGCATTATCCCGTTTTTCGGCCGATGATTTGAATGGACGGGCCGCCGGGGTCTTTTGGTGGCGTTTTTAGGGGAGAAGGCATCGTATGCAGTTGTAGATAAACAGTCCGTCGTCCCGAATGTGTAGAACCAAAGAGTTGCGCACTAGGCAGACTCACAAACGCATAATGCGTCACGCCACAATCAGCCCCCATATAACACAAGACACAATATACATTCATGGAAGGGTCTATTGAATCATGAGTACAATTTTACGATCACGTTTATGAATAATATGTTGCAATACGCTACTTATCATAAATGTTGTTTTACTGAACTTCAAGTTCTGACAATCATTTTGTTTCGCATTATTTTTACCGAATGTGTGAACCAGATTAATTACGTGGTTCAAAACAAGTAAAACTGTGGGTTGATTTTTAACTCGTAATTATTATTTTTTTTGAGGCCAATGGTACAAAAGACAAACAGCCAGTCAACATGAGATAAAAATGTGATTGTGATGCAAGGAAATTAGCAACTATAAGCGCCCACAAGCGGTCAAAAAATGTTACGTTAAATTCTGTGATATGTTTACTATTTCAAGACACTCTTCCCAAAATGTCCGGAAAGCTGTTTCAGTTTTGAGCTGTAACAAGTGTCAGTGCGCATATCTTGGTTAAGGCAGCCTTTAAAGGGTAACTATACAGTATTCGTTTGACCTCTTACTATCGACGTTATCACAGTTTTTTTATAAAGCACAGTGAGTGGATTTCGTAATGATGTCGAGCAATGTTGCAGCTATAATGGTTGCCATTTAGTGTCTACCACTCAAGTGCACCCTCGTGTGCTAATCCAAACTCTTATAAGATTCTCTCTTGGCCCTTGACTTAACCAAGAAGAAAACGCCCCCAGCGATGATGATGACAAGAGCTAGACTACCAATCACTATGCCGACGATCATCCCTGTGTTGTCTGTTTTTAATGGGGCTTTGGTGGGTTTGTCTGCTTCGCACTTTTCCACTGATTGAAAGAAAAACACATAAATACAAATGACTTAAATCATTGCATTAGCAATTGCTAGGAAAATCGAAGTTCAATCACGTAGTGTAAAATAATAGCAGACAATCGAGTCCCAATCCCTTGGTAGACGGCATTTTGGGAAAGTATACGATTATGGTGGGCGGCGGAGTGGCGGGGTGAGCATTACTTCACAAAACTAGACCACTGGGTCCATTCCTCTTGTTCCCGCAGGAATTGTGAAAGTCGAACACGGAGTTCTTGAAAAACATATCAAAACCATACAAAACGTTGTTTTAATACAACAGATTTACCTCTCCAAAGTCATGGTAAGCAGTAATGGATAACTCGATGGTCTACTAACCAAACTAATTACCCCCGTCCAGCTAGATCAATAAATAATGCATGCTGTCTTTTCAAGACACTGGTAACTTAAAAGAACTTGACAAAGTTGACGAGGATTGGCTCCTCACATAATAATAACAATTAATAATAATAATAATAATACTTGGTTCTTATATGGCGCTTTATCACACCCCTAGGGGCGTATCAAAGCGCTCAGTATTTTGTTCCTGCAAGGTAAAGTATGAGACCTATTCCTTTATAGCACCATGTATTGGTTTACGAGGTGCTGTGGCGCATTATGCTGCCAATCAAACCAGGAACACCGGGGCGGACCCCTTCTCTTTACGATAAGTGCACTGGGTTCTTTTACGTGCGTTACACAACACACGGGATCAATTGCTTTACGTCCCATCCGAAGGACGAAGCAATCATGGTAAAGTGTTTTGCTTAAGGACACAAGTGTCACGACCGGGACTCGAACCAACACTCTGCTGATCAGAAACACCAGAGCTTGGGTCCAGTGCTCTTATCTGCTCAGCCACGACACGCCTGTTGAGCCTGGTTGTTAATATACCATTTTTTTTTTTTAACATACGAGTGAGCAAACGAACAGAACTCTTAAATCTGCTGTGTATGTTAGTCGCATGATCCTGCCTCAAGCAAAATAAAAAAATTAATACAAATAAAGGGACAGAAAATTAACTCACCGTCCCCAAAGTTGCCTTTATCATCTGATTCATCAGCGAAAGGTTGAAACATGAGTTCCCTGAAGGTGACAACAGTAGGATCCATGGTTATTTCTTGGTTGGTACACTGATAGGTCTTCCCCGTTGATCCTTTGACATTGATCTTTTTCTTGTCGTTGAGCATCGTCTCTTCGAGTTCACCTTGAAGCAAGAACACAATTTGGAACATGGATTTTGAAGATACAACAATGGTATGGAGGCTTGAGTAGTAGAGTATCGACACACGGAAGTTGTAGTAGGTATCATTATTGGAATCGATCAATAAAGTGTCAAAATACGGAAGCTGCAATAGGTATAATGACAAGAATCGGCCAATAGAGTGTCCACGGAAGTCGCGCTTGGTATCATTATCAGAACTGATCATTAGAGTGTCAACACACGGAAGTCACCCTATGTATCGTTATAAGAATCAGCACATAGAGTGTCGACACACAGAAGTCACCCTTTGTATCATTATAAGAATCAGCACACAGAGTTTCGACACATAGAATGTGTAGTAGGTACGAATTGATCAATAAAGTGTCGAAATACGGAAGTTTGAATATAGGTATCAATACAAGAATCGACCAACAGAGTGTCAAAACACGGACATCGAACTTTGTATCAATTTAAGAATCTTTCAATAGAGTGTCGACATACGGAAGTCGGACTTAGCATCATAAGAATTGATTAATAGAGTGTCGAAACACGGAAGTGGGAATAGGTATCATTATAAGAATCGACCAATAGAGTGTCGAAACACGGAACACGGAAATCAGACTTGGTATCATTATAAGAATCCATTCTTGACTAAAAGCTGACCAATAAGAGTAAGGCTTTAATTTCCACCTCGACCATGGATTGGAGTTCTGTAAAGATTTTTAAATATATTAACCTCAGAGGTCCACGTACCATACTTTGTAGCGTTCCCATTAAAATAAGGTGTCTCGTATTTCCATTCGACGCTAACGGTGGTCAACTCGAAAATCTTCTCTACACTTGTAAACTCGAGGCGGAGGAACCAATTTGGTCGATCGTTTATGTTAATGGCAAAGCTTCTGGTACCTTTTACCGAGCAATTACCCGATGGTACGGAGTTAGGTGCAACTTCAACAACAGAGACAACGTCTTTACGTATCTGTTCGAGACATTGATTGATAGAAATAAACACAACAGTCAAGCCGTATTTTCAGGTTTGACTTAAATGATGCGTGGTATATTGCCTTGCTGGGTTAACAGCAATTATGTTCTTTTTCTTTTCAAGGTAGTGAATCTAGTGTTGATAGGTCACATGGTTCGGTGCAAGCTGTTTCATAGCTTCTTCCAGATCTGCAATGCTTTATCATTGTCCGGTATATTCATTCGGAATCTGTGTGTGGATGTTTAAGTTCAAAAGCTATGGTACCCGAGCAAGATATTGCACCATACATCGTTTATATTAAACTCAAAGATGTATTTAAGGACCATACGCATTGACGTCATCACGCCGCCAGCTAAAAGGCAAAGTGGTGACGTCGCGTTAGTTGCGATAATGGTTAGTATGGGGGAAATTCCAATATTGACCCAATTCACCTGACGTCATCATTGAAAAAGTAGCTACCACTCCTTTCTAACAAGGTATTTGAACATATTCCTAAACACCATGACAGGAGGAGGGAATTTTGGGGGACATAGAAGTTATGTATTACGACTTCACCCCACACGTTTCGCTGCACACCACTCCCCCTTGAACTACTATATACGGGGTTTTCAGGATTTGTTTTAAATAAATTGAAAAAAGGAAGGACGATAATATAAGACAATACAATAAACATTTTGACTGAATCTGTTTGGAACTTTTTAATTGTCCTGTTTGTGCATATAGCGGAACTGCACAACACTGTGTCTACAACCGTAGATGCATTCACCATTCAATAGTGGCTTGGAGGATACACAGTGGGTCCTTCAGGCAGAGCATATTAATTGAATAATGCTATTTTATCAGATAAAACAGTATCTCCCCAAGGCAACTTTGAAATGATAATATCATAATCATAAATGATGATAATGATGTTAATGGTGAGCTAAGGTAAAGATAAAACTATGTACAATTGCACATAACATACAGGGGATAAAGATGTCCATGGTGGAAATCGTTCTTATTATTTTTTTTTTCTTTTCTTCTTCTTTTTCTTTTTATTTTTTCCTTTTTGTACCAAAATGTTCTCAGCGTGACTTTATCTATTTAATTAACACAATTTTGTTTTACTTTGTAACTTACGTTTCCTTCCCAGTATGTGTACTTAATGTCAATCTTTGCATAGAATTGCATCAGAATACACCTGCCGTCCGTGTCGTTCACTTCATATCTGTGAATGAATTAATGAAACTTACAGTAACTTTAAAAAATATAACGCGGGTCATGGATCCAGAACCATTTCGTGTTAAGAGGGTCAATAAAATAAATATTACAACCACTGCCTGATGGAAACTATTCACGATCCTCCGCGTGCCCCCTTCTATTTCCGCCGACTGAACGAAAACAACAATTAGGCAGCAAATAAAACGATTTCCCCGTTTTAAAATGGTTAAAAAATCACTTATAAAATGCTTCTAAAATATCCATTGCACCACACAGCATCCAATGCTTAAAGTTTTCCCGGGTCCCTAAAATGGGCCCTTGACCCTACACCGTGGTCAACTTATCTTACAAGATTAGGCCTACTGACAATTTTTTATTTGGAAATTAGCCCTCGACGTTTGAGCCCTCGACCCGTACCTGAAAACTGACTGGATAACGGATACAGACTTTGGGGATGTATCGACGTTGATATTGAATAAATCCGCACTCTGACCAAAAATGGATTTAAAATTATCAGCCTTAATGTGACTCGAAATATATCAGCATCATGGGTTACTTAGAATTAGCATGGGTGAGATCAGTATCAATCTGATTATCGGATTCAATTGCATCTAAGTACTGACATTAATGTACCTTGTGGGGCCAGGCATGACAGTAATTGGTTGGGTTGTCGCTTTCATAAATGTTGTGGGTTCAGAAGTTGTCCCATTGGTTTCCTCGGTCGTAGTGTTAGCCGTTGTTCCAGCCGTCATATTGGCAGTCGATCCGACTTCAAATGTCGTCATGTTATCAGTGGAATTTGACTCTTCCGTAGTCATACCAACAGTGGTACCATTCATAGCAGTCGTTGGGGCAGTGGTTGGACTAGACGCAGTTGTTTCTTTGATCGTTGTAGTCTTGGTTGTGATGGCCATTGTAGTCCCCAGGGTGGTTGCTTTACCAGTGCTTGCGACGTCCGTTGTTTCCGAAATTGCTGGTCCCACACCTTGGAAAATCACAAATTTAGCACACATATTTTGTTGACCATATTGTTGCAGGGCAAATTAGCCAAAACTTGAGAAGTATTGTTTTTCAAAAATGTGTATTTGTGGGGTAGGATGTAATATGAATTATTGTTCCTAAGACCGGTTTAAAGTGACTGCGAGAGAAACGAGAGCAAATGGTGACGTACAAACGATGGTTGGCCAACCATCGCTTCAAAATAATACAAATTGAAATTTTTCTTTAAAATGAGGTAACACCTGGCGAAACTTCACTGGATATTCACTGGATGATGTAATTTACCTTTAAAAACAGTCGATAATCCGATTTGATTAAAACCTACTGTAGCTGCCTAAAGAGGTTATAATATGTACTTTAAAACCCACTTTTAGATTTTGAGCTTTTTGTAATGAGATATTTTGAGGTTATTTTCTCTTCAAACTTACCCAGACACACCAGAAAAAAACATACAGCTAGGTTCGCCATGATGTCACCTGTACCGTCACGCAGAATGAAAAACACTAAAATGGTGGTCTCACCAGACCTTGTGATTCTTACGCTGTCTAGATACCGTTTAAAGTTAAAACTAGGTTGTCTTGTGAAATAACACGTAGAATTATGTAAACACCTTATCAATGGACTTTCATACCCTCGTGCTCCTGAGTCGGTGTTGACAAACCCCGCTAGGACAATGTTGGTATAGGCTGTGTCCACAAGTGTTAATACATCTAGTGGGGCAACAAACTTCGGTAACGAACGGCATGGTGCTCGGCACGGATCCAAATTTTTGTCAAGTGAAGCAAAGGCCAGACATAAGTGGTCGATATCAGCTACCTTTAAGCTCAGAAAAACATGGCAAAAATAACCAAAAGGAAAACAAAACAAAACAAAACACGGAGACAGCATGCACTATTCAGCTGAGATTTTGAGCTCTACGTCGTCATCTTGTTAACTACTAAAAAGACCGACGTCTCGTGACAAGCAAGTTTCAGTATAAACTGAGATTTCTACACTTCTTTTATAGTTACGCAAACTCCTTTTTAAAAAAACATCAGAAATAGCTAAATTATTCGATATGCCTCATGTATCATCATAGGCTATTGAAGGTTATAAAACATACATTTTGTAGTTGCACACATTCATGATTTTTTTTCCTGCTTTTTCCAAAAGGTTAAGAGTCACATCAGCTGGCCTATGTTAGGCCGAACGTTTTCTATTAAATTTCCATTTTGCCAATTTCTTCTTTTCTCGTAGTACGCTACTGATTGGTTTCATTTGTCTTTCATCTGCGATGACTTGTGTATAAAATATTGTATACTTAAGCAGCTCTATGAAATTTGGCCAATGTCTAAAAAAAATAATCATTAATCTGAAATAACACAAAAAGACATAATACACTCCTTTATGCAATTTCATATTATTTGCAGTCTCAAAATATGCACAAAAAGTATCCAAATATGTTTAAAGACGACTTATTTAGCAATAGTATACAAATTATAATGCATACAAAATATGGTATTCTGAGTATTAACAAGCTATGGTAATTCAAAAACATAACAAGTAAACTATATTCCACTGGGTTTTTGATCTCAATAAACCAGCAGAACTCATAAGTCATAGCAACGGGAAAAGTTGCGTGTTTCTGGTGTGAGATAGTATGACAGTGGTGTAACTAGAGGCACGTGCCCCCAACCAAATTGATGTCCGTGCCCCAGGTGCACCCCTCCCCCTTTGAAATCTGGACTTTTTAGATTTAAAAAAAAATGCCAGAATAAAATGTTACTTTTCATAATTTCAATAATTTTAAAACTGTCTTTTCCATTTATGCGCACACAATGTCTTGTCTTTGTACTCACGTCAGATCATCTTGAAAAAAAAAATAGTAAAGGACATAACATGAACGCTAAAAGGGCGCATGTTTAAGAGAAATTAAAACGTAAATTTAAGTTTTAAGTTTCCCCCCTGGTGCACACACTTTGAGCCCCCCCCCCCTCAAATTATTCCCCAGTTTCGGTGATGTGTATGAATATGAAAAATCCTGAAAATTTGACCAAAAGTTCCCTCTTTGACGAGGAAAAAGCCAAATAGATGGTTTACAGACTCTCTACATCATTTCAATTGATAGCTGAAGGTTTGGTCACAACCAGGGCCAAGTCTTTCATATTTGTGACGGCAATTTCGCCTCTTTCAAGAAAATCTAAATGTGCAGAGAGACCAATAAAAATCATGAAATCAGGAAAAATCATGAGAAATCATATGCCTGGTGTTGAGCAGGGACCCTCATATCAGGTTTATTTCGATTGTCACACTCAAAATAAGCAATGGTTACTTTGGAGGGCTTTGACTAAAAAGACTTGGACTGAATTTTGTTTCTTCTAGAGAACTGGTACTCGTACAGACACCAATCCTCCACTATCCTAAATTCTATAGACTTGGTTCCAAGTCTGTGACCATGTTTTTGTTTTCTACCAATAATGTTGCCTTCTTGTGGATAAACCATTATGACTGACTTGAAATCAAGTCTACCACTTATGTTCACTCAACACCAACATATTTAGGCTCAGATTGGTAATGGCCTTGTGACTTGTGCCTTGGATGATCCAAGCAAGGAATTTGGCACACAGTCAGAGTATGTCAGGAGAAAGCTATATGGCTATAAAAAGGCCGTGGCGGATTTGTCCCTTCTTGATAAAAATATATCGGTTTTAAAAAACAAGCAACTTTCAAAATAGTTTACATTGTTTGCTATTCTACCTAGACTATACATATTAATTATTTTCATACCACAAATCTACAACTGCCTTATAGGCAAATATCTTTCTACTGACCTCCCTGCATGTGTGCCAAACATTTCTTGCTCGTATGTCAAAGACATAAACCCATTACATATTATATGCCGTCCCAAGTTCCAGATCTTCAGCAACCAGACAACTTCCTGAATTGGCTTTCATAGTGTATTCAGCTTGAGACCCTCCACTCAAGGGTCACTCAACACCCACATGCTTGGACTTGGACAATTATTGGTATGCCTGGCCCAGTTATAAGCAACTGTTAATTGGGCCTTGTCCCAAATCCTCCACAATCAAACAACTTCCTGAATAAAGATGTCATTGTCGCCTAGCCAGAGACCATCCTAAATCTCACACTCTATGGTCACTCAACACCAAAATGCTTGGACTTGAATAAATATTGGTATGCCTGGCCCAGTTATAAGCAACTGTTACTTGGGCCTACAGTCCTCAATTCTCCAAAATCAGACAACTTCCTGAGTATGATTTTGCAGGATTTTGGGACTGTTAGGTTTATAACAAACAAAACTGTTTTTTATTACAGTTCTGTACTTTGTCTCTAAGTACCAGTTCCATTTTCATATTTAAAAAGAATCATTTGAATATAGATCATCCTCGAATTCATAATTTTACAAAATGCAAATCCAGAAAGCACAAATTAAAGGACTAATCCTTTTCTGATTATGCAAAAGCAGGTATGCCATAAAATAACCCGCAACATAATTTTGGAGTGATTTTATAGTTCAATGCAGGTGTACAAAAATAAAAGTAACATTTAGCGAGGTGAATTTTAGGAAAACATGTTTATATTAACTATCACGGCCTTGAAATTAAACCAGAGCCTTTGAAAGCAGCACAGTTTATACTAGCCAGGTGGTTGGGTGGGGTGGGGAGATATAAGCCTCAACCCAACCAAGCTGTAGGAGCTGGAAGGAAGACTTTTCCCCGATTGTTCTATAAAAACACTCCTAAAGCCCGGTTCATACTTCCTGCGAACGCGAATGGGAAGCGAATATTGCAGCACAAATTCGCAACGAATAATTCGCAGCAGTTGAAATGTGCTCAACTCCTGCGAAACATTCGCTGCGAAAACGGCCCTGTGACGTCAAAATTCGCTTTGCATTCGCATTCGCAGGAAGTATGAACCGGGCTTAACTTCTCTTTAAAAAATTCCTTCCAATTTGGCAAGCATTTTTCATATGAGCTAAAATTTCAGTGAGCTACAGAAATTTCTAAAAATGTACATCTTTTTTGACTAAAATGTAGATATAATAAAATAGAAAGCAGTAAACTTCTTCACACAATTCAGCAAAATATCTTAACCTGGCTTTAGTCTTGGTTCAAGATGTTGTTCATCATAGGCTGCTTTTAGAATTCACTCTGTGCCAATCAGATACAAGAATCACCCTTAAGAACCATTTGTAGCAAGACTAAACCTCTCTTTCATATACCAGCATGGTCCTGAATGCAGAGGTCAGGGATTCAAATCTGCAGAATATATTTTTTACCGCAGGAATCGGAAAGCACTGAGTATACAAGCTTATTACATAACGGTGTAAAGGTAAAACCAAAACAAGGTTTTTCTATCACCCATGTAGTCGTTTCATCTATGACAAATTGGTCGTAGTACCTACTGCTAATTACAGGTTTCAAACTGGCCCCTCGTCACTGGGTACTCTAAGTGTTCCAATGGTCAAGACTTCAGTAGTTCTAGGATCCAGGGGCCATGGGTCAAAAGCCCCATCGAGTAGTAAGCCTATGCCTTTGTATTTTGTTTTCCTGTAGGACTCAGGGAAATATTTATTGTACAGGCTTCTCACACATCTGTGTAAAGGTAAAACCAAAATAATTTGTCTTTATCCCGATGCTGTATGCAATTAAAACTGGGAAAAAATCACCATCATGCTGCAAAAAATCTTCCTTTTCTCCCATTTAAAGCTTTGCATCCAAACCGAGGCTGGCAGGGGAAAAGTCTGAAACCTTTTGCCAGGGAAAAAAGTCTGGCACTTTTGTATAAAACAAAAAAAATCAGTATTCAGCAAAAAGGTAGACAGGGAACCTGGCAAAGAAGTCTGAAGAATAAAATCACAGCCTTCTCAGTAGGTCTCCATGAGGCTATACGTGTCACTGGGCGGGGCCTGGTGCTTTTTGACATAGTAACATAATCCAACTGTTCCCAGAAAGAATACACCGAAGATGACAGAAACTACAATGGTGGCAACCATCCATGTGTTACTGTGCTCAAGCGTCGGTGGAGCAGGATCGTCTGGCTTATACGGACATGGACCACCTGTGCAGGATGGGATATTAACAAGTAAAATCATCCTTAAATATTAAAGCTACAATTGTGTAGATACTGTAAAGAAAGATTGCAGCATTTTAACCATAACCAGCCTTATCCCATTAAAGTAAAACTATATATCTTGTTTGACCATGTAGAACTGAGGACTGCACTAATAACAAACTGATCATGCTTTACATGAGATCAGGCATAATGGCATAATCAGAGTACAACAGTTCGGTTGTTGAACTTGTTGAACATGTTTCACTAAATTTGATTGGTTTACTGTGGGTAAATTCCTTCAATTAAATACAAAAGCCCTTGGTGTACTGCATGGGCACATGAACATTATACCAAATGATAAAACAAGTCAAAATAAAGCACAGATTGGACTCCTCTCCATTGCATAAAGAGACTTGCATCTTACCAGGGCGGGTCAAAGTACATCAAAATCATGCATGCAATACATTCAAAACATAAAGAAACACAAAAGAAGAGTTACATATGTTCAAACGCCTGATTGAGGTTTACATTTTACACCCTGCTTGGCTTCAAACTGCAAAATCTGCAAAACTAAAGCCACGGTTTGCAGTTTAAGATCTCTCATATGACTCTGTATAAGTTTAACCTCTCCATTAGCTTACTAATTTCTTTAAATATATTGGCTAATTACCATAGTAATTAGTCAAAGATACGTGTCTCTTCGTGAGGCCTAAAAAATGTGATGGCCTACTTAAACACCCAACTGGTTAACGTGTTTTTACATAGGAAAGGGGCGCGTATGTCATGTGATCACGCATACGCTGACATACATGGCTCTTCGTGTAACCCGAAAATCGATTTGACCTACATTTTGCGCGCTTCTGTTGCAAAGTATAACAGTGCAATTTGGGGGCCTGTGGCTCTTCGTGAAAACGCAAAATGCAGTTATTGGGATAAAGGCCCCTTTCTGTAGTAATCAATAATTTAACATTTTAAGATATGTGGCTCTTCGTGAAAACGGTGATGATATGTGGCAGAAGGAGTCTCTCCCCCCCCCCCCAATATTCAAATAATCTAACACATCTTCCCTCTATTGCGCAGAAATAATTCCCCAACCCCCCAAAATCCTCTAAACAATTCCTAAAACTCCCAAAACACAATGGGAAAGGAAGGTTCACCACGCCACATATAATTAATGCATCAAAATATTTAATTAAGACTATAACTCACGTTGACTAGCACACATATAAAACCAATGCAGGACATTGGTTCTTTGGATCAAGAACAACTTATAGTGTTATGGCATTCTCAAGATTGCAAAAATTAACTTGTAAAAACGTTTGGAATAGAGCTTATCAGCTGATACTGTGAGTCTTTACAAATAATTTGAAGAAAATGCTTAAATTGTTTCTGCCTCTATGTTTTGGTTAATGAACAATTCTCACCTTTTAGTCTGAAAATAAACTCCTGGTGCTTTGTAATTTAATCACTAGCTTCCATTTTTATCTACTTCAAAAGCTGGTCGAGTTCCAGAACAACTTCAGCAAGAGAAACTTTTTTTTCAATCCAATCCCATTTCAATGCATTTTCAAACAAAATACCTGTATCTCCAATAATTTTTGGCCTCAACTGCGATTTATGATGGTTTTTCTTTCTGAACAATTTTGTTCAAAACTCCAATAGACCCCTTTCATCTAGGCTGCCATCGCTCAGGTCAAGAGTGAAAATGCGAATGTGTGTACGTGCCACACACAACTCATAGCCAATGTTAGGTCTTCTTTTGAAATCAGTGAGGGTTCTGTTTGAGCTTGTGGTCTTATATAGGGCGCCATCGCTCAGGCCGAACAATGGAAATGCGAATTTGTGTACGGGCCACACACAACACATAGCCCTTTGATAAAAGTCTTTATGTTAACTTACTTTCTCCAATTCGACCCTGAGCCTTGTCAGCAAAAGGCTGCAGTTTGGCATCTTCAAATACAATGCTCAAACCATCAGCTAAAGGGATGAGCAGATTTGCACAGGAGAATGAATTTCCAATTGGTGCAGCTACCCCACCCAGTGGACCCTCAGTCGAGCTATAGGTGTACGAAAATTGTCCTGTCAAATAACGCAAAAAGGTGTCGTTAGGAAAGTTTGGTTAAGTGATATAAACAAAATCATTTACCAGATAGTTCTACCACATTCAATGAATGTGTTTATTCTCCTGCGAGGTAATAGCGATAACCGTGAGCATAAACACAGTATGGTCGAGGTTACAACGACCCCATTGCAATATTATGTAAATAATTACTGCAAAAACTGTGTACCACTCTTCAAGCTGATAACTATTCCAAAGTTTTATAGATTGCTTTAAAAATCAAAACAAATGTTTTTGACTTTCCAATTATTTATTTTAAATAAAAATGTGATTTGGCATGATTAATCGCCATACAGCAAGTCAAAACTACCATACAATTGGCTGTCTTTTGCACACAACCACACAGGCTTCAGTCATAGTATCCAAGACCCACCCGCAAACATCAAGTACAGTGTGTTTATTGGTCAATCTCACCTGGACACTGTCAAGTATTGCCATCAAGGCAAGTATGATTCATCACATGCCATGCCAAGGCCAGTCCCAACCAATCTTACCTGCAAACACATGGGCTGTCTTTTCTGTTCACAAATATATGCACTTGACCTGACCTGACCTGACCTGACCTGACCTATCCCGAGTTCACTCCAGACCTGAGTATCCTCAGTATACTGCATCTGACCCCACCTGACCCAGTGTTGTAGGTCTCAAGACTGGTCTTGGTCTCGAGAACAGTCTAGAGACCACTTTTTACTGGTCTTGGTCTTGGTCTTGGTCTTGGTCTCCCTACTTGGAGGTCTCGGTCTTGGTATCGGTCTCAGACCAATGAGGTCTCGAAACAAGACCCTATTTATCGTGAAAAATGCATGAAAAATAACAGCATATATTTACTTGTTAATAATACCACCACTGCCGATTGAACAGCCAGCCTCGTATCCATAGTGAGCTACCCAGCCTGACATTGGTGTATTTGCATGTGTGTATGTGAAGTGCGTAACTTTATTATAAAGAGTTCTAGCCAGTCACTGGTTTGAGCATGATCCTGGAAAACACCACATACCGTACACCGCACATCGTTATATGCTGTGTCGTACTGCAGAGTGTTGTAGTTCTACTACTTACCGAGGATAATAAATGTCCAGTGAAGCATATCTGTTTGCATGTTGTAATTTGAAATTTGTGTTTGTGTCAATACAAATCCAAAAATGATAACTGTGCTTGACTTTTTCCACTTGTGTTATTTCATGGAGGTAGAATTAGACATCCATGGTTGTTTTAAAGGGGAAGTACATGTAGTGAGAAAGAAGTTAAACCAAAAAGAAATGACCTTTTTTGACCAGATTAGCTATTTCATGCATATGTTGCAAAACAACAAGTGAGGATACTAATTTTGACAACTAATAATATAATGGCCCTTTAAGATTTAGACTAAAATGTATAGGTCAAGTTGGCAAAATGATTAGGGTGTGCACCTTAATGGTATACACTTGGGGGATTCGTATGGTAACAAATTGTATTGTGGTTATCTGTTTTTGCTTTGCATTATAGCTTCCAATAGTTTTCCAATTTTGGTTGGCAAACTTGGGCTGCGATGTTGCAATAGAAAGGTTTATATTGCATCTGAACTGACCTGACCTGACCTGACCTGACCTATCCTGAGTATACTGCAGACCTTAGTATCCTGAGTACAATGCATCTGACCGGACCGGACCTGACCTGACCTGACCTGGCCTGCAGACCAGAGTATCTGGAGTATTCTGCATCTGACCTGACCTGACTTGACCTTTCCTGAGTATACTGCTCTTGAGCATACTGCCTCTCACCTGACCTGACCTATTTTGAGTACACTGCAGACCTGAGTAGTCTGAGTAGACTGAATCTGACCTGACCTTACCTATCCTACAGACCTGAGTATCTTGATACACTACATCTGACCTGACCTGACCTTTCCTGAGTATACTTCTGACATGAGTATTCAAACTTACCTTCTTCAGTAGTATCAAAATGATCATCGTATTTCGATTCAAATGACAGAGAGGTCAAATGAAAGGCACTCAAGTTAAAAGTTTTGAATACAAATCGCAGGGTCCAGGGGTCACCACTTCTATTGCTATCCGGATAGAAGTCAATGGCAAATGTTCTCTTTTCCATAGAGGAGCAGTCACCGGTTACATTTGAAAGTGGCTCCTCAAATGGGACTGACACGCTCACCTCAGTTGGCTGGAGAATGAAAAGAAGCAGTTTTTTACCAATTTAGACAAAAATCAATTGGTTTGGGGGGAAAATAAGTATTTCACAATATTGAAGACCTAGACTGGTGAAAGAGAGTCAGAGACACTTAACTTCCCTTTGTTATTGCTAGGCTCAAGTCAAAGTGTTAGTGTAATCTCTGTCGAAATGTGCAGTGGCTGATCCGGGGCATCGCATATCGCAAATATATGGATATAAGTATGCAATGTCTTGAAACTAATTGCAATATATGTATGAGCACATATGTATGCAATGTTGCAGAATTCATCGCAAATATGTGCGAAGGCCTGTGCGATGTCAGTCATGAAATTAATTGTGAATACTAACGCAAATGTATGCAATCTCATTCAATTATTCACAAATATGAGCACATACATTTGTGAATATCTTTGCAATGTCGTGTCGCATACCTTTGGGATGATGTCACAGTTGCAGATAATTTGTTAGTGACCTAGAAAGTATGCTGCAATATATCGGGAATACAGTCCTGCCTCTGTAAGCATTACTGTAAAATATGTGTACCCAGGAACTTGGCACCAGATCAAGACTTGCCATTCGGAATATCACCTCATTGTTTGCCTCACAATTATGACTACCACTACAATGACTACCGCTTACCTCGACTAGCTGCAAGAAACTCCCCAGATCATTAGAAATTTGTATTCAAAAGGTATGCGACAAAGTTGGCCTACCTAATAAAATTCATAACATGTATACGAACATATTTGAATATTGCAGAATAGGGCTGGATAGCTCAGTTGGTAGAGCGCCGGTACGTTAATCCGGAGGTCGTTGGTTCAAGTCCCGCTCCAGTCAATTTTTCTTTGTTCAAAACCCGAACTATTTAAATAAAAATTTCCCAGTCAGTTTCCCTTGTGGTTCATGACTAGCTATTTAATATTAAAAAGTCGCATCCCCTTAAGGTGATCCCGTGGCTGCCGCTTCCCAGGTTGAATCGTAAACGTGGGTGTGATCCCTGGCTACATGGCAGTTAACGGTTGTATGGCTTCTGACTGGCACCCCGAACAAAGATATTGACTAATAGGGAGACCGCCAACATAGGGCTGGATAGCTCAGTTGGTAGAGCGCCGGTACGTTAATCCGGAGGTCGTTGGTTCAAGTCCCGCTCCAGTCAATTTTTCTTTGTTCAAAACCCGAACATATTTGAATATTTATATACATGTATGTCTGTATGTATAATGCACATATTTTCAATTAATTTCACGACATTGCATACGTATGCACATATTTGTGATTAATTTCACTACATAGCTTACATATGCACATGTTTGCGATTAATTTCACTACATTGCTTACATATGCACATTGTTTGCAATTATACAAGATTTTTATACAAGATTACTTAAGATTTTACAATGGCAGTGCCCTTTGCAAAATGAAAACCGTCTTGCCCTCTCTACAGTGCAATTTCAGGCCTGCCACTCCCTTGCCTATTGGTCCAATTTCTAAGCATTATTATGACACACAGGTTTAGTGGCTGCCAGCACCCCTGGAAATGACTCTCAGCCGCCCTCAGCAAATGCCTTTCTGGACCCCCCCCCCCCCCCATGGCATTGCAGATGCTGGGGCATATGATAAACAAGTTAGGAGTTTTCAACTTACCTTGCCTTTTGTGTTGTAGTATTTGATGGTCACATATTGGAACAAAATCAACTGACAGGTGTTGTTACCGTTCATCACCTTCCAAAACATCTCAGGTGTGGGCATGGTCTTCACAGTGGGTGCAGTCGGCATAGTGGGTGTGGTCTGCACAGTGGTAGGGGTCTGCCCAGTGGGCGTGGTCGGCACAATGGACGTGGTCGGTTGAGTAGACATGGTGGACGTGACTGATGTACTTCTGTTATTTGTTGCAGTGCCGGCAGACACAGTAGTCATCATCTTTATGCTAGTTGTAATGCTGCCCTCTGTTGTTGTAACGGTTGGCTGATCAGTTGGTATTTGAGCAGTTGTGTTCGTGGGTTCTGTGTCATTAGATGCAGTTTTGTTCATTACTGTTGTTAGACCATGGCCTGTGTTCATTGGAGTCACTGGAGTTGTATCAGTGCCATTGCTGACTCCTGAACAGTAATCTGTAGACACGATAAGAAAAATTTACAAAAAACTAACTCATATAACACAGGGTGAAGAGGAAAATGATAATAGGATGCTCTGAACATTTCGTGAGAATGTCTGAACATGGTTTGAATGTCTAATTAATGGTGTTGTAGGGGTCAAGTCTGGACACATGAAGTGACTACAACAACCCCATGCCTGGGCCCAAATTCGTAGAACTGATTAAGCAGCAAGCAATATTCTGCTTTGCAAAAATGAGCAGGGTCCAATTTCATAAAACTGTTTCAGGCCTGGCATTTCATCTTTGAGAAGGAAAGACCATTTTCATTTTTCGAAGGGTACTTTCATTGGAAAATCTTAAAGTCTGTGGAAAACTTTTGAAGGGGCACAAAGGCCAAGACCAGGGGCAACAGGGGCCATGGCCTCTGTAGCCATTGTGTAACTCCAGGCCTGCAGTATAGAAAATGCTGCTTAACAAATTCCATTGGCCTTTTTGAGAAATGGTGGACACTATTTGAATGCACCATTTGGTTTGGGTGTAGACCGACAACTTTACCCAAACCAAATAGTGTCATAGTATTGTGTCCACCATATCTCAAAATGGCTTAGCAAGCTTTTGTGCTTACAGGCTTTACGAAATTGGGCCCTGCCGTACTTTACTCTGGAATGCATTATTTTGTTAGCTTAGCTACTTTTTGTCTGCAAGCAGCTCTATAAAACTGGACACTGATACAAAGAGAATCGCCTCCATGCCCCAGGTCAATGCTTCATTGGGAAATGTTCCAGTAGAAACTTAAATTGAACCCTCGCAGAGATTCCCCTTTAATGTGAACAAACCTCCTGACACTGACAGTAAGCAAAACCTGTCAGGATTTAGAAGGATCTGGGGTGGATTTCACAAAGAGATAAGACTAGTCTTATCTGAAGTTAGGACCAGTAACTGGTCTTAAGTTAGGACTAGTCCTATCTCCTAGCATTGCCTAGGACTAGTCCTAAGTTAGGAAGGGTTTTGTGAAATCGACCCCTGGTTCCTTTGAGCTTGTAACTCTCTACTTCTAAAGGATAGGCTATAGATAGGTTGCAATATGACGTAAATCGGCCATCTTTACGGGCAATTTGGAACACACAGTCATGCGTTTTGCGCGAGAACGGCGTGCAGCACGCGCACATTTCACAAAACTCATCGCAGGATTGGTTAGTAAACTTCGCGGCTGCTTTAATAATTTGAGCGCTTGACGCGCCTGCCAGCCAAAATGCAATTTGCCCGTAAAGATGGCGTCTATTGGCAGTGTTGTATGACTCGAGTCCAGGACTCGGACTCGAGTCCGTCTCGAGTCCCTATTTCGGTGACTCGGACTTGACTTGAGTCACGTCTGCAAAAGACTCGTCGGACTCAGACTCGGACTCGACTATCGTGACTCGGACTTGTCCCCGAGGACTCGTGACTTGCGAGTCACGTATTTTCACAAACAATACCTTTTTTCAATATTAAAAATGATTCCGATGATCCGATTGTCATTCCCGGAGTGCACATGGATGGAGGAATATTAACGTCTTAGCACAAGAAGTACACTGTAGTATGGTGTTGCGAGTAATAGTGTTCGTGATTATTGTAGTAGTATTGTGTAGTAGATGGCACTGTACATACAGCGCGTGTATGTTCGATTCGTATGTTCAATACGCACAATAACACTGAGATGCACGACACCAATATTAATGCTGGTTATCTGTCACATTAACATCATAGCCACTGCTTGCGTGAAGCAATTGTGCATATTACCAGGGAAATGGCATGTCTGGTACCTGTAAAACAATGCTTGCATTATTGCACTGTGATGGCTGTGTGTTATTTGCACCAGTTTCCACACATGGTCAACACACACACGCGAAACTTGGTCAGGAAACTTTTTTAATCATGGCATCCGCCGTTCCGCCCCGTATCGTTTCTTTGACAGTTACCAAAGGTGTCCAGTGTCTTTAAGGATTAAGTTTTTAAGAATTTAAGGATTTAAAATGATTTTTTTCTCTTCAAAATAACCAATTATATACTGATTTATTTATTTCAGAAAGGTAGGTAGCCAACAAGGTTTATGGTTTAGAGAAAGTTTCTTTAAATTTGTTGGCTATTAACCTTTCTGAAATAAATAAATCAGTACATAATTGGTTATTTTGAAGAGAAAAAAATCATTTTAAATCCTTAAAAGATATTCTGGATAAGGGGCAAGGAGTTAAACCTCAAATAAAATTGTAACTGCAGGTACAGAACTTTGTTTAAATTAAATGTGTTTTATTTTGTCATTTCCAATGCTTATTTTACAACATTTGGTTTGCCATCAATATTTAAACAAGTGACTCGTGACTCGGACTCGGACTCGGACCAAGTGACTCGTGACTCAGACTCGGACTCGGACCAAGTGACTCGGGACTCGGACTCGGACTTGGACCAAGTGACTCGTGACTCGGACTCGGACTCGGACCAAGTGACTCGTGACTCAGACTCGGACTCGACACAGGTGACTCGACTACAAAACTGTCTATTGGGAACTATCTATAGGAAGATTGAGGCTATGTGTAATCTTAAGGGACTCGTCCATTAGGGTTTTATTACAGGAAAGGAGTATAAAAGGACTTAATCACAGGTTGAAATAGACCATCATTATTCAATCATGTCACCTTGTCTATGAAATGACCAGACAAAATACATACAGGTGTACATTGAGGCATAATCTGAAAGCTTGCTTATTAATTTCCAACCAGCTCCAATCATCGAGGGAAATGTATGCTCGAAAAAAAAACAGAGAAATAGTATTGGAAGCGGCAAAACCTAATGGCTGCTAATTTTTGACTGCTCCGATTGAAATCAGCTTTAAAATAATACCGAAGGGCACAGCCATTTTTGTTTTGCAAAAGGGCACTTCCATTGGAAAGTCTATGGGAAACTTCTGAAGGGACACCCAGGCCAAGACCAGAGACAACACATGCCTGAATGGCCTCTGTAGCCTTCCTTTAATTTCAGGCTTTAATAACTTAGGTAGCCTGAACTAGTTAAAAAAAAAATTAATAAATCTTTTAACTAAAACATGATGACTGAGAAGGTTAGTTCCCTCACCCCAAAAAATAAAAAATACAAATTTTTAAAAATCAATTTTTTTTTAAGTGTGTTCTTTCCACCTTTTTTTTAGTTGGAGAGTAAATTTTTCAAAGGTCAGAGAGTACAATTTAGGAATGCACTTCAATTTGTCCCAAAAAGGTATGCACTACAATTTGTCCCCCAAAAAAGAGGAAAATGCCAGGCTATGCAATACTGCAACTAGGCAACTGTGCTTTCGATTTTCAATGCTTGTTTAGTTGTGGTCGTTCTTTTGTGCTGCTAAAGGGAAATTCAAAATGGATTTTCCTGCTTGGACTTAATCATGAATTATCACTCTGAAAATTGCAGGGATGTGATTTCTCCGTTTTTAACTGGAATTCCGGGGTTTTTTGCCCTAAAAAAAAAAGAAATTCTGGGTTTTTTTGCCCCCCAAAAAAAATATATATATATATATTTTTTATTTTTTTTTGAGTTTATCGACCATATAAACTCATTCCACCCAACCATAAAGTTCACTACTGAATACTCTCTAACAAGTGTTAACTTTCTAGATGTAACTATAAGTAAATCCCCTAGCGGCATTGCTACGGATGTATACAGCAAACCCACTGACACCCACCAGTACCTTCTCTCCAACAGTTGCCACCCCAGTCACTGTAAGAAGGCAATAGCTTACAGTCAGGCCTTGCGCATAAGACGTATCTGCTCCACAGATACCCTATACAAAAGGCGCTCATCGGACCTCAGGAAACACCTTGTTTCTAGAGGTCACAGCGAACGCAGGGTTTAACTTGCCATCAACAAGGCCCTCAGTATACCACGCCATACTCTTTTGGCCAACCAGGGGTCCAGAAAAGTCCCGACCAATAGAGTTGCCCTGGTCACCACCTACCACCATAAACTACCCAAACTCTCCTCAATCCTCAATGGTAGAATGGATATTCTCCATTCATCTAAAGAGGATGCGCTCAGCAATCCCTGATAACCCCATGGTTGCTTTCCGCCGCCCTAAAAACCTGGGAGACATTCTAGTCAGGGCCAAACTCCCCCCAGGTACAGGCCAAACACCACCACTAACAGAGATACAGGGTTGTCACAAGTGTACCCGCTCTAAATGTAGAACCTGTCTCTACATCAAACCTGCACTTAAAGTGAAGAGACATAACACTGGCTCTTCTTACAATATCAAGACCGACTCCCTATGTAGCACACCCAATGTGGTCTATGTTATATCTTGTAAAAGATGTGGACTACAGTATGTGGGAGAGACTAAGACCAAACTCAGTCTTCGCTTTGCAAACCATGTCTCTTCCATAAAGACCAAGAAACTGTACCCCGTCTCCATCCACTTCAACAGCCTTAATCACAGCGTCAAAGATGTTGAACTCATCGTGATTGAGGCTTGCAATGGTGACGACACACACCGCAAACTCAGAGAATCACACTGGATTCACCAACTCAAGACAGTCCAACCCTTTGGACTCAACGTAAACACTGGTGTTAAATAAATTCCCATCACACTCCTTCCACCTTTGCTTGTTTTTTTCTTCGATATAAAATAAATACAATAACTGTAAATAACAAGTTCTCTCCACTAGTCTATTTTTACACTTTTTCTCTTGCTTACTTCATTGATACAAAATAGATACAGTTATTGTCATTTACATGTTCCCTACACTTTTCTCTCTCTCAAAAAGTTTTTAAAAATCAACCTGTCAATAACCTATTCCCTCTGCAGAGGAATTAATAACCTGCTCTCTCTGCAGGTTCCTTTTGCTTAGTTTTAACTTCTTCACTGATTCTTTTATTCTATAATTACTTTGATCTTGCCTCCTATTGTTAGTTGCATTTTCTTATGTGGCTTGCCCTCTAATCCTACCCTTTCATGCTTCCTGCATTGTAATACCTACAATGCAGTACCACCTTTATGGTCCAGTGATCCAGCCTTTCACACTGACCATCCTTTGTCCTCGCCTCTTCACTCTGATTGGTCCTTAGCCAGTAAATTTACTATTCTGATTGGCTATATTTTCCCTCTTTTTTCTGGATACTCTCCCTTAATCCTTTGCTCCTTTTTTTGCTATAAATGGATATGTTTGTGTTTGTTCTTGTTTATGCCTCTGACGAAGGTCCGGATTGGATCGAAAGCTAAGGCCATCTTCCCTACTAATTTTATATATATCATAAATATTTTATAAATATCAGTATATATATGTAATAAATTCAGAATATGAGTTAAACAAACTCTGGCATATCTCTCTTCTGGACAGACTGTTTCGTACCATAAGGCACTCATCAGCAGAATGACGAAAATAGAATACAAGTAGCATCTTACCTTATTTCGAATTATAAAGCGCGCGCAAGCGTGACGCGTGCTACATCATTGAAGTTAGTACGCGTTTACGTCACTGAAGTAAGAACACATCTGTCTCGATGCCGACACTTTGAGACGATTTCGCTTTTCTTATTCAGTGTAGAATATAGAGCTTTAAGAGCTAAGTAAACATATATGGGACTTAAAGGACGAGGGGAAAGACTATGAAATTAAATGGGACATTGTTCACAAGGCACTGCCATACTCTAACGTAAACAAGAGATGTAATTTGTGTATAGCAGAGAAGTACATAATCATTTGTAGGCCAGACCTAGGTACACTGAATAAGAAAAGGGAAATCGTCTCAAAGTGCCGGCATCGAGACAGATGTGTTCTTACTTCAGTGACGTAAACGCGTACTAACTTCAATGACGTAGCACGCGTCACGCTTGCGCGCGCTTTATAATTCGAAATAAGGTAAGATGCTACTTGTATTCTATTTTCGTCATTCTGCTGATGAGTGCCTTATGGTACGAAACAGTCTGTCCAGAAGAGAGATGCCAGAGTTTGTTTAACTCATATTCTGAATTTATTACATGTTATAGCTCTACAGAGATGTATCGAGCACTGTGAATTGTGATAGAAGACGATTTCATTGGATATCAGTATATATATATATATATATATTTTATTTATTATTTTTTTTAAAGATCAAATTCATAAAAAAATGAAGATAAAACCATATAATAACGCCCAGATTGCAGAGTAGGGCTTTTAATACCAAAGATAAATGTTAATATTGGGCTTCATGCTCGCAAGTTTTCGAGATCGCATGCTTTCGCTCTTTGCGCTCAGAGTTCAGGTTTTTTTCTCAACAGCCTATCACATCCCTGAAATTGATTCACACTCATTTTTAGGTCGAGCTCCTAAAAAATTAAAAAGGCCTGATGAAGGTAATGGGTGTCACAATGCTACCCTGGAGCCCCCAATCAAAATGTCCCAGTACAAAAAATTGCATTCTGAAAACGACTGAAAAAGAGTGTAGTTGTTTTGATTTGTTGGTGTTTTGATTGTTCACTTCCATTCTAATTAAAATTCCAGCACATTTGCAGGGCTGATACTTCATGGGAATTGAAGCAGCAGTTGCCTCTGTGCCCGTTAGGAACTGTTCCAGTAGAAATTTACATTCTGACACTGTCTGTTAACATTGTGTTTAAATGGTGTACATTTTTCCTTTGACATGTCCATGGCAATTTTTTTTAATCCCTTTTTCAGTTCGAGCTCCAAAACATTTACGGGCATGATACATCATGGAGGCAAAGATGACTGGTATAGTCGGCCATTGGAGCTTAGCCGCAATTTCATCATCATAAATTAGTAGATTCTAGATTTTTTTACAATGTACGTTTATAATGCATAAATTTTGACATCAGTGAAAAAAAAATGAATAGGCCCTACCAAATTAATGATCAATTTTCAGAGCTGGGAAATAGTAGGCCTACCGGTACTTATCTCATTCCCTAGAAATAACGAATTTAATATTTTTGTTTTATGAGGGAACAAAATTAAAACAAAAAAACCTTGTTTCTTTACGGGCTCTGTACCCCCACGTAACAAACAGATAATTCTGGGAACAATTTGAGCACCTCAATGGTGGTTAATTGCTGCACAAGCTTTCAACGAGAACCAGCATAGAAATAGAAGGGAAAAAAATACTAGGTCAGTCTGTACAACGAACTACACAGAAGTAAAACTTAATAGAAGTACCATCTGGGTGTGCTCTCGTAATAGTGGCTTCTTATAGTGCTCATAGTCATATCTGTCACTCAGAGACGCTCAAGGCACTTCAACACTCAGTATTTTCCTGCAAGGTATGTGGAGCTACCTTCTTGAAGTATGAGACCTACTCCAAATACAAAGCACCATGAAATGGTTTACAATGTGCCATGGCGCAACATGCAGCCAATCAAACCACGAACACCAGGGCGGACCCCTTCACTTTTCTATAAGTGCACTGGGTTCTTTTACGTGCGTTACGCAATACACGGGACCAACAGCTTTACATCCCATCCGAAGGACGCAGCAATAATGGGTCGGGTGAGTGTCTTGCTTGGCAGACACAAGTGTCGCGACAGGGACTCGAACCCACATTCTGCTGATCTGAATCACCAGAGCTTGAGTCCAATGCTCTTCCTCTCGGCCCCAACACGATCTAGTGTAGTGACCCCTTGCCTGACGCGTAGCACTGCATACTTTACACACCTATACTGTCCGCCATTTTGGGAGTCAAAATGTACACAATGAAAATTGACTACTCCCAAAAAAAAATAAATAAATAAATAAATAATGGTGGAAATGGTCGGCAAACAATTTAATTTGCAGAGGTGTGTAGCCTTCCTCGATGGTTGCACTTGCAAGGGGTCAGTAAGCCTAAATTTTGTAAGTGTGTTGATGAATTTGTTAAAAGAAATGAACAGGAATTGTAAATTAGCACCCATGCCAACACGTATCAAAGACAGTTTAAAATTCTTGGCATGTTATGTTAAGTCTGTCAAGTGGTGGCGACCACTGATTGAGTGATTACTGCACTACAACAACTACACTAGCATGACCAGTGTAGTATAATGTGTACATGTTGTTAATGAAAATTTCCTTAATTTCTTCACACCAATGGTGAAACACTGTCCGACAATGACAGATGTACATGAATTTAACAGACTTTGTCTGGATATAGCATTGCCATCACATCAGTAACTATATTTACCAACTCCAAGCAGAAGTGCTCCGACGAGCAGCAGAACAGAAACAGCAAAGGACTTCATTTTAATGTGGAGCAGGAAATATAATAATAATGCAGCAGAACCAGCCTGAGTTGCACCGTAAACTGAACGGCTATATTATACATAATCCATGCATGGCTAATCGCTAATAATAATTCCCCAGACCTACTCCGGAGATCGGTTGCTGCATTCACGGGAATTTACAACAGTGAGAAAGCCATCAAATATTATTATTAACAATGTGCTACTGCTAGTTCTGTGTGTGTGTGGGGGTCGAGTTGGTATTTTGTTTGCCGCACACTTGCTGACTATTATTAGCGCTCGCCTCCACCGTCACGTGCTGCTACAAGGTTGCGTAATCACAACGCTGTAGGCGTGACGCATTGATTCAGTATATATAGCGTAGACTGGCGCCGGTAAACGTTGATTGTGAGCACGCTCGTTGAAAAACAAAATAATGCGTCACTCGAACAACATTTAACCATGGAGCAATATTGCTCCATGATTTAACAAAAACATCCACAAACCGTTCTACACCTTAAAGGGAATGTACACCTTTGGTATTTGGAACCGTTCGGTTGTTTTAACCCTATATAAATGTAGATATATGCTGTAAAACTACCTGTGAAAATTTAATCTCAAAAGGTATTAGCGTGTATCTCCACATAGGAGAATAATCCGTAAATGGAATACCGTACAATCTGAGAAACGTTACTGACGGTAACGTTTCACACAGTTCAATTTTGGGGGGATAAAATCTGACATCTTTTTAAATAGCCACATTTCTTCGAAGTGGAATTATTCTCTAATGTTAAAACCTATGGAAAACTGCTGTACTTCTAACCAATTAAGTTTTTATTGCAATTAGTGTTGTAAGAGTGATATACCAAACGTATACCTTCCCTTTAACGTATGCCTAGTGCCCAACCCAGTCTAGTCTTTAGTCAAGGCGCACGCAGCGGCAGCACCACAGGGAGTGTCACACACGAACAAAGACCACGCGCGAGCGGCGAAGCCACACGAAGTACCTTTAACTAGCTTAGCTAATAAGTTATTCATGATCATCAAATATTTATATATGCACTATTTTTTAACCAATCACCTTCAGCTAAATATTGGAGTCTCCTATATTTAGATGGGTAATCCTGTCTGGCAAAAATTTATTTTAATTTGACAATCGATAACATAAAATAGGACGCTTGACAATTTGGGCCCAGTATTAAGAAAGAGAATATTGAGAGAACTAAATTCTGACAATGGGAAGTGTCAAATCATGACAAAACGCAACATAGGCCTGGCTTTGCATGTTTCCTTGCTCTAAGGCATGATCATGCATTTAGTGAAGTAGGAATCGTCGTGTCCGTGATTGAAAACCCCGGACGGCCGTGTTCAGACCCACCTGTGGTGAGATTTACAAATAAATATCTACGTTCCAATACATGTTCTTATTGAGCAACAAAGCTAATGCTTTGCTGAGACAATTTGTCGTCGATAGTGTGGTAGTACAGTGGGCATTTCTAGTCGACATCATCTTGCTAATAATTTGCATCAAAAGTTCATGTGACGTCATGCAAGTAAATGTGTCTTCTTTTATTGGCGGCCAACATCAAAGCGAACAATGCCGCGTGCGCCCGGCCGTTGACTAAAGGCTAAACGCAGTCCAGTTTCAAAACCTGTGAGAATTTTGGCAAACGTTGGTAAGATAGATAAAGCTAGAGCGCACCAGAGTAAACTCAACCCTAATTATTTATGCACGCAAGGATGGCCTAGGCCTATTCTTGGGTCCAATTTTCCCCAAAGCTATTTACCAGTAGGCCTAGGTAAGCGGGGTTTTTTGTGAGATACGCCTAGGCCTATGCGTAGGCAAACTTTTATTTTATAAACGATCGGGAAGATTTGACAATGCGCGTTCACAGTATGCATCACTCGGACCTTACAGAGGTAATTTAGCGTACTTTTCACTTTAATATTAGGCCTACTTAACAGTGTTTATGAAACAAACAATTTAGGAAGGTTCCGTCGTGCAGAAAATGTCTGTTTCTGAAATTGTTACCGTGATGCACATCTTTTTACGCTCAGTCTCACAAAGATCACGTTTGCCGCAGAATATGCGGTTTGGGTCTATGGCCATACAGCTACGTGCTTTCAGGGGTCCGAAGCACAGAATTTGTGAAAAGTGGTGATTAGTTGCATCGAGCGCTGCGTGTGTGTGTAAAACAAAAGTAGAAGTGCAAAAATTGCAAATAGTACAAAATGATGTGGTATTCTGGCTGGGAAACTTTTTCCTTGGAAGTTAAGTATACGTGTTTTATCATTATGTCGTATCTTCCCCCTTTCCAGACATTTAATGTCCACCCTAGACAACAAATTCTCCCGCACTTTTTCAATACGGATCATAAACACCAGTGGTGGAAAAGAAGATTATTTACTCTACCCCCAAAACGACGGTTTCAAACTTTCTCCTGGATCGGAGAAGACTGATCGAAACGTTAAACACCACTGGTTATTTTCAGAACCCGTTGAGTCAACGAGCTTTCCTATGCAAACTTTGCAAGCGCTATTGAAAGTAAGGCCTTAATGTGTGGGTGGGTGTGTGTGTGGTTCTGAAGAAACGGTGCCCTTTGTCCGCCATCAGGAGAATGACAAATGACGTAGGCTACATGAATAATTCTACAATTTGGTTTCAAATTGAGTTCACAACAGAACAAATAAACGATACCGAAAGGTATAGGCCTGTGTGTTACTGCAAACCTCCATTTATTTATCATAAAAGAAAAAATAAATGAACCCGGAATTTATACCATTATTGTGTTTACTGCCAAACCTCCGTGTGAGTTCACAAAAGAAAAATACATGAACCCGGATTTCCTTTCAGGCAGTACTTAACAGCCAATTTGAAAAAAGGTCACCTTTTTCAGGAACCTACTGCACAGTATTTAGAGTCAATGAAATACAATGTAAATGTCAGTGAAGCATATCGCGCGAGGCAAACACGTCATTCTTTAGGTATGTTGTTCCAGTTTAAAATGTTCAGCATTCGAGTTTACAATATTGATCTCAAGTTATAACATAAACGAGAAATGGAACAATAATCTATAGCCGGGCTTCCAGGAAAGAGTTAAAACTATTTCTTCCTGCCACCACTTGGAAATTCTGGGTTCATATCTCAAGCGAACTATCTGGCTGGCAGCGAGCAAAACAATTACAGGCTATACATTTTCTTTTAATGTAAGGCCTACTGTACTCAAGTGCCAGTATATAAGAGTGCAATGGGTGCGGGAACCAGTTATGGAACATGTGCCCGTGGGCAAGACACATTGTTTAATTGCTTCGTCCTTCTGATGAGACGCAAATGATAAATAGAGAATTTACAATGACAATTTGGAATCACTCAAACTGAGACATGTACATGATGGTGTATCAATTGGGTCGGTAATAGCAACACCCTTTTCGCTGCTTTAGTTCAAATAGTGAGGGCGGCCTTGAAAGAGCTCAAAAACTTTGTCCTGCTTTTTAGCTCAATTCTTCTACATACATGAGAAATGTTGCCTTGGATTTGGCGATTTGTGCTCTAAAAAGCGTTTGTTTTCAAATGAATATGGTTGGAAAGATGTTTTAAAAGTAGAATATCATGATTCGCACAATATCCCTCGAAATGTGGTTTTCCTTTTCAGATTCACGAACTATTAACACGGTCCGCGATCAAATTTTTGACATCACAAAATTGGACTGTCAGTTCACGAAGTAAAAAGGAAAACTACATTATTTAGTCGAGGGATATTTGTGTGAATCCTGATATTCTGCACTTTTAAAACATCTTTCCAACCATATTCATTTCATAACACACACTTTTATAGCCCAAAGCGCCCGATCCGAAGACAATGTGTGTCCCCATGATAAGCGCAGTATACCGCGAAATGGCCAACTTCTCTTTAAAAAGAGATCAATAAGAATGAATTGATTAAGTAATGGAAACAGTCAGTAAAGAAAATATGGCAAAAATAAAACAAACCAACAACAATGCACTTGCAACAAACGAAAGGCACAGAAATATAAACATAAACAAAACCAAAGCAGTATCCCATAACCCCTTTAAACGGTTAATAATTAAAACGTATTTATACTATAGAACATAATAACAATCAAAGCTGGAGACCGCTTCCGGTTTTTCCTTTTCTAAAATGCCCCGTACCACCACTCAGAGTGACACGGTTGTTTACAACAGGGTTCTAGAGGGGGTGGAGTTTCAGGTTTTACCAGGGATTTTGCACATTCATAATGTGCCAAATCGATTTGGCAAATTGGGTTTCATCAACCATTCCTCCACGTCCACTGTAAATGAACATGAACATTAAAGCACAGGTAGTTTAAGGCAATTAAAATGTAATGTACACGTCACATTTAAATCTCGACTACATGACAAGAAGTCTACTCAGCCCCGATGATATTTCAGTTGACTAGTGTAAATGTACAAAAACAAACTAACACTTTTTGCACATCCATTTCCTTTACATCAAGACAACATTAACCAAAACATTTCAGTCAAAATAATTATAAAATATGTATAAAAAGGTGAAAGGTAACCACTCCACTTAAAAAAACTTACAAACTGTAATCAAACCAGTTATTAAGACATACACAAAATCGTATTTTCCTAAGGTATCTTAAAGGACAAGGCAAAATTCCTCTAAAAGTTTACTTATGTGCATTGCAAGACATTATTAAACAAGTTCACGTTAAATATTTGAAATGCATTTTTCTTTACCACATAGGCCAATGGGTAATATGTTTTTTACCACATGGGTAAAATGTTAACATGACATTCAGTTTGGTTCAGTGGGTTCTTCTATCCTCTCTGACCCCGCTTCCGGTTGTTCCTTTTCTAAAATGCCCCGTACCACCACTCAGAGTGACACGGTTGTTTACAACAGGGTTCTAGAGGGGGTGGAGTTTCAGGTTTTATCAGGGATTTTGCACAATCATAATGTGCCAAATCGATTTGGCTAATTGGATTTCATCAACCATTCCTCCACGTCCACTGTAAATCAACTGTAAAAGTAAATGACCCCGGTTCGAACCCGGGACCGGAGCCTGGAATTATGGATTGGGTTTCCAGTCCCAATACCTGATTGACCCTGGTTCGACTCCCGGACTGGAACCTTGCATAATTGTGGATTGGGTTTCAATCCCTACCCAGACCTGCAGCCGATTTCACGAAACGCTAGGATTAATCCTATCTCGAGTTAGGACGAGTAACTAGTCCTAACTTAGGATTACTCTTAAGGTTTACATGTTACAGTGCAAGGCTGGGACTCGTCCTAAGTCCTAAGATTAATCCTAAGTAAGGAAGAGTTTGGTGAAATCGACGGCAGAGCCTTTAAATGTGGATTTGGTTTCCCTAAATATTCTCATTTTTATTATTGCGTGGGCTTTCCCCTATTCGGGGTTTTCCCTCCCACATCCAATAATCACAATTCTTCATCATCAGTTCTCCACACCTGAAGATTCAAAGACATACTCAAGCAATATGTCATTGCCTGTTTTCATTACAGCGTTATCGTTATTTACAACATTTGTAGTAAATTTTGCCATAGTGTTGCTCCTTGTAGAGAGATGCGTCTGAAGGATTGAAGAGGAGGCTCTCTATTTTAACGCAACACTGTACAACCCCAAACGTATATATGATGCATAAAAAAAAAGATAAAAGAGTCGTCCATTATCTTTATCTGAAAGCTTATACTTTCTTTAAGCGTGATGTTATAGTTTTGTTTTGAGAAATGTTTCCGCCTAAATAAACGCCATTCGCGAAAACATAATGCTCCAAGGTCTTGCAAAAATCAAAAAACTAAAAACTTGACAGTATTGCTGTTTTGTGTCCACCAAATTGAATAATATTCACACCCTTCACTAAAGAGTAAATAATGCCACTAATAAACCAGATTCATGCTTCAATCAATTCACGAACTTATCAATTATCAGTGTTTATGAAAGCATATTTGTGTACGGTGGGGCAGTGGACCTCTTCCGTTTCTTCACCACTATGATAACAACCACAGTAACGACACCGATGAGGAGAAAGCTGCCCACAGCGGCTGCAATGATGACTGTCAAACTCACGGCAGCATGGCAAGTTTCAGCTAGAAACACAAAGAATACCAAACATATTAAATTACGAACGTTTAAAACTTAAGAACCTATAGTATACTTAGCCTACAAGTTAAAAGATAAAGGGTTCAACCCGGTGTTTTCTGGAACATGGGCTATGTAATTAAATGGGTCTTATATTTCGAACATGGCGCGACTTTTAGGGAAAAAAATGAGCGCTCTGAGACGCCTTCGTCTGAAGACTTGATTTCAAGTCTGAGATGGCAGTCATATCTCTGCATCATCCACGCAAAACCTCCCCGCAGATTGGCTATCACACGCTCTAAAACCGCGCATATAGGTTGATGTCGGGGGTTAATTCAGTTGGTCTCTCTGTAATATTTGCAAGTTGTCCCCTATCTTTCTCTCATTGTTATTATTCTCGAAATTAACAAGTTGTTTATAACCTTCTCCAAAATTGCCGCCGGCTTCTTCAGCAAACGGTTGCAGGTTCATATCCCACAGCTTCAAGGACGCTGTCCCTGTGACCACTTTGAGCGGTTTGAGACACGAGTACGATTTCCCCAAAGTTACCGACTGGTCAAGGAAGTTATCAACGCCAACACTTTCAGACGAGAAACCTGTACACAGAAACATATATAGACACCAAATAAAATCTTCAGTAATTTGTGCGCGTGCAAAACCCAGTTTGGATAAAGCAATTAACACTGTGAAGAAAGAACAATTCCACACCACCTTAACGGCATTTGTTATTTTATTATTTAACATTAGCATTTTATTGTTACGTTTTATAACAATGAAACGATAGCATACCCGTAAATGTTAAGGTAATTGTTTGGCACCCAGGCAAACCACCGTAAAAATTACGGAAATTAGTTCAGTGAAAGAGCTTGCCGAAACAAACAAAAACGTCAACAATAAAAACATTTTCATAGATTGGCCAGGCTTGCACATGCAACTTAATTATTTGTACGTCGATAATGCATTGCTTGAAAGAAATCGGTTTGGAGAAATTGGGGAAGGAGAAAGGGGAAGGGTGGAGGAAGACATCTGTAGCACGGTTAGTGCAACCCATTTGAAAATACTGATTAATAATAAATACCAGCAAGTGAAGAGTCGACAAAACGACTGTCGTAGTCCCAAGACGTTCCCACTTCTATGAGAGAATATTCTCCAGACGACTTCTTGAAGGACAGCTTGAAGGTCCAGCCGCTATCAGACCGAGAGAATGGGTAGACTTCAAGATATCGACCTGGCTTGCCGCTCTCACAAGTAGCGGTGACATCAGCCATGCTTGGACTCAGGTTAACTACAACCGTTCCTGTCTAAAGTCAGGGGTGATAAGGTTTAGAAACTATTGGAGCAAAACGCCAAAACCTTCAACAACGTAGAATTACAAACTATTATTAAATGTACAAAATTGCAAAACCATGAACGAGTCCACCTAAAACGTCTAACACCCGTCTTTCCTTGAAGAATTCTCCCCCCAAAAACCCACTATGCTCCCGTAACATTTTGGCTACAATGGTCAATTGGAAACCAAGCCCTTCACCCTCCATTAACACATTTCATGTTTCAAACACAATGTCTCCAAACCCAAATGCCCACTGTCGTATAACCAGACATTTTTATGAGGGGGTGGGGTGGGCAAGAGTTGACCCCCCCCTCCCACCCCCAACCCCACCCTAATGGCGCCACTGCAAATGTATCTCCACCCCATTATTAATCTTTGCCCCATCATGGGTTTAATTAGATTTAGATTTAGATTTAGATTTAAATTTTATTGTCCACGTTAAAAAACATAGATTCTTGACATCCACTGGCCAAATACAAGTACACACAGTCAATATCAAAACTATATAAATTAAAAAATAAGAGAAGTTATCCAGCGGTATGACCGCATTATAGCCTGTTACTGTAATAGACCCCTTGCATTGGCCGCCATCGTTGATGAAACGTGCACGCGTGAAAGGCTCTCATTGGCTGAGAGTCGCACGCAGCGCGTACACGCCTGCACTTTTCCTTTGTTTGTCATCAAAGATGGCGGCCACTGACGTCATGTGCAATCCATCTATTCCAGGGCTGTGGGCTAGAAAGAAAAACAACCAAATGGTGAACCTACTGATTTGTCTTGTTTGGTGTATGACACATTCATTTGGGCGGCAAAAGACATCCGCATGCAGATTTTCCCCTTGTCATCTTTCAGTGTCCAATTCCCAACCGTGGTGGACGGTGGCACTACGGTCACCGGCGACCCGGTTGTTTTTGGCATGGTGGTGGTGGTGGTGGTGGTGGCGGTGGAACCTGTAGTGGTCATCACAGGCGTGCTTTGGGTTGTCATCGCCTTGGATGTTGCTGTCATGGTCGTTGTGGTTGTGGTCGTGGTTGTCACATGAGAAGTACTCCCGGTATTGACATGTGCCGGGGTACTCGTGGAGGTCCCTGCAAGCAGAAACACACGTCCGTTCGTGCACATAGAAGGGGTCAATATCCTTATGAGGACCTCAAATATAGTCAACAACTTTAAGAATTGTGCTTCTTTTCTAGTTTTAAGCTGCCGGTAATAAGTATTATTAGCTGTTCCGACTTACTGTCGGAATAGGTTTTGTTTTCGTTCAGATTTTTATCATTTTTAGCTGTTCCGACTTACTGTCGGAACAGGTTTTGTTTTCGTCCAGATTTTTATTATTTTTAGCTGTTCCGACTTACTGTCGGAACAGGTTTTGTTTTCGTCAAGATTTTTATTATTTTTCTTATACATTTGTTTCTGCCTAAATTCCCGTAGCATTTGTACACGTTTTTGTTTAATCCTAATAACCAAATTAGTTAATATGAAAAACCTAAAATCATATATCAAATTCAAGCTTAGTACATAAACTTAACACAAAATCTAATAATTGTTAAAATTCTTAATTAATTAGCAAATGTTCAGCAAGATGAATATTTAGTTAGCAAATTGTTAGCAGCATATCTCAAAAAGTATACCGCCGATCGTCAAAATTTATTCAGTTTTAGACTTCTGGGATACTGTAGATGTGCTTACGTCACAATGACGTCATTTATTGCGCATTTTCGCCCGTGTACAAAATACATAGATATAGTGAAATCAAATCCGACTTCTAGAAAGATAATTTTTCAATTAGGCTAAAATGTTACGTCCTATATATTACACAAATGTTTCTTAAAACCAGAAAGATTTTATTGACGTTCAGTTTAAAAGCATCAAAACTTATTAAAACATTGTCAGTAAAAAAATAATAATAATTCTCAGGCAGATTTAACGCCATGGGTACTCTGCCTTTGGTTTTGACCCTATTACATTTAGCTAGACGAGAATAGTGCTAGGGTCGACCATGAGATAATAACTCACGTTTTCAGTTCTAGAGGATAACAGTGGGTTGTCGCCACAACCACCCCGTACATTCAGCGAACCATAAATCAGGGCACAACTAACCCAACCTCGTCCCCATGGTTTACTTTATTTCCAACCATGTTTGTAAATAGTAAACCCTGGGATGGAAACTCCTGACTTGGACCCTATTGGACAACAACATTACATTAGCACATGTACATGTTTCCAATACATACAAGCTACTAAATCTGGTACCGGACCACGAGACTATGGCGAAGATGTGAATTTCGATATGCAGCCAGACTATTCTAATTTGCATACGTATCCAAAATTTTTGGATTTGCAAATGTTCCAATACCAGGGTGAGAGAGCAGTCAACCTCGTACTGCTCGACACACCCTGGGGAAGAGGTTGCAATTAACCTGATCAAAAAAAAAATGTTTTGAAGGTATCAGACAGCATAATGAAACCGAATTGAATGACGATACCAATGGTGAAACCATGAGCACAATGGTTAAATGTACATCAAAAAGTCTAGACTCCGAAGTTGTATTTTTAGTGTGCTTCATTGTGTCACACAATAAACCATAGAAAGCAGTCAAGCAACACGGCACTTTTTTACATAAGTTACGAGTAGTGATCAAAGTTGTCCCAATACAATGTCTTTGAACGAAAACCTTGAAAATTCAAAAAGTTCATCTTATGGTGAAGATTTAACACACGGCCTAAATTAAGCCAAGATAAAATCCATAATACGTCGGGCAAACCGTTTTTACTGTCTTCCCGTTTGATGATGTAGTTTATTCAAAGTGCGGCGCAGTGCATGAGCAGTAGTTCACTTTATGTACACAAGGGGTTGTTCGCTTTTCGTACTAACTTGTGAGACCTGCTCAGTTTTAGACTCAGTATCAGAATAAAGGTTACATGTAGGCTTAGTTTTGATAGGCACATTTCAAGTCAAAATAAGTGCATGCCAAAGCATTAAAACTTATTAAAACCTTGTCAGTAGAACAATTTTGGATTCCCAGGCAAAATTCACGGAATGGGTACAGCGTAAAATTAGATTTGTGTTGTCGAAAAACTGTACATTTCAAAAAAATATCAAGTCTTAGTCATATTTATAACCAGCGTTGTTGTGTATTTTGTATATTGTACAAAAAGTCTTTACGTACGCCGACTTACACGAGTCTAAGTTCGTTCACACGATTTGAGAAGAATAGACCTTATGCGTTGACGTCATCCAGCCGCCATCTTAGAGGTAAAACGGTGACGAAACAATGGAAGCGCACAGATTTGTACGCGAGGCGCAAAGGATTGGCCAATGAACAACCTCCTTTTGACCTCTAGTCGAGGGCGCCCTACTGAAATGACGTCATGTCCATAAGGTATATTGTCTAGCTCTCAGCGTCGTGTGTATCAACGAATGGAGTGTGAATGCGACAGCGTGAATGTAAAAACCCCAAACAATTTGGTGGGGGTTACAATAGGGCAGGAATTAGAGCTGAATGGAAAAAGGGGGGAGAGAAAATTTACATTTTTCATAGGGGTGAAGAGCCAAAATTATAACAATTAAGTCATATCCCATATTTACTGTTTTAGCCCAACAAGAACATATTCAGTATTAATAAGACACAGCAAAATGTTACAATTATGATTTTAGTACAATAGCATAGACCGGAATTTAAATCATTAAATCAAAATTATAATGTGCTACTAAAGCCCTGTCGTGTCATGCACAAGATGTTATCAGCGGAACTTAGCAGGGGTAGTAACATTTTGCCATAGGTTAACATGATCCAGTTCCTGAACCTGTCCATGAGTTTGAGACATAACAGTAGACATGACCCTAATTCCACGCAGACATTACATTTATCGTTCATCCCGTGGGTTTTTTTCACTGAACATTTTTTTAAGGATGTATCTTTCGTTCCTCTAGAAATTTTAGTTATCTATTTAGAAGGCTTTTGAGAAGATGGTTGTTGCCTATTGCCACGATCACAATATTTTGTGTAGGTCGACGGATGAACATTTGCCGAAATTAATGTTAACTCTAAGGCAACATACACATCTAAAACAGGAAAAAAAAATTTCGTTTACGCTAAAGATATGTTGTTTATTAAATTATTAATACTGAAGCAGGTAGCAACGCAAAAAATCATTAACGAATGTTCTATAGTGTAAACGATACGTTAAAACAGACTCGTCCAGACAGTCTTTAGTGGCTGGCCATGCAAACACGCATCGGATACATGTACATAATAGTGCATGAACATGCACTTAAAAACCCGCTGAAATGTTTTGAACGTTGAGCTGCCAACTGTCTAAGTTGCGAGAGTCGAATGAGATTAATTTAAACTAATTGGCGCATTGGTACCGATACCCCCCCCCCCCATCATTTTCAAGTGGTTTTCTTTTAACAAGCAAACTAAATCACTCTGACTTCATTTCGAAAGAAAAAAAAAGAATTTTGTTTCAAACTGCTTCCAAACCAAAACTACATGTACAGTATACATGAAAATGCAATATAGTGTTAATGGCATCACGTTTTGACCCTATTACGTTTAGCTATAGACGAGAATAGTACTAGGGTCGAACATGAGATAATAACTCACGTTTTTCAGTTCTAAAGGATAAGAGTGGGTTGTCGCCACAACCACCCCGTACATTCAGCGAACCATAGATCAGGGCACAATTAACCTGATCAAAACAACATTAATGGTGAAACCATGAGCGCAATGGTTAATTGTACATCATGAAGTCTAGACTCCGAAGTTGTATTTTTAGTGTGCTTCATTGTGTCACACAATAAACCATAGAAAGCAGTCAAGCAACACGGCACTTTTTTTACATAAGTTACGAGTAGTGATCAAAGTTGTCCCAATACAATGTCTTTGAACGAAAACCTTGAAAATTCAAAAAGTTCATCTTTTGATGTAGATTTAACACACGGCCTAAATTTTAAGCCAAGATAAAATCCATTTACTTTACTTAAGGCGAACCGTTGTTACTGTCTTCCCGTTTGATGATGTAGTTTACTCAAAATGCGGTGCAGTGCATGAGCAGTAGTTCACTTTACCTACATTTTAAGTACTAACTTATGAGACCTGCTCCTTTATATTGCAGGGTTATTTCGCTTTATGTACTAGTTTGTGAGTCCTAATCATTGATATGAGAGGTTGTTTTCTTTACGTATACTAACTTGTGAGACCTGTTATTTGATATGAGGCTTATTTCATTTTACGTACTAACTTTTGAGAGCGGTTCCTTGATATGACAGGTCGTTCACTTTGCGTACACAATGCGAACTAACTTATGGGACCTGTTTTTTATATATAATAAAATACAGGGTTATATCGCTCTGCGTACTAATTCATTTGTGAGATCAGTTCCTTGATACATGATATGGGGTTGTTCACTTTACGTACTCACTTGTGAGACCTGTTCAGTTTTAGACTCAGTATCAGAATGAGGGTTACATTATATGTTCTTTAATCCAGCCAAAACCAATGTTATGCATGTTACCCGTAGCCGAAACCTCCATCTTCCTATTTTCACTATGGACAACGTCCCCCTAGGTTCCACCTCCTCAATCCAGTATTTGGGTGTTACCGTCAGCTCTAATCTCACTTGGAATTCTCATATTAATGCTATTGTTTCTCGTGCCAATCGTTTGTTAGGTTTTATTCGTGCTGTTGCTGGAGGTGCTTCCACTAAAGCCTTTTTTACCTTGTATAAATCTCTGGTCCTTCCTATCCTCGAATATGGCATCCCCTGCTGGGGCGCGCACACTCTCTCCCAACAACAGCAAATTGAACGTGTGCAGCGTACTGCTACCCGCATCGCCCTAAAACAACGGCGCGGTCAGATGTCTTACGAGGATAGACTGGGCCTGCTGAACTGGTTGTCACTTTCATCAAGAAGAGATTTCTTGTTGTGTTCATTCATATTTAAATGCTTGCATGGATTGTGTAAATGCGAAGCCATCACGGATAATGTTTTTATCAACCCCCGTCATCCAGAATCCCTCACATTTCGTCATCTGCCTGCTCGTACTCAAGCTTTTTTTCACTCCCCCTCTCGCAGTTTTCCCAGACTTTGGAACACTTTTTCACCAGCTATCAGGGACTCCGCCGTAATAAACCCTTTACCCCATTTCTTGCGAAACCTCAAACTGTCCTTTCATTCATGATAGTTGTTTTTTATTACAGTGCTTCTTTGCCTTTTGGTCATGCGTTCCGGGCCTGTGTATTGTTCTTTGTAGTTTTGTAATGGTGTGTTTTGTATAATCGCGTCCTGTCACTGTCTTTTGTTATGTGCGGGGCTGCATACCTGCGGGTAACAGTAATTCATTTAACTTTTGCTGCCACTGACCCACATAGCTGTTGCAGTTTTTCTTGTTGTTTATTTCATTTGTCCATAGTTTGTTTGTGTTTATTATTGTATTGGCCCTTTTAAGATGTTTAGATTCTGGGTTTTTCTGTTCATTTTGTATTATTTGTGTACATTTTGTTTGTTTTCTTGCTCCTTTTATCACGTTTATTTTTGACTGTGTTCATTTGTTTATTATTGTACATTTTGCGTTGTTTTGGTCGAATAAATAATAATTTAGGTTTAGGTTTTGATAGGCACATTTCAAGTCAAAATAAGTGCATGGAAAAGGTGAAAGGTTTTCTACCTATTAGTCAGACCTACTTTAAAGTTCTGGAGTGCTAATCAAAACAAAACTACTCGGAACAGCTTTTTGTTTGTTCACAAACACCTAATGTCTAGTTTTAATTGAATTTGTAATTTGTTGGATGATTTTGTATTTTTCTCTTATTAATGTAGGGAACCCAAGTGCGCCCTCAGTGTTCACATCAGTACTCCAACTTGTGTGATTTACATATTTATTTACTGTAAAAAGTTAACTTTGGGGTCGCGACCTGTATACTCACTCTCTTTTTCCATTTTAGCTTCGAGCAAGAAAGAGCACATTTATTTTCTGTAGGCATTTCTCTCTATTTTGTAGGGAGCATGGCTCTGGCCATGCTCCAAATACTTTTCATTGGGGAGGGATAGTGTTATAGAGCTATATCTGTAAGTATTGTTTTGTATTTAATCATCTTTTTATGAGAGAAGTATTGTAATTTTTAGGGCTGATTTAATCATTGTAAACTTGTGTGTGGCCAGCCTCGTGTCGTGTTGACCTTTCGCCCTTTATAATAAGCGACTGTGCTGTGCATTGTGTATTGTGTATTGTATTGTTGGAAGTATTAAATCAGTACAGGAGATTATATATATTTTTGACGTCATCAGGTGGATTTTGTATTTACTGTATTCTGGTGAATGCTCGTCCTTTTTAAATAGAGGACCCGCCTCCTTCCCGTGTCTCTACATTAATATTGGGTCTGACACATCTATGAGAGTTTTTAAAACGTGTGTCTTGACCTAGCTGCCTAGACAGTTTTAAAATGTTATTGTCCGAAGACTTTTTTTTTAATAAATAAATGAAATAATTATATTAACCCCACCCAACTTCGAAATAAGGCATTGAAAAGGGTCGGCCTATACTTGGGCTAGTCCAGCGGCTCAGTTAGCGGGCACTTTTACATTTCCTTGATAAAGCAAATACCATGGTCTTGGAACCAAGACTATTGTATAGCTAGCATGAATCGGAAACCAGCTCACACCGTGTAATTCACAATTTTGTGACTGTACCACACGTGATTTTAGGCTTAGTAGTGTCGCGATCCCTTCTTTATGCAAGTGCAGGATCGACAAATAATGAATGCAGAGACGAGGCTTGGTTTGCACAAGAAATAATACAGGCATTTATTTAGCAGGTCAACAGATGGCGCTGGCCGATAATGGGGTATACATTGGAACAATAACTATTGGTAGCGTAAGGGTCACAGGGTCACAATTGGTTCTGTACATGTGCTCTGCATAGCAGACACACACAGTCCTGCAGTCGTAATTATCTCTTTATGTTAATAGAAAAGGCTATGTATGGTGGCCCTGAGGGGACATCAAACATATATTTACGTGAATATTTATGTAAATATTTACAGCTTTTGCCCCAATTCGCAAATATTCACGTATATATTCTCGTAAAAATTTGCGATTGAGGCCAAAATCGTGAATATTTACGTAAATATTTGCGATTTGTACCCCCATTCGCAAATATTTACGTAAATATTCACGATTTGTGCCCAAGTCGCAAACCCAGTCATCCGTGAATATTTGGTTTCTTTCCAGCTAGCCGCGCTCTGGGCCGAAATTTCCAGCCGCGTATTCAGGACAATTATAATCCATGCAGTTCAAGGAGGTAATATATCTGTCTCCCCTTCTTTCTAATTATTTGAACGACTTTTAAAAAAAAAGCTTTCTTTGTCGGTATAGTTTGTTCACTAAGCATACTTGAAGGTAGAATTAGACTATTCGGCTGATCAATTAGTGAGTAATTAAACTCCACAATTAAGACCTCATCATCCAGACCATTGTACACAACTGTTGAAAAAATTGCGCTCACCCGAAATTAAGTTTATGTATAGGCCTACCCTTCACGATGTTTAAAAGATGGGGGTTTTTTTACAACTGATGGGCACACATAATTTCGGAGTCGGTGAACTCGGATCATTAAGTAATAAATAATTAACTGCTAAACACACGCAATGTTCTATCATACGTTATCGAATGCTTTGGTCAATTTCATGCCTAAACCGCTATTGGTGATCCAAATTAGCCAACTCCCAAAATAAGTGTAACCATCGGTATGGTCTGTCAGATTGTGGAATAAAATTTTACTTTTATGGTAGGTAAAGGGTACTTACATTGGCGGGAAAGCTATGGTCAGTTTTTGTCACTATTTTACCTTAACCGTTTGAATATTTGACAGAAAATGCCTTGTGTTCTTGTGGATAATTAGGTAATAATTAGTCGTCAGCCAAATAAATTTATTCTATACCTTTAAGTATGTTCAGTGATTTTATAGAAAGATTTCTTCTTTTTTTAATCGTTCAAACTAGAAAGAAGGGGAACAGAATTGTTACCGCCTTGAACTACATGTACATGGATTCTAATTGTCCTGAATACGCGGTTGGCCGGCCACGGAATCCGCAGATAGAAATTTCGGCCCAATATGCGGCTAGCTGGAAAGAAACCAAATATTCACGGATGACTGGGTTTGCGATTGGGGTCCAAATCGCAAATATTCACGTGAATATTTACGTAGATATTTGCGATTGGGGGAACAAATCGCAAATATTTACGTAAATATTATGTAAATATTTGTGATTGGGGGCACATATCGCAAGTATTCACGTCAGTATTTGAGATTGAGGGACAAATCGTAAATATTCACGATCTGGCCCTCAGCCTCAAATTTTTACGTGAATATTTGCGAATCGGGCCAAAAAACGCGAATATTTACGCAAATATTCACGTAAATATATATGTTTGATGTTCCTTCAGGGCCACCATAGCTATGGCATAATTTACTTGGGTGCATTGCTGCTATTTACTCTGGTGAGCTCCACAGAGTGTCTGGCCCTGGTGAACTCCAGAGAGTGTCTGTGTATTCCGTCCCAACTTGACTATCGTCCCAACTATAGTTGGGACTGGTCCCAACTTGAGTGTTAAAGTTGGGACGTCCCAACTATAGTTGGGATCGCAGTAAACACAAAGCACCTCCATGAATAAACAAAAACATGTAAGTTTCATAGTATGTAGTTTTTAAGACGACTTTCCCTTGAGAATATTTTAGATTAGATGAAATGTTGGTTTTCCGAGAGCAAAAGCCTACGGTCCTACTACTTGCCGGAACTCGCCGACTTGCCGTCAACTCGCCGTCAACTCATTTTCGTGCCGTCAACTCATTAAATATACATCAAAAATTTATAAATGGGGCATGGAAGTGTTAAATCTGGGCTAAACTACATATTTCTTATGGTTTTCGGTACACTTTCATTTACAAAAACGATTTTGTGTTGATAAATAAATAGTATAAACGCAGCGTTAGCCGTTGGCCGCAATCTTTCCTTTTCACGGAGCTTGGACTGTACCATTCATGGTATGGGTGTGAAATGCAAGTATCAAGCTATGGATGGACAACAGAGGGCGCTATATTGCAGATGGCTGCGGGTGGATGGAGCACTCTGGATACCAGAATATTGCTGCGTTTATACTATTTATTTATCAACACAAAATCATTTTTGTAAATGAAATTGTACCGAAAACCATAAGTAATATGTAGTTTAGCCCAGACTTAACACTTCCATGCCCCATTTATAAATTGTTGATGTATATTTAATGAGTTGACGGCACGAAAATGAGTTGACGGCGAGTTGACGGCAAGTCGGCGAGTTGACGGCAAGTAGTAGCCTACTTTGAGACTACTGACGAAGCATGAGGCCGCTGTCAGAGCCCTCTTAAAACACTACATGCATTTACACCGAGTTAGTTTAGCCATGGAGGTAGAATTCTACCTCGACCGGCTCTAGCTCAATCATCAGTTTTGACATGAGTTTGTACAGAGCCGAGCCCCGGGTTTGAAATAAAGAATCTTGTTTAAAACGCCGATTACATCAGCTGCAGTAGTGTCACACAGAAATCCATGCATGATCGATCACGGTGTCCATCCTGTTGAACTATATGGGCGATCCCAACTATAGTTGGGATGTCCCAACTTTAACACTCAAGTTGGGACCAGTCCCAACTATAGCTGGGACAATTGTCAAGTTGGGACGGAACATCTGTCCAAAAGTGGCTGAATCTCGGCCTTTTATCTATTTCTGGGCCTAGGCGACAACCAATGGGATGGCTGGATTTTGTAACTTATGAATATGTATTTGTGTGTTAAACTAATGGCATGGCATTTGTGTGAATAACACTTGAACTCTCTGCAGCTATCTAAGGTCGGAGAATGTGACATATGTAATTGAAGTTAGTGGTGGGGCTTTGCCTGACTCTGTTACGGGGCTCGGTACACAGTGAGCAGGGATACTATGGTCATTTTCATGGGTCTATTGAGGGGTCCGGCGGTACCTAAAGAGCGAACACACTTAGGTCATAGCCAGGGGTAGCTAAAGGGGTCCAGCCGCACTTGTTCCAGTGGTCACGGCTCGGTGTGTGGATGGGGAAGTAATGTCAACAGTAGTCTTGGTGCAAGACGTTCTTGTTGAGTCACTCCACTATACACACTCAACACTACACACGACGCGACTATTCCACCGATAAAGGGCGTTCTGTGAAAGCCGCAAACCTGTCAGTTGTTTTGAGTGCGATGTGTGGTGGTGGGTGCACCCATTGATCTCCATTAATATTGACTGGATAGGACACGTTACCCCATATGCATCAACGCGCGCGTTTTTTTAGGGGTTTAAAAAATGCAAACGCAGAGTCGCACCATTCTGTCAGCAACGCAAACATATGAAGTTTGTTGCTGGAGCAAAGTTTCTTGCACCCAAATTTACTCGTTTCTCCTCATTTTGTTTAAACAAGATGTGACGAAAATTTAATTTAAACCTAAAGAATAAAACACAATGGAGTGAAGTGTTGCGCAGCTGTAGGTTGCCAGAACGCAAGAACTACAAATGTTCAGAAAATTGGAGTCTCCTTCAAGTAAGTGCTTATATTCTGCAAAGAATAATGAGCGTTGCTAATTTTGTGCTTAAATGCATCCATGACACTGACGGTAGGTTTTTGAGGCTCCTCACGAAACTACTTTTATATTATTCATATTGTAATAATAATATAATAATAGACGGGGGATAGTAATAACCAACTTATGGACAATGGCATCGTTTCATTGGGTTTTTCAAGAAAACCTTTTGATTTTGTAAAGTGGCCAGCAGCAGTCGCAAGACGCAGCCGAATACTAAAATGAGGGGATTCAACATCGCAGATTTCAATGCGAAAATTCTATCGACAGCCACCACCCAAATCTTAGCGCCTTCTTCAGAACTGGAAGAACAATAATGTAAACAGGAAAAATTACCACTCTGTCAATTGTTGTTGTTGATTGTGGTTCCTATAGGAGTTTATTTAGTGTGGTCCGCCCATAGAGTGATATATAACTCTATGGGTGCGCCCTATAGATTAGAAGTTTCCCAACAGCGCCCGCTATTGTTCGATAGTCAAGCGGGCCACGGAGCGCGCTAAATCGCGATAGTTGCTATTGTAGTTGCGTGATAATGAACAACAACGTCTTGCACCAAGACTATGTCAACAGTTGAGGGGCGATAACTTAGTGTCTGGAAAGAGGCCAGTGTGTGTGTTATGTCAATGGGGATGACTTGTTTCTGTACTGACCTACCCTGTGTACATTGCTTACGGTGTACTGTGGAGCTGGGCTACACGAGTTGTCGGAGGGCTCTTATGTTAGTGTGTGTGGGCTTTGTTCCGTCCCAACTTGACAATTGTCCCAACTATAGTTGGGACTGGTCCCAACTTGAGTGTTAAAGTTGGGACGTCCCAACTATAGTTGGGATCGCCCATAGAGTTCAACAGGGCACCGTGACCGATCATGCACAAGTCTTATTTCAAACCCGGGTCTCCCCTCCGTACAAACTCATGTCACGGGCCGTTGCCCAGGACGAGGTTTGGATAACCGCTAAACTAACTCGGTGTAAATTGTGTTTTTAGAGGGTTCTGACAGCGGCCTCATGCTCATACCGGGTGACGCTTTCAGTCTCAATGCCTACGCATTTAGTTTCCCTTCTCTCAAAAAAACAAAATTCTAATTAATCTAAAATATTCTCATTCTCAAGGGAAAGTGGTCTTAAAAACTTCATCCTATGATACTTACATGATTTTAGTTTATTCAAGGGGGTGCTTTGTGTTTACTGCGATCCCAACTATAGTTGAGACGCCCCAACTTTAACACTCAAGTTGGGACCAGTCCCAACTATAGTTGGGACAATTGTCAAGTTGGGACGGAACAGGCTTTACGCTGGGGCTATACGCTAAAGAATATTCGGGAATATACTTGAATATAATTGTTGCGGGATCGTAACACTAGCAAATACATTTGCTAACTTCTAAAATAAGGTCTTTAAAAGTGAACACCGGTCTGCACTGTACCTGTGGATCATGTTTACTACATGGTTCATGCTTGAACAACCCAGAAGCATGTTCTTAACTGAGAATTACCGTTCAGATTACCGTGTATACTACTACTAGCAGGCAGTCCTACTTTATCCAACAATAACTTACCATGGGTATAAGTGGATAGGTTTCCTCCCATAAATAGAAGACAGAAAAAGACATTCCTGAAGACTGCCATCACAACACACTGATGTAACCACAGATTGAGCCAACAGTATCTGTTTCACGCTATCTCAGTTCGAGAAGACTATTTTTATTTTATGAGTAATGTACAGAGTGCAGGCCTGTTACCATGGAGGGGTGTATACAGGAGGGGTGTACGGGTTTACATGGAGGGGTGTACAGGTTCATGTGTGCTTGCAAAACTGTGCACAGCCATACAGTACAATGTCCATTTCCGTGCTTTGAATGAACGGTTCCAGTGAAGTGTCCCTCAATTGCGTATTGAACTCTGCTGATTATGTCAAGGCCATCAAATATTTTGTTTGTCAACGCACCAACTTTAAAGGGATTATAGTTACAGTATCTAAGTTTGTATCTAAATTAAATTTTTACAATTTTTCATTTTTTAATTTTTTTTTACACAAAGTTGCAGTACAACCGCATCTGTCAGTGTGAGCTGCTTAAGTAATTTTTGATCCTCTCTCTTGACTAGAACGCGACTCGTGATTCGCTTATGCAAAAAAAAAAACAACAACACGGGGCGAAAGCACAAACAGCGGAAGAGGTACGCCACCAATTAACGCGCCATACCAACGTTGAAAATAATCTCATTCGACTCTCGCGACGCACGACCCAATTTCATAGAGCTGCAAAGTAGCTAAGCACAACAAAAGTAGGCTTAACAGAATAATGTAACCAGTCAAACTACCATGTCACATGTACAACTTGTGACTGGTATCCTGATGATTTCTACTTAGCAGACAATATTGTTAAGCAATATTTTCTGCTTAAGTAGCGCTATGAAATTGGGTCGTAGACAGTTCGAAGCTCCATCAGTGCCATAGCATATGAGGCGCCAAGTGTAAATTTATTATTTAACGCAATTATTTACAAATAAATCATTATATAATATATAATTCATTATTTAACCATTATTTAAATTTTATTTACAAATAATCCAGTTTGCACCACACAATTATATGTATATAATTGTATGAACGCGTTCATTTTATGTATATAATCTTACACACCATTTCATTATTTACAAATAATGTTGACGGGTTTTTTTTATATGTAAATAAATAATTTCGCTATTGCAGTTATATATATATAATTGTTGGACGACTTTCATTATATACATATAATTTTGTGGATCATTATACTTATATATAAATAATGATGACTGACAAATTTATATGTAAATAATTAGTTTTGCACCATGCAATTATATATATATAAATGCTTGGCAGCTTTCATTATATACATATAATTTTGTGGATCATTAGACTTATATATAAATAATGACGACTGGCACTATTTATATGTAAATAATCAGTTTTGTACACTGTACTTATATATATATAATTGCTGGTCAGCTTTCATTATATACATAAAATGAACGCGTTCATACAATTATATACATATAATTGTGTGGTGCAAACTGGATTATTTGTAAATAAAATTTAAATAATGGTTAAATAATGAATTATATATTATATAATGATTTATTTGTAAATAAATGCGTTAAATAATAAATTTACACTTGGCGCCTCATAATAGTACAAAACCAATACTCCTTGTGCAAATTAACGTATGTGTACGGTACATGTACCCTGCGAGCTGTTGGCGACCAATGATGAGACTGCCTGGACGAGGAATTCGTTTTATCAAATGTTGGAAATACACGAATGTTACACTTTTTTAGAGAACATTCGTAAATGACTTTTTGTTTGCTGCTCATTGCTTCACTAATTTAATGATTTAATGAACAATGTAGGCCAAGGCCTGTAGTTAAACGACATTTATTATATATCCTATCTGTTAAAGATGAGTACGTCGTTGCCTCGCCTTACAGACATAATTACCTACAGCAAATGCTCCCGTCCCGCGCGTCCTCTGTCGAAAAATCTGATCGCGGCATGGCATCAAACGAGAGAGTATTAAATGGCAAAAAACAATTTTCTCAAAAACGAAGTCCGGGCAGAGCGGAAGACGAGTCGAGGGGGGAGATAAAAGCCCCATAGTATCTTTGCCCATATGATAACCCAGCGCTGGCACACAGCGGGGGGGGGGGGGGGGTCCTTTAGACTTGTGGACAAGTCGTTAATCAGTGGCGTAACTAGACATTTTCATTTGGGGGGCAAGTGGGGGCAAAGATTAAATTTGGGGGGGGGCTAAAGAAGTGCAAGATTATCATTAAATATGTTAACTGATAGTTGATACACACCATTGCAGTTCTTAAACAGTCTAGGGATAGTTAGTCTAGGGATAGTGCAGGTAACAACAGATTGCGAAAACAACCAAATCTTAGAGAACTTGTCATTTTTATAAGATAAAACTTTTCGACTGTATACAAGAATTAAATTACCAACAGTGATTACCCGCAGAATCAGAATCTTCTGTATTTTCCCGTCTCTGCCTCTTAGGTGTTGGAGCACGAGGCAAAGACGGGCGCTTTGATATGGAGAAGAAATGGTCTAAGCTACCTTTTTCGCTGGCCATTTTGCTGTTTAAATCTCTCTGTTGTGCATCTGACTACGTTGTGTTAACGGAGCTATTGGTCCGCGTTCAGACCGCGTTTCCATGCATTTGTCAGGACTGCGTTATAGTCCACATACTGATATGAATAAAAGTTTTCCTTTTTACGGCAGCATTTTATGCAGCCTTAAACGATTTATATATTATAAGAATATACTTTTGTGTGATATCATATGGGGGGCAAGAGGGGGGCAAGGGTTCTGAGCGGGGGGGCGCAGGCCCCCCCCCCCCTGCCCCCCCCCCCTCCTGGTGACGCCACTGAAGAGCATTTTATTTTCTCGAGAAAATAGAATCGGGTAGAGTACATTGGTTGCTATGGGATGGTGCATAGCGTTCGCGCAGCTTCCTAGTGAAAAATAAGACATCATGTAACGCACTCCAAACGTTTTCCAAACTGAAACTTGACTGAACAAATCAGTATAAGATAGCATACAGATAACCAATCTAACAACACACAGGCACTTGTTTACACTGTAGCAAATATCTTAATCTATTTATGGTGACAATCCCACAGATAAACAGATCATTCTTGCATCATACCATGCTTGGGTAATCCCATAGACAAATTACAGCCACATTTTTGGCTAAGCCCAGAAAACATGCCAAATAGTTTGCTGTAAGAATTTTACAACTTATCAGGTATATGAAGGTTGGATGGAGATGAAGTCTGATGAAACCTGTTAAGCAGATTTGCTACATGTAATATATTTTTGATGTCTATCAGTTTAGATAAAAGTTGACCCTTTGGTCGGGTTTAATATCTTCTTATGGTTATGTACAGCATCATACAGTGATAGGAAAGAGTACTGGCCATTACACATGCTGTATTTTCTGCATGTCGTCAGGTTTACTAAGCGATTCACGGGAACTTTACAAGATGAAATCTTTAAGATGCGTCCTTGTTTTCATCTTCGTGTTAGGTAAGTTTAACAGTATTGTATTAATTTGTGACCACAAAATCGGAGACCGATACGGCGACCGAGACTTCAGTGTCCGGGACACAGACCTCAGTGTCCGGGGGGACCTCAGTTTCCGGGGGGAGACGTCAATGTCCGAGGGGTACACCTCAGTGTCCGAGGGGGAGACCTTGCCATCGAGATCGTAAGACTAGGACTGGGATATCAGACAAATCTGTACTGTAAACGATCAAACAATCTTCTAGGCCATATTTCTTTATTTGAAATGGATTTTAATGCTGAACCACTGTTTTACCCTTTGGATGATGGCTTCACTCAATCTTTACTATGGTTGTCACATAGCCACTATGTTGTATGGAGAAAAAGTGTGACCAAGAAGGGAAAAAACACCGCAGGTCTGGCTATAAACTTACACTCGAGCACTGAAGTTCCCTATTACAACAAAATGCAGGCTATCATCTTGGTGTGCCTGTGAATTGACCATATTTTTGACCGCATGAGGGCGCTGTCATCAGGGAAAGTCTTGCATCACAATAGCAGATTTAGCTTATTATAATTGCCTGTTTGTAGTTTTCTTGCACCAATGAAGAAATACATAACAAATAGCGATAACAAAGTGAAAAAACCCTGTTTGTTTACTTGTTTTTCATCATGTGAAATTTATCCACATACGCCCCTCACGTGGTCAAAAATACGGCGAATTACAAATATCTTGCATCCCACGAATTATCCATCGTTTCATCACAAAAAGTTTGTAGGCGACATGATGCAAGAAGAAATGAGTTTTGTGATGCAGTAGTATTTTTTCATGAATGCAGGGTGTGCTTTGGTTGTGGACTGCGATGGCACATCAAAGCCAGTCACAGCTAAAGGGACTACTAAACAAACAATGTCTCCGTCTGCAGCAACTACAGTTAGGACCACTACAAAAGTGACCCCCAAACAATCAACCACAGCAAAAGTTACCGCCCAACAACCAACCACACTGGAAAAAGTGACCACCCAACAACCAACTACAACCAAGATGACCACAGCAAAAGTGACCACCCAACAACCAACCACAGCAAAATTTACCTCCAAACAACCAACTACGGCAAAAGTTACAACCCAACAACCAACCACAGCAAAAATTACCACAAAACAACCAACCACAGCAAAAGTCACCACCAAACAACCAACTACAGCCAAGATCACCACAGCAAAAGTTACCACCAAACAACCAGCCACTTCCAAGATGACTACGTCTGTTCCAACCACAGCAAAATTGACCTCCAAACAACCAACTACGGCAAAAGTTACAACCCAACAACCAACCACAAAACAACCAACAACAGCAAAAGTCACCACCAAACAACCAACTACAGCCAAGATCACCACAGAAAAAGTTACCACCAAACAACCAGCTACTGCCAAGATGACTACGTCTGTTCCAACCACAGCAAAATTAACCTCCAAACAACCAACTACGGCAAAAGATACAACCCAACAACCAACCACAGCAACAGTTACCACAAAACAACCAACCACAGCAAAAGTTACCACCAAACAACCAACTACTGCCAAGACGACCACAGCAAAAGTGACCACTGGACAGCCCAACACAACCAACATGACCTCAGCAAATGTAACCACCGAACAACCAAGCACCGCTAACATGACTACGTCACCCTCAAATACAACTGGGAATGTGACCACCATGGTTATGACTACTGTGAACAGCACTTTCCCGGGCACAACTGAACCTAGAAATAGTACAACATTGATACTCACAACCACCCCTCCAGTCACGAAAACCACCCCTCCAGTCACGAAACCCACCCCGTCCCCTAGTAACACTGGGATGGTAGTGGGTATTATCATAGGGGTAATCGGTGGAGTTGGTATCCTCTTAGGTATCAGTGTTTACATTGTGAAGAAGAGACGAACACGAGTGGCATATGGGAACCTTGAGTGAGGCAAAGTAACACCAGTGTACTTACACTTTCATCTTTTAAAAAACATGTCCAAATTTAAATGTGGTGCCAAAATGTAAAGCATAATTTTTCTCAGGAAACAAATAATTAATAATCAACTAATTTCAGTTGTAATTTCAGTGTTTTATACAGAAAGACAAATGCATTGACAAATGTAACCGAGTTGGTCAGGTTGTGCAGGGTTTTTATAGTGACGCAAAAAGGTCAGAGATTCTGTTTAGTTACCAGCTCAGTTTATTCTGCGCTGTATTTACATTTTGAAAGATTTATACCGCAAAAAGAAAAAAAACAACAACGGTCATTATGGCAATTATGGCTCTCTGAAAAATCAAAGTAAAAACCATTAGGCCTATGACGTCTGTTGAGATCACAACAATTGTCATAACAAATGTTAAGCACAATTCTCATCCCTTTTAAAAGACAGTCAATTAAATTTAAAGCAAAGTTCTCTTCAATAATTAATCGTAACAAACAACTAACAATCCTGTCCTCACAAAAGTTTTTTTTTAATAGGCCTCCACACCAAGCGAACAAAAGAAATGAACAGTACCTGGGCTGGACTGATGCACACCCTGCCAAGGTGTGCAATTGATGGGAGGGGCAGGCTGAACCAAAAATACTGAAGGGTTAGAAGAAAGGCCGAGGAGCAAAATTTACTACAATATCCTGTCTATTTAGAATGACTCAAAACAAAAAGGGTAAAATAAACTTGCTGGGCGTCGTTTAAAATCATATCAAGGGTTATATGTTCTTCAAAAGAAACTGGATAATATTTTAAACTCTGCATCTGACTTCTTGTTTAATACCATCCAGGTAGGTGGTATGCTGGGCTTTTTTTGGTGGTAAACATAAGGAATATAAGGAAATTTGCCTCTGAGAATATGGTTATTTTTATTGATTGTGGAAGCACTGACATACAAAGAAAATTGACAAGGTAGCCACTATCGATGTATTACTATTAATACATCCCAATGGTCTGCCAGTAAACAGCAACAGCCCTCACAACAACCTTAGCAACAGCCGTAGCAGTAGCCAAAGCTAACCATTCGAGTGGCCATAGTGTCCAATAGGGCAGTTCCTGTCCCAAACATTTTTATCAATTTTACTATTTGCAAGATGCTACATATTGCATCCAACTCAGTCTAATTTGTAAATCAGGGGATGAATTGACCATATTTTTGACCGCGTGAGGGCGCTGTCATCAGGGAAAGTCTTGCATCACAATAGCAGTTTTAGCTTATTATAATTGCCTGTTTGTAGTTTTCTTGCACCAATGAAGAAATACACAAAAAATAGCGATAAAAAAGTGAAAAAAAACCTGTTTGTTTACTTGTATTTCATCATGTGAAATTTATCCACATACGCCCTCACGTGGTCAAAAATACGGCGAATTACAAACTAATTACACTCACTCATGTATTATGTATAGAATTGTAATACTTTCTTTAATGCTTCAATCTTTCATGGTATTATTCAACTTAAACAAGTCCCTTATGAGCACAAAGTAAAGGATACAATAAATTGCATGCAGAATGACGTGAACATACTGACATCATTATCTACGAAAGCATGTCATATAATTACAATAGATATATAATGTTATAAATTGAATAGAATATTAATCAAATGTGATATGGACGGAATATCATTTGAAAATCAAGCATTCATAAAGATACTTCAAATGTCATGTAGATCAAACCAATAAAAACCATAACTATATTCAATGCGTGTAACCAGTTCAGATGAATGCAGGGATGTGGCAGGGCCAATTTATTCTGGCTGAGCAGAAATTGAGCCCTGGGGCTGGCTTCATGGCTCTTCTTACTGTGTGAACTTTTTGCTGATGGTCACCAGCATTTGCCCCTTAAATGGTTAGCACCAATTTGCTGCGCTAACTGAATAAGCAAAGAATTTTCGGTGGTGTATTACATATTAACCTGTGAAATGCAGTTTTGTTTAGTGCAAATTTTGTTGCTACTATAAGCACTGATTTATCGCTTACAGTAAGTAGAGCCATGAACTGGGCCAAGGCTCGGAGATCTTGACCACTGAAAATAAACAACTGTTTGTTTACTAACATATTATAAGACCCACTCTGGCAAAAACCTGAAACTTCTTGCCATTTACCATAACAGAAGAAAAAAACAGCCATGAAAAGGTTTTAAGTTGATCCCAGTTTGAGAAACCAGCCATCACAGATGCACTCTAATCTGTACCTTTTTCAAACATAGACAAAAAAACCTGAAAGAAACTGTTTTGATCTCCTTACTCCTTACTTTGAAGTAAGCAAACACTTTATGAAGAAGCCATCATCAACCCTAGCTGAAGGGGTCACAATGAGTCATCAAAAATAATATGCAAATGAAAGAAAACCTATCAATTTGAACTGTTATCAATAAGATTAGAAATCTCTTAATACTTTAAAAGGCTACAGGAGGGAAGCAGTCGAGAATCATAGGAATGCTACATACATGTAACACATTGATTTGGTCAATGATAAATGTTGAGACAAAAACTAACGAGCACGTCACTAAAGTTCCACAATGGTTTCAATACAAATTATTGCATTATGACAAAATGAGAAGACAACTGTTCTAGACAGAAACATGATTTTAGAAAAATTCTTGCCTTGGTAAGTCAGAATGAAGCATGGGACATTATCAGGGCAGTACACATATTGACTAGAGAGCTAACTCTTCATTCCACATGCACACGTTTCTTGAAGTCTCCTGGACCCAGACGTACAACCCTTGTGAGTCACTGAGGAGGAATGAACTAATTATTTAATGGAACTTCCACTCATGTTGAAACTGACACACGTGCATTAGGGGTTTTGCAAACACTTTCATATAATGAAGTATTGGTTCTAGTAATAGATTATTAAAAAGTAAGGAAAAGAACAGCCAGACAAAATTGAGCTGTTTACATGTTTGTACACAAACATGGATGCGCCCACACGGCTTCAAAACGCAGTGCAAGTTAGCGCTCTAGTTAATGTATGTAGCTCTATGGATGTTACACAATTGCTATGCTACAATGTAGTCATCACATATCGTTCACACTAAAACTCAAGTCTGTAGAAATGCGAATGGAACACATCCATCACAAAGCACCTTCAGTAAAGGTCACGATTTTCTGCCACAATAGGGTCAAAGGTTAGTGTTTCCAGCTCTAAACTGTTCTGTGAAAACACAACAAAATGGCACCATTAAATGTAGTACCTAGTTGCTTTACTGCAATAACTATTCCTAGCTACGCAACCCCCCTCCCCCCCCCCCCACATTAGGACTTGTTTCTGAGGTAATTAAAACCCCGCCGGTACGTTAATCCGGAGGTCGTTGGTTCAAGTCCCGCTCCAGTCAATTTTTCTTTGTTCAAACCCAAATTATATAAAATAAACCCAGTCAGTTTCATTTGTGGTTTATTACTTGATATGTAATTAAAACCCAACAGCATTTTGCATCTCCTTATTTAGAGCCCAACTTCATGGTTGCTTTAAAAAAGTAACAATAAAGCACACACAAAAATATTGCTAACCGGAGTATGTTTACCTGGTAGCCAAAATACTGTACCATTTCACATGTACCATCCGTTAATGGTTTTCTGTTTCTTTTTGCTTAGCGGGGTATTATTAAACAAAGTTTCCTGCTTATAAAGTGGCCAGGGATCTCCCATGCACAAGTTCCCATATCAGGCCACTACTCATGAATTGTGGGTTGAATTGTGCGAATTGCCGCTGATAAGTACACCCCCCAAAAAACACCAATAATCATTTTTTGTTTTTATCAAATTCACAAAATCATAGAGATTAAAACATTTAGATTGCCCTAGATTGCACAGTAGGGCTTTTAAAACCAAAGATGCATAGTAGCAAAAAACAATTCCGAGGACTGTATTTCAATTCAACACATTCAGGCCAGACAATGACTCACAAGAAAATGGGTCCAGAATGCCCATTACTTTTGGAAAATCCTGGAGAGAATCTTGACAGCTCAGTGAAATGGAACCCTGTTGGTAAGTCAATCTGTTCAAGCGTGTGGCCACTGATTGCGTGCCAAGGTTTTTCACTGCTTCCAGTTCCAAAGCAAACTGTTACTTCGTAAACGAGCCTAAATGTCACCATTTAAAAGCCGTTTTTCCTGAGAAAATACGGGCATTTTTAATGAGACCTTGAGTCTAGAATGGTTGGGGTCATGGGTTCGAGATGGAATAGGAAATGCCAGATTTCACAGACATGACCGGATTGGAACGATTATTATGGAAACAACACTTGAAAGCGTTCGAAGTGAGGGTCTTATACTTATCTATATGTCAGCCTGGGGACAGCATGGCTACGCAGCACTGAACCCATCAAAATCAAAGCAAAACTTTCTTACGGGAACAAACAAGTGAGGGTTTAGGGTTTTTCAAGTTTACTCAGTTTTTGACTTTATTGCTTTTCACAAAATTGACAATCATCTTACGAGCACAATGGACAGGCCAGTGTTTTATTGTCTTTTCTTTCCAAGGGATGTATTCCATTCCAAGACGAGATGACTCTCTTCACCGCCAGATACGACATGTGTTATCTTTGCTTCCTGAAGAACAAACAAATGAAAAGAATAGTTATCAACATTTTCCTCATAGCAAGCTTTTAACCAGTTGCGGCCCTGAACATTTTGCAATGTTCAAGCGCAATGCAGCCCTGTTCTACAATTCGAGAGGTCATGGTTTCAAATCCCATCTGGTTGGATTTTTCTCCAGATGTTTCATAAAGCAACAAGGGTACAGTTCTCTCTCGTACATAAATACAAGGCAAAAATAAATCATAGTCCTCTCCACTGACCTGTGATGATGATACTGCCCTCGTAGTTGAATGCGCAACTGAAGATCTCATCAGTGTGTCCTTCTAACACTTGCAGACACTTTCCTGTCAATGGATCCCACAGTCTGGCAGTCTTGTCTGAACTCGCTGTCAGCAACTTACTGCCTTGAGGGTTGAAGGTGATCTGTAGGAAAGACAAAAGGACCAAAGTGGTACTACGTCAATTGACGATAAACTAGGGAACTTTCTCCACATTTCAACTGGAACATTTAAAGGGGCACCAAGGCAATGACTGAAGGGCATTGATAGACCTTTATCATGGTGCGGCCATCTTGATTTTCTCCTATTCAGCTCAATGTAACCAAACCGAGGCTGGAAGGAAAAATAATCTGGTACCTTTTTTGTACAGTGAATATTAGCATCCAATACTGTCACTGGATACAGGGAACATGACCAAGATGGCAGCAGCATGATAAAGGTCTATAGCCTTCCATTGTCTCTGTAAAGTTTCAGGCCAGGAAACAGTTTTTGCCTAAGGGCAACACTGTGGTAACTCACATTACACTAACCACAGATAATCAGATGGGATTTTTCTGCATGATTTTCCTGACGTAATACGTTGAGGTCTGCCATTTGATCATTCAACCAGTCTCAGAATATGCAGCACAAAAATTGTTAAGGAAACCGGATTTGTGATTCCGGCAGTCCAAGTGTAAAACAACCAACACCACCAAACTGCCGGCCATGTATTGGGCTTCTGTATGATAAAGCCAGCTTGCTGCCAGGAAGAAGAAAGGTACAATTTTATTGTTCTGTTTTACTCTTACACAAAAAAACAGCACTTTAAAAATCTGCACTTAACATAAGCGTATTTCTCAGCTTAGTAAGGAATTGTTGCTTGTGTGCGTGCACACTTTAGTTTACTAGATCTCTCTTTGCTTACACAGTGCAGACATTTGGGACCAACCATGTAAGTGGGGAATAGTGAACTTGAGTGCAAAATGCCACGAGAAGCAGAGGCATGAAATAGAGACCAGCTCATCCACAGTTCAGCCAAGAGGAAGTGGATCAAAAACACCATGGACTACTGGGTAAGGGTTACTTGTGGCAAACAGGGGGAAAAGAGCAGCATTGGAGACACAGAGCAGGTAGCCCATGGAGTTATATTAGATATTCCAAGGAGATTTGGGGATTAGTCTCCTCAGTGCTAGAAAAGTGTATCAAACACCAGAAGTTCTTCATTTAGAAGAACAAAAAACTACTTTCTTTTCACCAGGCAGACATCAAAGTCTGATTTCAGATAAAAGTCTAACATTTCTCAAAACTGAAACAGGGATAGGAAAAAAGGGGTGCACTTGACAAAGGTGGGGGGGGGGAGAATTTATTGAAAGAATACCTTTGATATTTCCCCTTCATGACCTTCTAGCTTAGCTATGCAGTTATGGGTGACAGCATTGTACACTCTGGCTGTACCTACATAAAAAATTTAAAAAAAACCCAAATATTATCCAATGAAATTGCAGGAGGTTGCGGAAGCTCTCAGAACTACATGAAATAGATTTTAAACCTCAAACTTACTGTCTGCTGATGCAGATGCAATGTACTGTCCGGTAAAATCAAATACAACGTCCAGAACCTCATCTTCATGGCCTCGCAGGGTACCGATGCATTTGCCATTACTAGCGTCCCATATCTTGCAGGATTTATCCATCGAACCGGTGACAATCAATGAGCAGTCGTAGTTGAACTGGGCCGAGCTTATCTCTCCTCTGTGACCGATTAGTGTGTGGATCCGTCTGGGAAGCAGGGGGACAAAAGAAGATCTATCAAGAAATGGTCTGTCTTCCAAGTACTGACCATAGACCACAGAGCTTAAACTAAATATATCCAGACTAGCTGTCCGAACTATGCCAACACAAGGAATGGTTTTCTATGCAAGTACTAACTACAGACCACAGAGCTTAAATTAATATATCCAGACTAGCTGTGACTAGACTAGAAATGGTCTGTCTTCCAGAGCTTAAACTAAATATACCCAGACTAGCTGTCCAAACTATGCCAACACAAGGAATGGTTTTCTATGCAAGTACTGATAACAGACCACAGAGCTACACCCAGACTAGCTCTCTGAACCATGCCAAAACAAATTATTTCCCATCCAAGTACTAACTACAGACCACAGAGCTTAAATTAATATATCCAGACTAGCTGTCCGAACTATGCCAACACAAGGAATGGTTTTCTATGCAAGTACTAACTACAGACCACAGAGCTTAAATTAATATATCCAGACTAGCTGTCCGAACTATGCCAACACAAGGAATGGTTTTCTATGCAAGTACTGATAACAGACCACAGAGCTATACCCAGACTAGCTCTCTGAACCATGCCAAAACAAATTATTTCCCATCCAAGTACTAACTACAGACCACAGAGCTTAACTAAATATGCCCAGACTAGCTGTCCGAACTATGCCAATACAAGGAATGGTTTTCTACGAAAGTACTGACTACAGTCAATGTTGCTCAACTAAACTCTTGCCCCTACTATTGCCCGTTTGTCTGGTCCATTGTTCCCAATAATGACAGTCTGATTCAGCTCTTACCTGCCAGAGTGTACATCCCAGACAGAGACAGTGTGATCGAATGATCCTGTGATGATCCTATCCCCAGTTGTATTGAACGACAAGGAAATGATTTCTGCTGAATGGCCCTGTGGCAGAGAAAAAAAAACAACAACAAAGCCATTTCAGGTCAAATATCAAAATCAATCAGACCCAAGATAAAAGTTGCAGTAAGGAAGAGTGAAATAGAAGCTTTCAAAAGTGAAACATAAAAGGGTAAATTAAAAGCCAAAGTATGGATTGGTAATTATTTCAAGAAACATTAGATTGGGTTCAATCTGAAAGCTCATTCGTTAAAGTTCAACCAGTACCAATCCTCCGGAGAAATCCTTCCATCTGAAATACTGTTAAAGTCAGGGAAATAGTATTTGAAGACTCCCAAGTCGCCATTGCCTTTTTTCAATTGCCACAATCAAAATAAGCTTAAAATGAATGTGCACAAAATCCTAAACAAAACCTAAACTGTTCTTCATTGTTTTCAGTAAAATGTGTCCAAATCTGATTAAAGTTTCAAACGTTTGTTGTATGGCGCATTTATCAAAAACTACAGGGCAGAAATTCGACTACTCTTCCATAAAACAATTACGTACTTTCTCTTTTATCATGATGCAAACTACCAGAACTTTCAAGGAAGCAGCAGAGGCAATTGTCTCTGTTGCCCTGGTCCTTATTTTAGCACAGGAAGCCACAGAGGCCAATTGTCTCTGTTGCCCTGGTCCTTGTTTTAGCACAGGAAGCAGCAGAGGCAATTGTCTCTGTTGCCCTGGTCCTTGTTTTAGCGCAGGAAGCCACAGAGGCCAATTGTCTCTGTTGCCCTGGTCCTTGTTTTAGCACAGGAAGCAGCAGAGGCAATTGTCTCTGTTGCCCTGGTCCTTGTTTTAGCGCAGGAAGCCACAGAGGCCAATTGTCTTCGTTGCCTTGGTCCTTGTTTTAGCGCAGGAAGCCACAGAGGCCAATTGTCTCTGTTGCCTTGGTCCTTGTTTTAGCGCGGGAAGCAGCAGAGGCCAAATGTCTCTGTTGCCCTGGTCCTTGTTTTAGCGCAGGAAGCCACAGAGGCCAAATGTCTCTGTTGCCCTGGTCCTTGTTTTAGCACAGGAAGCAGCAGAGCCAATTGTCTCTGTTGCCCTGGTCCTTATTTGAGCACGGGAAGCAGCAGAGGCCAATAGTCTCTGTTGCCCTGGTCCTTATTTTAGCGCAAGAAGCAGCAGAGGCCAAATGTCTCTGTTGCCCTGGTCCTTATTTTAGCACAAGAAGCAGCAGAGGCCAATTGTCTCTGTTGCCCTGGTCCTTGTTTTAGCACAGGAAGCAGCAGAGGCCAAATGTCTCTGTTGCCCTGGTCCTTGTTTTAGCGCAGGAAGCCACAGAGGCCAATTGTTTCTGTTGCCCTGGTCCTTGTTTTAGCGCGGGAAGCAGCAGAGGCCAAATGTCTCTGTTGCCCTGGTCCTTGTTTTAGCGCAGGAAGCCACAGAGGCCAAATGTCTCTGTTGCCCTGGTCCTTGTTTTAGCACAGAAGCAGCAGAGGCAATTGTCTCTGTTGCCCTGGTCCTTGTTTTAGCACAGGAAGCAGCAGAGGCAATTGTCTCTGTTGCCCTGGTCCTTGTTTTAGCGCAGGAAGCAGTAGAGGCAATTGTCTCTGTTGCCCTGGTCCTTGTTTTAGCACAGGAAGCAGCAGAGGCCAATTGTCTCTGTTGCCCTGGTCCTTGTTTTAGCACAGGAAGCAGCAGAGGCAATTGTCTCTGTTGCCCTGGTCCTTGTTTTAGCACAGGAAGCAGTAGAGGCAATTGTCTCTGTTGCCCTGGTCCTTGTTTTAGCACAGGAAGCAGCAGAGGCCAATTGTCTCTGTTGCCCTGGTCCTTGTTTTAGCACAGGAAGCAGCAGAGGCAATTGTCTCTGTTGCCCTGGTCCTTGTTTTAGCACAGGAAGCAGTAGAGGCAATTGTCTCTGTTGCCCTGGTCCTTGTTTTAGCGCAGGAAGCCACAGAGGCCAACTGTCTCTGTTGCCCTGGTCCTTGTTTTAGCACAGGAAGCAGCAGAGGCAATTGTCTCTGTTGCCCTGGTCCTTGTTTTAGCACAGGAAGCAGCAGAGGCCAATTGTCTCTGTTGCCCTGGTCCTTGTTTTAGCGCAGGAAGCCACAGAGGCCAATTGTCTCTGTTGCCCTGGTCCTTGTTTTAGCGCAGGAAGCCACAGAGGCCAATTGTCCCTGTTGCCCTGGTCCTTGTTTTAGCACAGGAAGCCTATTTTTATACTCCCAGCTAGAGCTCTTCTATCTGTTTTGTAATACTCACAGCTAATGTTGAGATTTCATCCCCAGACTCTACGTCCCACAGCTTGGCAGTCGTGTCCATACTACCTGTGGCAAGTATGGTACTCTGTGGGTTGAAGGCTACACACACCTGGCGTTGGCAAGACAAGTAGAAACAACTATCAAAATTTACTACAACAATGTTGATCTGTTTCCCAATAATCCAAACAATATTTACAACCTTTACTTCTTAGTTTCTAGAACCATCTAAGTCGATGCAGATAAATCAGCCTGTGCCACCTAGAATGACTCATGACAAGGTTGAATAAAATAACAGAATCAATTACAAGAAAAATACATATATCTTCGGTTTGCGGTAACACCATGTGATAAAATTTGCTGTGTTTATTGTTCAAAGTTACAAGAACTTGTCCTGCTGTTTAAAACGCTGTGCATCCCCAGGTAATTTTAGAGCCGGGGAAACCTGAGGTGAATACCGGTCGGTACCCACGGACCTGTGTAAAAGCCCGGAAATGCCAGTGTGTTAAACAAAAATACATCTTAGCCCGGTCCATTCATATACATGTACAGTTTTGCACATGTGGAAAAAAAGTCTCATACAACTGTGATCTGTGATTCCTTCATGATTAGAGTGCAACAGTGAACATTTTAAGATTTTCTATAAACAAAACCGAAACTCAGATGACCGAAAAAAAGGTACTAAACATCACCTCATTCAAAAACAATGTATTTCATTATTAAATCATGTACCACTATAATCCGTTCTAATAATAATAATAATAATAATAATAACATTTGTAAAGCGCTTTCCACAGGCGTTACAAAGCGCTTTAACATTGTCTGAAAAGATGTGTTTTTAACCGAGACTTGAATGAGCTGATCGAAGATGAGTCACGGATGTGTAGAGGGAGCTTGTTCCAGCAAGTTGATGCAGCTACTGAGAATGCTCTTTCACCATAGCGGGTGTTCGTGCGTGGGCCATTGGAATTATTACTCCATTTATGCTGCACGTAAATGGTTGTTCCATCTCTAGGCCTATGTACTTGAAAGGAACCTTTTTTAACGATGGGAAAATGGCACATGAGTTTTATTCGAGAAACACCCCAGTCAGATCGCTGATATGTTTCATTGTCTATTGTAATGTCGGAAACATTGTGATTTTGTTTTTTGTTTTTTTTTAACAAAACCTGCATCTAATGTTTTCAACAGGTAGTGGAACACAAAAATTGGACCCTAGTAGATTTGGAAAACCGGCAGACCACTTAGTTCTGACTACAATGTTACCAAGAGTAGGAGAGTTAATACACCTATCATTCTACTACTTTTCTGGAACCATCTCAACTCCCACAGGAAAAAAAGGTAGCTGGATTGATTTGTTAAAGGGGCAAAATACAAAGCAATAAATAAAGTACTTACAATCTCAGCCGTATGCCCCCTGAATGTGTGGTAGCATTTCCCAGTCTCTGAACTCCATAACTTACACGTCTTGTCGAATGATCCAGTTGCTATTTTATCCCTGTATTCCAATCAGAAAATTTTGCCAGAAACTTCTATTTTATATTTCGTGATGTTGCAACCTGTTGCAACCTGTTGCAAAGCTGTTGCAAAGTTATTGAAGCCAGAGCTGGAGAGAGTGCTGACTCGTCTCTGATTAGGCCACATGTGGTCGTTTCAAAATCTCATAACTTATGCAGCTAGTTTTACAGCAGGTCAAAGGTCATGATTTAACTCACTAAATCCTTCATGGGAGGGCACCTTGAACATTTTGTTACTCAGCACAAGAGTAGGTTTTTTTTTCTCAAAAAGACAGCTGCTGAAAATAGTATTTCAGCAGCATGTGCATATCCATAATGTTTTTGTTGCCAGTACAAACAGCCTATGCTTCAGACCTTGGGCAAGTTTGATCAAGGACCAAATGTTAACTAGTGATTGGTTTGTAACGTAGCGCATGCGCAATAAAGTGGAAGTGCAAACGACTCTAGTCATGTGAACACCACCATGAGAAAAGTATGTTTTCGTTTTTTGGACGAGTTCATTTAGATGAATTATGCATGGACAATATCTCACAAGTGGTATACTTCACCTCAGACGTTTGTGGATGGACAGGACCCAAATATTTATGCCAAGAATTTTATCTAAACAAATTAATTAAATAAGTAGTGTTGCAGCAAAAGTTGGTAAAATCACGTCAGCATGATTGTTGTATTTATCATAAGTCAGATTAACGTTATCATTTTTTCTGAAAACTGGTCCCCTCTGCACTGTGCTGTTTAAAACGGCTATTGTTAACCAGGGATGCAAACAGCCTCGGAGGCTGGCCATCATCGACTAGCCTAGTCCAACTATTGTTGACTACCATGCTCTCAATCAGAGTTAGTCAAACTATGGTTAACTATGGTCCTCGATCGAACTCCTTCAATGGTGTCAGGCAAGACCAAATCACACTGTTCTTTGCCCCCAATGCAAAAAATTACATCATTTAATCTAAAAAAACATTAACTGAAAACTCACCCGTATGGGTTGTTGAATGCTATGGCATACACTACATTTCTGTGCCCTTCCAATGTGTGTAGTTCCTCCCCCGAGGCCGTGTCCCATACCTTACAGGTTCTGTCATAGCTGCCAGTGATGAAGCTGGAGCCAGATTTATTGAATGCAACATTTGTCAGAGGGAGGATGTGTGCTCGAAGTGCCTGCCAACAGAATATTATTTGTCCTATAATTAGTTGTCAAGCAGGAAGGGGGGGTTGTAATGACAAAGAGGAACAATTCACAAGCCACAGTATACTTTACAACAACCTAGGGTCGATTTCACAAAAAGATAAGACTAGTCTTATCTGAAGTTAGGACCAGTAACTGGTCTTAACTTAGGACTAGTCCTATCTCCTAGCATTGCCTAGGACTAGTCCTAAGTTAGGAAGGGTTTTGTGAAATCGACCCCTGGTACCGTTATGTTTGCACATCATTTTTGTGTCATGGGTTTATGACTTTTATTTGAAAAAAAAACTTGACTTGAATCTGGACTTGAGAACTGCCCACAAGGATGATTTCACAAAGAGTTAAGATTGATCTGAACTGCAAATCACTCATAATTGCTAAGCGAAGTGTGACGTCACAATACGAATCACTATGGCAAAACTGACAACTCACCTTAAGATGAATCTTAGTGCTTTGTGAAATCGGCCCCAGGTAAGGACAACTTCCTCGCAGTGAGTGTGACTTAATTATTAATAATAGGCATTTATTACAGTTTTTTGTTCAATGGGCCTTAAGCATTCTTAAAACCATCTCAACTCCTCCGGAGTATGAATCACCAACAGCTAAACGGGCGTCATTTGGCACACAGGTTGTTTATCATTCACATCAACCATCTCTACCCTCGCAGGTACCCATTCACTCCTGGGTGATGAGAAGCAATTACCAGTCAAGTATCTTGCCCTAGAACACAAGTGTCATGACCGGGATTCGAACCCACACTGTGAAGACTCAGCCATTTAAACTTGAAGTTGATATGCTAGCTGCTCAGCCAAAACATGCTACTATAAGGGATCAGTCAAATTACTTGCTTACCCGGCTTACCCCCACTTAAAGGGAAAGTACACTTTTAGTAACTTTTTAAGTTATGACCAAAAACATCACCTGGGAAAATAAGACCGCGACATTTTAGACCGCGACATTTTGGCAAAATATGAGAACATTCCCACTATGGCATTTTGAACGCTCCAATGGAACGTAACGGCAGTCCAACCGACAGACTGGTCAATGTATGCCTGCTAGAATACTTTAATGATCCAATTTATAGACGGTTCCCAGCATTCTGACTTTTGTTACGCTCATAAGCTAACCTTGAAGAGGTAGAATGTGTGCTCTTCATTCAGGCCGATCTTCTGCTGTAGTCTCTCTACCAGCTGTCTGACCTGTGATGTACGATTAGCTGTGACCAGAGGCTCCTTACTGACAATCTCATCCAGAATGGCGTCGATGTCACTCCTTGAATAGAGGCCATCATAAAACCATTCAAATTAGCATTTCTTTATCAAAATTCTTATGAATTACAATGGTTTGCATCATAAAAGAGAAGTAGTTTGCCCTTCTTAGTGTGTAACTGTTTATCACATAAAACACCAATGTATGATCTGAGTTTTACCACATTGTATACATGTATTTTAGTGACTAACACTATAAAATGTTGCCATACACGCTGCTAAAATACATAATTGGACATGTTGCATCTTGAGTTTTATATGCCAGTGAAACACACCAAATATACTCTGTTCAATTGTGCACTACATGGCTCGAATTTGGGAAAAGAAATCCACAAGACTGCAGGGCTTGTAGGCTAAAAAAACTGTTATTGAACCAGAAAATGGTCCGGCATCAAAATGAGAAGAACACTATCTACACAGTTTCACATTTGAGCTCTTTTTGGAACAAGCACTAAAAGAAGATTTATCTCATTTGTCTTATGGGTATGTACTACTTCAAGTGAAAGATATTTGTATTTAAAAGTGCAGTGAGGTGTTAATATTAACGGACACAAGACTGCCTGACTTGTATGGTCGTAAATTTACTGCCCAGATGCTAAAATCACTGGCCTCAGCCCTGCAGTCCAGCATTAATTTTTAGCCTTGCACTAGCCTTGCACTAGTGCTGTTCCGTCCCAACAATTGTCCCAACTATAGTTGGGACTGGTCCCAACTTGAGTGTTAAAGTTGGGGCGTCCCAACTATAGTTGGGATCGCCCGGCCATAGAGCTCAACAGGATAGCATGATGTGATCGATCATGCCCAAGACGAGGTTTGGAACATGCTCTTTGGTTGAATGATAGTATCGCTCATAATGGACCGCTAACTCGGCGTGTAATTACTGTCTAGGGTTCTTACAGTGGCCACATGCCGGGTGATGTTTTCAGTCTCAAAGTCTCCCTTCTCTTGGAAAACCAAAGTTCGAATTAATCTCAAATGTTCTCAAGTAGTATTTAAGTGGTCTTAATAACTTCATACTATTTATTGTTTTTAGTTTATTCCTGGAGGGGGTGGGGGTGGTGCTCTGTGTTTACTGCGATCCCAACTATTGTTGGGGTGCCCCAACTTTAACACTCAAGTTGGGACCAGTCCCAACTGTAGTTGGGACGATTGTCAAGTTGGGACGGGACAGTGCTAAAAGGGTTAATAATTTATTACTTACTCTGGCTTGAGATCCAAGAGGTCAATAGACTTTGTCTTGATGATGTTAGACTGCTCATATTCCAAGATGATACCTACAGTACAGACAGAAAGCTTCAATTATTTCTTTGAAAAATACAAACTCTCTACTTAACTTACTTTTTTATCATGGGACCTTTTAAGCCATTGAGGACATGACCTTTTCTTTTATCTGCAAGTTAAGTAAGCGTAGTGGGCAGAGGGTGGTATGGGGAGGGGGGCTTGTGCCCTACAGGCTGCCTTTCGGGAGGGGGAAGCACAAAAATGACCAAGATTTTTAAGAATCACTTGCTTTCTTTTACTATTAGTTTATGACATCCACTTTGAAAAGTACAGTAAGCGCCCCAGGGGACTGTGACTTTTATCTAGGTTACTTGCCTAGTATTATTATTACTATTTACTAACTTACACCACTAACAGTAACAGTGGCACTTATAATGTCAAAATAATTCTATGATTTTCAATGACAAACTGAGTGATGAAGGGGCACCATCTATCCTGGCCACCGGGGGCTGTGTACCCTAGCTACACCACCGACTGCAAACTTGAAAATGAAAAATAAACTTGACTTACAAGTAACACTAACAACAGTACACTAGAACTTAGAAAGCATAGATTAACGTAGATTAACCAAATACGTAGATTATTTAACCAAATACTTGTATTCAATTTTCAATATTATTAACTGTAATGACCCTCTCTAATCAACAACATTGATAATATTAATAAGCGAAACAAATTCCTTCATGCGTATATTTTTAACACTATCCGTACCTCCATCCACTAAAAACCAATGAAATTAATAAACAAAATCAATTGACAATGAAAAGTTTGCACCACCATACATGTACATTCAATCTATTTCAAATGGATGCACCATACAACGCTTCACATGCACAGGCCAGCCCAGGCATTTTCAACATACGAACATTTCTACGACTTTGAATTATCATGACCAGCTCAAAGGTGGCTCAATCTTACCTGGAGGATAGTACCTCAATAAAAATCGTTTTAGCCGCATATTTCAACCAGCTTTCTATCCTAAAAACGTAACGAATAGTGCTTAACAACGGCACAAATTTTTACAGAGATGTGTATGGCGGAATTTTTGGTTGCTGTAGAGTAAACAGCGCCACCAACGTTTATACAATTCACAACAAACAGAAATCATGGCGGCTACAGGCGGTGCCTCAAATGCTCAGCCCAGCGCTGATTTTATTCGAAGGTAGGCGTGTTTCAAGTTGTTATTCAGAAATAATGTTACTTTTTAGTTCATAGTGAGAGGAAGTAATCGTTGGTTGAATTGTTAGGCCATGTCATGCTTGAGAGAACAGGGATTTGTTTTGTAAGTGTAACTCACCTCGTAGTCGTACCTCACCTAGCTTTGCACGGACCACTACAGTTCATGAGTTGCAGTAGTTCCGAGAAACAGACCGTGTGTACTGTCTTCTTGGCGCGAGGTCAACCATCGTCAGCCCGCAGGGCGTTCAAGCAACCGCCTCGGTCGGGCGGACGGGCGGGTCCTATCTGAATCTGAATTATAATATAGTCGACAAAGCACTCCAAAGGAAACATCACACCACCAATTTGCATTTTTGCCACTGTCTCAGTAAAGCTTGCTATCAAAGCGTTGCTGTTTTATAAAAAAAAACTGTCTTCTATTTCTAAAACCTTTTTAAAAACATATACAGTACACAGAGGTTGATATTTCACAGCACCTTTTTTTCCCAACTTTCCATAATTAATTGTTTCTTACATTGTTTATCTTTTTAAAGTTTTTAATAATATTTTTCTTAAACAACATTTTTATTAAAATTGTGATTGTTAGCCTGCTATTTTTATAATTTTACTAATGAAACTTAATCAAACAAAGCCCAAAGGAGCTTTTAACTTTTATCATCATTTTGTGTAAGCTGTCAGTGTCATCATTTGAATTGTAAAAGGGAAACTGCATCATTTTGGCTTCAGGAAGAGTAGAGATGCCCATCCTCCAGTTCCCAATATAATTAATGGTGTATTGTTCGAGTGATTGGAAAGGCAGATAAAGCCCGGTTCATACTTCCTGCGAATGCGAATGCGAAGCGAATGTTGACGTCACAAATTCGCAACGAATATTCGCAAGAGTTCAGCTGCGCTCAACTCTTGCGAATATTCGCAGCGAAAACAGAGTTGTGATGTCAAATTCACGTCATATTCGCTTCGCATTCTCATTCGCAGGTAGTATGAACCGGGCTTAACTCTCCAACCGTCCCTCACACTGATGTTTATTACATTTTTAATCTGTTCACGTAAAACATGTAGGCCCTAGATCTTGTCTTTTCTTTTATTTTAACTGGCTTAGCAAGTCTTGAATTTTGTAAAAAAAAATATGAATATTTGTGGAATCGCTACAAAGACCAAACCTTCATGTTGAAAATAATCTTCAATCTTTATGAAAAAAATAAGAAACAATTACCAGGGACTGCTGCCAAGAGAACTGCTGTGTACAGTGAACCATCTTAATTGTAATTAGATGTTAAAATATGCATTAATTAAATTATGATATTCACAGAAACCTTCAAAGGTGAGAAAGTTTCAGCATAGTATTATAACTATTATTACTAGTAATAGTATCTGTGCAACCACCCCCCCCCCTGTCTTATGACACAACCTTGAGATACAAACAATGTAGTGTTAAACTATGTTTGCATTGTGCATTGTACGAATTCCAGATTCACAATCAAAATGAATATTATTGATTTGTCATTATTTGTGGCATGTGCTGTGGGACGCCAGTCAGACATCTGTGTCCCTCGCCCCCTGTATTCCATATGAAAAATGTTGACTGTTTCAATTTTGTTTCTCTCCTTCTCTGTCATTGAGGAAGTGTTAATCGTTAATAAAAAATTCCAGGGTAATATTAATAAAGGTATCAGGCTACATGGTTAACTTCACCTTAACCTAAACATTACAAAGCAAACGATTATTTATTTTTTTTGCATATTACAAATATTAAACAGATTTTAAATTGGTGTGTGAAACTGGCTTCAGCAATCAATGGTTTGGGGTTTGTTTTTGTTTTTTTTATTTTAGTATTTTACTTATTTCTTGTAGGTCTAATTGTATTGGTCTACTTTTGGGTGGTCCTCTCTCTTTGTTGAAGTGATTTAGTTATTTACTGTAGACTCTTTTTGTGTGTGCATTATTTTAATTGTATTTAATTGTTAATTTTAATGTCAATATTTGTTGCATTTTGTAAATTTTTTACATATTTTTTATTATTATTTTACTATTGTTATTTCTTTTCTGCTTTTAAAGTTTTTTGTTTTTATTTTTATTTTTGGTTTTTTGTTTTGTTTCTCTCTTCTTCTTTTTTTTTTTTTTTTTTGGGGGGGGGGGGTTGGGGGTGGGGTGAGACTGTTAGCATTTAAAGCATGTCAGACAACATTGGGAATTTGTCAACTTAGAGTAAAGACCACCATACATGTAGTACTTTATGCGGCCCAAAAATACAAGAAAAAGCAAACAGCTGTGAAAGTTCAAGCTCAATTCACAGTTTTTTAATACATGTAGGGTTTTGGACTCGCGAGATCAACAGTAATTATTTTACTTCTTTTTCAAAGCCTGTAGCAGTTCAAGCAAAACTATTTCAAGGGAAGTTTCTGAGCATGGCAATCTTTGTTTGTAAATTCCAAATCTTTGAATTGGTAAAAAAAATAATCTTACCAATGTTATGCACACCATTTTAAATGTGGTCTGTGCAATAAAAAAAACAACAACAGTGTTTCCTTGTTGATGTTGTTTTTGTTCTTCCTGTAATGAGTAATACAGGATACTTGTCCAAATTTGTAAACAATATAGTCAGGATGTGAATAAGATATTACTGGATGTTATTTTGTAATAGTTAAAAATAGAGTCAATTCGTAAATTTCCTTCTTGTGAAACAAAGCAAGGCCACATTAACAGCCGGAATTAAATTTCTCTCCTTGGGCATGTCAGGGGCCCTGAAGCCCATTCTACCTTCATGGTTTTGCAACAACAAAAAATAGGCCTCCTACAGTCCGACCATTTACATGTATTACCAATTTACCATCCACTGTGGATTTGGTGCCAGCCTGCAGTAAGGTTGTTGTGAATACACTCTCAATCATGTCAACAGGAAACTAAACTCATATTGACTTTACTGTAGTACATGAAGTATTGTTTCCTGGTCCTGCTGGTATTGCTCCATCAAGGGAAGGTACTTTACATTTACAGTACACATGTACGCATAACAACAGACAGGAGGAAGGGTCATTCTTGTAGCTTCTGGACAAGGGCATTTTTCTTTAAAGAGGGCAATTCGGTAAAAAGAAAATAATAAAACCACCGCTTCCCAGGTTGTATCATAACCCTGACATGAACTGTGACTATACAGCAGTATAAGACCTGTTGTATGTCTTGTGAATGCCGCCCCCCCCCCCCTCCCCGAACAAAGTCATGATAAAATATGGAGTCTGACAGCAAACATTGTAGGCCTGAATAACTGAGCAACAGCACATTAGTGGTTGCAGGTTCAGATCCTGCTCTGGTCAATTTGTCTTTGGTCATCTAAAAATAGCAACGATTGCAGTAATGTTAATTTTGCATCGGGGATAAAGAATGCAAATTAAGTTTATTCACCTGTGGATTTTTTTTCTTCACAGAACTCAGAAAAGTACCGAGTATACAGTGCTTAATATCGGTGTAAGGGTACCAACAAAAATTAGGTTACAGTTAAGTATTAGAAGCTGTGAATGTTAATGATGGGGAAGAACCAATACCTAGACCAGGACAGTGAAAGGAACAAGCAGCAGGAATGTCCTTTTTGTACAAGGTCACATTTACTCACACAGGACACTTGCTTTTTATATTTAAAAAAAAACAGAGTGCCTATGGTTGTGAACATTTTTAAAGGTCCACAAAGTCCATTACCAGACCAAAAGAGGAACAGTACTTTTAAACATTTAGCAGAAATATAGGGTCCCAGTTTCATGGCTTTGCTTACAACAGAAAATAAAGGATGAGAATGTAAAACGATTTGTGTCATAGTGTACCTTTATTTTTAAAGGAGAGTGAAAGGAAATGAATCACTTTTGTTGATAAGAAATTTCATGATATTTCAATTTGTCCTTTCAAACCCTTACAAGGTGCTTGGTCTAATCTGTCATAGCTCTGTATCAAGAGAGCTTAGGGATAACACAACATCTTTCAAACTCTACATTTATGTTGTATTCTTTTCCCTCAGTGAGATTGATGCCTATGGGTTCAGGCGGCCAGATGACTTTGATTATGACACGTACGAGCAATTCATGTCACAATATCTGAGTGTGCTTGCAAGGAGAGCTGGAAAATGGGACAAAGTCATGGATGGAAAGAAAAACATCAAGAAGTCTTTAAAAGGTACAAACCTTTGTCTTCAGATTAGATGCTGTGTTTGGGACAATGGCTAAGGTTACTTCATCTTGTGTTTCACTGACCATAATAAGCAAAAGTCTGAGATTTTTTTTAAGTGACTTTCTTGAACAAATTATCTCTATATTTACATAGTAGAAAAGTTGATATTTTACTCTTACCCAACCGAATCCTCCAAAATCTTCTTTAGGGTGTTGTCTGATTTTTGAGGATTTGGGACTGTAGACCCAAATAGCAATTGCTTATCACTGGGCCAGGCATACCAATCTTATCTAAGTCCATACATTTTGGTATTGAGTGACCATATAGTGGAGGATTCAGTATAGCCAAAGACACTGGGGGATACTACTGTAAGGTTAACCAAAACTTAATTTCTGATAAAACTAGTCGATGTAGTTTTATAATTTGTCTTTCACAATGTACATGTATGTTTGTAAGGAGAACTTTTGTTTAATTAACCTCGGCTTTGTAGAGTGTCGTGGCCAAGCGGTTAAGAGCACCAGACTCAAGCTCTGGTGTTTCTGATCCTGGGCAGACTGGGGGTTTGAGTCCCACTTGTGGCATGGGATGTTAAGCTGTAGGTTCCATACAGTAGGATGGGTAGTGCACGTAAAAGAACCCAGAACACTTATCATGGAAGATAAGTGGTTTACTCTGGTGTTTCTGGTTCACATAGCAAGCACCCTTGTGTACAGGTTTCCTCAGGCTTGCGAGCTTACAGTGATTAAGTTCACTTGTGAGGCATCCTTGGTTTCATTACGAGAAATATATACTACTAATAATAGTAGCAGTGCGTTACAAGTATTTATGCATGCATTGCTGTGCGTTTGAAGCTGTAATAATACTTTTTATTAGAAATTGCAAGGACATAAATCTAAAAACAATGACTTCTTCATTCAAGGCATACACAAGTTCAAAGCTGACTCCCCAACGCTTATTTTTGTCAAAACTTGAATCATTTTGAGGTCATGTGGTGTGCTGTAGCCACTACAAATGCATTATAAATCGGGCTGATTTTTATTGGCTTCGGCAACTGCTTATCAAAATCTTCTCATTAGCTCTATTGTCCCAACAGTAAAGCGTTATGTCCGTAAGGGCATTTCCAATGAGTACAGAAGCCTGGTGTGGATGTACGTCAGTGGAGCAGAAGCACTTAAAGAACAGAACCCAGGCATGTACCAAAGACTTCTTGATGGACCTAAAGATGCTGAACTGATGGAGGTCATCAAAACAGGTTTGGGTTCATTTTTATACGTCCTAACTCCAACAGTCTAGCTGGCCACAATGCATCTGTGTCCTTGAGCACTCATAAATTGCTTTTTTTTTCCAAGGTGTATAAATGGCAACCTTGGGAAGTTTGAAGCTATTCAACCCAAATTACCATGTATCCTGTAAGTCAAATAACAGACATTGAAAGATTTCAATGTGCATCCATATGATCCCTATCTAATCGGATTTAGCCAATTTGGATGTGGGATTATAACAAATATAGGTATAACAAATTAACACATTTATACCTTTTGGTCAAAAATTTCAATTAATAAAGCACTAGAATTTAAAGCTATTCAAGTCGGTACTGTTTTTGTTTGATTTTTTTTTTGCGTTTTTCTGGTTTGGTTTTGTTTGTGTGACAGATCTTCACCGCACATTCCCAGAGAACATCTATTTCTGTAACGATTCCACGGTCAGTAAGCGCACCTCCCTGCAAAACGTCCTGGTGGCGTTCGCTCATCACCACCGGGCGGACGGCTACTGCCAAGGGCTCAACTTCATCGTAGCACTCATGCTACTCATCCTCAGAGATGAAGAGAGTTGCTTTTTCCTGCTGGAGACCTTAGTCAAGACTATTCTACCGGGTTCGTCAAACTCAAAAGTCATCACCTTTTAGCAATTTGCAGCAACATTTGTTATGCTGTGTTCAGATTCAATGATGTAGTTTGGTATATAATCCTACTGACCATTCAATACCACCCACATAGTTTAAATATGTAGCTGTACTATTCCAGACTGCAATATGATATTATGTGGTGATTGTATCTACACAGTACACAGTCAACCCTCCTACTGTCTAACCATTCAATATCATCCTCATGGTGTTAAATAACAGATGCACTTTGCCAGCCTGATCTGTGATGATGTGGTGAGTGGGAGTGCGTACATAATCCACAGATATGGGCAAAATCTGCAAGACTTTCATCATTTGAAACTGAAGTGATTTTGTTTTGTTGTTATTTATAGCATACTACACCCCTCAGATGACCGGGCTGAAGACAGACCAAGAGGTACTTGGGGAGCTGGTCAAACAAAAACTCCCTGCAGTGGCTCAGAGGATGGAGAAAGAGGCTGTACCCTGGTCAATACCAACCACAAAGTGGTTTATCTGCCTGTTCCTTGATGTCCTACCTATTGAGGTAATAGTTCAGTCCTATTGCTGTGGCTGCTGCTGCTCCTGCTGCCGATGCTGCCGTTTAACATTTGCTGCTGCCATACTCGGTGCAACCACAAAGAGGTTTATCTGACTGTTCCTTGATGTCCTACCTATTGAGGTAACAGTTAAGTCCTATTGCTGTGGCTGCTGCTGCTGTTGTGACAACGACTGCTGCTGCTGCTGCTGCTGCTGCTTCACGTTTGCTGCTACCTTACTCGGTGCAACCACAATGTGGTGTATCTACCTATTTCTTGATGTCCTAGCCATTGAGGTAATAGTTACAGATTTTTGCTTTTGAACCACATACAATGACAGGAGATGGTGTTGAGACTTTATCAGTTCATTTATTTTGTTCACCTTGCCAGACGGTGTTACGGATCTGGGACTGTCTCTTCTACGAGGGTTCCAAGATCTTGTTTAGGGTTTGTATCAGTCTCATCAAGCAGAACCAAGATGCCATCCTGGGTGCCAGTAGCTTCCCTACACTCATCGAGTCCTTCAAGACTGTCACTTTACACTCCAGGAATACAGATTGCCATACCTTCATGCAGGTAAGTAGAAAGGAGGGTAACTTGTTGGTACCTTTTCCATTGGTGAACTCTTCTGCCCAACTGGCTCTTTCTGCAAAATGCCACAGGAGTCTGTGGACTAAGTCATTAGTACACAGCACATGGGGTTTCCACATAATACCAGCTGTACAAACAGAAGAAACACATGCACCCAATGCTAGCCTGGAAGGTATGGGACTTTGTGGCAGTCTGTGGTACCAGTGCCAGCTGTACAAACAGAAGAAACCCATGCACCCAATGCTAGCCTGGAAGGTGTGGTACTTTGTGGTAGTCTGTGGTACCAGTGTCAGCTGTACAAACAGAAGAAACCCATGCACCCAATGCTAGCCTGGAAGGTGCGGTACTTTGTGGTAGTCTGTGGTACCAGTGCCAGCTATACAAACAGAAGAAACCCATGCACCCAATGCTAGCCTGGAAGGTATGGGACTTTGTGGCACTCTGTGGTACCAGTGTCAGCTGTACAAACAGAAGAAACCCATGCACCCAGTGCTAGCCTGGAAGGTGCGGTACTTTGTGGCAGTCTGTGGTACCAGTGCCAGCTGTACAAATGGAAGAAACCCATGCACCCAATGCTAGCCTGGAAGGTATGGGACTTAGTGACAGTCTGTGGTACCATTGTATAGGAGGGTTTTAAAGAGTGACAGTGCTGATAAATGTGTACAGATTTTCTACATGTACTCAATTGTATATGTTAACTTTTTTTTTTCCACTTGCCAGTTGGACAAGTTAAACCCAATTTTGAATTGTCTGCAAGATTTTTCACTAATCTGCAGGTACATGTTAGAATTATTGAATCAAATTTTTTTTTCTTTCAACAAACAGATAAAAAAATAACACTAATAGCATACATTTCTTGGGTACATTTTAAACATTGTAGCAAAGCACCTTACACTATTACTCTCTCTGTTCATAGACCGTAAAGCATTCCTGAAACCATCTCAACTCCTGACATATTTATTGAAGTAACATTTATTTACTTGTGGCTTTCTGTTTTGTCTCATCAAGAATGTTTTCGCAGACTCACAACCTCTTAGTCGAGCAACCATTGAGAAGTTCCGGACTCAGTGCAATGAGAATGAGACAAAATAACATCACCTTGGGAACGGCTTGAAGGCGCGTCAGTACATCTGGCAATTGCGAAGCAAACTTTAGCCTTGGAAGCGAAGATTGCAACAACAAAAATTACATCACAAAAGTTTTAGCACAGGGACAAGCACATTTGAAGGTATGTGCTACAATTTGCTTTGGGTTTGTGTTTGAGCGAAGCTTGAACTAGCTTCTTAGGTACATGTATAATGGAGGAACACTACAGGAAGAGTTGCATATCACTTCAACAAGCTACAAAGGTTACAAGGTTTTGTTTGCTTTTGTTGCTGGTTTTTTGTTTTCTTCTTAGAAGTGTTCGATTTGCCCAGACTCATTCCTCACAGATTAATCTTTTGTATCTTGGAAGTATTTTACAGCTTAAAATGCCTTGCTTTACATGTATTTAATACAGGGCACTGTTAGGGATAAAACTAGAGATAATGCTAAGCAGTCATGCATGCTGAGAAATTAACAGGAACTATCATTCATAATTCACATCCCATGGCATTTTTAGCTGGTCACCTGCTTTTGCCAAAGTTGCTCTAAGGAACATTTTGCGGCAATCCCCCCACCCTCTTCCTGTCTGACACTGCTCCCTTCTGATTTTTTGCAATAGTTTCCCCACTTTCAGTACACACCACGCGCACCATCATTATAGACCTTTGTCATGGTGCGGCCATCTTGAATTTCTCTCATTCAACTCAATGTAATCAAACCGAGGCTGGAAGGAGAAATAGTCTGGTTCCGTTTTTATGCAATGAATATCAGCATTCATTACTGTTATTGGATACAGGAATGTGACCAAGATGGTGGCAGCATGGTAAAGGTCTATACTGCTGCATCATTTGATTGCACAATGTCCCGTTGACTGGATTCTCTGCCTGCACTCAAGGTTTGCCCCCCCCCCCTTAGCAGCTTTCAGTGACTAACCAACAGGACAAGGTGGCTTGAGGTTTCATAAGGCCCCCAGCTTTTCAAGGTTTGCTTTACAAGGGTTGTCATGTACATGGGATTTAGTTTAATATGACCAGGTTGCAGTCAGGCAGTGGGTTACTTGTAGCTTTGAAGAAGCAATGAGCTAGCCAGCCAGACTTCTCAGAGATAGTTGATACTACAGGTGTTTTAACCAGCATTTTGCCCGTGGACCATTGCTAAAGGGAGAATGTGAATTAGGTCTCTAGATTATATATAAATACCAGGGCCCTATTTCATAAAGCTGCTCAAGCAGAAAGTTTAGCTGAATAACTTTCTGCTCAGCAAAAGAGTAGCAGGATACCAGTTACAGGTGGTACATGTGGCGTGGAATTCTGCATGGTAACCTTATTCCGGTAAGCATACTGCGCTTATTTTTGTGCTAAAGCAGCTCTTTCATAAAGCCTGTATGCTCCACTAAATTTTCGCATAGCACAGAAATTTGCTAAGCAGTATTGTTTTCTTAACAGTTTTATGAAGTTGGGCCCGGGGCCCCACGTTGGCATGCAACTATTAAAACAAAATTACTAAAATTGTTATCCAGTACTCATACAAATTCTTTAGAATTGGAGTTGAAGTTAAGCTGATCGTTTGCCGATTGTCATTAATTTATAAGTTGTAAAGTCAATGTTTTGTTTGTCAAACCTCAGCTTGGTTCTCTTAAAGGAAATGAGAAAGTTGCCGAAATTTGTTTAGCCATGCCAATGGACCTTATGCACGTGACATTATTTGAGTTTGGCCCCCTTGGCTTATTCGCTCATCTTCTGCGCTGCATGCGCGTAGAAGATGTGCGTTTCCATTGTTTTTACCTCTAAGATGGCGGCATGATGACATCAATGCATAAGGTCCATTTGGGTTTCTTAGGGGGGGGTGGCTTTTGTTGGGTTGTGGGGTTAATACAGTCACAACCAAATAGAAACTGGTTTTTCTTGAAAAAGCTGAGATTTAATCTTAAATGTAATGTACATACTTTTTTGTGACCAAATCATTTTCAAGGGACATTTTAGCATTTTCCTAATATCCAATGAAGATTTAACATTTTTGTGCAATGAGTTAGGATCTACAGACAGCGCCTGTATCAAGTTGTTTGTGGTTTAAAGTTGTGTGCCAGGTACAGTTGAATTAATAACATAACATACTACAGCGATGCAGGAATAATAATAATATGAGTAATAATCATTAGTTTTTATATAGCGCTTTAGTTTACCTATGGACATTTCACAGTGCTTGTTATGTTTAAGACAGGTATGCAAAGTTTAGAAACATGAGACCCATTTATATAGCGCTTTGGAAGGTTTTATAAGGTGATGCAGAATAATATGATGCCAGTTATGCCAGGAACACCTGGGCAAACCCCTTCTCTAATAGCGATAAGTTCACTGGGTTATTTCACCTTCCAGCACAACACACTGGACCTACACCACCTTTAAGCCCCCATCTGAAGGTCAAAGCAATAAAGGTTAAGTGTCTTGCTTGACACAAGTGTCAAGACCTGGACTCAACCTCACTGTGCTATTCAGAAACACCAGACCCCGAGTACTGTATGCAAGCATTCCTTCTTTCTTCGTTTGGCTCCATTGTTTGACTCAAATTACAATGTCTGTGTTCACTGTCTCTTATAATGTCCCCAGATTTACGTTGTGACATTACAACACATTCTTAAATCATAGTAGTTTAAGACTAAATTTCAGTCTTTTTTTTTCCTTTTTACAACTAGGCAAGTCATTTTTTCAGACATTTTTTAAAAGTTCCGCTCACAAATTACTCCCTTTTTTCATCTTTGTATCAAATTTATGTAAAAGTGTATGATTACATAGTGACATTTTACAAATAATTTTTGAAACAATCTACTTGTGGACCATCCTTACAAATTTTTGCTAATTAATTAAAAACGATATTATCTTAAACCTTAAATTGATACATACTATATGTGTGAAAAGAAATGTTGCTGTTTAAATTATTTTGTTGATATGCTGATGTAAGGTGTCACAAATGTAGACAGGCCTGGAATTACATGGAGGCCCGACCTCTGTTGCCCCTGGTCTTGGCCTTGGTGCCCCTTCAAAAGTTCCCATGGACTTTTGAGGTTTTCCATTGGAAGTGCCCTTTGCAGAATGAATAATGGCCTTTGCCCTCAAAGATGAAGTTCCAGGTCTGTGTAGACTTGTTTTTCTTGTAAAATTTAACAAACACTGTTTATCTATAGTTATGTGAAATATATTATATTTGCATTTTCATGTTAGCATTAAGCACTTGTAAGGGCATATCCAACTTGTTCTCGCTGGAAGAATGGCGGAGGAGTCCTAAAAGCTGCCTGTTCTGAAAAAATTTCCCCCCCCCCGAAAATAGTAAAACTTATTTTGATGAGATGACCAAGAGAAAAGGTAGTTTTTTATGAAAAATAAAAGATTTGTGTCCCAACCTGAATATTGGTCCCTCAGAACAGTACTGAAGACTTTGGGTTATATGCTTATAAACAATCTGTTTGTACTTTTTGTAGAGTTTTGTATATATCATATAATGTACTATTATTGGAAAAAAAATATATTTATTATTTGAAAAAGATTGTGAAAGATTGAACCTTGCCAAATTTTGACTAGGCATAGGAATTGCCTCCCTCTCTGAGATTTGTTGGATTAACCTACTATAGTATGAATGTAATTGTTCACAAACAGGCGAGTGACTGTTCTTGTAGTTTGTGTAAACCATACCAAAAAGTTCCAGAAACAAGAAATGCAACATGCATAGACTTGAATAATAATAGTCGCTCCAAATAATGGCGCTCAAATACATCACTCAGTGACGCTCTTGGCGCTCAAACCTTATTACCTCTGGACACTGGGCCATTTATGTCATTTCTTAAACCATCTCAGCTCCCTGTGGAGTATACAACAGCCTGTGCTGCCAAAAATGTAATCCAAGCTAATTCAACCACATGAACCATCTCTGCTCTCACAGGTATCGATTTACCCCTTGGTGAAAAGAAGCAATTATACATGTAGTTAAGTGTCTTGCTCAAGGATGCAAGTGTCATGACCAGGATTTGAACCCACATCCTGTAGGATGACTTGGCCACCAGAGCTCGATTTGAATGCACTAGACCCCCCTCGGACATGACACCCCGTGACAAGCTTTACATTTTGTGAAGAAATTATCTGCAGGACAATTTTACCAGGTAAAAATACCCTTGCAAAGAAATGGTCATCGGAAGCCCCAAATGCTCCCACACCATGTTGAGTTTGAATGTTGAGATTTTTCAGAACCCCAAAGAACTTTTATTCTAGTCGTAGTAAGTTTTCTTGAAGCGTAGCTTAAAGTAGTGTAACAGAATTGTAAAAGGTTTACTTTGAAATAAAAACAAATTAGGAAGGTGAAACACATCTAGTATGAATTAATATTTGCATATATTTATATGCAAGGTCAAACTGGGATTACATTCCGAGAAATACACTCGGGCCTGGTCCGAGTTGGCAACTACAGCTACTGCTGGATAGCCGAGTTATGCGTTGAAGTGTAGGACGTTCTAAGCAACACCCTTAGCAGTAGCCGTAGCTGTAGCCGCCAATTCACTAGTACAGCCTCATTCACCATAGAAAAGGTCAACTGAACCAGAATATCCTCATCCAATCAACACACGAGCAGTTTGTATTGCTTTAGAAATTGTCAAAGCAAGTTGAAGAATTTGCAACCTCTGCTGCTTTGGTTTTTACAAATTGAGCAAGTTTTGCTTTGTATCTAATTACAACAGTAATTAAAGTAACCTGTACCTCGGCTTCAATTAAATGCGCTTAAAAATGTGCCATCCTTGAGTATTTTAGGACAACTAAAAACCCTCCATCGCTGCATTTTACTGAAGCCATCGTATTAAAATGCTTATTTTATTTTAATTTTTTTTTGTGACTTTGGTGTTTAATTGTAATCATTTTGTTAACGCTAAAGTACTTTAAATTTAATTTATGACATAACAGTAATTACTCCCTTACCGCTCCCCAACTTTTTTTTAGAATTCAGTGATAGTATTTGTCTTGGTTTGTCGGACTTCCTGCTGCTTTAGGTCCTCATCACCTAGTCATATTGTGATGTTCATGGGTATTTATTACGCCCACTCAAAAAATGGCTCCTCGGTGCAATGACAACATACTGTATGGCATAGAAACACCCTTTTAGTTATGATAGATGACTCTCTAAAATATAACAAGAGATGTGTATTCTGCTTCCGTGACCTCATTGTGTTTCTATATATTTTGAGATTTACAACAAATGAATTAAACTCACACAAAGCAAGAACTTTTGATTCTGTTGCCCTTTTTATTTATTTAATTTTTATTATTAATTGAAGAAACTCTATAGAAAATAAAAACCACCCTAAACAAATATTAAAGCCAATTTGCTCTACTCTACAAGTCGTCTACTCTGAAATCATAATTCTTTGTAAAGAATGATCTTATTTTAAGTTGCACAATTATTCGTAAAAATCAAAAGCCTAAAGCGAAATCTTATAGTACAAGCAATTTTCAGTTTGTCCTCAATCTACACAAGGTATGTTTACTAAACTTCCAAACTTGCTGTAAACAACTCTCACCATCCAAAATTACAAATTGGGAGTTAGCCAGAATACATTGAACGTTCTGCGAAAAAGACAACTTTTAGTTCCCAACCCACAGTTGGGTAATATGACATGCAGCTATCAATGTACAAAAAGGTGCTGCATTACAGTTGTAAATAATATGTTATATCTGTACACACTCTAACATTCTCGATTGTTTATAGAATTAAAACCAAACGCTTGCCATTACTAATTATAGTACTTTTACTTGGTAACATCTCCTGTGAACAAAACAGGTGTAAACAAATGATCAGATAGAGCGAGTTGAATTCAAGATCCATTGAGCATGGAGGATTCGTTAATTGATACACAATGGCACTCTTGATACACTAGGTTTTTTTATGTAGTTCTGGCAGTGTTTCCACAATCAAAACAAACACTTTCTTATCCTGATATTATTCCCCTGATTTCCTTCCTTTCTTTTATCAACCACAGCCTATAGCGTACCACTTTTCCAGCTTGCTGGAGAGTAAGCTGAGTTCAGTTCAGTGTTCAAATTAATGTCCAATCTCTTTTGACGAAAATCAATTTATTGCATGTACAGAGCACAGAACTCTAAGAAAAACAGCATTTCAGTCAAAACATATGTGCATGTGCGGCAAGTAATTTCTATAAATCAATCTGAAGTTGAAAGGATAGTCAAAGGAATGAACAATTTGGGACAGCATTATAGAAGTTGCTCAGAATTTAATGGTTTCCTTTTTAAATTGCCAGGATTGCCTTAAAATTTCCTTTATTTTTGTCCACTTCAATGCTCAAATTTCCTTAAAATAAGGAAATTTCCTTGAAAGTGGGAGCACTGGTTCTGAATTTGTGTACACTTTCAAGAGCAATGGATTCACCTGGAAACTCTGCTGCCACCTAGAGTCTTGAAGGTCTGCTGTTGCAGTGTTTTTTTTATAGAGAGAGAGAGAGAGAGAGTAGGGTGTAAATGTAAGCCATTTCCTTGTGTAAGAACAAAAAGATTCAAGGCCCCTTTTAGTTACATTGTAATATTTGTTTATATATACAAACAAAATAACAGTTTTTCTGTTCTATTTACACTTACTGAATACAACTGGCATGGAGTTTTCACACCAGGTTTTTACACTGTTGATAAACAAGCGCTACAAAACAAAGTGAGAAAATCAATCCACGAAATCTTATTGTCAACAGACAAAAGAGGTACAAACTTACTGTGACACTATGGTCAGGGGGTCAATCTATAAATAGGCCCCAAGTTAAAAGAGCTGCCTCAGAGGAAAAAAAATTACTTGAAAATTGTCCTGCTGAGGAAAAACAGGTGGGGCACCAGTCAAAAACTGAGCAGTTAGCATGATATTTTGGTTGGTAACATTTTTCTGGTAAGCAAATTAGTTAATAAGTGATAAGTAACGTTTGTTTAGCTTGCACAGCTCTATGGATTAAGCACAGGTCTGACTGGCTCAGTTCATTTATTTTTTTATTTATTTTTTGTTTTTCTTTTTAGGGGGGGATCGAAGACTGATGGCTGCCTTTATTAACCTCAACCTCTACAGATATCCCGCATTAATTTTTTACGGTTGTGGTAACAAAATACATGAAAAATAGTACAAATTAAACAATCATTCTGTTTTTGTTTTAAATAAATCAATACCCGACAAAACTTAACTACGCAATTTGTTATTTTGATTTAGTTAGCATGACAGAAGCTGGTAACTACATTAAAGCCAGGTACTTTTGAATATGGACTAGTACTGATGTTAACTTTTGTTTAAATGAAACAACACAATCATCATAAACTACAAGTACTTTTAACTCAAATTGCAAATGTATGCTTATGAGTAGGATATGTCAAACTATAGTACTTGTTAATAAATGTGAACTTATATAAGATCCTTGCAGAACTCAGGTCTAATACTTCTCAAACCTGCCATTATGTTAATTTAAGTAGATGAAGGTCAGTCAGGGCAGTAATAAATACATTACTTTCACACCTAACTTTATGCAAATCTAAGCAAATGAGGGACTGAGGGTCAGAAGCATTGCTGACCGTAATCCAGTACTTTTAACATCTGATCTTATGCAAATTTATGCTAATACAGAGGATCTGAACTTGGTATAACCAACTCTAATATTTCTAAAGTCTGACTTTAACATGCAAATTTAAAACTGTCAGAAATGCAAATACATCCAGTGAATTAAAATGTTGGAGCTAAAAGAACTTCCTAACATGTATAATGAGCACCTTTGAAAAGTTAATTCTTTTTCTGAACTCTTCAGAGTAATTCCTCAGAATACAAATAGTTCGCTGAGGTCAAATAATGGAAATGTGCCCATGCCACGCTCAACTCTCAGCCATTGCTAGGTCTTCATTGACGGCGGTGAGGGAGTTTTTCAAGCTTGTGACGTCATACGAAAGGGTTTTATTGACATTGTGAAATTCATTCAGCAGTTTAAAATGAGTATTCATATACAATCAACAGAACTATGACACACTAGGAGAAAGGACATTCACTGCTAAATTGTGTCAAGCATCGCCAAATATTTCCAACAGTTCAGAACTACAACTTCTTTTTCTAATAAAACAGAAAATTCAGTGCTACAGAACAAATATCTCTTCAGCAATGCAGGAAGTTTTGTCCAGACATTTTTTTGAGGGGAAAAAAACGATTTAGGTAACATTAACTTTTAAGACAAATTTTAATTTAAATTTTCTTAATTGAGATAAGACACACCAGCGGTTTCTTTATTACATGGTTAAATATGGCCTGGTTCAGTACTAGAGTGGAAAAATGGCTGCCTTATATATGTTAAGCCAGTCTTCTCTACTACATGTATTACGCCACAACTAGAACATCTTTCAAATGACTCTTATTCCAAAAAGACTTAAAAGGAAAAAAGTGCTTGCATAGTTATATTATCGGGGTGACATGAACCCCCAGATACACAATTCTGTACACTGTACACACACTTGTCTCAAACTCATATTAGTAACATAAATAACTTACAAAGTATGCCATCTTACAAAACAGTCATACGACAATGAAAAATGATAGTACAAGAGGATAAAACATCACGGAGAAATCAGAGGGCCGCAGATTTGCACACCATTCTTTGCTTATAACTTGAAACATTGCTTTAATAATTGCGTTGTATAATAATACTGACATCTAACTAAAAGTGACCGCATCATGTCTTTCATAAACTGTCTCGAACATGTCGTTAAGTTTGTACGTGGATACGTAACTTGGTGATAATGTACATGTACCTCAACATTGAAATCACTAATTGTGTTCAGACTTTATATGCAAGTTTCCGCTACTAATTAATACTAGTATGGGAGACTAATCATACTTGCTCTCAGCTGAGAAGCTGAATGGCAAAAGACGCAGCTACAACTCACAGGCATGTGGAGGTGCCTCTTTGCAGCCAGCTACATCAACCTAGAAGTGACCATGGAGCACAGCCAAAGCTTGAAAGTGTTGGATTTTTCTAAACCTCGTTCGTCTTTGAAAACTTACAGTCCTTCTTATAGGGGCAACTTATATATTGGCCTTTTTGTGTTTTTTTTAAAGCTGAGACATTGTCGGAGGAAAGCTGACAGTATTTATCTCAATCACCTTAAGCTATAAAAACACAACGATTGGGCAGGATATTTCTTAGACAAACTGCCCGAAAGACATTCCTGCAATAAGTGAATATGCAAGATAGAGAATTGATGGTTAAGAAACAAAGCTCAAACCAGACCTCTATTCTGGTTACTTTGACACATTTTATGGTATCAACTGTTACAAGTACAGGTAGAAATATCAATCAGTCTAAAATGTCACTGCGTGTAGTGTCAAAGGTCAAGTACTGAAATACTACCAACTTCTATGAAGATCAGGTCTTTTTAATAATCACACCAGAAAAAACAGTTGAATACAAACAAAAAATCCATTATGTTCGTATATAAAAACTAATTATGTAACATTAGAATAAACATCAACAGGAGTTGTCCACGTACAAGCAAATCTAAACTGATTTTTATTAATTTTCTTACATATACTTTTTTTTGGGGGTAAAATTTTGTTTAATCAAAAAGTTGTTTTGTAATTGTCAATTGAAAGAAGTTTCAAATGCATTATCTTACAAGCATTGTTATGAAAAAAAGCCTCACATAAAATTAATTACAAACAAATTTTGAGAGACATGGTCAATCCACAGTCCCAAGTAGTACAGTGCCCTATCTAGACGGTTGTTAGGGTATGAAAGGCGCCCTCTATTGTCGGGTGAAAACAAAATTCCAAAGAGCACCTTCAACTTCTATATGAATGTATTGCACGAGACCGTAACACTGCCTTTCAACGCTATACAACCAGAACTACATTTCTGAGTTCGAACTATTACTATTAACAAGGTCATTACTAATCATCGTTGTCACACTGGTTTTTTAAGAATACAAACAAATCTTCTGACTTTGGCATAATAATGGGGCTCAAGCGATTTTTCATTATTACTTTTTTATTTTATTGTTTTTGTAAGTTTTGAAATCTTGTTTCTTGTTTTTACACTACATGTACATTAAGTCTGCAGTTTAAGGCCCTGGGATTTAATATACAAGGAGCTTCATGTCTTCTACTTCTTCAGAATGACAGTTATTTTAAAAGCACTTTTTTTTTCATGCTTGCCAAAACAAACAATGTTATTTATACTTTGGCCAAGGAATACAATAATAAGGCATACTTTTGTATTTGTTTAAATGTTTCCTCACAATCTATTAATTAGAAATCTTTAACACACACCAATAATCAACACATCGTCTCGTTAAGTTGCATGCCGCCTCCCTTTTGTGTTCACATAAATGGTATCAACCAAAGAAAGATCACCAACCTTTTGTACATGACATAACACGGAGCTAGTCTGCAATCAGGCTGTACCATTAACTAGCTGGGGGGTATCTGAGCTCACCTCAGTTGCTGCACCCTTTATGGCATTCTTGCTCTCGTTGGAGTCATCACTACCCGATTTCGATGGGCCGTTCTGACTCCCCGGCCGGCGATTTCGAGGTCCACGTTGTTCCTTGGGTCCGTTGGACGGACCCCTTGGTGCGGAACTATTATTCACAAATTTGCTACCGTTGCCGTTGATCGCTGGGCTTTCTGAGGGCTCAGAGACCCCTGGCCTAGAGCTACCTCTAGCTCCATTGTTACCCTGTGAATAAGCCTTGTCTCCTGCACCACCACCACCACCGAAGCGTCGTCTGGGCATGGGTGAATTTGTCTTGCTCGTATCGGTATCATCATGGTTATCAGCTCCCCCATGGAGCCCCTCGCCATTCACCGTACCCCCTCTACCTCTGTTCTTGCGTCTACGGGGTCGACGTCTATTCGGTCTGCTTGAATCATCTGGTCAGAAAAACAAATGAACAATTCAGAGTTAGAAGAAGTTTGACAAAAGGAGATGCACTAAAGGATAGGGTTTGTAACTCAAAACAATACTAATAAATATACTTTTTAATTAGTAATGCACTAACCCATTGAAGGTAGTAGACAATAACTTGGCGAATAAATGTTACTAACAACTTACTGACATTGATTCCAAGCTGACAGAAATCAATGACAAAAGTATGTACTGAATTTTTTATGACAATCATTGTACTTTGGGTCTACATATTTTAGTTACTGTTTTGTTGTTTTACCTAGCTGCCAGTGGAAATCAAATTTCTATATTTAAAAAAAATGTGGCCAATTGACCCATTTCACGATTGGCCACACACTTGAAATGCACCTATCCTGTCCGCCATTTTGGGAGTCCAAATGTTCGCAAAGGAGTTGACACCCAAAATGGCACAAATGGTTGACGCGCCTTGTGCAGAGGTGCACTCTGCGTCGTGTAAGGGGTCAACACATGCAGATCTATCTATAACTATCTCAGTAGGTACATGTTTATACAGATACACACTACAGGTCAACGGTTTACAAAGCTGAACATTGATTCCTACAAGTAAATTCACAATTGTATATAAAACCACATGAAGACACACAACTCTGTAATTGCAAATGTAAGAGGAAATTGACCAACAACACTTAACTTATTACAAAATATTATTAAAAGAACAAAAGTCTGCAGATCAGCTAAAAGCTTCATGCCTGCTGATGTAACAGTACACATTTTGACCACCTTACAAACAGTGATTCATAATACTTAAGGCTGTGGACAAAGACTTGACATGTACATCAAAATAAAAGTTAAGACACCGGACATAGTTTCAACAGTTCCATAAATAACCATTATACTACCAAATCCTTCCATATCCTCCAAGGGCTGTAGACCCAATTTAACAAAGTGTGATTATCACTGGATCAGACACTTCAATCTTATCTCAGCCCAAACAATTTAGTGTGGAGTGACATTCATGTGGAAGAGAAGGATAGTGTGGGATTGAGGTCACCTGTCAGCAATTAGGCCCACAGGGAGCAAGGACTTAATGGATTGATCTATTGTTCAAATAAATTGTGATTAATAACAATGACAACAACAATATCAACACTTGTTAATGATGTCAAAATAACAAATTCATCAACATACAGCTGATTCAACTCCACCCCCCGGCCTCCTTTCCCCTCCCCTCTAATCCTTACCTTCCCTCTCTGTATTATTTGTGTCCTCGTCAACTGTAGTGTCTTCAAGGAGAGTGTCTTCTTCGTCATGTCTACGGCGACGGTTGTCACGGTAACTTTCCTCATCAGTTTCTGATGGTGGGGTTCCGGTACGGGGTGCATCTGCTACAAATAATAATAATAATACTGCTACTAATAATAACAATAATAGTAACTAAATGTCGTGTGTTTGATCTGTGAACTAATACTGAGCTGTTCCAGTTAATGAACATAGAACACATAAATTGAGCAGTTTGACCAGAAGGAAAGGTCAAATGGAGTCATGTCTCTGTATGAACTATTACAGGATTAATAAGCTACAAGGTGGCACAATGAATATTATTTTGTTTTATGAGTTCAGGAGATTTTGTTTTTTTCAACAATAACAATAATAATAATAATAATAATAAAAATAATAATAACATACAGTTGTGATATAGTGCCTTATCACGCCCAAGAGGCGTCTCAAAGCGCTCATTATTTTAGGATGTCCAGGTATGCAGAGCCATGTTTGAACTATGAGATCCAATGATTAATGTAGCACCTTGTAAGGAATTTTCAAGGTGATGCAGCGCCATATGCAGCCAACCCTACCACAAAACATCGGAGCAAACCTCCTTCTCTAACAATCATAGGTGTACAGGGCACTTTCACATGCATTACACAACACACTGGACCTACTGCTTTACTTCCCATCCAAAAATCCAAGCTATTAGTTTAGACACTAATAACTTTAGGGAAGAGTGACATTTTTGTTATTCCTTTTAGTTTTTCTTCCAAGTGGGTAATGTCACAATTGCCATGAAGTTTCGGTTCATGAAACTTTGGAGGAATAGTCTTTCTTCTTTCATGCTTCTGTCCAAAAACAATTTTCTTTTTTAAATCTCTCTAATGTTACCAACATAAACATGACCCGAAAATAGAATGAAGAAAGCATTGGAAACAAAGTTGTAAACACATACTATGGTGGAGCGGCTTGTTGCCTCGCAAACTACTTACCAGAGGAGAAAGAAAAAATGAGAATGAGTTGAATAGTCAACTCACTGCTTAATCAATTCTCCCCTGCACAAGTGAGAGTACTGGACCAAAATGCGTGAATTGCGGGCTGCCACGCAGGTCGGTTATTAAAGGTCGGTTAGCGCAGAGAAGTTCATACAGAACAGATTAATAAGATTATAGTCACAAACAAAGTAGACAATCCAGTGATTTTTTTAGCAAAGTACCGTTCTTTACATTTTTGTGGACATAGTTTCTTACCATGACCTCCTCTGCCTCTGCCACGACCTTGTGTTGTCCTCCCGCGACCTCTGTTGGAAGTCCCCCCTCTGGACGACCCTCCTCTGGACATCCCCCTTGGAGGCCTGGAGGACATGCCCCTCGATGATGAAGGACCATACTTTTGATCGAAGGGCTTGCCTTCCCTCTCCTCTCTGACTTGCTCTGCCCAGTCACTGGACCGTGCCCCGTCCTCACCTGAGGCGATATCCTCTGGTGTACTACGACCCCGCCCTGCAGAGTCAACATAACACATTTATTTGTCAGGCTTCCCCTTAAGTTACTTATAGTAAATATATTATACAAATAATGAATGTTTATGAGTGCAATGGTGTGAATATTTTCATGAGTTGAAAGATGGAATGTTCTTTACAATGAGGCGGAGCTGAGTTGAATGGAACATTCCATCTTTCAAATCATGAAAATATTCTCACTATTGCACGAATGAAAAACATTCATTATTTGTTTGATAGAACATCCAAGTAGATCTTCGTCATTTTGATTGGAGGATACAACTTTCAAAACAAACAAAGCGTACAATATTTAATTGTGACATTACACCCATTTCTTTTGGTTCGGCTTGTTTGGATTCAACAGTGACTAAGTGCGTTCTGTACTGCTATTTTGAGACACGCGGGCACCGTAATGTAGTATGTGCCTTACAGTAACTGTACTGCTGCATTATCAAAGACACGCGCACGCAATGATGTGGTACGCACCGTGCACTAGAACAAATCGGATGGAACGAAAAATGCATGGTGAATAGAACAAAAAATGCACGGTGAATGACGTAGCGTGCAATGGTACGTTTATTTGCTATCACGTGATGGACAATCCTCCAATCAAATGGCAAGGATCTGCTTGGGTGTTATATAACAAGTAATAAACCACAAGGGAAACTGACTGGGTAAATTTTTTATTAATTTGGGTTTGAACAAAGAAAAATTGACTGGAGCGGGACTTGAACAAACGACCTCCGGATTAACGTACCGGCGCCCTACCAACCGAGCTATCCAGCCCTATGTTGGCACCCCCGAACAAAGATATTGATTAATAGGGAGACCGCCAACATAAGGCTGGATAGCTCAGTTGGCAGAGCGCCGGTACGTTAATCCTGAGGTCGTTGGTTCAAGTCCCGCTCCAGTCAATTTTTCTTTGTTCAAACCCAAATTTATAGTAAATATGTTACATTCCCTGTGTGCCATCGAACAAATAAATCCTGACTCTCATTAGGCTAAACTATTTTGTCCTTCAAGCCTCTCTTTGAAGTTTTCTTTTTAAATGAGAGACTCAAGATGGCTCCACCGTGACGAGGGCTGGAGTATTTTCCCAACCATCCTCAATACAGTTACATGGATTCACTAATAGGGAGAATAGGATTGCTTCAGTGTTTGCAAGAGAAAGAGAGCTTCTGTGACTCTTTTGTATTCTTTAATTACCAGGGATGTGATAGGCTGTTGAGAAAAAAAACCTGAACTCTGAGCGCAAAGAGCGAAAGCATGCGAGCTCGAAAACTTGCGAGCTTGAAGCCCAATATTAACATTTATCTTTGGTTTTAAAAGCCTACTCTGCAATCTGGGCGTTATTATATGGTTTCATCTTCATTTTTTTATGAATTTGATCTTTTAAAAAAAAAAAACATTGGGGGGGCGGGCAAAAAAAAACGGAATTTCTTTCTTTTTTTTAGGGCAAAAAAAATCGGAATTCCGGTTAAACACGGAGAAATCACATCCCTGAATTACCCATATCAGAAAAAATTGTGGGCGTCAATCAAAAGGTTTTTTTGGAACAGTATCCTCAACACTAGAGAAGTAGATGAAAGATCAAAGAGCCGGATTTCATTATATCAGAGGAAAAACAAATCAGCAATTATTTCACAACAGGCAGACAAACAAAAAATTATGAATTCAGATAACAGTTTAAAATTTCTCATTCCTGAATAAACTGCAGGACAAAAGATGACCAACTCACCAGAACTGTAACCACTGTTCATCCCCCCTCGTAGACCGCCTCGCCCCCCTCCCCTTGAGCTTCCTCTGCCCCTTCCTCTTCCCCTGCGCCCTCTCCCACTACCGCCATCCTCTGAAAAGTCGGACCCATACCCCCTCTCACTGCGTTCTCTGGGTGGAGGGAAGTAAGGTCCAGAAACATATCCCCCTCCACTGAAGTTACGAAGCTGTTGGTCGATCTGGAGACGCTGGACTCGCAGTTCTTCCATATCCTAAAAGGTTAAACACAAAAAGTGTTCTGTTTTGGGTTTTTTTTTACTTTCTAATTTATCCCCTAGGGACCTACAAAGGGAAACTTCTTTCAACCTATAATGAAAGATGACACCCTCTTGCTTTTCTAGCTTGTCGACCATGATTATTTTGTAAATGATTTCTAATACTTAGTACAGTTTGAACTGTCCAATATCCATCAGAATATTTTACCATCAACTTAACATCTTAACCTTTGAAATAAAAGAGTGCTGTACCTGTCCCCAATGCCAAGTGTGGTTATCTCGGCTATGAAGTAATGAATCCATCAAACTCAGGTGAAACCTTGAGTTTTGTACAAGATTGGTACAGCTAGTTCCATGTCAGACAAAATTGGTATGACTGTGAGTTATTGGCTTTATCAAACTCAACAACCAGCCAAAGAACACTGGGAATTTGAGGTGCTATCAGGTTAGGCATTGAATCATTCTATTAGATCGTCGGCTCAGTACTATAAGGTCGTTAATTGTAATTTCATATCCGTAATGATCAAAAGGACGCTAAATGAAAATAAATCAAAATCCACCAATAATGTTTTTCTTGGAAAATAAATGTTTCTTTTTGCCAAACAATTACTTTGGAGACCATTTTTGATCAATAAACTCCATTTACAAGGGGCTCCGAAATATGCAAAACCAATTTGATGAAATCCATACAAACTACACTAACGACCTTATATTCCTGAGCCGACGAGATTACTTTACTCTTTCCTCAAACCTGACACCCTGGAGATGCATTGTATTTAACCTCGGTCTCAAGTATTGTGATGGTATGTCAGTCCCCCCATGCTGAGTTTGAGTACCAAACCAAACCTGCTGTTGGATTCTGGCAGGTTTGTGGTCAGTCAGAGTCAGGGCAACCATCTACCCTGTTGCAAATACTCACCTTAAGATGTGCTAGATGGTACTCTAGTAGAACCCTGGCATTAGCGATATTCTCCTTCGTACCCACAAACATGAAGGGTACCATTATGTTAATATCAGATGACTGGTCCCGTTCGTTATCACCCTTGATCTTCACTCTGACCACGCCCGACTTGTCCACAATCTCCTGGATGACACGCCCATTTTTACCGATGACTTTACCTGCATTTACAATCAGCATTGATCACGTAATGATGCTAACAATAGTAACATGTTTTTTTAGAAACTGTGTGCCACCAACAATTAGAAAATGGCAACAATCAGTTCAGCTTTCAATGTGAGTTTGTATATGCCTTGGTTAAGTGATTTGGATAGAACTTCTCTATCATTTTTATTTTGACCAAGGTTTCCTTTATGAAAACGACTATAAATTAATTTTGGGTTGAACGAAGAAAAAAGGACCAGAACAGGATTTGAATCGGCAACCTCCAAATTGATGTAGTGGTGCTCTACCAACTGAGCTATCTAGCCCTAATGTTGGCAGTCTACATATGTTGTCAATATCTATGTTTGGGGGTGGTGGGGTGGCTGTCACAAACCATTCAACCTAAAACTGAGTGGTTTAGAATCCTACCTATAAGTTAACCATGCAAGTACCCACACACTCCTGAAGCAATCACTGAGTTGTTTAGAATCCTACCTATAAGACAACCATGCAAGTACCCCCACACACCTGAGTGCTTTGAAGCAATCACTGAGTTGTTTACAAACCTACCTATAAGACAACCATGCAAGTACCCACACACACCTGAGTGCTTTGAAGCAATCACTGAGTTGTTTACAAACCTACCTATAAGACAACCATGCAAGTACCCACACACACCTGAGTGATGTGAAGCAATCACTGAGTTGTTTAGAATCCTACCTATAAGACAACCATGCAAGTACCCCCACACACCTGAGTGCTGTGAAGCATTCACTGAGTTGTTTTCAAACCTACCTATAAGACAACCATGCAAGTACCCACACACACCTGAGTGATGTGAAGCAATCACTGAGTTGTTTACAAACCTACCTATAAGATTCCGTGGCACAGCACATACTTCTTCTCCAAACTCCAGCATGGTTCTGGCTTGACGAATGGCATCCAGCTGTCAAAAAAGATGCAGAAAAACATAACATTTATCATAGGGGTGAAAGTCACTGCTGACAGAAAAGTCTGAAACTGGGATTCAGATCTTAGGAAGTCAATCAAATGATGGCATTTCCACCTTTTGATAACCCGTGGAGTCTTACATTCCAAGGAGCTTTTAGGAGCAGTATCTTCAGTGGCAGAGAAGTATTAAATAGTTTGGAGAACATACAGCATTTTTTGTTTACCAGGCAGACTATAAAAGTCTGAATTCCGACAAAAGTCTTAATTTTTCTCATCCCCGTTACTATCACAAGAGTTATTAAAAAAAAATTTTTTTGCAAACCTTACTAAAAAGTAAAAGATTCTCAGCTGATGTGGTGGTTGTATGAAAAAACCAGAAGTGAGACAAGTCTCAGCTATTTTCTCAGACAGCATTTTCTTATCTGTGTCAGATGAAGACTCACCTCTCCAAAGACTCTAAACGTGCACGTGTCCTCATCCAGGTCGATGCGCTTGACCCCGATGACCCGCCGTGCATTCTGGATGTTTGCTCCATGTGCCCCGATGGCCAACCCCATCAGGTCTTCACTGACGCTAAACTCTTCCACGCAGCCCTCCATCTGGGACTTGGTTACCTCCAGCTGCTGGGCTGCCTCCTCTGCCCGGCTCATCATCAGCATCTTCTCCCGGATGCTGCGAAAGTGCATGTCACTGAGGAGTTCAGCACGGCGCACCAAGGATGCAGAATTACCCTGAAGATGAAGAAGACATTACCATCAGTCAGGTATGTCTAGCTTACCTAGACAATGTGTACTCATTGCTAGTATCTGTACTAAACAACAGACTTAGCTCTCATGCATGATAATAAATAATAATAATAATGGCTATTTATATAGCGCTCATATCCGTCACTCAGTGACGCTCAAGGCGCTTCAACATTTAATATTTTCCTGCAAGGTATTTGGGGGCTACGTTTGAAGTATGAGACCTACTCCTTTACATAGCACAATGTAATGGTTTACAAGGTGCTGTGGCGCAATATGCTGCCAATCAAACCAGGAACACCAGGGCGGACCCCTTCTCTTTGCGATAAGTGCACTGGGTTCTTTTACGTGCGTTACACAACACACGGGACCAACGGCTTTACGCCCCATCCGAAGGACGAAGCAATCATGGTTAAGTGTCTTGCTTAAGGACACAAGTGTCACGACCGGGACTCGAACCCACACTCTGCTGATCAGAAACACCAGAGCTTGAGTCCAGTGATCTTATCCGCTCGGCCACGACACGCCATGATCAAATATTTGGACCATTTAAATTGTCAAATTTTGTTTCCTTCACACATTATGGCAATGAACATGGCACCAAGTGATTCATAGACTGCAGGGCTCGAAATTAACACTGAACCACAGGCCTGAGGCCAGTGACTTTAGCATTGGGCCTGTAAACTCACAGCCGGACAAGCCTGGTGGTCTTGTGTTTTTCAATTGAATAATAATAGGTTACCTCATGGTGTAATATTTATGTGAACAAATGTTGACTAGGAATCTGATAAATATCTTTCAATTCTCTTGATTATCGAAGTACTACACACATGAGATTGACATTCTCTTAGTGCTTGTGTAACTCATTTTGATTCTGGTCTTGTAAAATAAATTCTGGTCCAGTAAAAATTTTGAGCGACAAGCCCTGCGGTCTTCTGGATATTTCCCCCAAATTCGAGCCCTGGACTGATCCATTAACCTTTAGCCAGTAACACCTTAACCAAACCCAAATGCACGCTCAACAGACAATGCTCAAGAGTCTGACATATAAAATATAGCAAAAAAGTAAACAAGCTGCTGCCACTGGTAAAAACTGCATTGGTATTCAAGCTGTATTTAGTGAAGCTACATTGGGTAAAGCTGCACTGCGTGTCACAGTGCACTGGCTCCGTAACAGAGGGGTGAGGACTTATGCAACAACCCATAGGCAGATGCTATGGTTTTCAAAAGTAACGCCCCATAAACTTTAACAAATCATTTGAGTAAACTCACAAAGACAAGCAGAGAACTTGTGTCGTCATTGTAGATGATGGCAAAAGCGCCAGTTGACTTGAGGAAGTCTTGATGATTTTTTGTGTCCCTAGCACTGAAGGTGAAGAGAGATGAGATGAGTTATAGTTTGCACAGGTTTATTAAAAATTTGCATAATTACAACAAAGTTTGCATAGTTAATTTAGCATTTGCACACACACAAACAGATGGCAAGATAATTCTTACTCGAAGCTGATTTAGCTAGTGTGAAACAGGGACCTTCTTGGCTTCTGAAAACGGAAAACATGTGAAATATTCTTTTCTCGTCCAAAAAGAGGAAAAGGAAGCTAATAACAGGAAAGTATTTGACTCACTATTCCCGGATGTCTGCTGGTACTGTTATGGACACCTTGTGAAATGTTTCAGCACTAAGACATGGTCTGCAAGAAGAAAAGAAAGTCCAGTCAGGAATAAACTGATGATATTACTACATTATTACATTCAGACTGTACACAATTAAAGTTCCACTGAAGTTGCTAACTTTTCTGGTCGCTCGCTCCAAGTTACAATACATCCATTTTAGAGCAAGATAAATTCATCTGATGAGCATACAAGCTGTAAATTGGATAGTTTCTGGCAGTGGTGAGGACACATCCTGAGAATTTGTATTACAACATGTAGACACCAACAATGTCTTACCTACTTGGTATGCACGCATGCGCACCACACTTGGCAAATGGGAACGCCCTACGAATCTATGACTGGCAGTCAACGTGTTAAACCATATACATATATGTTCTTTCTAGAAATTCTCATTGGATGTGACACGACAGGAGTTTGGGGTCACAGGGTGCAGCATCGCTCTCTCCGCCCAGCCCTTGATCAAGATTTTGTTTTTATATGTTCCCCAAGATAATAGATAAACTTACTGTGTGTTGGGCTGCCTCAATCTATCACCCTGTACAATCTCATTATATGTTGCATCATATCCATGGTATTCTATTACATAGAACTGGAGAAGGAAAAAATAATAATAATAAATGAAGGTCAAAGTGCATGCTATTTATTATTATACACAAATATGTAGAGAGCAGGGCCCAATTTCATAAAGCTGTTTACCGATAAGCAAATATTTATGCCTACTAAAGCAGAAAAACATGCGTAACCAATGTGGGTTTCGTAGATGATTGAGTGGATTTGACAGCATAGTGTGCTAGTTCACAATGGATTTAAACTGTTGCATCACTCATCTAATTACAGAAACCGCCAGCAAGGTAGTGTGCCTTATGCTTTGCTAACAGTAAGCAGTGTTTATAAAAAAAGAAACTGTGCCGAGGGTCCCTCCATAAGCTTATAACATCAGCTTACAGGATTTAGGACATTGGGCTAAGGTAATTCTATCGAGTTCATCTGAACAATTCAGTGTTGCAGTAAATCCCAGAAAAAAAATTATCCACGCCAAATTTCGATGACCCTAACCACCACCACCACCACCACCACCCATCAAAATCCAACTGCATGTTTCATTTGATTCTGTTGGACTTAGGACTGCACTAGTAATCTAATGCTTTACATGGGATCAAACAAAGCACCAAAATCAGAGTCCAACAGTTTGAGTGATGTGTTGGTTCTGAGAAGTCAAATAGAATGCTCTGCTGCCATTCTCCTGAAGACAAGAAGAGTTGGAGCATACTGTTGGAAGTGCTTGTGTGGTCTTGACAAGTCAAATAGTATGCTCTGCTGCCATTCTCCTGAAGACAAGCAGAGTTAGAGCATACTGTTGGAAGCGTCCAGACCACATCAGAGCCAACACTCCTTCTGAAAGACTTTTAAACATGGGTGTACCCGCAAGTTGACTAGCTGTAGCTACAGCTACATGCAAGTTGTTATTGCTGTTGCTGCAACAGCATGAGAGCATATGCCCTCTGTTGGTGAAATACACCAGCTGTTGATTTCACCAAACTCTTCCTAACTTAGGATTAATCTTAGGACTTAGGACGAGTCCCAGCCTTGCACTGTAACATGTAAACCTTAAGATTAATCCTAAGTTAGGACTAGTTACTCGTCCTAACTCGAGATAGGATTAATCCTTGCGTTTCGTGAAATCGGCTGCAGTGCATTCAGGGTCAGCGATAGCTTACAGAAACCCACTACAAACGCCTTGACTGAAGACTAAACGTGTCTGCAAATGCTCGGCAAAAACTTTGTTTTTCCCCTGAAATTGCAATAAGCACTGTTGTCGCTGGTGCGCATGCCAAATTTGTCGACAGTTCCTTGGAAATTTTAGCTTGTTTACGAAAAACAACACAAGATGTAGGTTTTGTTTAACTAAAATGATACCATTTAGGATACCCTGGATGAACAAAAAGATTATTTTCTTCAAGAGTTGTTTCTTCATGACTTTGTTTTGTTGTTTTGGGTTTTGGTGTCTTTTTTGTTGTTTTTTGCAGGCTGATTGCTCTAAGTCAAAACGCTTTGATGAAGATGCAATTATTTTTATCCCATACGTGGTTGTGTTAACAATTTTGTTTCCGAGACAGACAGCACGTTTACACTCGACAAAAATAAGCGTTAACACACAGGCTTATTTCAGTCACATGAAGTCATACCTCTCCTTTGATCATCTGGATCTTGGCATGCCACCAACCGCATGGCTCTCCCTCAAAAGACCGGGAGAATACCTGATGGGGACGGGGAAAAAAAACACAACGATGAAAAACACGGGGATTAGAAGCAAATCAGATCCGCCCACACTGTACTGCTGCCTGCATACCATGAACATACTAGTAACCATGGGTCATAATGTCGTCTGCATCCTGTATTTGTTCCATCTGTTCATTGTATGTTTTTAGTTTTTGTGTATTAGTGCTCTGCTTTACAGAATGATCTCTGCACAGTGATATTTACAAAGGTGTTTTACCTCATGTCACAAAACAAACTCTAAATTTAATTACACAATTGAGGATACCACTTTGCATCTGCCATGTTCGCAGTTTTTCCAATAGTTGTATTTTTTGTTCAGGTACCAACACACATGTACCTGACACCACCCAAAAGTGTTTCAACATGTGAATGGACATGCTGGCTTATAATGGAAATACATAGTATCATTTGTTGTTGTTTTGGTTTTTTTTAATCCCCCTCAAATGTCAATCAAAACTGGTTAGAAAAAGTTACCTACCTTTTCAATCCAATTTCTGATTGAAATTTGAGAGTAATTAATAAATGAATAATACTTACCAACTCAAATTATTTTCAGTATTAAGCCTGCATGTCTATCAACATTTTGGAACATTTTGGGATGGTTTCAGGTACTTACAAAAGTTACAACCATTGAAGAAACTTCTAACAAACACGGTAGAAAGTAGTACACTTTATTGTGTTTCTTGAAATTTGCAATGTCTACAATGACGAATGCAGCTTTGCATGGAACCATCATAGACAACTTCACAAATACTGGGAATGCGTAGGTTTTGCCGTGGACTGAAGTACATGCTGGTCTAGTTGGCCACCAAGCCTTGTCACTAACTAGATCAGCATGCACCTCATTTCAAGGCTAACGCACGCGTTCCCAGTATTTATAAAGTTGTCTTTGAACATACATGTACACCAATTACATAAGCCATAGAGTTTGAGTTCCTGAATACATGTATCTTATTGGATTTATGATAGACTCCAAAGAGGGTTGGGTTCAAACACAACAGATCTCCCATCATGGGGTGCATCCCATTTGAATCAGTGTAACCAAAGTGAGGCTGAAAGGGTAAATAGACCTTGTGCATTTTGGGTATAGAACATTAACAATGCACACTGGGGACTTGACAAGATGGCGTCATCAAGTATTTGTTTGTCTGACATAAATACCTCAACTTCGTCTCCAGCTTGTAGATCTTTGGGCTCTTCAACTGATGGAGGAGGGGGAAGACGGACATCAGAAAAAGGAACACGCCTCTCAGGGGTCCAACTACCAAGCAAACATAAGTTGGAAGTGTTTAAATAATTTGCTGCACATTTGCTAAAATATGCAATGTATACATATATTGAAAAAGCCTAAAAAACATGTAAATTATGGTGTCCAGAGTCAAACTACATGTAGGTTACATAAGGGGTATACATGTACCAAGACACCTCGTGGACTAAACACCATGAAGTGAATTCATACCACAGATGAAAATCATACCACAGATGAAATTTGACGAATGTGAAAATTGCCTGATAAATGGCTTGCAAGACTGGGCTCCCCTTAATCTACATAGATGCATAAACCTTCCAACTATTACAATTCCAGAGGTTTCCGTTCACCATCATCAAACTACAGGTTTGAACACAACATGGACTATTTCTATCTCCCTTTGGTGATTGCTTTACTGTGGGTGATTGCTTTAACGAGAACGAGCCGCACTGTGAGTGTGAAAGTGGTTCACCCTCCTACAGTGAGGAAAATATGTAGACTTGAACCGAGACTAGCCTGCTAGTAGTAGTGATACAGCTGTGATTCACTGTTTAAGACCACCGCTGAGCGGATTCCGTGTTTAAAATGGCAGTGGTGCACTTTGTTTTCTTCACAGACAAATGAATCCAAACACTATTTAAACAAACAAACAACAAGTGTGCCATGTGGGAGATTAAACATACTGTGTGCATAATGACTTACTTGTTTTCGAAACCTACAGTCACCTCTTTATCATGGATGTTCTTGATAAATGCCTGCAAAAGAATGAGACAAAAATAGATTATTACACATGTCATGTAGTGTACATGTACAGTATTACATGCACTATGTAGGTACGCCTTGCTCAATGTTTAAGGTTGGATGAGACTTTTCTGTAAACCATGATTTGTCGCTCATCTTGTACTGAAAAACTGTTATCTATCATTATCAAGTCAGTATACAAGATCTGCAATGTCATGTACCTAGGTAGGACACAGTAAGGAGGCATTATACTTTGATGTAAGATTTTTTTTAAATTATCGGCAAAAATATAAAGTTCTTACTGTGCATGTACATGTATAATGTATGTAAATCCTTCTTTGTACCAACTACTGTTTTGAATACTACATTGTACCTGTTCATATTAACCCTACCCCTCCCAAATCCTTCCACTGTTTATCCTCCTTGCCGAAATGAAGGATTCAGAAGGACTGGGAGCTGCAGGCCCAAAAGACAATTATTACTGGGCCAGGCATAAGTTAAAACAAGTTGGTGTGAAGTGGCATACATGTACATGTGCATATGTATGAGAGGAGAATGTTGGAGGATTGAAGTCACCTGTAGGCAAGTGGGCCTACAATGTAAGGAGTTCAAGGGCTAATTACTCAACTTCAAAAAGACAGACTCAACATACATACATCAATCATCAGTACACCCAAATTAAATGATGATGCTAAGATACTTTCAAGGAGTTCTGAGCATTTTTTTTATGGAAAATGCATGTACACGTACATTGACTGCATAGATCTTTCATTTGCCCACATACGATGTGCATACGATGTGCATACATGTATGCATACATGTACATGTACATGTACATACATCAATTTATTGCTATCTATGTGAGGACTTTCCTTTGTCCCTCTAAATTAACACTCTCCATAGACTAAGCGCACGAAAAAATGTGAGGACACAAAAATACAAAGGATTCCAATGTGAGGACAGCATTGTCCCTTTTGTATTCCTTTGTTCTACGGTCCCCACTCTTATGATATTACCATTACACTATACACCAATGTAGTACATGTACTGTACACTTATCAGTGATACACAACATGAGTATTTAGACCAGTAGATCAAATACTATTTGACCATTTGCCCATTGACCTTAAACTTTGGTAAATGATAACATGATCACATTTTCCCCAAATGCCCATCACCACCAGCTTGCCACAAGATGGTTTTACGATCAAACCATCAAATCCAGTTAAAGAGAGCTTTGTTTAAATGCACTGGATTTAGATTTCTACCTCCATGGTACTGTATATATGTCATTCAGATTAACTTGTTACATGTACATGTAATACTGGACAGATTAGAAACCAATGTCTTTTAAAATGTATTGAGCATTTTTTCCCATTGTTTTGACTTCTCGAAGCAATGAATCTGGAGCACTATTGCAGGACTGGAATTTCATCTTCGAGAGAGCAAGCCCATTTTCATTTTGCAAAAGGCACTTCCATTGGAAAGTCTATGGGAAACTTTTGAAGGGCCACCCAGGCCAAGATGCAGGCAACAGGGGTCATGGCCTCTGCAGCCTTAGTGTACTTCCAAGCCTGCTGTTGTGCAAGCAGTGGACAGTGGGTTGGAGATTTATAAGCAGCTACTGCTATAAATGATTTTGAGATGCATGCACAAAAAACAGACAGATTACTGGTTTAAATAATCAGTTCCAAGCATGAAACTTCATTCGTGTAAGGGCACGGTAGTTTTTCTTTGATAGGGTACCTCAAAGAGAGAGAAATTGTAAACTTTAGCAGCGTTTCAAGGGCACGCAACTCCACATACATGTACATGTACACACCATACGCGTTTGTCGACCTGGTTAGTCGAGGATTTCTCTTTGTTAAAACTCCCATGTTTGGACTTAATTTTTCTTGAAAACTTTCCATTGGTCTTGTAGACAAAATCAAACAGAGGATGCCCTGGTCTAACATGTATCACATCACCCAGGATGCCTCCAATCTATTCTTGCTGTCAATGATTTACAGCTCGTGTATTCAGTGTGTGTGTGCCACCATAAACAACCCATGGAGTTGAATGGTTTTAAATGATTGGTCAACTCGCTGGAAAATGTTTCCAACAGTGGGAGGGGTCCATGTTATTTTGTTACCACAACAAAGTGACCTTTTCTCAATAATGTCTACACTTCAGTATTCCCTTTAAGAATGCACCATAAATTCATGGATGGGATTGAAGAAGGTAATCGTGTGGAGCTAAATCTATCCAGACAGGCACATTCCTTCAGGCATGTGCTAGGGCAATGATCTACAATGTATTAAAATCCAAATACAATAAACTGTATGCTTCAATACAGCCAAGGTCAAAGACAAGAATCCGTGCATTTAATTTGTAGACAGTAACTCTCCATAGTCAACTCATCATACACACTTAGATGCTGGGGTCTTGCTGATCTTTGCCAGTCACATGCTGGGTGTGAAATTATGCATGTAAAAGTTGGCCATATTATCATTTCATTAGAACATGTACTACATGTACATGTGTGTAGGTGTACACATGTATGTAAGACAGGGATCAGCTGGATGTCAGGTTTGCACAACTGTCTAACCAGCGATGGTCTTGAAAATGTGCAGTAGGTTTTTTAAAAACTTTTAGTACAAATAAATAATGTCAATTGAACTACTGTACATGTACATGTTCGTCAAAGCCGGCATCCATTCTACAATGTGCATTGTATAGTACATGTAATTCTTCTGAGATGATACTGACAAAAAAGGGTCTATGTACCCATACACAAGTACATGTAGCAGTATAAAGGCTATACACATGTACATGTAGTTTATTACTTTCTAAACTGATGATGGACTTACTATCCTTTAACCTGGCACATTGTGTTGAAATCCTTTGTATTGAATACAAACTGCAATTACAACAATACTTTGAATGAAATACTGTCTTTAAAGGTCACGTTTTAATGCTCAAAACATCTTGAACATTTTGTTGTAAATATTTTGAGTGCCATCTCTTCATTACCTACAAGTACAATGTACATGCAAGCATTTTTTATCCAGAAAATGGAGCATCTTTACAGTTTGGCTTGCGTGTGGCCTTATTCCTCAAATATACTTTTCTCCTATCCATCACTCCACACCAAATTGTTTGGACTTACATGTAAGCTGTGTTCGCATTGGACTTATTTTGGGTAAACTAATCGAGCAATATGGGTAACTTGTCTAATATGGACAGCCCAGGAAGTTTCCCTCCCAGGTAACTTACCCGACCCGAATGAGTAGTTTAACCGGCCAACTTCTGCTCGGTTAAATTGACCAGGTCAGTTTAACTGAGCCAAAAAGTCCAGAGCGATCGCGATCTGGGTAAAAGCCGTCCCGATAAAAAGGCATATCCGGTCCCCCGGATTTACACGCACATGTTTACATGGAAGCTCGGTTGCAATCATTGCATTCATTGTCACACACCCCGGTCAAAGGTCACTGCGACCGCGCCCTCTTGTGTTTGTCTTAAGTTAGTCGGTTAGTTTCATAGGTCGTGTCAGTTAGTTTACCCACGTCCTTAATCCAAGTTCGGACGCTGGTAAGTTTCACCTATTGGAATGTTAACCATGGTCTCGGTAAAAAAAATGTATTCAATGTGAACACGGCTTTTGGCAATTGGATGATTGGAAATTTCATTTGGGATTGCAAAGGTCAAACTATGAATTTGAAACATCAGTTAAATATCACCTCTTTATTTTTCCCACTAACTTTTGTGGCAAACTTCAGTTCATAACAAACATTATACCAGTAAGAGTTTGATCCTAAAATATTTTATCCTTGGCCCATTGACAAATGTTAGACATTGTTAGACAACGAGTTCTGTTTCAGACTAAAAATAATCCTGGTAAGCAGGAATTTCATGTTTGTCTGACATGTCTGAGAGTCATGAATCAAAATGAGTTACATTCATTTGAGGTTCGAGACAGCCAGCCTCATATACATGTACGCTGCCAACACTGATGATGTAACTTTAAATGTGCAGTTTCATAAAAACTGAGCTACATGGTGTACATGTACATGTACATGTACATGTTGTAGGGCCTGTACATGTATTCTCACCTTTGCTCTGACCACAATAGTTTAAGCTACATTACAACATGGAGGAAGGAATTCTTCCTCCATGATTACAAGCAGGTCATTAAGTAAGAATGTACATGTAATTGTTTTAAATCTTCAGTGAAACTGTAACAAGATACATGTGTGTGCTGTGTACATGAGTAAATGTACATGTACCTTTAAGTACATTTTGGGATTGCAACCAAAAGTCCACAGCAGACTCGGAGGCTAGTTCATAGTGGTACAAGCATGAGTGGCAAGACAAATATGCAACCTTTCTCATGAACTTATCTCAGTGCCTAAAAGAGCTCGCAATGCGTGTGACTCAATTATCAAAATCTGAAGAGAGGTTACTCTCACATACAGCTACATGTAACAGAGAGTCCAGGTAGAGGTGTTACAGCGCATTGCAGGCCTAGAATTTCACAGAGGCCATGCTTCTGTTGCCCTTGTTCTGTGCCTTGGTGCTGCTTCAAAAGTTTCCTAGACTTTAAGATTTTCCAATGGGAGTGCCCTTTACAAAATGAAAATGGCCTTGCCCTCTCAAAAGTAAAGTTCCAGGCATTACGACACTGCAAGGCTTTGCAAACCATTACTCTTGTTTCAATTATTCTTCAGTTACCACAGCACACATCTAAGTGTAAACTGCAATGTTAACAATTGTTTGTACTGTACACTGCAAGACAAAAGAAAAATGTTAAAACATGGAAGGGCAGAACCATTCCGAACATTGAGGATAAAAATGTCTTGACCTGGTACACATGTGCGCACCCCTGGTGCATTTCCACCCACAGGCATGTGTAAACTAGGAGGCCCTGTGTGTACCAGTCAAAACAGAGCTGTAGTGCACTTAACTCAATCAACGTGACACAAGACCCAAGCTATGTGAGCTATTTGCCTGTCAACCATCCATTAGATATCTACCATCTGAAGGGTCCAAAATGGAAAAACCTTTTGCAAACCTCCTCCTTATTTACCCCTTACATTGTGTTACATGTATCATTGAAAATAATTTTCACTCATCAACCCTTCACATACACAATGTAATTTTGCATGACCAAGAATACATGAAAGTTGGCAAAAATGTCTCTACAGTGTATACGTATAACATCACAAATCTGAATGAACCATAATCCCATGTGCATAATATTGTGTCTATATTTAGCGCATAACGTATCAATGAACAATGTAGACATGCACATGTACGTAAATGCATGGGATGAGTTGACATCAGGATATATGCCTTGTTTATGGCGACATTCTCCACTTCAAATCCCATGCTAGTAAATATCCAGATGCTACTTGGGGTTTATTGTCTGACATTATTTACAGTGATCATGTCACATAGGCCTGACCTTTTTATTCAGATCTGTGATTAACTTTTACATTGTACTATACTGTACATGTCATTGACCTCCTGTATAATAAATTCATATACAGTACACAGTATACAATATATGGACATACAATGTCCAAGGTATCCAACCCACAAACTTTACATTCTGTACGAACAATTTGGAAACCTGCTTGTCACATGTTATGTACACCATGTAGAATTATTACTTACTTGAATAACTTAAAAATGGTGTACACAAGTACACACGCCCATGTAATGCATCAGTGTAATAATACATTACGTAGTGTACATGTACATACATGTGTATGTACGGAAATACTAGACTAGAAATACAGGAATCTTGGAGGTCATTGCATTGGTTGCCCTGGTCTTGGCCTTTGTGCCCGTGCATGCCATACATGTATGAGTTAAAAATACATTGTTATTAGATTCTAATTTCCAGGCAACTGAAAAAAATGTTAATTTCTTAACAACAAAAAAGCCTTGTCCATACACAATTCACTACATCACATGTACGTACAGTATACATCAGACCCGGATGTTCATCTTTGAGACTGAGAGGGCAAGTCCATTATGTAAAGGGCTCTTCCATTGGAAAATCTTTAAGTCTAAGGGAAAATTTTGAAGCTGCAGCATGGCCAATAGGCCTGGGCGAATAATTTGAATAACCGGTTAATGGCGAATAGCTTTTCCTAACCGTAACCGCGAATACCGTTTTTGACCTAACCGAATATCCGCAAGGGGCGCGGATACCTATTAATAAACCGGATAGTCCTCTAATTACAACCAAGTAACCGGATTCCTATTATTCGCGATCGTCGGGCGGATGCTTGTAACACACTCAGTCGCTCACCCTAGTCACAACCTGACACAAAATATACCAGGCTCAAGTAACTTTCCTGGGATTTCCTTTGGGTACGCCGATTCCTTTGAGTACGCCGACGTGCACTGACTTGATTGACACACTGCGGAGAGTCCGAGACGAACTGCGCTCCAGCCCAGACTTGAGACACAGATCACGCAGCCTCCTCTCTTTTTATCGTCAACAACAGAGGATTAATTTGTTTGGAGTTAGCTTGTAATGTAATCCATTGTATTTATAATGTAAACTGTTTACGTCTTAAACTTAGGGCTGTTTCTTTTTTAAAGCATATGCGTGATGCGTCTTTAACTCATTACATGACAACTCACTTTGTTACAAACTGTACAACAAAACCGTGAGAACCTTCTTTGCATTATGCTCTTACATGTTTGTACCTCGTGGACATTTCCACGTGTTTAGTTATACTTATAATTCCTGTGAAGTCACCCTTGGTCATTGTGTGGGAGCCATTGGTAAAGATTAGGTAGTAAAGATCGACGTCAAAGTCATGTCAAATTTGCATTTGAATGAATTGAATGGGCGGGACGTTTACGTCTCGGCCGGCCTGGCCCGCATTCACCGACCGCTACACACAGTTTATTGGCATGATTGTCAGTCACTCAGAAGGGCGTTGACATTAACCATAGTGCGGGGCGCTGGACGTTAGTAATGGTATCTAATCACTACAGCAGACAAGGCCCGTACTTCAGCATAACAAAATTTTCTACTGGCTCTCATTCAGTCTGCTCTCTGATTGGCCGTGCGAAACTTGTGCATGGAGTAAGGCTGTTGTACAGTATGTGTGTGTAGACTAGTCTCGCACGTGTAGATGAGCCGACCTTAAGCCGGCCTCAGGTCGATCTACGATGTTCTTGCGCCCGCAACAAATCGTCGGCAACGCGCAGACAAAATATGCTCAGGTCACAACAACTGAGAAATTGTGCGACCGTCGGGATCACGTCGTACAAGTTGAAATTGTTCTCATCTTGCAACTGTTAATTTTTTCGAGCGGCGACTGTTTCCGATTGTCTTAAAATCATCGCAGTTGCGCTCAGGTCGTAAATAATCGCCGACTGAAAAGTTCCCGATGGTCTTAGCTCAGGCGCAGTGTGATCCTGAAAAGTCAGTCGCCGACTGTTTTTGTTGACGAAGGTCGACCTGAGGCCGGCTTTATTCGCTATGATGATTAATGCGACGACCGATGTAATAAAAGAGATAGAGAGTAGGCCTCGGTACATGTTATTGTAAGACCATTAAGCGCGTAAGTACTGGGGGAAAAAATATTCGAATAACCGGTTAATTTCGGATAGTTGGCCAGCGGTTAACCGAATACCAAATTTCACTATTCGCCCAGCACTAATGGCCAAGACTAGGAACAACAAAGGCCATGGTCTCTATGAACATGTACATGTAATTCCAAGCCTGCTGTTTTGAACATGATCTACATTTTCTGACTGGTTGTCAACAGTTGTACATGTACAGTTAATACATGAGAGCAGATTCATAACATAGGAATGTACAATCAGTACATGTACATGTACTGCACTTCATACTATAGGCCTATGTACATGTACATGTTACCTGTACTGTGGACCATCCGATAAAATGTACTGTACTTGTACATGTACACATACTGTACATGTACTGTACAAATGCATGTACATGTACATTGTACTTCATACTACATTCGTGGACATACATGTACTGTACACTGTACATTCACATGAGACAGAAACCCCCGGTACATATTTACATGTACAATCTTTTGAGCTTGGCACCAACTGTAGACAGTGCTGCGCCCACATGATGTTAAATGCTGTCTGAAAAGATGCTAATTTGTCAACGATGGTGTGTACATAAATGTACTTGCAAAAAAGTACTTGAGAAGTTCACACCCAATATGGCCCAATAAATTAATAGTACATGTTACAAAATGTTACAGTACATGTACATGTTACAGTAGTACATGTACATGTTACAGTACTACAGTAAATCTTGCAGTAAAAGTACATGTTACAGTACACACGTTACAGTATGTTAGCAGTGAATGTTACACTTACAGCACATGTTAAAGTACATGTTACAGTTCATGTTATAACATGTTACAGTGAATGTTACAGTACATGTAACAGTACATGTTACAGTTCTTACATATTGTACAATATTACTTATTATTTACTTATTACTTAATATTTACATGTGTGTACAATAATCTTTATTAATCATCTTTCCATGCAAGGGTTTCAACAAGTTGTCACATCATCACATGAATCACATGAAACATCACTCACTTTCTTGGGAAAAGATCTGAAAAAGATCACTAAAAAATCACCAAAAAATCTTTTGAGTTAAAAAAAAAAATGTTGCCATGGTAACAGTTGCCTCCCCCCCCCCCCCCGATAACAACTATTTTTACAATTTGCCCCTAGGCGAATATTGGAAAAAGTCAGACAATTTGGTGGTGATCGAATGCAATGTTAAAAATATGCCCCACCTCCCACCCCTCCCCCAGTTCTGACATGCCTGATAGGGTTTTCTTTTAAAAACAGAATGGGTGGTGGAAGAAAATCCCCGGCTTGATTTCACAAAGCACTAAGATTTATCTTAAGGTAAGCTGTCAATATCACCATGGTGATTTCTGACATCACGCTTAGCATTTAAGATTGATACAAAGCTCAAGATCAATCTTAAACGTAGCTCTTTGTAGATCAAGCCCTAAACTTTTGTGTCACATTTACAGGAAATGGACTCCTTACATTACATCACCACAGTATTGAAAAATAAAGGTTTAAACACTTAACTTAAAGGTCTGTGTCTATGATGTCTTTATAACAGTGTGAATGCAAAACAATATCATAATATCAGGGAGAATTACAGGCCGGAGTATGAGGTCAAGTTGCTTTCATTGGTTAAGGTGCATTCAGCAAAAACAAATTGATCAACTTCATCAAAAATAATTCAATCACAAAATAGAAAACATGCAATTTATCCTTCCGCTCAATTATTCCAGTGTCAGGCAAGCGTTATGTACATGTATGTAAATGTCCATTACTGTATTCAACATATATTGTAACGACCAATTCTCATGCATCATTAACAGAACCTGGCTACAATTTTCCGGATGTTTGTATTAATTTTTGGGGGTGCAGTTAACTTACAGTTTCTTTTCAGAATTTATTATTGTAATCTGATCATTAGGTAATCAACAGGCAGAATCATGCTTTTTTTAGCCTTGCTCCCCTTTTGTGTTCCTTTATCCAAAGCACATGACTGCAGTATTTTCTACCCCTAGTCACCTGTGACAGATTAGTGGAGTGCACTTCATTATTGTTCCTATCAAAATGGAACACCTGTCACACTGGTTTTGTGCCAAAATATTGATTCTTATGCACAGAGACAAACAGAGGATGAAAACTGCAAACCTCAGTGATCCTTATGTGTTTTATTAGAGAAGGGATTCCCCGGTTTCCAAACAAACAATGGAGATTAGAAAGCAACACTCTCGGTGATTACAATGCATCAGCTAATCAGTGTGACTGGGAATTTTATAAAATGGTCAGGGATCTTGGACAAATGTTGCAATTTTGTGCTTACCAATAATCCCCTTTTTCTCTCAATGGGGATTGAGCTGTTTTGTACATGGTGTAGTTCTTTTCTTTTTCCTTTTTTTTTTTAATTACATAATTCACATTTCTTTCAAAAGTTTAAACCCTCTGGGAACAAAATGAATAACGAAGGCCTATTTTACATAATATTCATTACAACTTATCCTGACGATGTACATGTACAACTCCTTTACATGTAAGTACAATGTTTTTACAGAGTCAGAACTTATTTGTAGTAAGTAAGTACATGTACACATGGACACTGTACAAGGTACATTCATGTTCACTATGAGCATGTACATGTACTCACATGCATTGTAATCAACTTAACCACTCTCTGACCCATTCACAGTGAGCACAAATTCTGCGGTCACAAAAAACTATGGTGAACCCCAATCACTGCAAAAGGAATGCTGCACCAACACCAGACTTGAGCATACAAAAGCAATGTATTATTGTAAACTGGGTTGGCCTGCATGAAGCAACACTTGAAACAAGGTCTCCTGAAACTATGCTTTATACGTCAATGGCTAAGTTTAATGAATGGTTTGGGGTTTTTAAATAATACTCCAACATATCCAAGGTTACGACAGTGGCGTTGCTTAACACATGTACATGTAGAGTGCATGCAGCTGGCAGTATAATTTATAAAATTTGTTTAAACTAGAATTTGAAACTCTGAATAATAACCTAATGAGATTTGTGGTACACTTTTTACTGAAGTGTCGGGTCTAGATGTAGTCTACATATGTAGATCATGGATTACCTTTAGTTTTTAGTCTCTAGCCAAACGAAACATTAAAACCCTATCCCCTAAATACAACCAAATTTGCAAAATGGTAAGTTGTTGTATTTGTTGTACATTGTAGTAGTCAGCTCAAATTCTACACTTTGTTGCACTGTGAGCTGCATTTACAGTAGCAGGGTTACATGTATACATGTCCTTGGCATGTCCACGTGCAATTTTAGTCCCAAGCAAAATTCAATGCATGGTACTACTACTAGTGCTTTTAGCCCAGTGCCGACCTGGCCAAGGCTGGCGTAAACCAGCTCATTTCACAATGCACATTTTGCAGCATTTTGTAGAAGGGTTTTCATTTTCAATGGTGTTGCACTTTGCTGCATGAAGCAGGGTACCTACATGTATGTACAAAACACCTGATGGTGGTTTAGGGTTACATGTAAGTTGGCTGCTTCCTGAGTAAGACAGCTTTTTTATTGAGTCCATTTAAGGTTTTTATAAAAAATCTGTGTAGGTATTGGCCTGCAGGAAGCAATGAACCAACCAGTAGGACCAGGAGTTTGGTCCTCGTAATCTGTGCAGCTATTGGTCTGCAGGAAGGAATGAACCAGTAATCAGGCGGTAATCAGGCCAGCACAAGGAAGAACACTGCATACATACACAGAATCCATACAGTATTGACTGATCTCTAATTTGGGGGCACACCCAAAACCTACACAAAGTAATCTTTTGTGTTCCCCCAAAAAACACACTGAAAGTTTACATAATATACAAGCGGTCTCAGAGAAGAACACTGGTGAGTAGAGACTCCTGTGCAGAGCAAAGGGTACCATAGTAACCCTCAAGTCATTCTTCAAGTACCTTCGCAGTTTCTCAGACAAATTGTGTCACAGTTTTGGGGGCGATGATTTTGTTTACTAAGTTCTTATGCAACATTTGTTTTCAATTTCTTCCTCGAACTTCCAATCATACATTTTTTCTTTAAACAAAAACAATAATGAAAGCACAGATTTAAACTCTTTGCAGGTTGTGTATTTGACTCTTGGGCCATTATATTCTTTCTAAAGACAAATCAGATCTTCTTAAATCGTCTGAGAAAAAGCTCCTCTTACGGATACTATAGGCTCAAAATTCATTGGCAATAGATCTTTTCCAATAGCTGGCTTTGGAACTTTGGAACTTTGGAACACTTATCACATAAACATCAGGGCTGCCCCGCCTCTCATAACTTTGTACAGTGCTTTGATCTTTCTTTTAAAACTGAAAGTGCTTTATAAATATATAAATTAGTTTTATTATTTATTGACAAATACAAGTTAATAATACAAAATGAGAAACAATCTCTCAAAATAATGTTTCTCATCAGACATTAATAAACAAGGTGTACTTTGAAGCAATGAACATTGCCACCATTACTAATCCCAGGCCCACCAGAAGAAGTTGTCAAGAAATCTGCTCAAGAATGCTCTTAAAAGCTGTGAGTTCAATTTGGTTTCCCTACATGTACAGTACATGTACCAAAGTGCCTGTAGATTTTGTCTTTCTTGTGTTAATGCCTCCACACTACATGGTTACACAGTTGTGATTTTGTAACCCTAACCCCATTAGGGTCTCTCTACAAAGCCTGCCAAATACAACAGAATGCAACACAGTTGAAATGAGAACCATGCCAAATGCAACAAAATGCAACTTAGGGATATTGTTGCATTGTGCAGGCATGCTGTTTGGGAAAGGACTGAGCAAGGGTGGTTGCCCTGCTAAATGCAACAGTATGCACATAAGTGTAATGTTTTTAACTGTTACTATACAGTCTTTTGAATATGATTTGAACTATGATTCTTACCTAATATTACATCATACTTCTCAATACTTTTCCCATAAAAAATATTTTGAAATACCCAAAATGTAAGCTGTTCAGATACAATAGAAGCACCCAAACCTATGAAGTCACGTCACTGCTGAATGCAACAAATTCAGTCACAAAATGACATCTGAGTTGACTGCCAAATACAACAGATCACAACAACTATTACCATTTGGTGCATATTGTTGCATTTAGCATGGTTAGGGTTAAAGTACACAATTTACTATGGTCAACATTGGGTTTTTTATTCTGCTGTCAGAACAAACTAATAACAGTTATGATTTTACAATTTAGATTCACATGATTCTCAACCGATAAAATGTATGATGATACAGTGTACAAGAATATGCATACACACGTAAATGTACATGTACATTATACATGTTGACTGTTTGTACTTGGTAATTTGTCTGTCTGGTACACAAGAACAAGTACACAAACATGTTTGTACGCAATTACATCCAAGCAGTTGTTCCTACTGCCATTTTCAATAATCAATACATGTACAATGTATGTAATAGACATTCAATGTTTTGACTGGCATTACTCCATAACGCATTCTTTCTTGCAGACATTTTTAAATGACTTCCAAGATGGCTGTCATTACTAACAGTCATACATACGTACCAGATTGCTCATCAGTGGGAATTCCCCATGCCTCAACATATACCCTCATTTGTGCACAGTATGTAAACTGTGCATACATGTTAAGTTTGGAACTTACTGATGCATGACAGTTTGCACACAATGGAATGAAATGTGCACTTTGCAGTTTGCACACTTGACAACAGTTCATGCCACATACAAGATTTGTTGCCACTGTACACAGTGACATATATTTTCATGAATGCAATAATGCAATGCAATACAATAAAACATATTTGTCAATTAACAAGCATAATACTTGGTCTTGGAAAAATGTAAGAAAATCCTGTCAAGAACAAGGGTTGACCTACATGGTCTTTTATAGATTTTCCAAGGCTATTTAGAAAACGTATTCTGATTCTTCTGAGGGCCCCCAAAAAACAGATTAACCCTAACCCCCATTAGGGTCTCTCCACAAAGCCTGCCAAATACAACAGTTGCAACACAGTTGAAATGAGAACCATGCCATATGCAACAAAATGCAACATGGGATTTTGTTGCATTGTGCAGGCATGTTGTTTGTGTTAGGACTGAGCAATGGTGGTTGCCCTGCTAAATGCAACAGTATGCACATAAGTGTAATGTTTAACTGTTATTATACAGTCTTTTGAATATGATTTGAATTATGATTCTTACCTAATAATACATCATACATGTACTTCTCAATACTTTTCCCATAAAAAATATTTTGAAATACCCATTATACATGTAAGTTGTTCAGATACAATAGAAGCACCCAAACCTATAAATGAAGTCACTTCACTGCTGAATGCAACAAATTCAGTCAAAAAATGACATCTGAGTTGACTGCCAAATGCAACAGATCACAACAACTACATGTATTACCATTTGGTGCATATTGTTGCATTTAGCATGGTTAGGGTTAAAGGAAGAATACCATGCCTGTATCATGTTGGAATGTGGGTTGTTTTGAAAAACGTTCAGGAAAAATACACTTTTTGGTTTGCTACTTTTCCCTAATACTCAATAGACCCTAAGCTTGGGCGATTTTTTATTTTGGGGTCCACGGTATACACCTGTACATGTACATGTACAGCCACCAAAATACCACGGTATTTGGTATTACCGGGAACTTTTCGGATGGGGCAAAAAAAACAAAAAGCCCAACAAACACTCATGTTAATTGACTGAATTGAGGCCAGACAATCATGGTTATTTAACAACAGGTCAGCGCTGAGGTTAGCGCTGAGCTTGTCTTTCTCTTTTATTAGGACAAATACATGTAGATTGACTTGTTTTCAACATAAAACTTATCAGGAAAACTTAACCAGGAAGTTGAAGAGTGTCAGTGTTTATCAGAAGTTTGCCGCTTTTGACGCTCTTTGTCGCAACTTATACGAGCTGCCGGTAGAGGGCGCTCTAAAAATGTAGCGCCCTCTTGAGGTGGTAGCTCACCCAAATGGCATTGCAGAACGTTGAACGTGCGTGTGCTTTTAATTGTGTGTATGTGTTGTGATCGCTTACCCGCTACAGAGATACGGCCGGGTGCCGCGGGCAGGAAACTGCCGAAAACCACAACCCCAAAAGCTATACAGCACATGCGTTAATTTTTGTTTATATTGCGGTATTAAACTTGAAAACTGAGCGCGACGGTATTTCTAAAACAGCTCTCGGTATTTTGGTTTTGAACAAATACCATGACTACTTGGTAGTACCGAATAACCGCCCAAGCTTAATAGACCCTTCCTATGAAATTTTACATCGTGCATTCACACTAGCACTACTGGTTGGAAAAAAGAGAAAACATCGCTCCTTTTTTAATGGGGCTGTTGGTGGAGTGACACTTTACTTTCTACATTACATTAGTCCAACGGAGCATCAAGAACTGTGATGATCTTTCCAACGGAAGCTCACATTTTTTTGCAATGGAGGGTACAATAAAACTGATCTTGTGATTGCTCATTTTGGTGTAACTTTATGAAGAATCTGAGCTGACAATCATTCCTTTAAACATCACCGGCATGATGTTTACTGATGCGCATGATCAATGATCATGAGCGCTGATTCAATTCGCTGAAACAGCCACACTAACTATCTAGTCTTGTTTGAGTCGCTGCAGTGTGCTGCTGAACTCCACGCTGCTTGCGGCTGGTTCGTGTTTCACGGTGGCAGCTCTGTGTGTGATGAATACTGCCTTGACTAAGGACTTCTAACTAGAAAAGCAAAATCATACAGTTTGCCATCGCTCATGCACATCGGCAAACATCATGGCGCCGATAATGTTAACACGAGTGATTATCAGCTTGGAGATTCTTCATAAAATTACACTAACACGAGCTTGCACAAAATCTTTTTAATGTACTCGCTACAATTGTGCTGTAGTGTAGGTAAAGGAATACTGGTCCACTGGCAAATGGCAGTTAAAACACCTGAGGACCAGTCAAAATTCTCTTCAAGTGGTCCGCCCGGCTAGTTTAGTGTTGAAAAGTATCCCTAATACATAGCTGCCAACATTTGAAAATTTCAATAACATCGTGGCATGTCAAGGCGTTTGACATGCACACAATTTGTATGAAATTTCAATGTTATTCTTAGGGAGTGCTCCCCCTTTCTAGGTGGTATTGTCTTTGTTCATTTGAATTACAAGATACCAAAAAACAGAATGAAAATGTCTGAAATGCAAGAAGAACAGAGTGAATGATGTCAATTTTGTTGTTTGTGCCTCATCTTGAACATTAGTGAGATGGAGTTTGGATTTTGAGTGCGTAACAACTATGTCAGACCGTCCGCCATGTGCTACTATAAAGTCCCGTCGACAAACTTTACAAAATGCATGTTGTTTCCCCTTCTGTGAAACTGTGATAAAAGAAAATTCATCACTGTATTTACTACTGTAAAATTGTCCTTTCAATATTCCAACAATTCTGACAATCGCGATGTACTAGAGTAGAAGACAGAACAGACTTGCGGTGTGCTGCATAGATTTTGACAGGTCGCCGAAAACATGTATGCCGACCACACGTGTGCATGCTGTCGCTGGTTTCCACGCGTTTTCTTATACTTTTACGTGTTGCTGGTATCCTGCAACGCACTTATATCGATACTATAAAAACCAATTGTCTTCAGTATTCTTCCAGAGTCGTTCATGGTGATACAGTGTATATAAACGGCATTTAAATGGCAAAGAATTGATTACTATTTACAAAAAATCAAATACAAACAATTTAGTCGACTTTTCAAAGCTGAAATAGAACGTTGCATTAAAAATAGAGGTGTTTTTCTTTTCTATGGCGGGAAAGTTGAAATTCGTAATTTTTAACAAGCAATTCGTATTTTCGTAATTCATAGATAAATTCGTAATAATTACGAAAAATTCGTAATAGTTAGCAGCTATGCTAACATAACGTATGAACTGGTGAAAAGCCAGACGGACTAGTAAAATAACAAGCTAACTGGTCCTGCTGGCCTCGTCACCGAAAAAGAAAAAAAAGCATTGTCTGCACGTATGAATGGCCCCCAGTCCCGTTCGCTGTGAGCTGGCCATGGTTTGCCTATATAGATAGGTTGCAATAGATGACATCTTTCAAGCAAATTGCACTTTGGCTTGCAGGCGCCTCAAGCACTCAAATTAATAAGGCAGGGGTGGTCTGCGTTATTCACCAACCAATGGTGCAAAATGCATTTTGTGAAAAGTTCGCGTGCTGCAAATTGTTCAATTCAACTGCAAAATGCATGACTCTGTCATGTGTCTGTGTCTTCCAAATTGGCGCCAGGGTTGTCACCACGCTAATCGGCGCCGGTCAGGCCTATAGGCACTCAGACCTAACGGGACTTTGCCTTGCTAAAAGCTTTACCGTCCGGCACTAAATTCGACCAAAAATGCTGAATGTTTCATTATTTTGTCATCAGAAGCCAACAATAAATTCTAGTATCTATGACAAAACACATCAGGTTTCATTTTAGTATCCATTCGTTCCTGACTATTTCTGACAAATATACTCACTGATAACTTCTCATTTCTGTGCGTCGTAACATAAATAAGCTAAATTTTTAAATCTTGCTAGAAACTAAGCGCCCTCACAAAATGGCACACCATGCGAATTTTAAAAAGGAAAACTTCAAAGATTGTGCCCAACACTCTCAGTGTCAGTGACATGACACTGACAGTGACACTGACACTGACCAGCAGACCAGCTGACAGTGACAGAGAAAAATAGAGGTAGTAAGATAGAATAGTCTAGATGATTAGAGCAGTGGAGGTCAGACAGAATACTGAATAGATGTGAGATGAGATTTCGCATCTTATTCTTAACCAACAAAAGCACACTTAACTTCACTGGCTGTTTACATCATTTTAGGAACAATATATTCATGGTTGACGTTCGTGTACGACATGTGCAACGAGCTGTCCTAATTGCAAACCCAACCCAACGCCACGGTATGCAAAAAACAGCACCCATGTTATACTTCGTGATGTTCATGTGAACTGCAAATGAGTTTGGCAACCAACAACTCACGCACAAGGCACATCGATATTTCACCGTAAATTCGTCCACTTTCCATTTACCGTTCAAAGAAAAATATACCTGCATACATATTCTACATTACCCATGCTTCTAAAACCGCATTCTTAAACAAAAATACCAAACTTTAAATGAGGAAATTTACCTTGTAATATGCACTATTTGCGTCAAGCACTTCGACAGAAAGCTCCTCCATTTTGGACTGAAGTTTCGAATGGCATTATGGGTAAAAGAAGATTGCGTATCACAATGCACACCACTGATAGATCAGTGATGCACACACATCGTGCCTGTGGAAAGTGTGGCGTGTGTTGATGGTCCTCACACTCTCTCTCTCGGTCTCCCAACTGCGGCCCCAAGGTCACTGAGCTGCTGATCGAGGATGCGGAAGTTTTTACATGAAAATAAAACTATTCAACAAATCATACTGTCATATGTGTTTGCTTTTGAGATGTATTTTGTTCATTTTCTTCTGGCCGGAAAAATGAAGAAATATTGTTTTTATAACTTTTTGGGGAGATTCTCGAATGATGGCATGGCCTAGACCTGTCCCTCTCGTGTGGATGGGCCGGTTATCTTTAATCATCCTCACCTTTTTTATGCTATGATGTGCTAGATTATTTCTATTCGTGAAAAACCAATTTGGGGGGCTGAGAATAGCTAACTTAGTTGAGGTTTTCTGTAGTGATTACTAGATGTCCAGCACAAGACGCGCCCCCTATGGACAAAAGTGTGTAGAGATTTATATAGATGGTTCGAATTCCATCAATATGATTCACGGGATATGCCCGCAGCGCAGCGAGGATCGGATCGAATGTTGATGGGGACAGTAGCACCGTTTGACGGCAGAACCTTTACTTGTCGATAACAATCATCTGGAGCCTGTCACGTGGATTCCTCCTCCACTCCCACAGCAGTGATTGATGTTTCGCGATAATAATAAGCAGCATCAAGGCCTGACTTGCCGGGCAGAAGATGACTGCTGAGCTGAGAAGGGAGCGGGTCACTAGGATGACGTTAATAATAGTGAGGCCGTTTTTAGGAGGGTTTAGCCTTTACATGGAGATCCCTCCATTGTTTGATATTGTTAGACCCATGGTTAGACAATGAGTCAAAGTCACACAATAAAGCAAACAGTCTCTATATACACACTACATGTTTTACAAACAGTGGTGCAACTCTTCCGGATCTGAGCTAACTTGAGATGCAGCTTGGGTTATTTATTAGTGTGTCTCTTACATAAGGCATTGAAACTGAGGAATGAGGTACATGTACCGGGTATTGGTAACTTTTTTGATAACGGGCTTAATTTTTTATCAACTTGACAGTGCCTTGGCTCAGAATTCTTGATGCTTATAAAGCCTATTTATTTATATTTTTTCCTCGCACAGTAATTTTTTACGGAACTACCATCGATCTCCAGTAAGGGCCAAGGCAGCGAAAGAAAGACTATAAATTCCATAGTTTTTTGGTCACTTTCGGCAAAACTTGATCCTTCACTCGCATGCATTTGTATTTATAGCGCTTTTGCCTCGTCAGTTGAAACCGTGCTGCTGATCGAGCGAATTGTTTGAATGGTTATCTTGATTTATCAAATTGTAATGACCAAAAAAGGAGAAATTGCTTGCACATTAATATAAATTTCATGAATTTTTTTTTTAGAAGCTTTCGCTTTCACGCGAAATAGAATAACGCGACGTTAAAAAATTGGCCACTAGTGGCCTATTGCCAAAAACGCACCCCTCATCATCAATGCAAAAAGATGGTCTTGTGCAAAACGGATTTGTTACCTATAAAGGGTTGGTGAAATTGCTAGGAAAATGCAAAAAGTGAAAAGAGTTCGGATCCGATTTTTTACTTTTATTATTATTTTTTTTCAGGACACAACTCTTGAATTGGCTGGTACTTATCTCAGACCTAGCGTAGCTTTGGGAGCGCTATGAAAACTGTCAAAGCCATGGATTATTTTTGTCTGTAAAATGGATGAATGGTGGCGCTATTTATTTTTGCTGGCGATTTTCGATAAGTCATGTCACTTGACCCGTTATATGGTAGATATACCCAGTAAACCGACGGGAACCCATCGATTAAATATATACAGACCATACTGCGATAGGACAGTAACATTAAAACATTCATGTACTTCATTCATTGATCTGGTTGTCTCAATTTGTTTCAGTAGTTTGTTTTGTTAACTTGGGCTTTGGTTCTGAACAATATGGGAGACAAGTCAACAGTAGATCTTAGTGGATGTAACAATGGTCTTTGGCTTGTAAAGGTACAGCAAATTTCTCTTTATATTTATGAGTTTTCTTTTTGACATTTTCTACAATTTCTAAGTATCTAGCTAGACCTATATATACACAAATCATGAATGTTTTTTTGTTGCTCATCCTACCTAACCTAGCTAGAGAAGTAGAACTATGTTTGTTCCACTATCATCTCCTCGAAAGCGGAGTGTTTGTTTGTTTGTTGGACGGTCTAGTTTGCCTGTATATACCAGCGCGGTGTCACAAGGAAGGAAATCTGTCCTCCGGAGATTCTGTCCCCATATGGGAAATTAGCATGGGCTGAAGGAGGTTGAATTGATAATCAGAAATCGTTATTAGAAGAAATTTGTACACAGTTCACCGAACCAGAGAGACAGATTCTCCTGCTACACTGGCTGCCTCTGTTACTAGTTTAGTACAGTCATTTGACCAGTTCGGGATCACTTTTTGAATTCACATTGTTTTTGGTTGCAATCTCTTTGACATTTTAAACAAAAAAGTTTATCAGTTTACCTAAACATGTTATAAAACTCACCAAGTATCCACTGACAAAAAAAGATTAGTACTTTTGAAGAGGCGTTGAGAAAAGTATTGTCACCTGTTTGACCAGTTCAGGATCAGTTGATTCTATTCTGAATCAGTAGCTTGCCCTCTATTGCAAACCAATACTCCCATTCATAAAACTGTCTCTCAAGGACACAAGCTTCACGAGTGTGTTGGCATGGACATGGACTTCCTTTCTCCAGAGAATTTCATGCAAGTGTATTCAACAGCAGCGCAAAAATCCAGCAACAAAAACACAAAACAACAGCAAAGGCAAATGAAAAGGTGAAGCAATCCTAAAAGCAACATTGACCCAAATATCTATTCTTACAGTCCCAATTTCCTCCTCCAAGTTTCATTTTCTCACAAAAAAACAATATTCCTACAAGAATTTGTTGAAGAAATGCATCTTAAAAGCAACAAATAAACTTTCAACTGCAGCAGTAAGATTTTTTTTCACTGAGTGCGGCACCATTTGACGCAATGAGAGATGCTGAGTAGTGAGTGATCCCGAACTGGTCAAGGGTACGATGCCCCCCAAAAGACGATTTCGGTAATTTCGTCTCCTCAAAAAAACAAGATGACTGCTCAGTATTTACCTGAAATGATTTTTACACATTCTATGCATTTGACATAAATGTTATTCGCCCTGGCGTTCCAATTTTAAAGGTGAGAAGTTTTAACAGCGTTTTTCAACCAACATTTTTTTTAAAAATAATGATCAATATCGCAGACAAACTTCAGGAAAATGGCCATAATTTATTTGTCAATGATGTTTGGCACCCTATTTTGGGTTTAATGGTTTATTGGATGTTATTCTTCATATGTATCAACAGAAATTGGTAATGTGAGAAGTAATTTAATTATGTGGTTATTGCAAAGTTGAAGTGATCCCGAACTGGTCAATGATCCCGAACTGGTCAAATGACTGTAGTATATTATTTTAAGTACGCAGATCGTACACACCCTCTTTGACGCCTCTACAACAAGAGTTAGCAAAAATTTTATATAAGGTATTGACTTTACCGGTTATTTAGTCCACTTCTTGGTGGTGGTTGACTGAGAAGATGATTCTGACTGAAGTATTCCGCAACAGAATCCTGCTGAGGTCGGAAAAATTTCCGTATCCGACTGCCGCTTTTTCACTCACTGTTACCAAAAGCAATATCTCATTTTAAGTAAATTTTAAGATATTTATTTCATAATGAGTGAAAAAGTGGCAGTCAGATTCAGAAATTTTACCCTGACGCCTTTTGTCCCGTTCCGGCTTTAGATCGTTTACTAAAAGAAAGCCAGTACTGCCAAACTATATGCTGCCTTGTTTATTTAACTTAACTCATGCATGGTTTTTATTTATTTATCTTTTGCTTCAACTTAAACATGATTAACATCGTTCACTTATGTTTTCTTACTCCTTTATTTGTTTCTAGGTCCCAAAATATATATCGGAACGATGGGAGAAAGCAGACAGCTCCAGAGAGATTGGACAACTGAAAGTCGGACAGTGAGCATAACAGTTATGATTTTAGTCATTTATGTTGAAGCTACTTCTGGAGTTACAGAGAGGCCATGTGCATAGCCTCTATTGTCCTGGGTCTTGGCCTTGGTGCCCCTTTCCCATAGAAGATTTAAAACAATTCCTATAAACTGTAAAACGGAAGTGCCCTTTGCAAGATAAAAATCGCCTTGCCCTCTCAAAGATTTAAAAAACAGTCCTGGAAGCTAGCTGCAATAATCATAGCTCTTGGTTGGTCAAGTCCCTTAGAATAACTTTAAATTTTAACAGCAGCAAGGTAACTAAAGTGCACATAATCTAACAAGCGGGACTTGGTAGCGACCACTATCCTCAAACTCATCCCTACCTAGCCCTGGTAGGACGTCAGTGCCACTGCACTGACGTCCTGGGTATAAAGCTTCTCTAGCATGCGAACAAGTTTTTGACTAATGTTTTTTTCAGATTTTTACCTGGTTTAAGAAGCTGAAATTCTGTTGATACATGGCCATAACTACACTTTTGAGGCATCAACAAATAACAAACATATTCATGGATGATATTATTCCAGAAAATAAATCGCAGATCCACGCTAACGTTTTAAACATCGTGTACCGATTGACGAGTGAGCACGTGTGCGCATGTGCGAAATGCATTGCGACTCCATCGACTTCCGGGTCAACGCGCCTTGTAGCACAAACGAATGTAGTCTCGGTGACAAATTAAAGCGAGAGAAATCTTGCACCAGACTAGAACAAGTGTGACGAACTTGCTATGGGCGCACGCTTGCGAGCGAGTATTCATAAACGGAGTCAGTACAGAAAGTTACAGAGGAGACGTCAATTTCCATTTTATTTTCACAAATAATGTCATCCAAGGATAAAATCAACAATTCTGAACCCAGCAGGCTGATAGTTCAGGACACCAGGAATATGTGGGTAAAGCTTCAGCTTCACCAATAAGGTAAAAATATGAAAACAATTTGGTATTAATTTTTTCGCAATGGTAAAAGACCTTTATACCCTGGACTCCGTCATGTTGTATGCAACGGAGGAGTCCAACCTGGGCTAATCCCTACCATGCATGGTTGTGGTTTCATACATATTGCAGTGTTACAACCACTAAGCCAGGGCGACTCTTGTGACTAGTGTCAAAGTCATGACTGTTTGAAGCGCAACTGTCGGTTAGTAAATTTCATTAGTCGCCCCGGCCCTAACAACCGCTTATTCAACTGTGCATTGTTATGTGGACAGTTTCGTACATCAGTTTAGTTATATCTCAATTATAAATTGTAACTTGTGTCGTCACTTTCAGACGGTTTGGAAAGCCAGATATAGCTTTCTCAATGAAGGGGAAGCTGGCTGACTTGAAGATGAAGGAAGATGACACCGGTATACCAGCTGAAAATAAATTCCACATCCTCAGTGCTTCAGACAGGACTCTCATGGTCTTCTCAGAGAGAAATGACAGCGGTGAGGGAATCTCTACAACCGTCTTCTTTCATTCTAGATATGTAGTGTTCTGTCCCAACTTGACAATTGTCCCAACTATGGTTGGGACTGGTCCCAACTTGAGTGTTAAAGTTGGGATGTCCCAACTATAGTTGGGATCGCCCATAGAGTTAAACAGGACACTGTGATCGATCATGCATGGATTACTGTGTGACACTACTGCAGACGCACCAGCTGATGCGATCGGTGTTAATTAAAATGTCTTTATTTCAAACCCGGGTCTCGGCTCTGTAAAAGAAACTAACTCAGCGTAAATACTAAATAGTGTTTTTACAGGGTTCTGACAGCGGCCCCATGCTCATGCCGGGTGACGCTTTCAGTCTCAAGTAGGCCTACGCAGTTCCCCTTCTCTCGGAAAAACCAAAATTCGAATTAATCTAAAATATTCTCAAGGGATAGTGGTCTTAAAAACTTCATACTATGATATGATACTTACATGTTTTTAGTTTATTCATGGGGGTGCTTTGTGTTTACTGCGATCCCAACTATAGTTGGGTCGCCCAAACTTTAACACTCAAGTTGGGACCAGTCCCAACTATAGTTGGGACGATTGTCAAGTTGGGACTTAGATAAATAGATAAATAGATCTATTAAGTAATAAACCACAACCACCCTTGTGGTTTGCTATTTGATATTTGAAATAAAAAGTTGCATACCCTTAAGGTGATCCCTCTCCTGCTGCTTCCCAGGGTGCATCGTAAACTTGGGTGTGATCCCTGGTTATACAGCTCAGTTACAGGTTGATTGGCTTCTGACTGACACCCCCGGACTGTCAAAATAGGCAGATCGCCAACATTTGGGCTAAATAGCTTGATATAAATCAACTCTCTTTGTCTTTTCAATTGTAGAAATGTCGGAGCAAGGGGACTCGTCATCAAAATCAGGTTTGTTAATATTATCATTAACCAAATTTTGAAATGCAGTGGATGCAGTATGATGAGGTCATTGTTGGATTGGGTAAACCATTTTGCAAACACTTAAGTCACCATACTTGAAAAATGAAGACATTTTCAATGACCAAGTATGTGGCATAAGTAAAGTGTTATCATTTGTTATCATTTTGAATGGTGTAGTTCACCGGACTCAAGCTGTGATTTCAGCAGCAGGGTTCGAATCCCTGTCTTGGCACAGGTGTCCTTGAACAAGGCACTTGACCATAATTCCTTCGTCCTTTGGATGGGATGTCAAGCCATAGGTCCCGTGTGTTGTGTAATGCACGTAAAGAACCAAGTGCACTCATCGTAAAAAGAGAAGGGGCTTGCCCCGGTGTTTCTGGTGTTTCTTTGGCAGCAAGTTGCGCCACCAAGGAGCTACCAAATCCTTCACCTGCTTGTTTATCTTTGTTCCAGCGCCTTGAGTACCTAATTGGTAGATACCTGTGCTGTAATAAGACTCATGTATTATTATTCTTCTTCTTCTTCTTCTTCTTCTTGTGATTTGTTTACAGATATTGTTGTAGAGGGTAAAGTGGCTTCCAGATTGGAGTGTAGACCGCTTGCTGATGACCTTTACATGAAAATGAAGAGGTAAGTTCCATCATGAACGAAAGAAGCAACTGTAGTCCTGGATCGATACCCAGACACATTTAACCCCCCCTACTGTATTATATGATAAAGGAGGTAGACTATTTTGTCTTCCTAGCCTCACTTCGGTTACACTGATTTGAATGGGTAAAAAATGATGCTTTTGAGGAGCGTTCAGAGTAGCCCCACTTCCTGGTCATTTCTGGTATGAAGCTTGCCCATCGCAACCCTAAAGGTTTAATTTTCGGATGCAGGGATACCCAAGGCAGAGTGAGGTACAAATTCCGTTTCCCCCAGTCCTTTCCAGTTGTGTTTTATTTGCAGTGGTATGGGGACTCTGTCAAACTTCTCAAACCTAACACACTGAGGTTCAGATGGGATTTCCTCCTTCTGGAACTTCACAAAAGTCCAAACAGTAAAAGTATTCTATTTGGAATGCTATTTTCTTAATAATATTGTGTAAAGCGCCTCAGAGCTTGTTTTTACATGAATTCGGCACTATATAAATACTGTATTATTGTATTATTATAATGCTTAAGTATTCCAGCTGGCCTACATGGACCGCTCCTTTGGAACATGAATATTCTCTTGTATGAATGTTCTGTAGTTCAGCACAATGCTGCAGCCCAGCTTTTGTTTTAGGTTTTTTTGTTTTTGTTATTGAGACAAATCACACCCATACTTTAACATACTGTAATATACATGTATAATGAGATGTAATATCTTGTCATTACAGAACACATTTTGAGAATGCCCATAAACCCACAAGGATGACGAAGCTTGAGGACAGGCCAGTGCAGTCCTTCAAACCCATTAAGAATCACCTTAGCAATGTAAGTTTCTTCAAACCCATTAAGAATCACCTTAGCAATGTAAGTTTCTTCAAACCCATCAAGAATCACCTTAGCAATGTAAGTTTCTTCAAACCCATTAAGAATCACCTTAGCAATGTAAGTTTCTTCGGACCCATTAAGAATCACCTTAGCAATGTAAGTTTCTTCAAACCCATCAAGAATCACCTTAGCAATGTAAGTTTCTTCAAACCCATTAAGAATCACCTTAGCAATGTAAGTTTCTTCAAACCCATCAAGAATCACCTTAGCAATGTAAGTTTCTACGAACCCATTAAGAATCACCTTAGCAATGTAAGTTTCTTCAAACCCATTAAGAATCACCTTAGCAATGTAAGTTTCTTCAAACCCATTAAGAATCACCTTAGCAATGTAAGTTTCTTCAAACCCATTAAGAATCACCTTAGCAATGTAAGTTTCTTCAAACCCATTAAGAATCACCTTAGCAATGTAAGTTTCTTCAAACCCATTAAGAATCACCTTAGCAATGTAAGTTTCTTCGGACCCATTAAGAATCACCTTAGCAATGTAAGTTCCTTCAAACCCATTAAGAATCACCTTAGCAATGTAAGTTTCTTCAAACCCATTAAGAATCACCTTAGCAATGTAAGTTTCTTCAAACCCATTAAGAATCACCTTAGCAATGTAAGTTTCTTCCAACCCATTAAGAATCACCTTAGCAATGTAAGTTTCTTCAAACCCATTAAGAATCACCTTAGCAATGTAAGTTTCTTCAAACCCATTAAGAATCACCTTAGCAATGTAAGTTTCTTCGGACCCATTAAGAATCACCTTAGCAATGTAAGTTCCTTCAAACCCATTAAGAATCACCTTAGCAATGTAAGTTTCTTCAAACCCATTAAGAATCACCTTAGCAATGTAAGTTTCTTCAAACCCAATAAGAATCACCTTAGCAATGTAAGTTTCTTCAAACCCATTCAGAATCACCTTAGCAATGTAAGTTTCTTCAAACCCATTCAGAATCACCTTAGCAATGTAAGTTTCTTCAAACCCATTAAGAATCACCTTAGCAATGTAAGTTTCTTCAAACCCATTAAGAATCACCTTGGCAATGTAAGTTTCTTCAAACCCATCAAGAATCACCTTAGCATTGTAAGTTTCTTCAAACCCATCAAGAATCACCTTAGCAATGTAAGTTTCTTCAAACCCATTCAGAATCACCTTAACAATGTAAGTTTCTTCAAACCCATCAAGAATCACCTTCGCAATGTAAGTTTCTTCAAACCCATTAAGAATCACCTTAGCAATGTAAGTTTCTTCAAACCCATTAAGAATCACCTTAGCAATGTAAGTTTCTTCAAACCCATCAAGAATCACCTTAGCAATGTAAGTTTCTTCAAACCCATCAAGAATCACCTTAGCAATGTAAGTTTCTTAAAGGGTGGGCACAACGTTGGTTTTGATTTTAATAGATGTTAAATTTGCATCCAGGATAAATAGTGTATTTGTTTTGTACCCATACACCGATGTGTGTTAAGCCTGTAGACTTTCCTGAGTCCTGTGAAAATTAAGAATCCGCAGGGATTCAAACCCAGGACCTTTTCCATTCCAGAGGAGATGTCTTACCACTAGATCACCAAGATTGCCCGGTAGCTAGAGGCAGTTTGAATCCTAAAATTTGGCAGCCAGTACCGCAACCATTTTAATAGATGTTTTAATTGGTAAGATTGAAAATTAAAATGGTTACAGATTTACACTCAACTTACATGGTGTAAAGATGGTCATGGCTTAGTGTTTGTATGGGAGAACCTTTTTTTAACGGATACAGTTTGCAGAACACAGTGTGTCGAGTACATTATTCCGTTACAGTTTAGGTTTGATTTGTACTCCTGGATGAAGAGAAGTCATTTATGTGTTTTTTTTTCAAGAACCTAAATATTAAAAAAAATTTCCAGTCAGTTTCCCTTGTGGTTTATTACTTGATATTTATTATTAAAAAGTCGCATCCCCATAAGGTGATCCCAATGCTGCCGCTTCCTGAGTTGTATCGTAAACTTGGGTGTGATCCCTGGCTACACGGCAGCTAACGGTTGAATGGCTTCTGACTGGCATCCCTGAACAAAGATATTGACTAATAGGGAGACCGCCAACATAGGGCTGGATAGCTCAGTTGGTAGAGCTCCGGTACATTAATCTGGAGGCCGTTGGTTTAAGCCCTGCTCCAGTAAATTTTCTTTGTTCAAACCCAAATTATTAAACAAAAAATTACCCAGTCAGTTTCCCTTGTGGTTTATTACTTTATACATAATGAAAGGAGTTACAACCAGCAATCTTCCAGTATCTTTTATCCAATAATGTCACCCTTTCCGGTCCTCTAAAAGGGACATTTAAGTAGTGGCTCAGATTGCGCGACAGAGCATCTAACGCCCCAAAGTTTCCGGGGCCCCTTTAAGCAGCCTTGGACCCCACCCTGTAATATTTTGAAGAAAAAAAGTCTCTAAAATCAAGTCAAATAAATGCAACATGTGTGGCTGACCTTTAATTGATTGTACAATTCTATTCTTTTAGATTGAATATGACAGGCGGAAGAAGGAAGAGGGCAAGAGGGCAAGGATGGACAAAGACAAAGTGCAGGATATTCTCTTCAATGCGTTTGAGAAACATCAATATTACGCTTTCAAAGATCTGGTAGGACTCACACAGCAGCCAAGTGTAAGTATAATAAGTATGAACTTGTCATCATGGATTTGTAAAATGAAATATTGAAGAAAACAATTAATTTGGGGTTTGAACAAAGAAAAATTGACTTGGAGCGGGACTTGAACCAACGACCTCCGGATTAATGTACCGGCGCTCTACCAACTGAGCTATCCAGCCCTATGTTGGCAGTCTCCCTATCAGTCAATATCTTTGTTCGGGGGTGCCAGTAAGAAGCCATTCAACGGTTTGACTGTGAGTAATTTTTTTGCCATGAAACTGATTTTCCCACAATTTATTATTGTTTTTTTTTTTTACAGCCCTATCTGAAAGAAATCCTTAAAGAAATTGGCATTTACAACATGAGAGCGCCACACAAACAAATGTGGGAACTGAAGCCGGAGTACAGGCACTACACAGAGGGCGATAAGAAGGAAGACACGAGGTAGTAGTCTGGTGCCTGGCCTGTGCAAAAGAACCACACAAACTCTCGATGAAGTGAACTGGACACGTCAGATATACGACTTTACGGAGAAAGGAAAACTCCAAAGTAACACGAGCCTAACCAGGAGTTTTTATCAGGTCTGGAAGCTTCAGGGACACAAGCATTTTAAAAAAACAATCGTTTTTCTACCAACAAATTTTTCTCCGATTTGCAGAATGGACAAGGTCATTTTTAACCTTTACCTGAGAGATGTTTTGAGATTTGGGTTCACTTGTTGACTACCCCAGTGAGGATTTTTATCTCGTTTGGATCAAAACCTCTGCACACAGTGATGTGGAATTTTAAAAGAAATATAAAAAAAAACAGCAGTTTTTGTATAAAAACTCCTGTTGTTAGATTTAGTAAAAAGGAAAAGCTGTTTTTTACCCTTGTAACCTCTTTGCTCTCTCCCTTATCTGAGAGAGATCACATTTTGAGATTTGTCTTCCCGTCTTGGCTCCCCAAGTGAGGAGTTCCACCAAATTTGGATCAAAACCTCTCTAACAATTAAATTCCCTTGTATTTTGGCCGGACAATTTTTTCCAGAGCCATTGAAACACTTGACTCATTGGTAACTCGACACCCACATGTTGCGACTCAGTTAAGATATTTTTGTATTTCTGGCTGATGCTAAGAGTGACTGGCTGGTGTGCACTGGACCACCTACTTCCAAATACTCCACTCTATGGTAACCCAATACCCAAATGTTTGGACTCATTATTTGTATTCCTGGCTGATGCTAAGAGTGACTGGGGTGTCAGTACTGGACCATGTTCTTCAAATATTCCACTCAGTGTTAACTGAATACCCAAACGGTTGGACTCTGCTAAGATTTGTGTGCCCTGCCCAATGCTAAGAATTGCTGGCTGGTACGTACTGGGCCAAATCTGTCAAAATACTCCGCTCTATGGTAACTCAAAACCCAAATGGTGTGACTTGGTTCAGATTTGTATGCCTGGCCAAATGCCAAGAGTGGCTGGCTTATAAAGTCCTTGCACACAGTCTGTTGCAATAATTCTTGACTATTCACTATATACTGCATTCAACTGAGGAATTTGTGTGATAAATTTCTGAGATAAGCTATACTAGGTTCAAAGTAAATAAATATGAATGCTGTTAGAATGAAGGTATCTGCTTTCTGAATGCTCTTGCTGGTATGCAGACATTCCAAGATTAAATTGATAAAAGTAAATAATGCAAACGATGTCTTTGTTTGTGACAATGTAAGCCACTAGACTTTTCAAAAATTGAGTCAATGTAGGACGCCATGCAAATAAATTATAACAGGTTTTTGCATGCCTGAAGTTTCATCTTTGAGAGGGCAAGGTCATTTTCATTTTGCAAAAGCGCTTCCATTGGAAAGTTTTGGGATTTTTTTTTGAAGGCACACTAAGACAAAGACCATGGCAAGAGAGACCATGGCCTCCCTGCCTTCTGTGTAATTCCAAGCCTGGTTTTGTATAATTTGTGTTTTAGGCAGAATAAATCAAAACTGCTTTTGTGTCTCATAAAACACAACCCAGGGTTTTCCTGTTAATGAATAAGTCAATGTGTTGATTAACCTTGCAGTGCCCAGGGCCCAATTTCATAGAGCTGCTTAAGCAGAAAATATTGCTTAACAAGTGTCTGCTAAGCAGAAATGAGCAGGATACCAGTCACAAATTGTACATGGGACATGGTAGTTTGGCTGGTAACCTTATTCTGGTCAGCATAATTTTGTTGTGCTTAGCTACTTTTTGTACTTAAGCAGTTCTATGAAATTGGGCCCTGGGCTTATTAAAGCAGCCTGCATTTTGGACTGTCTATTTGCAGGGCCGGTTAGATCATCTCTATTTATAATGCATTTGTATCGGTCACATCATACCACCAGACTTTGAAACGACCTTTGTGAAAGTTTTCAGGGGAGATTTGAATAAATGTTGGGAAGTCAAAGGCACAATTTTTCCCACTATGTCTGCTGCCAGCCACCTAGTGTCTCCCATTGGTAAGGGTTTCACTCAAAGCTAATGTAAAGTGAGCTTCAAGATTAAACATTATTAATAACTTTGTTGCATCCTTGCCAATCATTAACCTTTCAAGGGGTTATGGTGTTATATAACTGCAACTGCAAAAATGAGTGTATGGAGTTCAAACATTTAACGTGGGCCCAGTTTCATGGCTCTGTTTATCACAGACTTGTGCACTGACAGTCACCATACTGTGTAAGCGCTCTGCTTACTGTGTAAGCGCAACATTTCTGTACTAGCTTTGCATGGCATATTATACACAAGCGAAAAGTCCTCGCTAGCGTTAAGTGAGGTCTTCTCTGTAACTGCCAGAGATGATTTGTTTTTCGGTAGGCAAAGCAATTGGGGCCCAATTTCTGCTTCAGAATGTACAGCAGTAGCCTACACTGTTTAGAATGAGCGCATTCGATGGGCTGCTACAATGCTAGGCAGCTGTTATGGTGGACATGGATTGTATCATGGGTTGGACATTGGATGGTATCCGTATGAAATAGCTCATTATGTATCCTGGGCCCAATTTCATAGAGCTGCTTAACCAGAAAATAATGCTTAACAATTTCCTGCTAAGAAAAAATGAGCAGGACACCAGTCACAAATTGTACACATGACATGGTAGTTAGGCTGGTAACCTTATTCTGGTAAGCAACATTTTATTGTGCTTAGCAAATTTTTCAGTGCTTAAGCAGCTTTATGAAATTGGGTCCTGATCTAGAGCAGGGCCCAATTTCAAAAAGCTGTTAACCACAAAAAACTTGCTGAGCACAAACAAATCATACTGATCCAAACCAGTTTACCAACTTAAATGTCATGTAATTACCGCTTGTAACCGACAGGCTGCTCTGCTGAATTATGCTGAGCAGATGGATTTGTTAAGCAAGTTTTTCTGCTTTACAGCTTTATGACATTGGACCCACAGGGCAAAATATGAATGGGGCACCAGTCGCAACAATGTAAACCTCTGTGTCGTTTATGCAAACTGTCTGGGAACCTGGTAAATTCCATTGATTTTTTTTCTTCTGTTTAGTAAGCTGATTTGATTAGTTTGGTTTTACCCTAGAACGATGTGTGGTAAGCACAGTACTCAGTGCTCTCCCCCCCCCCCCCTGAGTCCTGTGGGAAAAAAATCCACCGGCATACAACTCGGGTGGGATTGGAACCAATGACCCCCACATTCTAGAGCAGAGATGTCTTGCCATTAGACCACCGAGCATGATAGGGGATGAGAGGCCCAGTCCCTGTAATTAGCAGTGGGTACTGCAAACAACCTAATAGATGTAGTAATTGCATCAGGATAAAGAACATTATTTGCACTGAATAATCTCAGTGCTGTTCCCGTGTCCTGTGGGTTCGAATCCCACCCAAGTAGTCTGTCTGCAGGACTTTGGAAAGCAGTGCTTATCACACATCAGTGTAGGTTAAAACAAACTTTTGAAAACCCACATTTATCCCTGATGCAATCTATTTAAGCACATCTTTGCTAAAATTTCTTTATGAAAATTTAGCTCAACTGAAACCTTCCCCACCCTCTCTCCCAACTATAAATCTTATCTTAAAAATCATTAATCAAGAGGTAGTGTGCTTTGAGCAAATAGATGAGGATCGCTAGTAAAGAAATCTGCAATGATTAAGTAATTGCTTGCTCACCGCAATCCCAAACTGCGGCGTGATATTATTAGTCAGTTTGCTTTGGGCTGTGCCAAGCAAACAGCTATACCGACATGGCAGACTGCACGACTGTTTATAAGTAATGTGGTTACAAAATAAACCTTGACGAAATTCAATTACACATTTTACCGATACTAAACTACACTACGGTAAATGGTTATTAAGTTTTTTATTTTGAAGGTTGTGATTGAGTTAGTAACTGCAGTGTTCAAACAATCCTGAATTCTAGACCTGTTATTTTGGAAGGATTTTTATCTCCTAATCAAATTCTCCTAGGTTAAGTTGAAACCTAGTAAGAATTATTTTATAGTTAAGGTGCTTTTTCTGGAAGAGAGTGGCTTTTAGGGGCGAGAGTTATTGCTGACAAAAAGGTCTGAAAACTAGAGTCCACATTTAAGGAGGTATGCTGAAATGATGGCATTTCGATCAACTCTATGGGAATCCTGTGAGTTATACATAGATTTCAAGAAGCTTTTAGGAACTATATCCTCAGTGCTAGATAAGTAGATCAGTGAGCAGGATTTATTGATATCTAAAGAAAATACCACAATTTTTTTCACCAGGCAGGTATAAAAATGTCTGAATTCAGATAAAGGTCTGAAAATATCTCATATTTGCCCTAGGTAAAGGGTAAAGTTTGAGTTGGCTGATGAATTGTTCTTCTTTGCAAATTATGATGTCAAATAGGAATTACTATGGTGATAATGACAACTTGCCTTAAGATGATTTAAAGCTAGTGTGTGGTTTTATAAGGTCCCAGAACTGGAGTAGGCATTATACCATACCAAAATGTTTTGCCAGAAACTTTGTATATAATATGTATGACATATTTTGCATTTTAACTCAGTGCTGCCCTCTGCTCTCACTTCTAAAATTTTCACAGATTGAACGTTTATCTGGATTCAAAGAATGTTCTGAGCATATTTTGAAGATGCAATTTCGCGTTGATGTGGCTTATCTTGTCCTGGCCTGTGATGAGTGGCCTATATATGGGAAGAGACTGTCCTCGTTCTAAACTCCCTTTCAACAGCCATCTCTGCATCGCATCCCAAGTGTAACTTTAACCCTAGAGAAATTATCCTCCATTCATACATTCTCAATTTCACATAAACCATCTGCTTCTAATCGTTCAAGACATTGACACTACACTAATGTGAGAATTTATTATGCTTGTCCGAGGACGGTCTGTCCCCGGGACAAGCAGATGACCTTAATATCGGCTTAGATTCCCCCTGGAAAATGTCACTCACTGATGTGTGTAACTAGGCTGGATTATGTGTTGGTAAATCATAATTTGTACAGTTCAACACATTGTATCGTTATAGTGCCAAATAAACCAACAAATTTAAGATCAAAGCGTACTTGGTTTCAAATTCCTGTTGTTTGCTGTTCTGATGATTGAGATTGAGAAAAATATTTGTAATTAAATATAAATACACTGAAAATGGTACTCAGGTTTTCTGGAAAGTTAACAAATGTGCTTACTTTCTTCATCACACATTTTCCGCACTTAAGTCTTCACTTTTGGCTCCATCATAAATTTTTGATCTGTTATTTGTGGAAACAAAATCAAATATTTTTTGAACCAAAGCAACTGGGCCAAATTTCATGGTGCTGATTACCGCGTAACTCTCCTCGTACGTCCCATAAATTCACATGCTTCAATTGGCACCGTAAGGGCAACATATCTAGCGCAGTGTACATGGTATACATGTGAGTGGATGGCAGGAAATTTACAGAGAAGTAACTCGGGCATTTCATTCTGAATGAAAAATTAATCAATTTTTCTTTGAAAAAAATTACAAATAATTTATGCACTTGATTAAATTGGCATTGAATTAGTTATGGTAGATCTATTTTCTTATTGACTCGCGTAGCAAATTCGACCTGTGATCCAGACCTCCATTATCAACCTTACGATGACAGACGGAAGACACAAGCATAATGAAAACGTGCCTCGGCAATAAAATCCAAGTAAACTCCATGTGGATTGCATTCATATTTTTATTCATTCGCTTCTTTTATTATACCAGTGCCAGTTGGTTAAACATGCATGAAAAATACCATATGATCAAAGGAAATATCAACGACTGCATTGTGTATGCTGGCCCTGCAACTTTGTTTAATATTCCCCCATGAATAAAATTTATAAAAAAATGTAAAGAATGTCTCAAAATATGATGAATGGCAGTCGTGGTAGACACTTTATAATGTTCATCAGGAAATTGTTTACATGCAGTGAAAAATCATACGTGCATATTCAAACTGAATATGGCTATGCTAACAAAACTGCCTACATTCCAGAAAAAAAAAGAAAAAGAAAAAGAATGCCTTACTGTATGAGCAGTAATTTTCTTTCAATTAAAATTCTAGGAAACTGTTTAACCAAATTTGTTCTTTTTATAAAACTGATTTCTCAATGCACATTGCAGCAATATAGATCCATACAATTTCAAACATTAGCCTCGAAACAATTAATACTTGAACGGTTAATGAATATTTTAAAAGTTCCTTAACATTGAACAACAATTAGAACACTTTGCAAATTAACTCTTAACGAGTTAAAACAAGGTTGCATAAGGGAGAGGTCTCATCATGCATTTTTTTGAACAATTCAGTGAAATCTAATTGATACCATTGACTCAACCCCAATTTCACAAAGCTGTGTAGAAGAAAAGTGCTTTACAATTGTTTTTTTGCTGAGCCAAATCTGGCAGGGGAACCTTAAAGAGCAATGAACAATGAACATTATACAGTACTTTGGCTGGTGACCCGATTTGCTTCAGCCAGACCTTTTTGTTCTCGGCACAATTTTTTACTTTTATTAACAGCTTTATGAGGTTATCCTCTTGATTGTGGCTCACAAAATCAAAGCCACCACTGGGGAGGAGCAGCACTCGTCAGAATTGAGTACCTTTGATTGGTTACAGTGACACGTAGAACGGTAAAGGTCAAAATCCTATCCCCCCAAATTGTTCAGTGAAATCATGACAAGAAATCTCCTTTAACATATACAACATTTAACAATTAATTATAACAAGATATGACGTGAATTCAATTATTTTTAATCATAGCAACTACAACCGAAATATCATTACTTTTTTTAACAACATTCAAATTACATGTACACACCGGATTTTTTCAGCTATTTTAGCGAAAAGGTACAACCCTCCCCCTTATAAAACAAAATGACAACAAAACCCATCCCCAATCAAAATCATTCCTCTGAACCATTGTGTTATCTAATGTCTGCGGGTGTTATTAGATTCCTATTGACATAATGTACATGTACACTCCAGCATAAAACAGTTACATGTATGACCTTATAAGGACAGGCTGTGACAAACACCCAAAGCCTGTGTAGCAATCACATTGAACCTTATTGCCCATTATATTAATACGGACAAGAAATTAAAAGGCCCTTCTTCAAAGTAACATTCTACCTTGTTTAACTCGGTCCAGGATTAACTTCCATTTCAAATGGACACAAATATAGTCATGCTTGGTATACAATTATTAACAGCAACTCATGTGATGCAAGATTCTGCCATTTTAATTGTGTCGTGGTGTCCAGCTCTCACATCAAGCCAGCACATTTGATAATAATATTATTTGATCAGCTGATAGTTCAAAAATAAAGGTCACAAGCCAAGGGTGCATGCACGATACATCTGAATTGAGCTTGTGCGATATTTTGCGCAGCTCAGTTCTTCAACTGGGGCCCAATTTTATACAACAGCAGCCCCTAAATGAGCGTACCAGACAAGAGGACCAGCCAAAATACCATAACAGACATTGTCTGTGACTGGTTTCCGGCTTAGTTTTGTTGTTCGTAATCTGTTAGTCAACACTTTCTGCTGAAGCAGCTCTGAAGCAGTGCTAGTCCAATGATAGGAATTCAATAGTTCTGAGAAATTCCCATCAAGATAAAAAACATTTTTTATACATTTTTTTTTTGGGTGTGTGGGTTTGATTAATGAGTGGGTTTGTGTATGCAATGTTAGGTGGGAGTTTTGGGGTTTTTTTTTCCTTCGCATATCACACATACTCTTCATAGAATAAACAAGTGTACAGTACGCAGCTCTTCAGATAATCAGTGCCGATTACTTTAAACTGGTATCTGATTTGACTAACGGACAAAGTTGATGCTGAAGGGAAACAATCATTAATATTTTGGGCTGATTTTGTGAATTTGTGAGTGTCCTGAAAAAACAATGCATTCCTTTGTTTTATCGGCTGAATAAGAAGCGCCTGATTTAACCACACCAAGGTGATTATCTTGTCCTAAACACGGAAACTGTATTTTTTTATTCTTCTTTCACAAGACGGCCACAAACTAATGAATCGTGTGAGTCATGCATTAGGGGCATTTACATTTACTGTAAAAATGGCTGTAGTAAGTCTGCAAACCTCGCTCTAGTAAGACAGGGTGCAGCATTGTAAATTAAATATGGAAATTCATTACCAGTATACTGCAGTAAACTGTTTGTTCTTCATCGCGGTGTGATTATTCAGCACTGTTTAATCAGTACTTCCAGAAGCACAGAATTTCGCGATAAGCAGAGCCATGAAATTAGGCCCAAGTTCCACATTCCTACACGTAATGTGTACTACTTTTTAATATTTTCTTCTCAAGGCATGCTAACATTTCTAGCACTGTACTGGGGTGTAAAATGATAGATAAATGATTAAGTTAGTTGTTCACATAGGATCACAAAACCACAGTTTTATTCCCCCCCAAAAAACTTTACGTTGCTTTTAAGGGTGAATTCTTTCAACCTAATTAGGAAATCAGAAATACCTACGGGCTGCTTAACACAAAGAATCAATCCTAACACCAGGGAAGTGGAGGCCAAGGTTATGTGTGAAATTTCAACCTTGACGCTGACAAATGTAAGTCACCCCACCATCTGGCGCTGACAAAAATGCAGAAATGTAAATATTCAATGACTTAATATCCCACTAAATAAATGACGGTAAATAGCATACGCTTGGCTGTGTGCCAGATATGATGGACTGCCTAACATGGATCCCCCCCCCCCCCCCCCCGGATTTATGATGCTAAACCTCAAGATGTTTAGACACATTTTTGTGAGAGTAGGCTGTGATGTGATCAACAACTATTTTGATTCAATTCAACACAAATGAATGTGAGTGAATTTCTGCACTTAAAAGTGTATCAAATCCTTCATACATGTATAGTGAATACTGATGGGAATATTTTCCAGTATATACAAATTCGGGAAACACAAAACTCCCCGTAGAAGCCCATTTCTTCATTGAATTATTTCTGTGTATAAATTTATAAAGTATAATTTCTTCAATGACAGAAAATTAAAAAAAAACAGGGTTAGGATACAACGTTAATTGTAATTGTCTATAAGTGAAACATGTGTCTCTGAAACCGCCAAATGCAAAGCCAAAAAACCCTAGCATCAAGTAGATCCTTCAAACTTCATGACTTACTTTGCATAGTTTTGCTAACAGTTCTAACAAGTCTGAGGAAGCACCACCATGTGGAGGAAAACTTGCATTTTCTTCAGCCATGAAATAAACGATTTGGTAAAACTATTAACAATCAACCTTATACAAGTAGCAACGTGCAAGCTACTGTTCCATCTCAAATCCGGATATGCCATGTTTTGATTACTACAAAATAAATTATAAAAATTTAAACTGTAAAACAATAGATTTGCTATATAATTTCTATATCAATCTTTCACACAAATGTGTAAACAAAAGAACAACTAACTCAATAACAACAAAAGCAGCGAAAATAATTTAACTCTGAGCCAATGCATTGCATATTTCACTTGAATACTGATGGGAATATTATTTACTTTTTTTTCTTCTCTTGAATCAGGAAACAAACTTTGTTATTACTGATACTCGTTTCAGTCATATCATTTTTCGAATGAATACAGTTTCCTGCTGCAACAACGATAATGAGTTATTAATTTTAAAATAATAATAATAAATTCTCAGTAGACACTTCTGTAAACAATTTTATAAATATTTCCTTGGCAATGAGCTATGTCAGCAAGAATTTGTGTACAAAAACATAAATGTAATCACAACAAAAAGTAATTTTTAAAAATCTGTCTGTTTAAAAATCAGTGGCAAATTCTGGCAATGGTTTTATTTCAGTAAGACAAAAATCATTTCAATGCCTTTGCAGATATACATATCAGCTGTAAAATGTGTGTTTTTGTTGAGTTGTAAGAAGATGTTGCCATTATTACACTGCATGAGTTCATGACAGGAGTCATGCATTTCACATTTAGAGCAGCAGTACAACATGCTGCTCTGAGCAGTTATGCATTGAAACTATGAACTAACTAAAGGGAAGATGGTGACAACGTTAAACATACAGTTGAGCCACATATTATTATTAAAACCATGAAGTTTGTACCAATACGTGAAAAATGACTGAAACATTTTTTGCCGATTTAATGGGGGCCTACCCAAAAATTGTATTTTTGTTTGTTTCCAGTAATATGCTGTTAAGATGCTGTTAAAAAAGAGAGCTGGAAGTAGGAAACAATTCTTCTTATTTTTTTTTTTAAATGTGCACACAGAGAAATAAAGTGAAAAATGGTTGTTTAAATTTGTTTCTTATTAACCCAACAACAAAACACCCAAAGATGACATGCCATCAACCTGCCCACTGCAATTACACCTTTTCCAACAGTGCCAGTTTATGAAATAATCGTGAATGGCTTACCAATTAAGTTGGCCATTGTTTACCTTTCAGGTTTTTGAAGAGTATAATTCCTTGTTTTGCAAGGGACTCTATGCATGTTCATAATGAACTTAGTTCCAATCACAATGTAAAATGAAATACTGAGAAACTCAACAGTATCTTCAGACAAAAATATTTCTCCAAACACGTGGTACCGGAATAAATTTTTATTGAAAACTAATCATTCAGATTAAAGCAATAAGTTTGTTATTTCTTTCCTCCTTGATAACGATGTACATCAAATCTGTAAGAATGTTGGGCTGTTTGTACAATGTGCACATTGAGAATGTGGTGTGGACATTCAGACATTCCACACTGTACATGTAGGAAAGAAGAAGCAACATTTACAGTTGTTCCAGTCCTTTCTGAATGTCATACATATCCAGGCATGATATAAAATTCACAAGAGTGTACATTCATGTGGTTATAATCACTTGATCCCAGAAAATGAAGTGTTTGTTTTTTTTGAAAACTGGGATTTGAATTTTCTTAGATTCATCAGGAAAGACTTTCCAAGGGGTGTTAAACACTTATCATCAAAACAAAACACAAACAAGTTGCAGTGTTGTTGAAGAGAAATACATTCATATTGATAATATTCATACGTTAAATTTGTTGACCGAAAGACAATTTTCTATATATGTGGATTAGCTTTAAGATGACCTTATGATTTGTATAGGTACATGTATCATATTTTCCTGAATACCAATTTGTAGATTAAACATCACATCTACAGACATTTAGACACTTGCATCCATATTTAAGACATTATGGCTGGTTTATAATCAATTCTGGACCGTGTGAAAAGTTGCACCCTTTCCATATAATTTTTATGACATTTTTAAAGTGCATGGTATGAATTATAAAACACAATGGCGTGCCTACGGAGACTGTGGCAGCATTAATGGCAGTTAGTTTGTTAAGTAGATGCAAACACAACATTGTTGTTTACAACTTGACATATCATGAGAATGTGATGTCTTGTCATTTAGGAACAAGACTGTCTGGTGCCCTGTGTAGTTGATGATGATTCTAACTGCTGCTCAAACATACCACAAAGGGAACCAGATATCTTGTGCCTGCCAACCTCACTGCGCTGGCCATGGAACTTGAAACACATGTAGGAGAATGGCTTCACACCATAATGCAGGTCTATGGCATTGCAAACTTGAATAAGAATCTTTGACAAGGACTAAATCAACCAATTAGTCTCTTACAAACCTTTAAATGCTCAAATGTTGTAACTGTCAACCCTCTACAAACAATCAATTTCTACACTGGGGTCTTCCAACTTGTTTGTATATTTTCCTTCAAGAGAAACATTTTGTACACGGTCCAAATTTGATGTGATGCTATTTAACCGAATGTCACATTGAAATAATCAAGGGTGAATATGTAACTATGGGGTAGGAATGGTATCCTACGTACACGTATGTATAATCTCACATGCCAGTAGATGACAGGTAATCTCCTAGCTTGATGGTGGCACTGTTTAGATCTCCAGCTTGGGCACCTTCACCAGCTATGACAATCAGAAGAGCTGGATAGGAAATAGCCAAGAGGAGAGAAAAACACTATTAATTCATTTACCAAAAATAACAAAACTTTCTTTGACAATTACTGCCAACAATACCATTGGTGGGTTGCACGTGTCATGAACTGGCAGGCTGCCTGACGAGGGCTGGATTTCACTAAGAGCTAAGATTGATCTTCAGTGCAAATCAATTTTAATGTCACAACACAAACAACTATGGTAATACTTATAACCCATCTTAAGACAAATCTTAGTGCTTTGTGAAATCAACCCCAGGGCTCAATTTCACAAAAAGCTAAGATTTATCTTTTTTAAAAAGCTAAAAGAAAAAGACTATCAATTCATTGAACTAAATGGAAGAACATTTCTTGACAATTATTGTCATTTGTGGGTTGTACGTGAATTGGCAGGCTGCCCGATCAATTTCACAAAGAGTTAACATTGATCTTATTATTAGTTTTTTAATTGCTAAGCAAAGTGTGATGTCACAAAACAAATCACTATGGTAACGCTGACAACTCATCTTAAGATGAACCCTTGTACTTTGTTTTGTGAAATCGACCCCAGGCCTCAATTTTCATAAAGAGCTCAGATTGATCTTGTGCAAACTTGATTGCTAAGCATAGTGTGATATCACAATATAAATCGCTACGGCAATCTTAACAACTTATCTTCAGATGAATCTTAGTTTATGAAATCGAGCCCAAGGCTGGCAGGCTGCCTGACCGGGCTGGCTGTCTGACCGGGCTGGCTGGCTGGCTGCCCACAAAGACTACTGCCCATCAGGGTGGTTTTTCCTACAACCTTGAACCAAGGCTTCGACATGTCATTGTGTGAATACAATTCCTATGCTGAACCATTCTGAGTAATGACTCTTGTCTTTTTAGGCCTTCTTGGCGATGACAAGCAAAGTGTCTCGCCCAAGAACGCTAGTGTAATGGCCAGGATTCGAACCCACACCCTGATGGCTCAACCAACCACCAGGGCCCAATTTGACTCTGGTAGACTTTTACACTCCTGAAAATCAACACTGACATGCACTGCACTATGTGTACATATAGTGATATGAACAAGGTCCAACATGAAATCCTCCTGCCTGGCTATTCCTCATGTGATTCAACAATGAATACGCTGATCTTTCACGACCTACTTAAGAAAAATGAGACTAATTAGTATGCCAGTGGCTTCAAGGCTAATGGAGGGGTTGGCCTACTACATATGTTGGAATTGGGCCATGAATGTGTGCACATAACAACAAAGTACTGAATACATTTTCATTCACAAACTAAAGGAATGGTGACACAATTTTTTTTTAAATGTACAGTTAAACCTTTTCATTTTCTTTATGTTCTTCTCTGTTAATGCAACAACATTGATGATTTTTACAGGCTAATACATGTACATTGTACGTGTACATTGGTTTTTGGAAGAAAAAAATTCATTCCGATCCCTCACTAAAAACTAAATATACACACCATACAACCAACATATTTTTGTTTAAACAAATCACAATGCACGCCAGCGACTGGTCACATCTTAGGGCAGTGATAACTTTGTTTGTGTGCGCGCGAACATGTCTACGCATTCAAACCGAGGACTTTAGCAATAGGGATCCGATATCGGGGACAGTCCTCGGTTTGTTTCGTGTACAAAACCAATGGGAACATCGCTAAAAAACTAAGTCCACAGCATGGGATGTCCTCGTATTATACCATTTACACACTTGTGTGTGGGTGAGTTTGTTTTCACATTCAAACCGGGGACCTATAACAAAAGAGGACAATAGGGTCCCCGGTTGGGTTAAGGTCCCCAGTTGGAAATTGTGTACAAAACCAATGGGAGCTGTTGCCAAAAAGTTAAAGTCCAAACAAAAGAGGGACAATAGGAGGTCCCCGATTGGAGGTGTTTACACACTTGTGTGTGTGTGCGAGCGTGTCTATCCATTCAAACCGAGGACTTTAACAAAAGGGATCCGGGTGTTTGACAGAGCGAGGACGTCCTCGCTTCGTTTTCGTGTACAAACCCAATGGGGACGTCGCTTAAAAAAACAATGTCCAAACAATGGGAGAACAAAGAGAAGTCCTCGGTAAGCGGGATTCACAAACATGTGTGTGTGTGTGAAAACACCCACCGATCCTTGTGGGGTCCAAAACACAACAGAACAATGGACCCCACAAGGAATTCTTTGTGGAACCTGGACCCAACAGGAGAATTCTTTAGAAAAGGGAATAATAGAACAACAATAGCAGGACCCCACAAGCCACCATCGGTAAGGGCGAGTGTGTGAGTTTGTTTTCACATTCAAACCGGGGACCTATAACAAAAGAGGACAATAGGGTCCCCGGTTGGGTAAAGGTCCCCAGTTAGAAATTGTGTACAAAACCAATGGGAGCTGTTGCCAAAAAGTTAGAGTCCAAACAAAAGAGGGACAATAGGAGGTCCCCGATTGGAGGTGTTTACACACTTGTGTGTGTGTGTGTGTGTGGGGGGGGGGGGGGGGTGCTGAGAGTCAATATTATAAAAACATTTTGCAGAGAGCCCTGCCTACATTATTTTTTCTTCTTCAAAATTCTCATTGAAGCCCTCGGAGCAATGTTTTCATCCTTCCTCGATTGTCTAAGGTATATGTATCACAGAGCCGTCCATTTAAACACAACCACACACAATATAAGATGTCATCCAAACCAGCGGGTGTTTTGGGGGGCTTCAGGCATTAGGAAACTGCCATCTCCACATCACCCTTTAGGCTTACATTCACGACAAGCACGCTGCAGTCTTAATATTTGTACTATACATATTTTACCCCTGTATGGCAGCCGGGGATCACTGGTTATTAACCTGGCTATGGCCCAAGCCATCGGTGTCAGCTTTCAATTGGGTTAACTTGACATTAATACGCTAAGTGTGTCGCGGTGGGGAACCATGGTGACGGTTCAATAAGCATTGATGAAACTGCTTTACAGAGCGTGTTCCAGAGATGACAATTTGCAAGTGTGCCAGGTTTTAATTTTGCAATTTGCATTTTTGTTTTGGTCTCACGAGTGTCTGCTTCCAAAACAAGGAAAATGCTCCAAATCATTCATGCACATTTTGTTTAGAAAGATGTACATTGAAGAGCAACTCAAACACAACATTTTGAGGGGTGCAAATTTGAACCTTAGGCCCATGTCACACGGGGCAATTTACAGGCAACCAGTTCCAGGCAATCTCCAAGAAGAAAAGACACTCACGTTTGAATGTTCACGTATTTTTCTTAAGGATCGTAAGACATTGTTTGAAAAGTTATTCATGTGCTGCCAAAGTGGTCCTGTAGCGTGCACTGCGGTTGGTTGCCTCCAAGTTGCCTGGAAAAGGTGCCTCGTGTGACAAGGCCCATATATAACTGGTACATAGTTCACATCGTACATGGTGGTTGTCAATTTTTCCCTTCTTTTTTTGTGTTTGCATAATCTGTGTATTCTTCAAAGTTTCAAGCAACATACTTAGAAATTAAAATTGAAACTAATTATAAATACGATGTTTCTTTGTTTTTTTTCCTTTGTTTTTTTTATTAGATTTTTTTTTTTTTCATCCTCTTGAAATTCATTGGGTAAAATTTAAAAAAAGTTAAAATAGCCATCAGCCCACCCAGCTAAAATAAAAAGGGGGGAAAAAAAGAAAGAAACAAAATAATAAAAAAAGAGGAAAAATTTGCTCCTATTTTTTTGTAAGTTTCTTAAAAGTCTGTGTTTGAAATACATTAGACTGCAAGACTTGTTTCGTTTTGGAGTTACTGGCCCAATTCTAAATTGAATACATGTAGACTTTCTGGCCAGTGGTCCAATGGTTAGTGTAAACCTAGAACAAGTCATTAATGGGACTTGGATCAGCAGTTCCGCAATGTTTAAATATTAAATTGAATCTCAAGTCTTAAAATCCAATTAAAATCCATAATCCTTGGAAATGCATGGCACTGGTACAATACTGCCAGGTACGGAGGCATTTGCCTCCATGCCCTTGGTTATTGCAACTTGAAATGGTCCAGTAGAAATTTACATTTCTCTTTACAAAGTAAAAAATCTGCCCTGCCCTTACAAGAACGAAGTATCAGGTCTATATTGCTATAGAGTATACTAAAGGCCTGACATTTCAGCATTGAGAGAGCAAGGCCCTTCTCATTTTGCAAAGGGCACTTCCATTGGAAAATATTAAAGTCTATGGGAAGCAGCACCAAGGCCAAGACCAGGGCAACAAAAGAAGTCTGCGTAGTTCCCCGACACTACTAACCCCTTACACAACGTGGAATTCACCTCCGCACAATGTGCTACCATTTTGGGAGTCAAATCCTTTGTGTACATTTTGGCACACAGGAAAGGCGCCTCATGAGATGGGTCAATATAAGAATCTTGAAAACTTCATTTCAGACGATTTCAGGCCATTACCGGTATAATGTGTCTGCTACAATTAACCTTTCAACTTTGACCTCACCTGTTTTTGATTTATAAATGCAGAGAGATCCAATGCCTTTCTTCTTTCCAAATATCGTCGTCTCATCGTTCCTCAAGTACATGAATTTCATAGCGCCTAATTTGATGCCCATGCCAGCTAGTGGACTAGGATTTTGTGAAAAGGACGATGCAATTGCTGTTATTTCACTTGGTGCAGCCTGTTAAAAAATCAAAGTAAAATAAATAGGCTACCAAAGTGCCCCCAAAAATGAAAGGGCTACACATTTTCACTAATAATATTTAGAGTAGTCAGACATGCATTAAGTTTTGTGGTTTTCAGAGGGGGGGGGGGTGGAAGGGAAAACTTCCAAACATGAACATACTTGCCATACTATGAAATACAAGATACATCACAAGAACTATAAAATATTCGTTATTTGGTTTGCGACAGGAATCTATGATTCCCGCTCAAAATCAAATTTTGCATGATTATAGAAAGTCTTGATTTTCAAAAGCATCCATCCATTTTCCTTGGCAGTCACCATAACTGATGAGTTTTCAAGGCTGATATTTTTTAAAATGTCATAATTTTCTGCCGAGTTGATATTGATATAATTATTTTATTATTCATAGGTAGAAGAAAATACCAGGCTGGTGAGAGGTATGTACCGAAGTGTCTCTTCACACAAATTCTCGTTTTAAAATTTCAATATTTTAAATACACATTTTCCTTTACTTTCTGGTGATAGGCCTACCTATAAAAACCATACTTGGGCCTTTTTATGTTGTGTGAACTTTCTAGAATTTTCTGAAGATCTGCCGGTCTACTCCTAGAACTATGCGGTTCGTTCTGCTATCCACTAACTGGACATGCTGGACACGTTAGTGGAACAAACTCCAAGTTCTAGGAGTAGGCCTAGACCCAGTACTCCTTTTTTCGAAATTGTTCATCTTCCCTAGTATGACCGAAGATGAAAATTTCGAAAAAAGGAGTACAGCGGCAGCGCCCCAGTTACTGGGTCTAGGTCTTGACTAGGTCCAGTCACACAAGATTTACAACACACTGTAAATGAACATTTTTGTTTAGTGAGCTGTGTACTACTAGTACTACGTATTATATTTTTAAGTCTAACAATTATACTTTAATTAAAATTCTAGGCCTAAACATTTTAAAAGTAAAAATTTAATAACTATCACCCGATCATCCTTCCTAGAACTAGTTCATCTGTTCATATAATTTCTAGTTGTGGAAATTCACACGGCTGATTTTAGGGGTTTTATATTCAAGTTAATTATTCATTGAATAATTATAGATTAATTCAAGCAGTATACCACTTATTTTCTTCAAATTACAGTAGGGCCTACAGACAAAAAGATTATGCACAGGAAAATCAGTCAACCACTGACTCAGCGACTGCAAGTGCAACCACCTGCTGACTGCCGACACCCAACTCTACAAATACAATGATGCAAAAAATACAACTTTTTCTTTCGTTTTCGTTACTTAGTCGCTGTGCAAAACGGAAAGATTTGGACCCCGTATGAGTTTAACAAAACATTATGGACTGGGTAGGACTAGGAAGTCCTATTTCTTCCCGCCCCTTTTGCAAGTTAAGTAGAAGAGTTTGGGTCAGCAGACGGCGAGGTTGAGGTTTCACGAATTGATTCAGCGGCAGTTTCAGTCACCTACCTGCAACGACCAAGGTTTGTTCGTAGACATCCACGGGTTGCCGTCATTTACTCCAAATATCCCAACCTTTGAGAGCTGACTTGGTCCCGACTCCCCACGTTTCTTGATTTCTGCAACATAGTAGCCATCCAGGGAGTCTTTGTATGCATCCCAAGCCATTATGTTCTGTATTTGTATTTAAATCTAGGGCACAAATTGGTCACCAAAGACAACCTTTTGGAGAGTACTCAACTCGAGCGAACACAGACAACGAACTAACTCGAAAGATATTCCAAATCAAACAACACGCACAAAAAAAACAACCCGCCGCCGCCGCGCGCGCGCGCGCGTGCCCAAACCTAGTCTGGAACAGGTCCCACAAAGACATAGGAAGATTATATCTTATAGTCTGGTCCCAGACCTAAAAACGTGATTTAAAATATACGCCCACTTAGATTAATGTGGGCGGGGTTAGGGTCAGTCTGATTAGGGGGTTTGGAGTGGGCGTTATAATGGGGATGGGGGAGTTGTATAATTAAGATTTTTCTTCAACCCCGAGAGGAGGGGTCGCGGGGGTGGAGGTGGGGGGGGGGGGGGTTGACAGAATTGGGACCAACCTAGATTCCCCGAGGCACTGGATGGGAAGAAAAATGAGAGCATAAGACAGATATGGATGGATCTAGATGAAGATGGGTAGAGCTGGGAATGGGTAGGTGGTGGTGGGGGGGGGGGGGTACTCCTAACACTTTGAGATTATACCCTCATAGGTCTGGGAGTAGGTTGTGGTAATTGTTTTTTTAATATTTACACTATTTGAAACTTTTGTTTAACCTATCTTCAAGCATATTCAAATTGCCACTCAAACAAGTTTCTGATAGATTTTTAAAAACTTTATTTCAATATACCAATTACATGTACGCATATTAATTAGCTTACAATCAAACAATATAATTTTTATTTCTATTTACAACAAGTTTGTGTACTTTGTTACAAAATTAACAAATATTTAATTAATCCTCTACAAAATATTGTCCTTAAACAAGAGTACCTCAGACAGAGTACCTCCCAATGATTTTTTGACAATGTTGCATTCTTAACAGTTTATCCTTCATTAATACCATTTTTTAACCATCAACTGTATACGGACATCAATAAGTAATGAGTAAATATGAGAAGTACAACATATTTTGATGATTGTGTACACCATGATTTTATCCAAAAGAATCTTATTATTTACTCTGGCCAAGTTTGCGCAACGACCAATTGTCAACCAGCAGCCAATATTAACTGGTGCTCAAAATCCTGTGTTGGGTACCAGGCACGCATGATACTTGGCCCTTGGAAAAAAGTACAAGGGCCAACCTACAACAACTTCGCCGATTTTTACTGTGGGCCAAAAAAAATAAATTGAAAATCAGACTTAAGAAGGAAGAACATCATGCCTGGTACCAGGCAAAATCAGCCAAATGGTCCTCGCTTGAACTTGGCCATTGCCAGCAGCATAGTTACATTCCCCGTCTGTAATTGCAATTTGAATAGGTTAATGCTGAATTGTCTTCACTCAAAACTGGACCAAACAATTTCTTCTTGAACAGCCTTAGGACACGTCCGAATTGGTGGCTGTGGCTGTGGCTGTAGCTAGGGGTGTTGCTAAGGGCTTCCTAAGCTTCAATGCATGTTACCGTGCTGCAGCTGTTGCAAGGGCATAGCCAAGGGCCCCCCCCCAACTGACAAACCCATTTCCCCTGGGCCTCCCCACTTTAAAGCAATGCCCCCACTGTGACCCCTGACCGAAAAAGTCTTGGCTACGCTAATGGGCTGTTGTCAAGGGTGTTGCTAATGTCCTCCTATGCTTCAACGTATACTAACGTGGCGACCAAGTTACAGTATCATAACATATACATAAAACAAACACACTTGGTAAAAACAATAATGATATGGTAAGTATACAGTAAATATATTAATGTCTCAGTGCAATCTCCGAATTACACTTTGTTTAAAAAAAAAAAAAAAAAAAAGAGGAAAAAAAATAAAAATTAGTCAAAAGTATTAGATGAGATTAAAGTTAAAGTAAGATTTAAGACATGGTAGGGATGAACATTGGGTTGTTCTTTACAAGAGCTACATTTCAAGGCATGGCATTAGCAGAAAGAAAATGCTTTAAAAGTTTCTGCTAGGGAAACAGCGAGTGGGAAACTAGAATATATGATGTGGTATTTATGCAGGTAATCTTTTTCTGGTAAGCACAGTTGTTTCTGCTTAGCCAAGTGTTGAAGCTTGAGAAATTTGATAAGGGTTGCGGTAACACCATGGACATGAAATCTCTCTAAGAGTTGTAGTGTTCTGAATAGAACCGGTGGTGTTAACAACTGAACGCTTTGATCAGTATGCTATGACCGTTTTCAAGAGAAACTTAAGCGATTTTTATATACATGGTGTTACCACAAACCTTGCTAGATTGTATCTTTACCCTACCTACTTTCAACTCAAACAAACTACTTAATAACAACATTTTCGAAAGGTAATTTGAAATTGTAAAAAAGATAAATTGTCATAATAAGTTGGATTATGATTTACAAATTTGAAGTGCCTATCACAGAAGGAAAACTGAAGGGAGAGATTATACTGTAAGACCATTTGCAGGAAAATTACATTATAAACAAATCAATTATTTGATATTTATAATTTATACCTTACAATAAAGATTACATGACATGTATCAATATCGTATATAACTTCTACTAATTCTTCACCACATTTCAACAAAACCTTACAACTTTATCAGAAAGTAAATCAAGGAATAGGTTTGTCCATCATTCCAGTTGGAAAGGGTGTGCAATTCAATTTCTGTGTGTAACTTTCGGGAGTTGCTGTTACATCCCTTGCGTTGGCCACCATCGCTGAGGTAAAACAGTGGAAATAAACACACGTGTACGCGCTGCGCACAACTCGGAAGAGAAATAACTAAAACTTGATTGTATACATACTGCAGCTGTCAAGGTCTTTCCAAATTGCCATTGGAAAATTTACTTTTATAAAAAGCAAGCAACCTAGTATTCCAGCAGTCTTGAGTACACATTTTCCAAATCCTTTTGCTGGTTCTGATAAATTCTGTTCCTACAGAGCAAGTTCCATCAAGGACCAATGGTTAACTGGTGGTTGGTTAGTGACATACGTACTGCCTGCATATCATGTCCACAGAACCCCCAAAAATGGCGACGGCCAGTTTATGGTTATGGTTTTGGGCGAGCGTAGATGAAAGTGACATGGACACTCGGATGCTCCTGGCTCAGTATATCAGCATTATCGCACAAGTGGTACTATGTGCATCAATGAACTGTACACTCAAATTTATGGCAAGCTCTTTATTTAAATAAATAAATAAATTGAGTAATGTTGTGGTAAAAACAAGTAGGATCAACATTATCCTTTTTTCTCATAACTGGTCCTCTGCACTGTGCTATTAAAAATGTCTATTGGTAACCAGCGAAGCGACCGACCTCAATAGGCTAGTCTAAAATCACTGACTAGACTAATCCAGCCGTCCTTCACTGGTGTGCACTCAATCAGAGTTAGTCAAACTATGGTTAACTATGGTCCTTGACAGAATATGCTTACTGCTAAACTAGCCGTGCTTATTGGCAAAGGGGTAAGGCATACCAGTCTCACTACTATGGGTGGACTTTCACTTTTATACTACAGTGACTGCAGCATTACATGTATCAAATTTTCATTGGAATCGTTTTAAAACTAGGCACTTTCGCATGTCAAAAACAAGTTTTCAGTTTATATTACTAGCTTAACACCCAAATGTTGTGGACTGGGGTGTAAGATTGGAATGCCTGGAACCATGTCATGCAGGTTGGTTCAGATCATGTCGGGAATTATATCAAAGAAATTGGGGGCAGGTAGGGATAAAAAGTCTGAAATGGTTTTCTTCTTTGTATGGCTATCTAAATGTCTCTTTTAATTACTTCTTTGTTTTCTGCAACAAGGGTTAAAAATCCACGCATGAAAAATGATTAAGTGTGCCCAACTGTAGCTGAGGCCACGGTAACATTAGAGGCAGATGCAACGATCAGGCTATGGTCGTCGTTGTACCAGCCATTGGAGAAATGGTGCGAGACCTTTTAAATGGTAAGTGCTTCATTACAACGTCACAATTAATATACAAATTTTCTAGAGATGTGTTCATATTGACAGCTGCATGTTACGAGTTTAAAGTTCAAGCTTGATTTTCCTTGGACTCCATGTCAACCTGGACAAGCTGATCCTCATCAATGACTACAACAGCCGGTACATCCTCCTCAACCAACCCTGCTACTGTGTGTAAGGTGGGCATGGTTTGCTTGTTGATGGGCGACCGTGACAGCAAATTCACATTATCGTCGTCGACGATGTCCGAGTCCGAGTCCGAGTCGTTCTCAGTCATGGCGGTGGATGCGTCAACTTGAGTGACGTTCCTGTGCTCGATTCCTCCCCATGCCCCGTCCATGCCCGGGGATGAAGCAGCTGAGGTGTTGGCAGTGCCCCCGGCATGGTTGCCGGAGGGTGAAAGCAGAGGGGTATGCTCTGTGGGACTCCCAGAGCTTTCATCGGAATCACTCTCATCAGAGTCTGCTTCTCCGGCCGGTACAACTTTACGTTTGCAAACTGGACAGGTGCGGCGGTTATTGGTCAGCCAAGGGTCAACGCACTTGCAGTGAAATGCTGTGGGGTGGACCGAATACAAGACAAAATTACCTCAAATTGCAAAACGTATTATTGCATAAGTAAAGACATCCATAAAGCAAACTACACTCTCACTCCAGACGGGTAAACTATGGGCAGTGCCGTTTCAAATGTCTTTGCTACATTTGTGTGTGTTATACAAACATTATGATTCAAACACACTGGCATGGCCGAGTGTCTCAAAGCCAATGATTTTGTGGGGAGCATTAAGCAGTCAGAAATGGGGAAGGTGTAAAAGAGGTGTAGGGCAGTGCGGAGCATAGAGTAAAACTTTGGTATACCAGGATTAATATTATGGGGAGCATTAAGCAGTCAGAAATGGGGAAGGTGTAAAGGAGGTGTAGGGCAGTGCGGAGCATAGAGTAAAACTTTTGGTATCCGAGGACTAATATTACCGCATGTGCTGTAAAGTGACAGTGTGCTATTCAAGGTTTTTTCGTACCGTGATTGCAGGGGAGGATGCGCAGTTTGTCGCCCTCTTCATAGTCATCCAGGCAGATTGCGCAGACGTCGTACGCATCACCTGTTATATTTTGTGAGGCAAAGCAAAAACATGAAATCAACCCTTCTACAAGAAATAGATGCGTCGTACAACATTAGTGCAGTGGTCAGTGGTCAACACTTCAAAAGCATCTTGAAGCATCATCTCAGTACCTGTTTGTAATTTTTAAGTGGAAAAATATCTATATTTTGTTGTCATTCCCCCAAGAAACTACAGAGAGAGAGAGAGAGAGTACCTCAATTCAAAACGTGTCTTATTCACTTTAAGAGTTCAACCATAAGCTCGTTGCTAGCTAGTCTACTGGTGATTTAGAACATAATTGTACAGTAATGCCTCATTCATACTTCACATGAAAGCAAATGCTAAGCGAGAAAGGTGACCCAAACAACCAGTACGTGCCGCTTCCTACATTGGGACGCAAGATCCAACAGACTCTCACCTTTCACAAATTTCTTGACGGGTATCTTTTTCAGATTTGTACGGGACAGTCTGGCCCGTTTAAGTTGTCGTCTGTCCCGGACGTACTTTGCAGCCTGGTAAACAAACAAACAAACAAACAAGCGTTTTAATCATTGATGCAGCTTTTATTTGATCTACAGATCTACGGGTGCTATGGGCATTTTGGTACAAGCGTCTTGTTGCAGCCACTATGATCTCTAAACGATGTAAAGTACGTCAATGGGTGACTTGCTTTGTGCCCATTGTCATGCTAGATGTACATGAAGGTTATATGAGAGTTGTTACAAATTCAACTGAAGCATCCCATAGTAAGAGTTACAAGGCCCATGTCCTTCAAGACAACCGAGTGTGTTTGTTTTAATACGCATCATAGTACAAAGGACCAAGAGCTTTAGGTCCCATCTGGGCCCAATTTCATAGAGCTGCTCAAGCAGAAAATAATGCTTAACAATTTCTTGCTAAGCAGAAATGAGCAGGATACCAGTCACAAATTGTACATGTGACATGGTAGTTTGGCTGGTAACCTTATTCTGGTAAGCAAAATTTTAATGTGCTTAGCAAATTTTTGTGCTTAAGCAGCTCTGTGAAATTGGGCCCTGTAGGACAACAATTGTGTAAAAGTGTTTTGCTCAAGGGTACAAGAGTAATGACCAGATTCAAAATCTTCTAATCTGATAACACCAGGGGCCAATATCATAGCGCTGCCTCACTGCCAGAATTTGTGCTTACTGTGTTATTTCCACAAGAAAAGACATGCTAACCTTCTGGCAAAAACTGTACTTACTGTGCTTACTGTAAGCAAAAAAATGGTGAAACAATACATGACAGAAGCCTTATTTTCTCGCTAACCTGTAAAATACGCTTAAGCAAGTTTTCCTGCTGTAGTTAGCACAAAAATTCACTTATTGTTAAGCAGTTCTATGAATTTGGCCCCAGAACATGGCAATCCAAAGGTGGCACGGGGACCATGGCATATGGGATTAGCCACAGTGGGGAGGGTAGGGGGGGCGCATGATGCAAGTACCCAGGGGTGGTCAGGGTTCTCCCCAGATTTTTTCAAAACTGTTGGACATTCTGGTCCAATTTTTTTTAAATGTTTGGCCAAAGCGCGCTCAATTGAAACAACATCTTTGGAATATTTTCTACTTGGTGTTTATCTTGGTTTTAAAAGCCCTACTGTGCAATCTGGAGCATTCTGTATGGTTTTCCCTCGATTGTTTTGAGAAATAAAACTAACTAACTAAATAAATTGCGTATCGTCCGAAATTTGAGCGTATATCGGCACGCAATTCACGCGTATCGGCCCGCTACGTTAGCCTGTACATGGGGAGAACCCTGGATGGTGAAAGACTTGACTTACCACGTAAATACCAAAGAAGACAATGCACGTTGACGAAACAATGACAAAAGGAAAGAGGAAATAGCCGGCAGGGAAGTTGATATAAGGGGTAAGTTTCACTGTCGTCCTGTACGAACCGCACATCAGAGGAATAAAACACAGAACACCAGGATCAAAAAACAGTAATCTACAGGAAGGTATGAGGACTGGGTGATGTTGTTGTGGCACAGCGTAGGATGGAAGTGGACTGCAAATGTCTTGCGTTTTCATGGGATGGAAGTGGATTGCAAACGTCTTGTGAATTCTCTTTTCATAGGATGGAAGTGGATTGCAAACGTCTTGTGAATTCTCTTTTCATAGGGTGGAAGTGGATTGCAAACGTCTTGTGAATTCTCTTTTCATAGGGTGGAAGTGGATTGCAAACGTCTTGTGAATTCTCTTTTGATAGGATGGAAGTGGATTGCAAACGTCTTGTGAATTCTCTTTTCATAGGATGGAAGTGGATTGCAAACGTCTTGCGTTTTCATAGGGTGGAAGTGGATTGCAAACGTCTTGTGGATTCTTTTCATAGGATGGAAGTGGATTGCAAACGTCTTGCGTTTTCATAGGATGGAAGTGGATTGCAAACGTCTTGTGAATTCTCTTTTCGTAGGATGGAAGTGGATTGCAAACGTCTCATGAGTTCTCTTTTCATAGGATGGAAGTGGATTGCAAACGTCTTGTGAATTCTCTTTTCATAGGATGGAAGTGGATTGCAAACGTCTTGTGAATTCTCTTTTCATAAGGTTGGAAGTGGATTGCAAACCTCTTGTGAATTCTGTTTTTATTGTAGTCACTTTAGTTTTTGGTTTTTTAAAAGTCTTTTGACAACAGATCCCTTGCACAGGCCCCATCGCTAAGCTTAAACAATGTGCACAACTCTGAGCCAATGAGAGTTGTTCTTTTGACCTCAGTGAGGTCACTGTTTGAGCCTTGTGGCATCATCTGCAAAGGAGGCTTTATGGGGAACAAGAAAAATGTGCCACATGTACAAACCAATTTACAGGTTTGTTGGACGCTCTGTCAATTGCAGACTAGAAGATGTCAATAATTTGTTTTTCAAAAAAATCAATGTTGAGAAAATAACCCATTTAGGAACAAATATATATAAAATCTCCTACTCTCTGAATATTCAATATCATTGACTGCCGATCGCTAAACTATGTAGTTCCCTGGTAAGCTTATTCCCTGGTGCCACCATACAAAAACTTGTGCAGTTGAATGATGTCACCTGCAGGTGGTGTGTCTTGGCCGAGTGGTTAGAGCACCGAACTCAAGCTCTGGCGTTTCTGATTGGCAGAGTGTGGGTTCGAGTCCCGGTCACGGCACTTGTGTCTTTGAGTAAGAAACTCTAGCATGACTACTTTGTCCTCTGGATAGGACACAAGGCCATAGGTCCTGTTTACTAGGATTGGTAGAGTGCATGTAAAAAAAAAGGTGTTTCTGGTTTACATAGCACCCTGTTTAAGGGTTTCCTCAGGCTTGCAAGTTCACTTTGAGAAATCCTTGGTTTCATTACCGGAAATATGTAACAATGATAATAATTTCAACTGGTTGGTCAACTCCCTGTGGTTTTGAACGATAGACAAACTATACCATTCGGAAATATGATCCCGTCTACACAGTACACACAAGCATGCAGTTAGTTGTGTTGACAGGTGTGCCACCATCATGTACCCCTGCAGCTGAATTGTTTCAAATGATTGTTGAACTCACTGGGAAAAATGTCCTAATGAATGGGAGGGTTAAGGAACTATTTTCATGCAAAGATCAGGAACTTCATGCATTTTGCTTTTTTTTTTTAAATGCAAAGAAGCAAAATGAAGGAAAGGTTCGGAGGGAAGAAGGAAGAGGGCGGGGGAAAGAAGAGGGGAAGATGTGTTAAGAATGTCAACATTTAGCATCCACTTCTACATGCTTTGCCACAACAAACACAACAGTGGCTGAATTTATCGACACATTGGAAGGTACCTGCATATCAGTAATGTACCAAATCACAAAACCCAAGAAAAATTGGATTATTTTCAAAATGTGTGCCATACTGCCTTGACCAAAATTAAAAAAATTGAGGAAATTGAATTAGCTGTTGATAACTGCTTACCTACCAAATGGTATAAATGTTCACATTGTTAATGGCCTCACATTTTGGCCCTAGCAAAGACTTTCTCAAAGGCTAAAAAAGGCAACAACACAACACACACATACAAGAGTACTAGTAAACTAGTCGTGTTCTCATTTAGCTTTTGAGAATGACTCTACAGTCGAAATGTGAGCTCATTAAACAACTTTTACACATTAAATCAACTGAAAATATACCCGTCGCAAACCCCTTTCAGTATATTATTTCCAATTTATTTTCTGGGAGCGCCCACAAAAACCAGCCTGGCTCATGAGTTTAGATGTGAGGTCACTGGTCGAACAAGAATAGTTAAGAAATGCTTGGGCTACCACACAGTACGTGCCTGTATGGTAGCGATGACATTCAAGACATTTTGGTTAGATTCCTTGATCCATCGATGCCGTCACATCGTCAGCAAGGCATGTTGACGTGAGCATTCTAGGAGAGCATTGTTTTAAATGAAAAACGATATAAAGTGGGAAAGTAACGGGTATACTTTCAGCTGATTCATTATCTACTAACTACAAACTTGTCCATGGCATATGGATGAAGGTAGTAAGGGCACACACCCTTTTATGACAAAAACCTTCACAGATAACTTTTAAAGATATTATCAGAGCCAAAGATGATGGTACTGCAAAAAACAAAAATGGTTGATGTGCACCGAGGACTTTGAATTGAATTTAAAACTCCTGCATACCTTTGGGGGTGTCCATAAATCCAGCCACTGTACAGTCATTGATTAACCAATAAACTTACCATAAAGAATATCATAATGACGAAGCAAACGCCTACAATACTTATGAATGGGATGATGTATACATTATATGGGAAGGTGAATTCTGAATTCAAATTAATTTTGCTCCTGGGTATAAAAGAACGGGAGGAAAATTCACACACAAAAAAATTATATCAGAATTAATTGTATTAAACCCTCCTCATATGATGTCGGGCCAATAATTTAAAAAAAAGCGTTTCCGGTCCAGACAGGCCAATTTTTCCCCTGCTCATTTCCTTGTTTTGTTTTCCTGTTCAGCACCACAGAGTTGAAATCAAAAACAGTTCTGTGTGCTCAAAGTTCCCTTTTCGATTTAGTGTCAAAATAAATTGCATGTCTGTCATAAGCCCTACGGATAAACATTCTGAACAGCATGAAAAACTGCTGTTGTATAATTCAAGGCAGCGCAAGAAAGAAGTTAATTTTTCTTTAAGAATGCACTTCCAAACAAAGTTTTCTATTGCAAGAAGTTCAGAGCACACTACTGAGGCTGTAAAGGGGAAAAGCAGAAACAAAAATCTCTTTCCCTAGTGAAATCTTTTCTCCATCCGCTGGACAAGAAACAACTTTTTCTATGATGGCCTCTGCACCAACTTTAGGTACAATGATTTTCCATTTCAGTGAATTGCGGGTAGCTCTTTTTTTTTTAAACAAAGTGATTGATATTGTTTTTTGCAGAAATCTTTACACGAGAGTTTTTTTGGTCTAGAGCCAGTTGTTAGCTTGTCAGAGCTTGGTTTGCATTTTGCAAAAATGGAAAATTATTGACCCTACAAATTATGTACCATTTCAAAGATAAACTGTTGTCTAGTGTTTAAAATTAGTGCCCCTTCCCACAAAAAAAACCCCTGAACATTTTGATATCTGAAAAACCAGGGAGAATAATAACAAACGAGGGCGATATTTTGCTACTTGTCAGGTCGTTCTTTTGTTTATAACGTGTGACAAGGTTGTCCAAGTTTGAAATTGTTTTGGGTTGTTTTTTTTGTTTTTTTTACAAGAGATGAGTGTTTCATTCATGTTTAGGGCAAGATGGGTAAAAACAATCCCCCAAGCGGTTGAAGGAAGTTTGCAAGGAATACAGGATCAAGAAGGGATGACTTTGCTTTCTGCAAGGTCTGGCGATGTGACTTGCAGATTGCAGGTGGACCAAAAGACTTAAAGTGTTACTAGAGCGATTTTGGGGAAAGCAGAAAAGATTGAAAACCTTGCAGACATTATATCAGACTACTATTTAATGAGTAAGTTAAGTTATTTGGGTTCATAGTTTGTCTGTAATATCGCATCCAAAAAAAGGGTCATTATTGGGGATTTGGCAAAACTTGAAAGCATTTCGCCGTTGAGGGCGTTTGATTTGTTAGAAAGATCCTGACGTCACAGGGTGGACTAGGTCGTTGATGATGTTGCGCAATCACGGCTGCAGCAGTGTGCGAGCAATGCGAAAGGTCCGTCGAGAATCACACGTCCTGATACATGTCATTGCTAAAGGGTCTGGATAATACTTAAAATGCCAAAAACGTGTGCTGTTGGAGGCTGCACAAGTAGCAGCACTAAAAATCCTCAACTCAGCTTCCTAAAATTTTCAGCAGATTCTGTTATTAGGAGACAATCGATACGTTTAGTAAACTCAACGCGATCGAACTTCAACGTTTCGAAGTGTATGTGCATCGCACGCACTTCACCGGGAAGCACTTCACCGACGACTGCTTCTGTGCTTGGATACATCGACCGAACTCAAGCAACGGTTTGGTTTCACCTCTAAAACTACCCTGAAAACTGGTGCAGTTCCAACAACACTGAAGGCCCCTAACATTTCTACATCGTGGTCGGGGAACAAGATGAAAAGCCACAGAGTGAAAGGGCAGAACGGAGGGGGAAAAACTGGAGCGAACAAGGGTGAGTGTGTGGTTGGTGAAACAGTAAAGTGGGACGAAAGTGGGGACTGGCCGCGGCATGCATTGCAGGCATGATCGGACCGGCCCCCAGCCAAAGTTTCCCCATGTTTTCAAGGAAGTGCGGCTTCGACGTGTGCATGGTAATCTTTATATGTGTTTGCCCTATTTATGTGATACATTTCATGGTGGTCTTGCATTTATTGCATGCTGTATTATGTATGAAACGATCGATCAGATGAGATTGAGATCGGGAAGAAAGACGTGTCCGGATACTGGGCAAATCCAACCGGCAATGTGTACATAATATTAGTACAGTGGTATTATGTTTTGATCGGTGTAAAATGGTGTTCATCAGGTCAATAAACAATAACTACATCATTGTATACATTGTATATCTCTCTGTAAAATAGAAGTGGGTAGCTTATTACATCCCTTCCTTAATTAAATAATCCTGTCATCGTTACAAATACAACACATGGGGAATGTTTCCTTCAAGTTCAATGTTGTTGTAACTAACTTGTCATAGTAGTCATATGTATCCTCCTGTCATCGTTACAAATACAACACAAGGGGAATGTTTCCTTCAAGTTCAATGTTGTTGTAACTAACTTGTCATAATAGTCATATGTATCCTCCTGTTGCCAAGGGTACTGACTAGCCAGTAGCCTCAGGCAGTATGAATGGAATTATAATGGAAGATCTTTCTTGGTTATATAATGAGTGAAATATATTAGTGAGTGTCTTTCCAAAACAAAAACAAAAAACAACCATAAAAACAAATAAAAATTCAGTTATGGATTTGTGTGGTGAATAAAAAAAAAAAGTTCTATTTTATTTTTTCTAGATGCTGAAGGAAATGTTTGAACCTAGAGGAACAGCTGTACTGTCATCAGCTAAACCATCAACGTCTTCAGCGTCTGCTACTCTGTCCACAAAATCAAGTGATCTGATTGATTCATCTGATGAGGTAGATGTTAATTATTTAATATTCCTAACCATCTATTCTTCTAAAACAACATTTTTACTAATTAAATTTGATTGAAAAGCATTACATAGATACTGAATGTCATGTCGTAATTTCTTGAAAGTGTACAATTCACACACATGACATATTTACTTAAGAGACTATTCCTGTGTTCAGCTCATGTGAAATCATTTTGTGATAGGTCAGTTCAAATCAATTGCCCTTTATATGTCACATTTATAATGTATATTATTTGCCAAAAATTATTTTGTTCATATGTCAAATTTAAACATGTACATGTATTTGTTTGTTCTTAGGAATTGACGTCGTCATCATCTGAAATGTTTAGAAGTACTGTAACCCATGATTCATCGACCTACAGCTCAGATACCAAGGTTATTATCGTAGTCTGAATCGGAATTTAGAATAATGAAAAAAATAGAGTTTCAACTAAATATAGAATCTAGAAAGTTGATATTGTTTTACAGGAGGCTAAAAATGACAAGCTAAAGGAGTATGTAAATTATTTAACAGATATATTTTGTGGACCAAAATAAATGTTTATTTACTCAAACTCTTTTAATTTATCACAAGTTGATATTGCAATAGAAAGTTTTTATATTAAAGGTTGATTACAATACATTCACAAGCAACATTCTGTGGAATAATTTTGCCAAAGTTGTAATAAATGTGCAAATACAAATTAAACAAAACAAAAACAGTATTAGCATAAGAAGTTTGACGTTGTTAGGAAAGTACTGTATAAATCTACATGTGCAGAGCTAAATTGGGTTTCTGAGATAGAAACATTGCAAAAAATTACCATGAGAGTGTCAACATAATATAATATTTTTCCAAAAATAAAAGATAGTACACGAACATAAATAAAGAGCTGTAAAATACTTCCAAGTGGGTATTTTCATTACCAAAATAAAAAAGAGGTAAAACTAACACCGTTACTTATATATACATGTGCTTGTGGTTTTACCAGCACAACCAACATTTCAATATGTAAATAAGACTGTTTTTGTGCAGGACACATGTACTTTTAATTGAGGACTTACTAGTAAAATGTTGAAATTACTTGTTTTTGGGGCTACCACAAAATTCTGTTTAAACTTTAATTGCAACCTCTGGAAATACCATGCTGTTTGATTAAATTCCATACCAAGTAGGGGTCTAATGATATGATATGATCACAATGCACCACTGTTTGTTTTATTATGAAAAATGTAAGTTTAGGAAATGTTACACAGGAAACAATTATTAACACGACAGTAAAAATAGCCCCAAAATTTCTCATATTTTCTTTACACACTATTACTTTGTCATTTCATTGTCATTGTAATGTTATATCCCTATTTTAAAGTAATTGTCAGCTTTTGTACTGTAGAGTGAACTCTGACAAATTTGGTCATCAATACAGGGATGCATGTCTTTCCTTAGTGTCACACAAATCAGAAAACACTGTTTATATGCAAATATATTACCTCGGCAGTTTTTATTTATTTTTATCAAAGTTGCATGTCCATGTCTAAAGTAATATTAAACAGCAAAAATAATTTTGAAAGAAGTACAATGTACATGAAAAGTGCATACACAAAAATAAAGTTGATCCAGTTCGGGATAGCTGAAGCATTTGTATTTTCCATCTGGGTTCGGGTCGGGTATGGATTTGATTCACCGCACAACATGGGAGTGGAACTTGACGGTAAGCCACATGTCGATATTTCCTGGAGATTAATACGAATTTAATAAACAGAAAAGTATAAGTACCAAGTAAGTAAACTTGTGAATTTACTATACTAGTTCATACTGTAATACAGTATAGCCATTTATTTTGCGGAATCAATCAATCTATCTTAATACATGTAATCTTGTTGACCATACAAACAATACTATAAAAATGGAAGGAGTCAGTTGTAACTTTCTGTAGAGTTATGTAATTTTTTAATGATTTTTTATGATCTGATTCTATGTTCTATTTAAAGTTGTACAGTGTACATGTTTATTTACAAACAACATGGTGTATATGGAGACAAAACACAATGTCTTTTGTTGAACTTTTTCAATGTACAATACTGGTAATATTATTAAACAGAGTTTTAAACATACAATCACTTTTGTCTTAAAACACTACTTACTTGTCAACTGTTCCCTGTACACCCCATATTGAGCGTGGTACTGTAAATGTGCAGTCTGCAGAACTGCAGGATGCAAACAGCAGGCTTCCAACCATTCATGCTGGCTGATACACTGGTCCTGAGCATCCAGGTTGATCCTCAAATCTGTCATTTTTGTGCGAATTGCATCAACCTCTTCACAGCAAATACAATTTGAAATATCAGGTTGCATGATGCAATGTCAACAAGTACACCTGGATATAATAAGGGGGAGGAGAGGAGAGAAAAAACATTAACATTGTGATGTGTGCAAATACTTTTTGTGAAATTCATTTACAAATAAACCTCGCAAAAACAAGTTTTAATTTTACTAAAACTAGGATTACTTTATTCATTAACTTTAAATATTTATATATAAATATTTTTTTGTTATTTTATTATGTTTTTGGGGTTTTTTTTTTTGGGGGGGAGGGGGTAGGTTTCCTTTTGTCTTTTTCTTGTTTTGTTATTTGTAAGCCTATACAAGTGTAGGCTTATGCATGGGTCCTTGTGGGAAAACAATGGAACGATGGACCCCACAAGGTATTCTTCATTTAACTTGGACCCAACAGAGGAATTATTTAGAAAAAGAAAATAATGGAACAGCAATAGCAGGACCCCACAAACCGGATCCATAAGGGTGGGGTGTGTGCCCCAACACATGCCAACTTAAAGGGTACACTACATTTAACAATTGATTAATTGAACAATACTACCCAACAAGTTTGCGTATGTGTGCCCTTACACATGCCAACTTATGGGGTACTTTTAACAATGGAACAATGGACCCCACAAGGCAATTTCAATAGGAACAATAGGGCCCCACAAGGGAATTCTTTAGAAAAGGGAACAATAGAACAACAATAGCAGTACCTCACAAACCGGATCCGTAAGGTTGTGTGTGTGTGTGTGTGTGGAGGGGGGGGGGGGGTTGATCCCAATATTTCACATCTTTGAATGATTAGACCATGTACATGTAGTAAGTAACTATTTTATGCATTGCGTCAAAACATTTATCCCAAATTACTTTTAAACTTTGATGGTAAAAAGGGTGCACTAAAATTAAATACCACACTGGATAGGATTACTGCGTAAGGTTAAGGGTAATTCGAGATAAACAAGTTATTTTGCACATTCAGGGGTCGAAAATTATACCAACCTAGCTTACATTACTAATGCCGTCAAAACAATGTTTGATTTTTGAATGGCGCCTGATAGTTAATTTACCCATAAGTAAAAATAAATAAATAAAAAAAACCTCAAAGCAAAACAGTTTTCTGCATCTATTTTCTTTTCTTTTTTAATTAAAATTATTCAATTAGCATGATTAGTACTAACTAGTACTTTTTTAGTAGGAGTGGTGAAAATATACATCCATAACTATCAATTAAACTGTATCATCATGAACATGTTCTCTCTGAACAGTACATGTAGGATGTACTTGTGTAAAACATACTACTACTAGTACCAAGCACTTATATTATGACTATCATTCACTACGTAAACTATGCCTGTACAATTCACACGTGTGTGGTGATCCGGAGATCCGGTGATCCATGTGTGTACTGGCAGTGGCATGAAGGTAGTCAATCGGCAAAAATCACCGGGCAAGGCGAAGGATTTTACAAACCCAATAGTTAGTGTAGAACTAGACCCAGAAGCTTTAACAAATAACGTACTGGCTTCTTGATATGTCTAAGATGCAACATCAGTCATTTAATTGTACTCACGATCATGTTTTGTACTCCAAATTTACGATTTTGTTAGTCAATATGAGCTGAGAAACCATCCATCACGATCCATATCTCGCATGTATCGACGGGTGCCCTGCCACAACAACCGCGTAGTTTACATGGTTGAGGCAGGGCACCCGTCTGAAAAGCAGGCGGTTGTTTTTACAAGCTATTTTGTTGGGTATTTTTTTCATTTTTGAGGCATTTTTTGTGGCTTTTCAAATGAAATCAAGTCAAAATTTCAACCACCTTCACTAATAAAAACCAGGAATGTATTAGAAGTCCCCTCTACTCACCAGTCTGTGTTTAAAAGACGATCGTTGTCCTAATCGGATTCCTCTTCGTCGTCATCTTCGCCGCCTTGGCCTACCGGGGCAATGGGCTCGAACCTGTAACGGTTCTGCACCACTCTGACCACGGACTCCTTATGACTTCGTCGGCAGCGGGGTCAGGCAAACTGAAATTGCTGGAATCACTACCAGAATAAAAACTGTCGCTACTGCTGTCACCGATGACATCCTCTGTTACACTGTGATCTTTCAGCCATGGTGAAATATGCAGGAGAATTCGTGAAACAAGCCTAAGCGAAGGGAAAGTAATGGCTTCCTTCACGCTGTTGTGTATGACAACACAAGACCTATACCACTCTGTGACGTCACGCAGTTGTTTGCGGAAGCTGTGTGCACAGGGACTCTACGTGGGGGGTCTTTTCGCGATTCGGAGTGGCGAGTGCAAAAAAATGGGTCTATAAAAGTATTTTTTTTTGCATGAACAAAAGAGCCAACTCTTTGGGTTTTTTTTATGTGACATAATGAAGTATCATTCTACAGTTTTATTATAGAAGGGAAGCGCAGCACAAATCGCTCTAGTAACACTTTAAGGCGCTCATATTTCTGACTTTTCAATACTGGCAGGTATGGCAAGAGAATGCTGCCCTGATAAGACTAGATAGAGTGTCACCTCAGACAGGCATCGGTATCAGTTGATTAAAGCAACCCAGCAAGCAATCCAGCAAGACCAAGGCCAAAATTCACTCATAGAATCAAGTGCTTTACAGAGGGGCTGTAAGCGCAGAATTCTGAGGCAAGCTTTGCCATGAAATTGAGCCCGTCTGTTGGATTGTGATGGATGAGGGTTTAGGATTTAGAATGTTAATTTTAAAGAAAGTGACTTACCCGGAGGTGTAATTCATTAGTTTAAGGGCTGCCCCCGAAGAGGCACCCACAAACACTGATGGTATAACAACCTCTTGTGCATCTGTAGGGCAAAGACGTCAGCAAAATGGACCGATGTTAATCTTATACATTTTGTACAACTGTGTTGCCAGTAGTTAGGCCAAACAAAAACACAGAGGGCTGCAAATTATTACAATACAAAATTTCCAAGTCTACATGGAAAAAAAGGAAACCGTTGATGTTATGTTTGAACTACACAGCAAACCATGCTCACTCATAACCCCTAAGAATGGCTTAATTTAAATGTCCAAATTATATGGCACATTTTAACGAGGCCTGTGGCCGATCCGTTCAACATGGGAATTCAAGTATAATAACCTGTGAAAGAAGCATCAAGGCATAGAGAAACTGGTCCTCTCTCTCGTTCTTCTTTGATCTTGTGACATGTCTAACTGTGCGCAGTTTAGGGTGACTGTGTAAAAACACGCTTCGTTTGAAGTGGGATTACAAAAAAAGAAAAAACATTTCATGTTGACATGAACGTAGTAAGTGCCATACAAGCGCCCTACAAGTGCTCGAAAGTTGAACAAGCGTGCGCGCAGAGCAGTCACTTTTGGGGAACTAATCAGTGTTTTGTTTTTCAGTACATCCTTTCCAGGGGTACAAGCCGACAGGTATCGATATGGCGCACTGCCCATGGTAGCGAGGTTGATGTGTAGCTTACTGTGGAACTTCATCACACATTTACAAACAGCATTGAGACTGACTTGTGAGTGAAGCACTAACCTTTATCACCACCCATATCCAGCAGTTCATCAGACTCAACATTAAATACAATGGCACCCTGGTACATCATCTTCTGTGCATTTAATACCTAGAGACAAAGATAATGGATTTACCAATACGTGTAATTAATAACTCAATCAATTGGTCCTGAATGAGCCAACTATTGATAGCTTGAATCAGTTTGAATTGATTGATGGCTCAAAAATCATTCTGAATTCAGGAAAATCTTTCAACAAAAAATCAAACCACTTGCTTTCTGAGCATTTTTGTACCTGGGCAAAGATAACTGAATGATCAACGAATCAATCAATCGTCCAACTGCTTCTTAGGCCGAACAAAATAATAGTTGTGTTTCCGGTTACCCGACCGTCCCTAGAAAATCACGCCGACCCTGTATCTTTTTATTCCAAAAACGATAAAATAAAATCTTATGGTACCGACCCTAAACCTCATTTTTGTGCACATCGTCAAATTTTGTGAAGTAACTTAAATGCCAAATTAAATTCTTGCCAAAGTATTAATTATTTAACTTAAATGTAGGTTTTTAAAAGGAAATCTACCGGTAAATTCAAGATATCCAGCTCGTTTTCTGTCGATAAAGTCTCTGGTATTTACTAGCTGCGATCGTTAATTTCAGTATACGAACGTTAACACACGCATGCACGTTGTTAGTCTGGCTCTCTCCTCGATGTCCTATACTACAATACGTAGGCGAGTAGGGAAACACACAACTCGATTTTCCAGGGGTTAGAAGACGCGCGGTGGAGTCTAATCACAACCTTTTTCCTGTGATATATTATACAAAATTGTAACCTCGTACTCAAAAGCACATCGCTCTCGCCGCACAATTTTCCCCAATGTGCGAGGGCAAAAATATTTTTAACATTCATTCCGACCCTAAGTTTTGGAGCAAAAAAATATTTTAACAAAATAAAATGTGTTTATGTCCCTACCTACCCTAATTTTTTGGTCAGTGTAATAGGAAACACATATATTATTTTGTTTGGCCTTAGCAATCAACTATTAAATTGAGGGCAGAATACTCCACTTGGAGCGATGCCACAGAGTGAGTTAGAATGTGGCACTGCTAGCCCAATAACAATCGCTTATCAATGGAACTGACATACCAATCTTACCTACATGTGGGCAGGGGTTTCTCTTAAATTTGTTTTTTACTCACCCGCCGGACGAGTCAACCAAAATTTTGGGTCGCCCGCGAGTTTTTTCACTAGCCCACATGTATTGATGCAAACAATTTTCATAGCATCCAACAAAAAAAAAACTTGACTCGTGAACGTGTAGCGAGTTGGAGGCTAGCCAAGCTTTCTTATGAATATGGTATTTTAACGGGCCAGTCACAGCGTGCGGAATGTTGGTTAGGGTGGACTTTGGACCTGCTGTTGTACTGTACAATACACCGTGTGCTGTGTGCGTGCGTGGACTACTGGCGGGCGAGCGAACGTTGTGGGGCCTGTGGATACTCGCTACCATTACCATGTGGTTATGTGCGTGCATGTTTTACTTATGAACGATCGTGATCGTGATCGCAGCCACATTAAATCTAGCAAATGTCAAGACTTGCCAAACCATTTTACGAACTTAAAAATAATCTCTCTTTGGGATTTTACCACTGTACCCCTCATTTATTGTGAAAAGGAACTAGTAAAGGAAGGGTTTTGACTCGCCCGCCGCTGTTTTCACTCGCATTTGGCGACCAAGCGACTGCTAATTTCGAACCCTGGTAGGCCTCAACATTTGGTTGATAAGTAACTGTAGAGTGGAGAATGGGTCTCCAGCCAAAGGGGGTTAAGCTCAAGGATCAATCTACCTTCTCGTTGAAGTTGCAGTCCCCCCTCTTAATCAGGGCAAAGTAGTTGATGAACTCGGATATGTTCTTGGGTTGCGGAGGACGCTGAATGGGTTGGCAAGCTTCGATTGGAGAAGCTACAACAAGCATTCCCTGCAAAGTGCAAAAAAGGAAACAGAAATGAAACGTAAACACTGTGCGAGACCCAAACACCAACAACAGAGGGCACTGTTCACCGGGTTCACCCCAGGATTCATAAACTGTGGGAAATTCTGAACCCAAATTTTGCAGGTCTGGCTGAAGCAGCCTGAACTGAAACTAGGTCCTTGAAATGTTTTTACTCGATCTGTGTTTGGTTTTAAAAAGCTCTAAGCTGTGCACTCTGGAACATTTGAAATGGTTTGATTTTATGATTTTGTGAATTTGATCAAAAATCTAGCACCTGTTTTGATATCCAACGGTTAGTATTGCCCTTGCACATTGAATACACCGCTCATCCACCAAACTATCACTGGAGCCTAGTTTGCAGGCTGCCTCTTGTGTTGGAGTCTGGAGAGCCTACTAGAATACAAACTCACATAAGTGACCGTTTCATAGCACCTTTAACATGTTCTAAGATGCAGTGACTACTCACCTCTAAACCATGTATCGGAAGTCTTGCTCCGAAGTTAGCCGGCATAGATGGGAATATGAAAGTCTCATTCTTCAGAGTTACCTGTGAGAATAAGGTGGACATTTGTTTGTTTGGGAACCTGCAGCCCCCATAGGACTCTTCCTCTGTGCTTGTACGTGCGGGCTCAGAGTCCTAGCTAGGAACGATTAGGTGTTAAAGGCAAGACAATTTCCAGCTTGCTGAAGTTTTTAATCTTACCTGTAAAAAGCCACTTTACAGATTTAATCCCCGACATTCTATGACCGAACACATTTTATCAGCACCAGGATTAGACATTGAATAATCGCCAACTTCACTTGAAGGGTCACCAAGGCAATAGCTGCCTCTGTGCAGTATCCAGCGTTCACCCTCAACAGTGGTCCATGGCCAGTCAAATGTCTGTCCCAAGTGGTTCGGCTGGCTAGTTCTTTGCTCACATGAAATCCAACGCATGCAGAGACTGTTTACAGATGGTTTCGGATTCAAGTCCCATACAAGGGACTAATGTGACTAATATTGAAATTGAGATACTGTATGGCCCAGTGTTTCCCGTGCACATTTCAAACATGAGGTGACACTCCTCGCTATTTTCAGTGGAATACCTGCTCCATTTTTCTTAATATCCATCCATCCACCACTGTGAAGATTTGCCGTCAAGGAAATTACCAATCGAAAAATCCTTTTTATTACGAGTATTTTCATTTACCTCTATGTACTAAAAACTCACAAGTTTGATCTGTAAATATGGAATCATCGTGCATTTGTGTGAGCACTGCATTTTTGTCCCAGATTGCAGAATACATAACTTTTGCTTCAATCATTAATTTGAATTTTTACCACCTTGCTTAGTTAACCAGCCAGGGGAGACACTGATAGGGACTTGTGAAAAAGCTGTAGGAAACAACAAGCTGACTGGTCTTTGTCTAGTCACTGAAAACCCTAATATCAAACCTTGCAATCAAACCAATGTTCTTCATTCTATATTTAAACAGTCTAAGCACTTAAAAAGCATATAAAACAAATAAAAAACATGTTAATGTACAAGCAACTGGTGTCAATCACTTACTGCAACCACGTCTGCAAAGGCATAACTTGGCATCAAGACTGCCATCACCGCGAGACTTGACAGCCAGGAGAGGGCGGTCTTTAGATGCGCCCCAGTACCCATGATTGCAGTGTCACCAGAGCAGTCTAATACTGTAGAGCAAGAAAAGAATGCAACATTGTCAACCTTCAGAACCTTGAATTTTCTGATGCTTTTTTATGTTCAGTTGATGTAATAATTACATCGGGGATAAAGAATACATCTAAATTTGATTTACACTGATGTGATCACAAGCACTGTACACCCGGTGTACTATAATAATAATAATAATAATATATTGTATTTGTATAGCGCCTACTGCAGGCCAGCCTCTAAGCGCTTAACATTCATGTTTCCTGCAAGGTATTTGGGGCTACGTTTGAAGTATGAGACCTACTCCTTTACATAGCACCTTGTAATGGTTTACAAGGTGCTGTGGCGCAATATGCAGCCGATCAAACCAGGAACACCGGGGCGGACCCCTTCTCTTTTCGATAAGTGCACTGGGTTCTTTTTCGTGCGTCACACAACACACGGGACCAACGGCTTAACGTCCCATCCGAAGGACGAAGCAATCATGGTTAAGTGTCTTGCTTAAGGACACAAGTGTCACGACCGGGGCTCGAACCCACACTCTGCTGATCAGAAACACCAGAGCTTGAGTCCAGTGATCGTATCCACTCGGCCACAACACGCCACAAACATAACACACGAGTGGGGTTCGAACCCATGGGTTTAAATGTAAGCTGACAGCATGAAAACTGACCTTCAAATTGTACTGACTGTACAGGGTTGTAGAGGTTCACTTGTTACGTAAACCAATCTATTTTCAGCTGCTGTTTTTCCCCCTTTAAGAATTTGGACAGACAACCTCACAAGGTGTCATTCCAAAGTGTTCTGTTTTGATAATTCTGTAGCAGTAAGAATAATAAATGATGGTAGTGTACAATGCGCTGTGTCTAATCATATGAAACTCAGCTGGAAACTCTGATCCTGTTTTATGACTGAAGCATCCGTAGTACACGACACCTTGAAAAAGATACAACGTGAGGTAGTGCATACATGTAGTTGCCTCCAGACCATGCCAGAAACATGGTAAGTGTACTGCATTTTTTTATTATACATGCACTACACAAAAAAACAGGACCTACATATTGTACATAGGGCTATCCGCCCCATCCGATAGATGAACAGATATTCCCTGGACTTGACAGTGATCAGAAACACCAGAGTTTAAGCCTCTTGCACTTGACTTCTCAGCCACAGCAGGACATGAAACAGTGAGTTTCCAAAGATTGCAAACCCAAACAGTCCACCAAAAGTATTAAACTTCCTTTAGTTTAATTTTAGACATCTATAAATGCATGGCGCAATCAACAACCAGGAACCACAGATTTCCGCTGCCACTACAAATCCCCAATGAATAATTTGTTTGCTGCCGGACTCAAAGCATCTTTTTTTTTTATGAGCTTGTACAAACAAATGGACAGGCTCGTAAACTACCGATCCATCATTATAATTCTACAACAGTTTGAACCAGATTTGTACACAAGGTTCTGGGGCAGATTCCAACTGAGCCTTTGCGGTCCAATTCAGGTAACTAAGCAGTGTATGGTTAGCTGTTCAACTTCATCGATGGAAGAGAAAACTACCGCAGTCCAATCCAGTTAGCTATGGTTAGCTGTTCTTGCTTCATCGATGGAACAGAAACCCATCAAACCAAGTCTTTTAAATCAAAATGAAAACAGACGCTGTGAAGTCTCATAAGCGTGTTTGAATGCTGCAGTGCACAACTTTGTTTCCATCAATTTTAGCAAAACCAATGCAGACCTGATATTTCCTTGTTCTTTAGGTAGGGAAGATTTTTATTGCAAATGCACACCTCTATGAAGACCATTCAGACCATGGAGGCAACTGCCTCCTTTGAAGTACATTGAGCAAGTCTGGCAATGTACATAATGTACACGGAACCTGACGCTGTAAAAACTGTGTGAATACCTAGAAACAACTTACAGTGCACACGAATTAAATTACAGTGTACATGAATTACAGTGTACACATTCTATACACATTGTACAATGTATGCAAAACTTGGGGGTGCATTTTGGTGAGCCCGACCAGAAACATGTGTGAGATTTGGTCATTGGTTTTAAGTGTTTTGCGTCTTCCGTTCAGTCATGGTGAAGCAACTGTTCTGTTTAAAACCCAAAACAGAGTCGTTAGCTCAATTAGACTAAGTTTCAAGATGGTGGACTCCACAAACTAACGGAAATTTCAATGGAATTCTTTTAAAAATGACAAACCTTTGAAGCATACTAATCCAATAATGTTGATTAAAAAAATCATTAAAAATATACCCAGTCAGTTTCCTTTGTGGTTTATTACTTAAAATTACAAAGACTAAGTTCCATACCTTGAAAATAAAATGAAGGCTGAGAACGTTAACTTTTAAAAGATTTACACAGTTTACCGACATGTATGTCACGAACTGTTTGTGGTTAACAACCCGTTTTGGCGTAGCTTTTGGAAATTATTTCAAGCAATGATTATGTCAGAAACATTTTTGTTCTGGTCAGGAATCGCTTAAAAAACATACCCCACATGAGCTACACACAAAAGCTGTATGTTAAAAATCTTGGCAAGTAAGTTGATTGAAAATTCTTCTGGTTTATATTTCTTTTGGTTTATCTCCTGAAATCAGGGATGTGATAGGCTGTTGAAAAAACAAAAAAACAAACCCGAACTGCGAGCGTAAATCATTTATACAGGGTTTTAAAAGCCCTACTCTGCAGCAATACATTTATGTGGCGTTCTATCTAGTTTTATCTTCATGTTTTTTTAATTTTATCTTAATTTATTAATTAATTCATTTATATATTGATTGATGTTTAATTGTTTTATTTTATTTATTTATTTATTTATTTTTTTATTTTATTTTATTTTATTTTATTTTATTTTTTTTTTATTTTTTTGGGGGGGGATAGGGGTAAAACAAAATGGAGAAATCTCACCCCTGTGAAATTCACAAAGGAATTCAGAGACTATGGATGCCACAATCTCATAGACATTTTAATTCGAAACGAGCCTGTGTACTAAAAAAAAAGGTGAGCTAACACATGTAAGTCTTCATGAACCATGCAGGTCTGAAGGCAATTGCCTCCATGCCCCTGATCAGTGCCTTGGTACCCTTTGAAATGTCCCAATACAATTTCTTATTTCTCTCAGTACTGAGGTACCCCTTTGCCTTACTGAGAATCTAAGCTCGAGTTCATAATCTTTAATCCAGTTTAACAGTAATGTCACCAAACAAAACTATGTGTATGTGGCCCTGATGATGTTGTTTGGGCCAATTATAGAGTAGCTTAAGAGGAATCAGCACAGTTGATGCAATAAAGTATTTCTGGAGTATCATTTATTCCTGCAAGTATAGAAGACGGAGGAGAAATATACAAGTTGACTCGTCTTCTACCAGAATGTGAATGACGGCAAAACCTAGGGTATGCTTAGTATGCCGCCAACGGTGTGTAGGCTAATTTGAATTTGAATTGAGGATGATTTACATGTGATGAATATTCATACAAATAGTGACGTAAGGCTACATGGACGAATGCAGTCAAACTTCAAAGGGGGGGGGGGTACCAATCATACCGGTTACATGTACATGATGTGTATGAATTTTGTAACCCTCCTATTGGTCGAATTATCCAGCGAGTAAACTAACCATTTGAAATCATTGAACTTCACTTGTGTATGGTGGCACAACTGTGCCCAGAACTACTTGTTGTGGATGCTATTAATTGGTCAGAGAGTAGGAGGGTTGGCTTTACTGAGTACATTCACCGCATGAGATTCATATTGCAAGTTAGCATACCTGTACATGTACTTTACAGTACATCATGTATTTATCATTGCAAGCCTTGTAGATGATGCTGAACAGTCTGACAGTATGAGAATTGTGTGTAACTGTTGAGATTGTATTCATCATATGATTTTAATACAGGTTGGTGGAGTTTATCTGCACAGCAATGGATTTATCCATCATTCAAAACCACATCTGAATGAAATTGAATGGTAAGGCAACAGAAGGGAAGTCTATACAGTAGCATTGTATGACTTTCAGGATTGTTCTAGTTTTTTTTTATAACTTTACTTTTTGTCTGAAGCCAATAACCAGAAAACATCAATTGTAAAGGGAAATCACTATTCATGTGACACTATGTGAGTGTGACATAAACCCGATCAAATGACAATGAAAACAAGGAAGGGCCTTGACAAAATTGAACTCTGCTGGATTGTGTCCAACTGACTCCAATGCAAGTCTAAATGCAGTGGCTGTGCAACCACTTTAAAAGGAAAACATTATGGAAGTATTCATTCCCCCACGCACTGAATTTCAATATGGCAAGCTAAACACAGTTTTCAGGTTTTCATAACCCCATATCATGACTGCCCCGATATTGTTTTGAAGTTTTTCTGAAAGCGTTTTTTCCCCACTGGTAAAGTGTATTTTTGTAAAGTGTTTTGAAGTTTTTCGGACAAAACAAATGTGTAGCTACCGTAATGGATTTCACAAAACACTTACATTGTATCCTGCTGAATGTGAATTCTTCTACTGTCTGACCCATATAGTAAAAATGTACATGAGTTTACATGTAAACATGAACCTCTAGTTCTAGATTCTCCTGACTAAGAGGTTTTTACTCTTTCTAAACAATAGATCACACAAAGCCAACTGGCATGTACCTGGCATCAACCGGAAAGAACAAAGGAGGGTAACTGCCTGGATACGCTCATCAAAACAGTCATTTTAGTTTCAAAAGTTGAAGCACAGCAGTGATGTACTTTTACTCAAATGATTAAAATTGAGATGCAAGTTTATGCAAGTTTTTGCAAATTCTCCAAATTCCATGCAGAAAATAAAAAAAATTATTTACGTGTAATACAAACTACAGCCCTTTTTCATTTTTTTTTTTGGCGTGTCGTGGCCAAAGTGGATAAGAGCAACAAACTAGAACTCTGGTGATTCTGGTCAGCAGAGTGTGGGTTCGAGTCCTGGTCTTGATAGTTATGACACTTGCAAGACACTTTTAACCATTATTGCTTCGTCCTTTGGATGAGACGTAAAGCCGTAGGTCAATGCACATTAAAGACCCCAGTACACACTTATCGTTAGTAAGAAACAGGGTTTACCCCGGTAGGTCTGGCAGTGCGTTCGTTCATCTTGAATTATTTGAAGGCTGAACTCAAAAGGAAGAAGAAGAGTTATAGTGTACTAGGAATCTCAGGATAAGCCTTACTATACATACATGTAATTGAGATCAACCCAACCACAGTTGAGATGGGCATGGTCTTCAGTAGGTCAGGGACATCAATGGGTTTTCAATTAAAACAAAAACCTCTTTTTAACGCCTTAATTTTCTGAAATTTTCTAAAATTTCTGAAATCGGTTTATTGCATAAGAGCGCAAAACTGCAGATTTTTCCATGTACAATTACATGAAAATACATAAGTCACCCAGACGAGGGCAACTTTATTTGTTCCTTATAAGCATAGTTATGAAATTAAAACTAAGCGAACATTATTTGCAAACCTACATGTAACGCTGTCCCGATCCACATGACATGCACTGGGGGTTGGGACAAGAATAGTTAGGCTGTTTTTATGACAGTTGGGATGCAACAATGAAGAGGTTTCTTAAGATTGAGGATACATGTTTAATACTACATGTATGTGCGTTCTAGTGACATGTAAAAGTGCTGTTTATGTTTTGCATACACATTAACAAAGAATACGAGCAGTGCCACTGGAAGAACACTTTTCTACACGTATAACAAAGTCGTAGGGCATAATGTACTCCTAGAACTATGCGCTTCATTCCGTTATCGTCTCCACGAACCTCATACCAGGGCTCGAATTTGACACTGGACCGCAGGCCTGAGGCCAGTGATTTTAGTGTCGGGCCAGTAAACTTATGACCGTACAAGTCCGGAGGTCTTGTGTTTTTTAATAATAATACATCACTGTATTTTTTAATTAAACTGATCAATTGAGTATTGAAGTATTACCCACAAGAAAAACTTGATAATTCTTCTCTTAGTGCTTGGTAGAAAAACAGCCCAAATGTGAAACTGTGTAGAGTGTTCTTTTCATTTTTATTCTGGTCTTGTAACAAATTTTCTGGTCCAGTAAAAGTTTTGAGCTACAAGCCCTGCAGTCTTGTGGATTTTTTCCCCAAATTCGAGCCCTGCATACTCATAGTCATAGGTCATCATGTACAAAATCTTATTCAAAACTTTTTGCCCTTCACGTTTATGCACCTGGAGTTCTCTTTTGAAAACGGATCTCGCCAAAATAAGGCTCTATGTGTTCTTTGTTTTCACAGTGAGCTCGGCGTGGGTCCAGAAAATCCACTTCATAAAAAAAAAAAGTTGAAAAAAACCCCGAATAATTCTCATCTTTATTCAGAACCGTCACCTTCCAATAAAAAATATGGCCGCTGTCATTTGTGATTTATGGTGTGCTGTGCACAATGCTTGTCCTACCTAGAGGGCAAAAAGTTTTGAATAGGATTTTGTACATGATATGTGATGACTGACTGAGGATCGTGGAGACAATAGCGGAACGAACCGCATTCGCATAGTTCTACACATGTTCTAGGACTAGGACTTTAGGAGTAAACATAGAGTTAGTTGCGATGATCGTTACCCTCCATGATCCCATCCTCCCGACGTCGGGAGGATGGAGGGTTACGATCATCGCAACTAACATAGAGTAGACATAACATACAAAAACATATAATTATAAGAATTACAATACAAGCCAAACCCCCGAAAGACAAGAAACAAATGACAAATCAAGAATAGCTTTTCATAACAACATTACACAAACAAACCATGCACTACTTCCTGAAAATGAAAACATGTTGTTACATGATAATGATGGCATTTAATCAAATCAAAGTTTTTTAAAAAAATGCATCAATTTTCAGATCATTTTTGTACTACATCAAATGAGTGTTAGTGTTATGGCGCTTTACTTCAATCTTCCAAAAACGGTCATGTGCGTGGTGTTCCTGTGCCTTACGTTAGCAAGGTTTTTAGCGAGCAACAGTACATCTCACAACTTTTTGCCCGTTTGTTTGACATGTTGATTCACTAACAAAAGGCAAAGCAAAAAGTAAAACTACCCACCACCATATGAAATTATGTTTAACTTTAAAGTTAACCTTCTCTTTTGCAACAGATCCACTCGATATCTCCTTCCCTGTCAGGTGAAGACGATTACTCGTATATAAGTCCTGTCTTCAGAGGGTAAACTCAGCCAGTTTTACCCGTTTCTGTCGCGTTTGTCAGGACATTTCATACAATGTTTTTGTTGTCAACTTCAGCTGCTTGCGCTATATAAAAAAAATGGCGTTCACACAACCAAAATAAGGTGTGTACTGGTATCCGTACGATGTGTACGTAAAAAACCTAACATTATATCGCTGTTCACCAGCGTAATTTAGTTGCAAAACAAGGTCAGTGCACTTTACAGGGAAGACAAGAGGGGGAGGGGATATGATGGTGAGCGGGAAGGGGGGCAGCACTTTCCCAGTTGGGCGAACCAAAAAATCAAAGAAATACAAAATTGGAGGTTAAGAATGGGCATTGAAGAAGGAAAGAAGATAAAAGAGAGTGTAGGAGGAGAAAGAAAATCCCAAATACCTGTGCTCATTTGTTATTTAAATGTACTGCAGCCGATTTCACGAAACGCTAGGATTAATCCTATCTCGAGTTAGGACGAGTAACTAGTCCTAACTTAGGATTAATCTTAAGGTTTACATGTTACAGTGCAAGGCTGGGACTCGTCCTAAGTCCTAAGATTAATCCTAAGTTAGGAAGAGTTTGGTGAAATCGACGGCTGCTCGCATATCCAGTTTCCTGTAACCCCTGCCGTCGACAATTTCACCAAACTCTTCCTAACTTAGGATTAATCTTAGGACTTAGGACGAGTCCCAGCCTTGCACTGTAACATGTAAACCTTAAGATTAATCCTAAGTTAGGACTAGTTACTCGTCCTAACTCGAGATAGGATTAATCCTAGCGTTTCGTGAAATCGGCTGCTGGCCTTTGGAACAACAAAGTTACTAACTGGATAGAGTGCACTAGGTAGCCATGAGCTGATGGAAGACAAAAATGAGGACTTGGGGCGAGGATGCACCCTGAGGGTGTAGCCTTAAACAACTAGCTGTTATGTGTGTGTGGAAGGGGAATTATTTGTAACATTGGTTTAAGAAAACGTTGGTCACAGTCTTTTTGATGCTATTCGTCATCCCGGTTCCTTGAGAATGAAGCAACTCTAGATGAATCTTCTTGGACTAGATTAGTTAGCAATTGTGAAAGGTTACCATTGATTACTTTTTCAGTATACAAATTCATGGGTTCCAGGGAAAAGTTTTTGTAGGTTTTTTTTTCGTTTTGAAAAAGCACCATTTGTCACAACTCTTTCAGAGAAAAAATTCTTCAAATTAATTTCTTTCGGTGAAAATCAGGTCATGCAAGTTGCAACTTATTAAGGGGGACTGTCGTCAAAGCAAGCCTATGGCTGTACATGGAATTATGAACTCTAATTCAATTACTACATGCATGCGCTTGTTGTCGTGACATCACATCGCAAATTATAGTGATTACGGCGCCCTGTAATGTGACTGCCAGCGTAACAAGTAACTGGGTGAGAGTTCATAATTCCATGTACATCTACAGCCAAAGGCCTCTTATGTTCATAAGGACAGTTCATAAGGACAGTCCCCCATTCAGAGTTCCACTGCCAGAGCTCCAAACAGACAGACAAAAAACAATGAGTAATTAAGTTACATGTAGAATGTGACCAATTAGAAAACACTTTGCAATTACTTCCTTTATTAGAAAAACAAAGTTTAAGGTCAACGACACAATTTTTTCCAATCTTTAGAGAAAACGGACTTCTTACAATCAAATACAAAGGGCAAAAAAAACCACTTAGTATTTCAAAGAACTATTACAATACCTCTTTAAACACAAGGAAGTAATGACATTTGTTTGCTGTCAGAGTTTTAAATATACAAGGACGTGGCTTCGAAAAGAAAAAAAAATGGAAAGTGTCCAAATTTGAATCGAAGCTGTCTGCCTATTGTTGAGCATAATAATCAGAATTCATAATTCTTTCTCTTTACATATTTTGATGCAGACTATTTCAAAAGACTAATTTAGTATACCTAATTTGACAAAACATCCAACACCCTTGCCAAGCCTAGCAATGCCCTAGTTTAAGTACATGTAATGCCATGCATTTTAAGCTGTCAATTACTACCGTTGTCAGAAATCCAATTTATACAAACTTCTAGCAATTTTGACTATGGTCAAGGCATACCCAAGCTCAACGCTAACTTCCCCAAACTTGATTTAAACTTTCACGGAGGTCATGTGGTGTTGAAACCAATAAAAATGCATTATACATAGGGCCCATTTAATCGCTACAATGTCAATAAACATTCTGAAAATTTGGGCTGATGTAATTGGCCCAGAACACTACTAGGAGCAAGCAAAAAATTCCAGCAAATGGAGTTACCACGCCGGTTCTTTCCAGAACATTACAACTCATAAGAGAAATGCTATCTCCACCATGCAAAGTTTCAAATCCTACTCATGTACATGGTAGTACCACAAACCTTACTAGATTGTATCTCCACCATGCAAAGTTTCAAATCCTACTCATGTACATGGTGTTACAGCAAACCTTACTAGATTGTATCTCCACCATGCAAAGTTTCAAATCCTACTCATGTACATGGTGTTACAGCAAACCTTACTAGATTGTATCTCCACCATGCAAAGTTTCAAATCCTACTCATGTACATGGTGTTACAGCAAACCTTACTAGATTGTATCTCCACCATGCAAAGTTTCAAATCCTACTCATGTACATGGTGTTACTGCAAACCTTACTAGATTGTATCTCCACCATGCAAAGTTTCAAATCCTACTCATGTACCTGGTGTTACTGCAAACCTTACTAGGTTGTATCTCCACCATGCAAAGTTTCAAATCCTACTCATGTACATGGTGTTACTGCAAACCTTACTAGATTGTGTCTCCACCATGCAAAGTTTCAAATCCTACTCATGTACCTGGTGTTACCGCAAACCTTACTAGATTGTATCTCCACCATGCAAAGTTTCAAATCCTACTCATGTACATGGTAGTACCACAAACCTTACTAGATTGTATCTCCACCATGCAAAGTTTCAAATCCTACTCATGTACATGGTGTTACAGCAAACCTTACTAGATTGTATCTCCACCATGCAAAGTTTCAAATCCTACTCATGTACATGGTGTTACAGCAAACCTTACTAGATTGTATCTCCACCATGCAAAGTTTCAAATCCTACTCATGTACATGGTGTTACTGCAAACCTTACTAGATTGTATCTCCACCATGCAAAGTTTCAAATCCTACTCATGTACCTGGTGTTACTGCAAACCTTACTAGGTTGTATCTCCACCATGCAGTTTCAAATCCTACTCATGTACATGGTGTTACTGCAAACCTTACTAGGTTGTATCTCCACCATGCAAAGTTTCAAATCCTACTCATGTACATGGTGTTACCGCAAACCTTACTAGATTGTATCTCCACCATGCAAAGTTTCAAATCCTACTCATGTAAATGGTGTTTACTGCAAACCTTACTAGATTGTATCTCCACCATGCAAAGTTTCAAATCCTACTCATGTACATGGTAGTACCACACACCTTACTAGGTTGTATCTCCACCATGCAAAGTTTCAAATCCTACTCATGTAAATGGTGTTTACTGCAAACCTTACTAGATTGTATCTCCACCATGCAAAGTTTCAAATCCTACTCATGTACATGGTGTTACTGCAAACCTCACTAGATTGTATCTCCACTATGTAAAGTTTCAAATCCTACTCATGTACATGGTAGTACCACAAACCTTACTAGATTGTATCTCCACCATGCAAAGTTTCAAATCCTACTCATGTACATGGTGTTACTGCAAACCTCACTAGATTGTATCTCCACTATGTAAAGTTTCAAATCCTACTCATGTACCTGGTGTTACTGCAAACCTTACTAGGTTGTATCTCCACCATGCAAAGTTTCAAATCCTACTCATGTACATGGTGTTACTGCAAACCTTACTAGGTTGTATCTCCACCATGCAAAGTTTCAAATCCTACTCATGTACATGGTGTTACCGCAAACCTTACTAGGTTGTATCTCCACCATGCAAAGTTTCAAATCCTACTCATGTAAATGGTGTTTACTGCAAACCTTACTAGATTGTATCTCCACCATGCAAAGTTTCAAATCCTACTCATGTACATGGTGTTACTGCAAACCTCACTAGATTGTATCTCCACTATGTAAAGTTTCAAATCCTACTCATGTACATGGTAGTACCACAAACCTTACTAGATTGTATCTCCACCATGCAAAGTTTCAAATCCTACTCATGTACATGGTGTTACTGCAAACCTCACTAGATTGTATCTCCACTATGTAAAGTTTCAAATCCTACTCATGTACCTGGTGTTACCGCAAACCTTACTAGATTGTATCTCCACTATCACTATGTAAAGTTTCAAATCCAACTTATTATTGATAGCTAGCAAATATTGATGATTTTCAAACAGACCAATTAATTTATCTCTGTCCATATGATCCAGCTACATCTCAGTCACACAATCACTGAGCCATTGCACAGCACACCACACTGCACAAATAGTGTGGTTTGTTTGAAAACAAGACTTAACTGCACTGTCGATCTGAAAGGTCAATGCAACATAAAAGGAGGAGCCTGATGGATTGGACCATTTAAAAAGGGGGGGGGTTGACAGTAGTACTCTTATTTCCCATAACTAGAGTATTCAATATCTGGTGAGTAATAAAGCATCGCTATATTTACATTGCTTAGAGAAAGGTACACAATCCTAAGTCTGTGTGTCAAGTTAAAGGAAAGATAGTAACTTTTAATCATGTTAATAGAGCAAAATAATTCACTTTAGTTTTCAAGAAACATTGCTTGTAACTATCCCATTAAAGTTTCTATCATTTAATAATAAAAACAACTTTTATTAAAATGGCATATTTAGAAAACAGATTTACTGAACGGATAATACATATTATATATATATTGTAGGGACGGCCCCCTAAGTTATGCTTAATTTGTTCAAGAATGAAATTTGGCTCTGGCTCTTGCATTGCTTGGAGTTTGATTGATCCTCCCTTCAGCTGACGGGTTGGTCTTAGACAGAGGTTTTTATTCTTGTGAGAGGGGGTGGGGGGCCTGATGCGTTCAGTGGAGTTAGTTGATTCCCTGGTTGCTGGTGCTTGCAGCGGCAGATGAGGAGGAGGGAGTTGCAGCGGTCTCTTCGGCTGCGGAGGGTGCTGCTACGGGGGGCTGATGAAGAGGACAAAGAAAACTTCCCACTTAAAACATTTAGGAAAAAAAACCATCAGCTGGCTTCATTCAGTCAGGTGATTATTTCTGTAGTGATATGGAGTTATTCATACTGCCATAAGTGTCTTGCTCACGGACACAGCAAGTGTCTTGCCAAAAGACACAAATGTCTTGCTTATAGACACAAGTGCCTTGCTCAAGGACACAAGTGTCCTGCTAAAGGACACACATGTCTTGCTTATAGACACAAGTGTCTTGCTTAAGGACACAAGTGACTTGCTCAAGGACACAAATGTCTTGCTCAAGGACACAAATGTCTTGCTCAAGGACACAAATGTCTTGCTTATAGACACAAGTGTATTGCTTAAGGACACAAATGTCTTGCTCAAGGACACAAATGTCTTGCTCAAGGACACAAAAGTCGTGCTCAAGGACACAAATGTCTTGCTCAAGGACACAAATGTCTTGCTCAAGGACACAAGTGTCTTGCTCAAGGACACAAATGTCTTGCCCAAGGACTCAAATGTCTTGCTCACAGACACAAGTGTCTTGCTTAAGGACACAAGTGTCTTGCTCAAGGACACAAATGTCTTGCTCAAGGACACAAGTGTCTTGCTAAAGGACACAAATGTCTTGCTCAAGGACACAAATGTCTTGCTTATAGACACAAGTGCCTTGCTCAAGGACACAAGTGTCTTGCTCAAGGACACAAGTGTCCTGCTAAAGGACACACATGTCTTGCTTATAGACACAAGTGTCTTGCTTAAGGACACAAGTGACTTGCTCAAGGACACAAATGTCTTGCTCAAGGACACAAATGTCTTGCTTATAGACACAAGTGTATTGCTTAAGGACACAAATGTCTTGCTCAAGGACACAAATGTCTTGCTCAAGTACACAAGTGTCTTGCTCAAGGACACAAATGTCTTGCTCAAGGACACAAATGTCTTGCTCAAGGACACAAATGTCTTGCTCAAGGACACAAGTGTCTTGCTCAAGGACACAAATGTCTTGCCCAAGGACTCAAATGTCTTGCTCACAGACACAAGTGTCTTGCTTAAGGACACAAGTGTCTTGCTCAAGGACACAATGTCTTGCTCAAGGACACAGATGTCTTGCTCAAGGACACAAGTGTCTTGCTCAAGGACACAAGTGTCTTGCTCAAGGACACAAGTGTCCTGCTAAAGGACACAAATGTCTTGCTCAAGGACACAAATGTCTTGCTTATAGACACAAGTGCCTTGCTCAAGGACACAAGTGTCTTGCTCAAGGACTCAAATGTCTTGCTCACAGACACAAGTGTCTTGCTAAACAACACAAGTGTCTTGCTTAAGGGCACAAGTGTCTTGCTCAAGGACACAAATGTCTTGCTCAAGGACACAAGTGTCTTGCTTAAGGACACAAGTGTCTTGCTTAAGGACACAAGTGTCATGATCGGGATTCAGGACATCAGGAGTACGAAGAAAGCCACTGACTTAATGTTCATCTACAGGCTTTCCCATAGGTGCGTGTTTACAGTGAGTGTTCTACGGAAAATTAGGGAGATGTTGCTTAACTGACCTTTTTATCTGCATCTGCATCTCCAGCATCCTGCCCTTCTGCAGGTGATTTTGATGACTCTTCAGTCGTGGATGACACTTCATGACCTACATTAAGCGTATAACAAACCACAATCTCAAGTCAAGTTAACAATCATACCACTCCAAAACACTAGCTATTCCTCTTTGCATGAAAACCTAACAATGTGGGCTATACTCTGTAACATTTTACCTTGTTCAGTCCCTTTGGCATCGTCAGCTAGATTTCTCAGCTCAGCCTGGCACTCTTCAAAGACCATCTTGAAACGCTGAGTTGTTCCTGCCACCTTGAAACGGACTGCCAGCTGCTCAGGCTGAGGGTCACCGTCTGATGCATCCATGGCCCGCCAGACCAGGGAGTTCTCCGACCCTGCATTAGGGTGCAGGGCCATATCCTTGGTAATATAGTGATTGGCACACACCTACAGATAAAACAGATTGGTGAATTAGTCACACTGAGTGTAACCTTGTTTAAGTATAGAGTTGTACGAAAGAAAAATCTAAAAATAATAACAATTCTAATAATATACAGCTCTTACATAGCACTTCATCTATACCCCAGGGGTGTAAGTACTGGTGGGCTTACGGGAGCGCCCTTGTGGGGTATTTTCAACAATGGAACAGTGGACCTCACAAGAGAATTCTTTGATCAACCTGGCCCCCCACAAGAGAATTCTTTAGAAAAGGGAATAATAGATCAACAATAGCAGGACCCCACAAACCCGATCCGTAAGGTTGGGTATCCGAGTGTGGGTTCGGGTTCGGGTCTTGTCATGACACTGTGCAAGATACTTAACCGCAATCGCTTTGTCCTACGATTGGGACATAATGCCATAGAACCATGTGTTGTGTAAAGCACATTTAAAAGAACCAGTCCACTTACTGTTAAGAGGAGGGTTGGCTGCAGATTGTGCTGCATCAACCTAACCCCTTACAATGTGTTATATAAACGGGTCTCGTAACTCAAACACACTTCTGCATATCTGTCCTAAAAACAATGAGTGCTTTGGGAAGCACGTTGGCCGTAGCAGGCACAGAACTACACAGAGGCATTGGAGGCCATGGCCTCTGTTGCCCTGGTCTTGGCCTTGGTGCCACACCAAAATTTTCCCATGGACTTATAAGATTTTCCATTAGAAGTGCCCTTTGTAAAACAAAAATGGCCTTGCCCTCTCAAAGATGAAAGTCCAGGCCTGCTGTAGAAGCATTACATAACAAGCGAATGTTATTGTGACAGAAACACTTACCCTGAAGACCTGATCTCTCCTCATCAGGATACGATATCGTCCTGTCTTAACATTCTGAAGAATCTTAATGTCTCCAATCCCTCTATCCTTCCATTGGGATGAGGTCTTATCAAAGCGGTACAGCTTGGCACGAGAACAGAACAGCTGCTTCTCGTCCTCTTCACCGGTAATCTTCTCCAACTGTTAACAACAAGTCACAGATTGAACTGATTTACTCCTTATATAGGGAACCAAGCCCACAACCCTGGGTATTAACAGTGGTTGGAAGTTAACAGTAGCAGATAGATGAGTGGCCTTGGTCTCTTAATAAAATAGTGGCCTCTTAGCACACAATGCCGTCATGAAGTGATGCTCGTAGCACTCAACAATATGCAAAAACACTAGCATAGTAACGAAAAACTTAAGAATTGTGGAAAATTTGATAAGAGTGTGAACAAATAGGTTTGAGTGATTGTTTGAAAGAACTGGCTGATAAGGAGCAATGGACAGCGCAGTAAGCCAGCAACAGAACTTTAAATGCGAAGAGATTTAAGAACAGGTGTTATGTAACGGGGGGGGTTCTGGGGGGGTTACAAGTCTGGCAGCATAATTTGGCTCGAGGGCTTGAGGGTTAAACAGGTATCTTCAGGCGACACGTGCAAGTTGCTTTTATTGACCCCTCGATTTCAGAAAGAAACAAATTAATAGCCTACAAGTAACGAGCAACATTTTGAAGCTTACAGGAACCAAAGCTTGTTACTGACCTGTTCAGGTAGTTGAACAATCGGATCAAAGTGAATATCATCTCTCTCTTCAGAAACACTGTCGTCTTTGCTGCTCCCTGCTGCCTCTTCATCCTTAGAGGAAGATTGGGTCTGAATCATCTCCTTCTGCTTCTGGGCGTGGTTAGCATTAGCATTGCGCAACAAATCTGAGAATGCTTGTGAGATGTTTGGATCACAGGATTTGAAAGTTGAAGATCCATCGTTAACTGTTTTAATGAGAAAGAGGATGGAAGGAGAGAACCATATATTAGTTAAATTGAATTTCTCAAGAAAATTACCAAACTAAAAGTTTCAGAGGGTGGTCCTGTTTTTGAAATAGCAGCGCACAAGGGTTAACGTGGCGCCATTAATTGTTTGCAATTATACCATAGGTAATTTTGGTTGGTAAGCAGTTAGCAACAGCTAATTCTATTTTCTCAAAAAGGATGAAAATAGCAATCTACCCTCACCCTAAACCATGCGTGCATTTTAACCTGAAACCTTCCTGAATCTTACAATATCGTAACCTGTGGACCCTGTAGAGATTCTTTTGGCTTTTACCTTGGCTCATTATATTATTTGAATTCTGATGACTGTTTAAAAGTGAAGGTTAATACACAAGAAAATGGAGCTTGATCAGGTTTTGACATTACCTGGTGTTGTGGCATCTTGCTCATCTTCACCTTGGGCATCACCTGGTGCTGTGGCATTTTGCTCGTCCTTACTTTGGGCATCACCTGGTGCTGTGGCATCTTGCTCATCTTCACCTTGGGCATCACCTGGTGCTGTGGCATTTTGCTCGTCCTTACTTTGGGCATCACCTGGTGCTGTGGCATCTTGCTCATCTTCACCTTGGGCATCACCTGGTGTTGGGACATTTTGCTCGTCTTTTCCTTGGGCATCACCTGGTGTTGTGGCATCTTGCTTGTCTTTACTTTGGGCATCACCTGGTGCTGTGGCATTTTGCTCATCTTCACCTTGGGCATCACCTGGTGTTGGGACATCTTGCTCGTCTTTTCCTTGGGCATCACCTGGTGTTGTGGCATCTTGCTTGTCTTTACTTTGGGCATCACCTGGTGCTGTGGCATCTTGCTCGTCTTTACCTTGGGCATCACCTGGTGCTGTGGCATCTTGCTTGTCCTTACTTTGGGCATCACCTGGTGCTGTGGCATCTTGCTCGTCTTTACCTTGGGCATCACCTGGTGCTGTGGCATCTTGCTTGTCCTTACTTTGGGCATCACCTGGTGCTGTGGCATCTTGCTCGTCTTTACCTTGGGCATCACCTGGTGCTGTGGCATCTTGCTTGTCCTTACTTTGGGCATCACCTGGTGCTGTGGCATTTTGCTCATCTTCACCTTGGGCATCACCTGGTGTTGGGACATTTTGCTCGTCTTTTCCTTGGGCATCACCTGGTGCTGTGGCATCTTGCTTGTCTTTACCTTGGGCATCACCTGGTGTTGGGACATTTTGCTCATCTTCACCTTGGGCATCACCTGGTGCTGTGGCATCTTGCTTGTCTTTACCTTGGGCATCACCTGGTGCTGTGGCATCTTGATCATCTTCACCTTGGGCATCACCTGGTGCTGTGGCATTTTGCTCGTCCTTACTTTGGGCATCACCTGGTGCTGTGGCATCTTGCTCGTCTTTACCATGGGCATCACCTGGTGCTGTGGCATTTTGCTCATCTTCACCTTGGGCATCACTTGGTGTTGTGGCATCTTGCTTGTCTTCACCTTGGGCATCACCTGGTGCTGTGGCATCTTTCTCGTCTTTACCTTTGGCATCACCTGGTGTTGTGGCATTTTGCTCATCTTCACCTTGGGCATCACCTGGTGCTGTGGCATCTTGCATGTCTTCACCTTGGGCATCACCTGATGCTGTGGCATCTTGCTTGTCTTTACCTTGGGCATCACCTGGTGTTGTGACATCTTGATCATCTTCACTTTGTTCATCACCATCTCTATCTTCTTCATCCTCCTCCTCATCATCATCACTGTCGTCATCATCATCATCACCGTCGTCATCATCATCATCACTGTCATCATCATCATCACCGTCTACATTCTCGCACTCTTCATCATCTTCCTCAGCAACTTCCTTAGCACCCTCCTCATCTTCCTCATCAGCCTCAGTATCATCTACCTTAACATCTCCTTGAACATCTTTGTTATCTTTTTCAGCTTTTTCTGTCTCTTTCCCATCCTCTTTCTTGTCCTCATCTTTTTTCTTCACTGCATCTCCTACTCCTCCTGTCTTCATGTCCTCCTGGGCTGCTTCAACTGCCTCCTTGAACTGCTGGGCCAACTCTTCAGTTTTAAATCTCACAGCCAACTGTTCCATTTGGACTTCATCCTCAGACGCATCCATAGCCATCCACACCCAAGACTTTGTTGATCCAGCATTTGGCTGCAACTTCAGTTCTGGAGTGACAAAGTGGTTTGCACAGACCTTCAAGACTTGCTCTCTGCGCATGACGATGCGATACTTCTCGTTGTCTGGGTTGTACAGGACCTTGATGTCCCCAATACCCCGCTCTTTCCATTGAGTAGACTCCTTGTTGTAGCGGAACAGCTTGGCTCGATGACTGAATCTCACCTCCTCGCCTTCTTCACCAGTTCTTGCCTCGATGCATTCCGGCAACTCAACGATGGGATCAAAGTGGATGTGATCACCATCATCATCCTTGTAGTAGTCACCATCACCACTTTTATTCAATCCTGGTGACTGTGGCTGGGGTGATTTTACCATTCCAGGAGATTTAGGCTGGACTGGTGATTTCTGAGGAGCTTCTGTTGGAGTTTTGCTGACATCCATGCGGAAGGAGAAAAGAGATCCCTTCGTTTTGGCCATGTCAGCAAAAGAGAAGCCCATAGATTTTTCCTCACTGGGCTTTGAAAATGGTGGTGGTTCACTGCTCTTGGTAGTTTTTAATGACAGGTTACTTTCACCGAACACAAATCCTGTTTTCTCCTTGGTCGGAAGGACCTCTTTGTGTTGGTCTTGTTTAACTGAGGGCAGCGGTTGGGTCTGGCTCTTGGAAGAGGCAGCTGCAACAGGGTCACTCTTTGGGTGTGTCACGCTCACTGCACCAAAACTAAAGCCAGCACTGGGTGATGTTGATGTCACCACTGGTTGTTTTGACTGATCGCCTGCTGCGCCAAGATCATACTTCTGGAATCCACTTCCGAAGGAGAATTTGTGGGTAGGGGTTGCGACTGGTTTTGCTTCAGAAGCCAACAATTTGGTATCAGATGATGACGATCCAAACTGAATGGGTCCTCCAAAACCTAGTCCAGAATCTGAGGGTGTTTTGGAGAAAGTGCTTGGTTGCCCAAAGGACCCAAATCCAGAGGTTTTGCTTGCATTGTCTGAAGTCTGCATGCCAGTGAATGAGAAACCCCCACCAGAAGCAAATGTAAACTCACTCCCTGAACTGGTCAAAGACTGATTTTTTTGTGATGCTCCGGCAAGTTTTGACAAAGTGCTCGACTGCTGGGTCGCCGAGGGAGTTGCAGCACCAGGTTTTGGTGCTGTGCATGAGATGCAGGTCAAGGCAGTTTCCTCATTGTTCAACCAGCATTCATCGCATTGCCATGAGCCTGGCTTGGGTTGATACTTGGCAACTAGCTCTTCTGTGGTTGGCTAGAGAGAAAAGAAAAATAGATTAATATCTTTTCAGTCACAGAACAAACAGATTTTCCACTTTGTGAAATGGCTGACCATATACTTACTTCTGTATCTGGAACAGTAGCTTCAGCAGCCATGTCATTTTGTTCGTCTTTCTTGTCTCCATCTTTCTTGTCTCCGTCATCGTCTTCCTCCGGCTGGTCTCCCCTTGGCCCTTCCGGTACAACTGCCTCGTCTTCCTTCTCTGCCTCTACCTCTCTCTTCCTGTCAGCCTGGAGCTCCTCAAACCTTCGTTTGAACTCAAGGGCCAGCTCAGGCGTCTTGAACTTGATGGCAAACTGCTCATGGCAGGGTTCATCCTCAGAGTAATCCAGGGCATGCCACACCCAGGTACGATCTGAGGACTTCATAGATTCAAGCTTGATGTCATCTGTGATGCGATGATTGGCACACAGCTTCAGAACCTACACAGGTAGAGTGTTTAACATTGTTGGTGATTGTAAGTAAACCCAATTAAGTTACACATTTCTGAAGGAAAAATAAAGACCCCAATTTTCAGCTGCACAATAATCAAGCATAGTTAAGGAGATCTGGAAACTGCTTTCCTTTGACCAATTCACAAAGACTCAAAGATGACATGTTACCAAATGTAGGATGGTTAATAAAATAAAAACCCCAACAGAGAACCCGGTCTGACCTGTTCCCGTCTCATAAGCAGTCTTAGTCGTCCACTGTCTTTATGTCGCATCAATTTGACATCTCCTATGCCTCGTTCCTTCCACACATTCAGCTCTTTAGCATAGCGGTACAGACGGGCTCGCTGCTTGTACATGATTTCTTCATCTTCCTCACCAGTCTTTGTATCAACCAGCTGAAAAGAAGTCGAGTAACAGTGAATATGTGAATATGTTGACTGACAATGGTGCATATAAAAGATGTGTTCAACTTTGCCACCTTGGAGACCATGGACTACTCAAATCTACATTCCAATGACTCGGTCACCACAACTTAAATTTGATAACGTGCTAGACCATTGGGCCAATATACGCCAACTATAAACATAACACTTTCCAAACCCTACTTGGCCTTAATCCCAAGATCAATGTCTGCAAAGCTGCTTGTAGAGGATAAGACACAGAGAAGAGATTATCTTTTGTACCTCTGGTAGGGGAACAATGGGATCATAGTGGGGGTCATGTTCCTCGTCTCCCCCAGCTGTATCATCACCTCCTCCTCCAAAAACCTGAGCACCAGCCTGGGCGAATGCAAATCCTTTTGCTCCTGAGAGTAGAGTGCCAAAAACAAAACTTAATTGAAAGGTTTAAATTTGTCTTCACTACTATTAGTTAATAAGTCCACTAGTTCAAATAACCACCATAAAAATCAGCTAGCTATTCCAGTTAGTATTAAGACATTTTGTCAAGGCAAATAGAAAATCCTAAAAGTAAGACAGTTCCTGCTAGAGCAAATCTTAACTCAACCCAAGACTCACATGTTTTCCTCCATAAGTGGTTGGGTTTTAGTTTAACTGAACTCACTAAAGTTGCCTTTGAGCTTCATACTATATCAACGCCTGGAGGTAACTTACCTTTCCCAGCAAAAGTTCCATGTTTGTCCGAGCTGAGGGAGGCAAAACTCAAACTTGCTCCTGTGTTTCCGAAGATAGAGGACTGGACCCCCTGGCTGGAGTCTGCAAACAATCAAACTGTTTTTGTAATTCTCCAGTGTAGTTTGAAACACAACACTTGCACTTACCAGATTACCAAGACTGGTATCCTTGTGCCATACATTTCATTTAGATGTGTATGGGTGTTTAACGTCTCCTATGTACCCAGTAAAAAGCTTGCCTCTAACTGTGTGACATAGCAACACTGGATGTTATCTGTGGAATTTAAATTAAGCATTTAATTGTTGAGCATTCCAGGGCTTTGTTCCAGTCATCGTTCAAGTTTAACTCCCACATGACTTGTTGTATGAGTTGTATTATGCAAATGAAATGGCATGGCCAATTAATGCAGAGAGGAAAGGATGTGCACAGTGCAGATTATACCTTTAGTTTCAAAGGTGCTTGGTGTGTTAACAGCAACTGAGCCAAAAGTCTGCTGACTCATTGCAGCACTGCCAAACACTGCTGCAGGTGTAACTGCTGCGGGTGTAACCGCTGCGGGTGTAACCGCTGCGGGTGTAACCGCTGCGGGTGTAACCGCTGCAGGTGTAACTGCTGCAGGTGTAACTGCTGCAGGTGTAACTGCTGCAGGTGAAACTGCTGCTGAAGTACCTGCTGCTGAATTTCCTGCTGCCAATGGATGTGGAAGTTTGGACACTGTAAGGAAAAACAACACACAATTTGTTTTAATAAAACTTTGAATAAACACCTGAAGTGGAATCAACCAAAACCTGAAATGGAAAAAAGAAAGAAATTAAAAACAGAACAGTTTCTCTACAGAGTGCCCTCTACAGTTTACACTGGAGAGGCTATTTTCCCCAGAAGCATTCGACTAATTTGACTCACGTTGGATTCCTCGCTGAGCCAGGTCTTCCTCCTCACATCCCCTGCAGCCGGGACAAGGCGGATCATCCTCATACAGGAAGAAGGTCGGAGGCAAGAGAAGTCGCTCTGCTCTGGCTCGCTGATCATCAGTAGGAAGCTTCTCTGAGATGAAGACCACATCATCATCACCTGAGCAGAGCAACCAAAACAAATACAGTTCACTAGCAAAATAAATTGTTCATTGCCTTTTGATGGGAGTATGGCAGTTAGGTAATGGGACAGTGCCTTTGATACAAGCATCGACTTTGGATAGCATCGACAGTTAGGATATGTCGTGAGAAAGGTATTTGGCTCAAGGGCCATCGCAGATTTGTCCTTTGACAAAATCTCGGTAGTACAACAAACAAGCAGCCATTTTGAAAATTTAGAAAGTTGCTTATTGTTCTACCTGTATCTTGTTCACCATTCGCATTTCCTCCGCCTTTCACCTCTCTGACCCCGGTTCGAACCACGGATTGGAGCCCTGCATGTGGAGTGAGTTTTCAGTCCCTACCCAATTGCGTGTGTTTTCCCCATTTGGGGTTTTTCCTCCCACATCTAAAACTGACATCATCTTCTCTACTTATACAGGTACCTTACATCAACCTTACGAGTCACAGTCACAGGGTCCTCTTAGTTTCATCATCAGATAGATTTAATATCTGCAGGGGGTCAAGATTAACTAGATTTTCATGGTAGCAAGCAGGGCTATGAACGCAGATTTTTTAGTAGTAGCCCAATTAGAATTTAGATGTCTGCAAAAAAATTGTGTCTTCAATCACATTTCGGCAATTTGACTTTAAATTGCACATTCACCCCACAAAAAAAAGACTCCCCCTGCCCTTCTAAAGAGACCCAAAAAATAAAAAAATAAAATCACATTTACACTATACTGTAAAACAGTCATTTCATTCAAACAGCGTAATCCTACACTTTTCTTTTTTTTTCAAACAAAACCTAAATATTGTGTTGTCTTTTATTAAACAAGTAAGATGAAAGTTTCTAATGGAAGTGTGCATCCAACCTTGCTGCTGTGCAAGGCACGAAGTACCAATGCTGTATAACGCTGTAGACCATACACACCAGTGATGGTTTCCTGAATTTCAGGGAATTTAGCGCAGTTCATTGTTATTTGTGTTGATGCATTTTTGCTTCATTTATCCACCACCACGCCAGGGTATCAAACTGGGAAAAAATGAGTAAACCAGGCTGTGAATCTGGTACATGTAGCCCCAAGCAACGCTACCAGCAATTTCAAACCCGTGTCAATAACAACAACAAAGAGAAAAAAAAACCAAGATAAAACCTGTGAAAAAGCTGGTGGACCTTTGAGACAGCAAGCTAATAATTGGTCCTGCTAAGCTAGTAATTGAAAAAAGGTGAGACCCCGAGTTTGAAAATATATGGATCAGTATGTTACTTGCCTTCTTCTTTTTTGCTGACAGAAACCTGCTGAGGAATACTCCCAAAGCTTGATGTCTTCATTTGGCTGGAACTAGGCCCACCAAAGAGAGGCCGAGACTCTGGGGCTTTGATCTTACCCAAACTGAATTCAGTGAACGGAGCCTGTGATGAAGAGCTTGCTGTCACATCTGGGCTAAACAGATTAGACTGAGATACTCCTGTAGATGTTGGCTGGCTGGAGGAAGCCGAGGCACTGGTTTTATTAGCGGCAGTATTGGCCGTCTCCAATACAATTGCAGAATCCTGGGAAGGGGGTGTCGGGAAGAACCCTCCTCCTGTGTGAGCCGATTGCTTGCCAGGGAAAAGTCCATGCTGGCTTGAGGTCTCAGTTTGGAATTTCAACGTTGGCGGAGTGGATGCTGCAGCAGACTGGGGAGGAGTGCCTGTTGTGATGGAACCACCCACTGCGCTGGGATCATCAGATTTGTTATGTTGCATCAAAATATTCAACAGAAGCGGAGAGCTGCTGCTGACGTCCTGGCCTGAAGCTGGCGATGCCACATTCTGTCCCGATGTATCGGAGTGGCTACTAAATGGCTGCTGGGGACCTGATATGCCCGACGGGAAGCCTGTGCCTCTCGTATCTTGGGTCTCCTTTCTCGTTTGGGTTGATAAGACTGGAGGCTCTCCAGGCTGGATATTGCCATAGGGCTGGGTCTCATGTTGAGAATCTGGGTAGAAGTAAGGTGCTTGGCCTGAAGCTGGTGATGCCACCTTCTGCCCCACTGTATCAGAGTGGCCACTAAATGTCTGCTGGGGACCTGATATGCCCGACATGAATGCTATGCCTCCTGTCTCTTGGGTTCCCGTTCTTATTTGGGTTGATGAGACTGAGTTGTTGAAGAGTGGACCAGCTGGAGGCTCTCCAGGCTGGATATTGCCAAACAACTGGGTCTCATGTTGAAAATCTTGGTAGGAGGAGTAAGCTGCTTGAGTTTTGGGCTGGAGAAAAAACAGGTATCACAAAACCAGGGTGTGATTTGATAAGAGTTTGTCACTTTTGAAAAACATAATGAAACTGTTTACTATTGAATCATTTCTTTGTGTGGGATAATCATTAATTGATGACAAAAATATGGTTTTATATACCTGCATCTCTGGCATGGATGCAGCTTGATCCTGCACTATCCTTCCGCCTGACATCTCTAGGTTTCTTTCTACGTTATTCTCAGTCGGAGAGGTGAAGCCTTCACACATGTAAGGCTGAGTGATGGGAACCGTGGCAGGGGTGGATGTGATCAGACCGGGGGGCAATCCAGGACTTCCATAGGCTGGTATCCCGTACACGAACGGTTGGTGGTACACTGGGATCTGGGCAGGTCCGGCGTGCATGGGACTGGCCATACCCTGGGTCATCATCGAGTGCATGGACGCCTCTACCTGTGCAGAGAAGTTGGGGTTGTTGAACGTGCACTCTGACGCCGAGATAACAATCGGGCGGCTGGAGTTGATGGCTTCGGGGAGCTCTTGCTGCTGTGGTGGAGGTGCCTTTGCCTGCGCCGTGCTTAGCTCCTGGAACTTTGTCTGGGTTTGTATTCAACGAAAACAAAATATCAATCACTTGGTGTCAATTTAAAGTGAGAGAAAAAAAAGTAGCATCAACAGAACACAAACCAAATTTCCAAGTTATCAGCTATCTACTACTGATGACACATCATTTTAAACCTCAATGAATTACAAGCCACTGACTATGCTTTAAGGTCTGTGCTTTTATGCTCACGTCTTGAACTTAAACACAAAATTAGGAGGAAAGTGTTTGCTTTACCAGCACACACTTTTTTTATTATATTTTATCAGTATCAGTTATCCATGCTGTAGTTCTGTTTTACAAGACTTTATTTTCCTGGGGGTTCTTTTTCTTCCAGCTTCCGTGTATCTGTTTGTAAAGGTCTTTGCTATTACACACCTAAATTATTGCAACATATAAATGTATTTTATTATTACTAATATTATGCACATTGCAACTCTTGTGCACTATTTTTATGACAGGAAGCACATCTCAAAACCTTATCCACCACTTTTTTTCTTTTTCCAATCATTGATTTTATGTGTGAAATATGTCCCTTTAAACAAAACATTTATGTTGCCTGACACTGCCAGGAAACTCCCGTGCGTAAGAGCCTAGTCTCAATGTCACCACAATTCTTACTGAAGCATCAAAATCACCACTTCGGGAAACAGAAAATGTTGCACTTTAGCAAACATTTTGTTTAGCATGAGTACCTGTCATTCTTAAAACGCATTCTTTCTCTTATGCAGCTAGCGCAAAAAAATTTGGCACTCATCCCATACACAGAGATTGGCATCTGTAAGTGCACAATGCAAAATTGGTAAGTAACGTCATGGAATTTGTTATCAACTCACGTTAAGCTCCAGAACTTGTTTCATCAAGAGATTGTTGGACTCCATCAGGTCATTCTGTTTCTCAAGCAGCAGCTGGTTCTGCTCCAGGATGCGACTGTGGGTGGTGGCCAGGCCCCTTAGCTGGGTGTTCTCCTCCATCACGCGGCCGTGGGATACATTGAGGGAGCGGAGTTCGGCTGCAAGACGACGGGGGCTTGGATCGTTCCCAGTAGGCTTGGGAATAGAGAAAAAGACTTTTATGTCAAGGGGTGTGAAGTGATCACAGTCAAGCATCCTGAAGAAAAAAAACCCCCAGGTTGCTTCGTGCTCCTGCTCGAGCTCAGTGACTTTGGTGGACAGGGTTGCTTGCTGTCACCCCTCACTCTTACCTCAACAAAATCTAAAGGTTATCATCCCTTACCTCAACAAAGTCTGAAAGTAACCATCCCTTACCTGTAATCGAGTAAGACTTATAGGAAGTGAGTTTGAGGGAGACATCACAAGCTACCTCTTGCTCCTGCTCCAGCTCAGCAATTTTGCTGGACAGGGCTCCTTGTTGTCACCCCAAACCCTTACCTCCACAAAGTTTAAAGGTTATCATCCCCTACCTTTTTCATATCATTTACTTCATTTCATTTATTGATTCTGGTTGTGAAGCCAAGGACTCTCAGAAAAGCGAACTAAATCACTATACTAGCCAAGAACCCAATGGAGAGAAGGCAATGAAGGAAGTTTCAGTTTTAGACGTGGGAGGAAAACCACAGAGAATTATTCCAGGGAAAACCCACACAATCAGGCAGGGACTGAAAACCCAATCCACATAGTGCCCCTGGTGGGATTTGAACCGGGGTCCCAGAGGTGAAAGGCAAGGCAAGATACCACTACACCAACCTAACCGCCCTGAGCAACGTCACTGCTAGTGCTAATGTTGCGACTATTATCAAGTGAGTTTGAGGGAGACATCACAAGCTACCTCTTGCTCCTGCTCCAGCTCAGCAACTTTGCTGGACAGGGCTCCTTGTTGTCACCCCAAACCCTTACCTCCACAAAGTTCAAAGGTTATCATCCCCTACCTGAGTAACGTCACTGCTGGTGCTAATGTTGCGACTATTATCAAGTGAGTTGAGGGAGTAATCACAAGCTGCCTCTTGCTCCTGTTGGAGCTCGGCAACTTTGGTGGACAGGGCTGCTTGTTGTTTGTCAATCTCCTCCAGATTCTTGTGTACCTCTTCATGAAGGGGCTAGTTTAGAAAAATTAGTAGAAAACATTTTAGTTGATTGCGCAAAGGCTCTTGAAAAATTTCATCATTTCAGTTGATTGAGCAAAGGCTTTTGGAAAATTTCATCATAGTTGATTGAGCAAAGGCTCTTGGAAATTTTCATCATTTTAGTGTTTGTGTCTCAAATGAAAGTTTATAATTTCCTCGACCAAAAGAAAATAGCGATCTAATATTTAAATCAATTTTTTTTACCAGCAAAAAAAACCCCAAGTGATTCATATTTCAAACAGGAGCTCTATCTTGTCTGTAATGTGCCCCCGAGTAACCCACTCTTCCTTTTTGAATTACATTGGAGCAAAGTATGTGAATGCAACTGGGACGGAACACCCTCGAGAGTTTAGGGTAAGGTAATTGAAATGACAGTGATACAAGCTTCCATACAGCGATTTATCACAGGCATTTCAAAGCACTCATTATCTTCCGACAGGTCTGCTACGTTTGGGATATGAGATCCATTTACGGAACACCTTGTAAAGGTTTACAGGGAACTGCAGCACAGTCTGCAGCCAACCATACTGGAACACCTGGGCAAGACCCTTCTCCTAATGATGAATAATGTACTGGGTTTTTTTTCTTCGTGCATTCATGTCCCATCCCAAAGGACGAGGCAACAACGGCCAACACACGAGACACACACTCAAGTCTCAGGTAAACCCACTCTGCCAATCACAGCATCAGATTTTGAGTCTGGTGTGCTAGACCGCTTGGCCATGACACGCTAGAAACATCGTGGACAAAACTTCAAAACCTACATTATTAGGTTGGTGCTGGATGCTGTCCATGGTTTCCAGCAATGCATACTTGGCTTTGTCCAGTAGGTCACCCTGCCTGCTCAGTAAGCTGCAGTTCAGGCTTACATCCAATTCCTTGGACTCCATCTGGGATTTCATCAGGTACATCTAAAACACCAACATTTGAAGAAGGAAAAAAACTGCATCATTCTAGTGATCATTCCACACCTCGTGGATAATTGCGAGATTATTTTCAGTCAAAAAGCAACTATTTCAAAGCTTGCAATAAATAATAACAACAACTGTATTTATATAGCGCCTAACACCTTCAGAAGAAAGCCTCTAAGCGCCCAAGAGTTTTGCATGTTTAATGTGTGCTCCACAGTGGAATGGATAATGGTCTGTTAATCGCCTCCTAACTCTGTTAGCTGCTCGTAGAAATTCAAAGTTACCTGAGCCTTGAGGAAGAGTCCCTCTCCCGACTTAATTTTATCCAACATGGTGACAGCTTGCTGGAACTGACCCTGTTGGAATTTGTACTCTGCTACAGCCACAGTACCATCAGCCTGGTACGTCTGGATCTCACTGACCTAATACAGATCCGGGTTTTGTAAACGAAAGGTACTTTATTGGGGTTTTTTTTTTGCATAAGTAAACAAACTCCCATCCTCTAGCTGTCAATAATTTAAAAACATACAAATGCCTGTGAAACTTTCAAGTTTAGCGGTCAAGTTTCAGAGAAAAAACAAAGAACAATTATTTAAGTATTGCCAGGGATTTTGTGCACATTCACAGCAAGGTTATTTTGATTGTCACAATCAAAATAAGCAACAGTGGTTTGTGAGTCTTCAAATGCTATTTTCTTGACTTTGACAGTATTTCAGATGGAAAGAATTCCCCCAAAGGATGACCAAGAATGCACCCAACCGTTATTATTATTATTATTATTATTAAAAAGATTTATATAGCGCATTTCCAAAATAGACCAATGCGCTTTACAATAAAAATTGAAATTAAATACAATAGAAAGCAAAAAGCACTCACACAAAAAACACAAGAAACAGCACATTAAAAAAGTATATAAAATATTAGCAAAATATAAAACCTACGGGATAAGCCTTGCAAAGAAAAATTAAACCAGCAACATTAAAATTCCTTTGGAAAGAGGAAAGTTTTTAAAAACTTCTTAAAAATTTGTACATTAGGGGCAGTACGAATATTTACAGGTAGACTGTTCCAAAGTCTGGACCCAGACACAGAAAAAGACTTGTCCCCGAAAGATCTTTTAGTGGACGGTATGGCAAGATGTGTGTGATCTTGGGTAGATCTAAGCCCTTGATGACCAGAGTTGTATTTATTCAAAAGCTCTTGTAAATAAACAGGTGAAGTACCATAGACACTATTGTACACATGCACTAAAATCTTAAAATCAATCCTCTGCTGGACTGGCAACCAATGCAACTCACGAAGAAGAGGGGTCGCACTTGTGCGCTTGCTGACCTGGTAAATGAGACGCGTAGCGCGATTTTGCAGTTTCCTCGCAACGTTAAGCCATGTAGTAGTAAGTTGATCCGAGGACTGGTTTTCATGTCAGAGGGCCAATTCTTAAAGCTTTGTCATACCTGAATCAGTTTAGCAGTGTATGGAAAGAATGGCTTCTGCTGCATGGGGACAGCTTGGTTCCTGAAAAGTAACAACAATTATTTAAAACAGTTCTAATAAATATTCGTTTCTATGACACAATTTATTTATAAACAAAACAAAATACATGAAAATAGAATGTAATATGCAAAATTGTTTGTATATGGCTGATAGGTGTGAGATAAGGGTGGAATCTCGACAATAACTCATTTTTAGTTTGTAATCAAATATAAGTTTAACAACTGGCAGATTTTCATTAAGCAATACCTTAAATAAAAGCTGATAACTCTCAAATCTACAAAAAAATAGCTCTGTAAAATTCAAGTCGAAATTTTAGTTTCTAAATGATCAAAAAGATAAGACCTGGCACGTTTAAATATGAATTTGAAAAGCACAAAGTAAAAAGCATCTGAAATTAGAGAATGAAGAAATAACTTATCAGTAATTGTTTGAAAGAATTGGTTAACAGAGGAAAGCTCAAAACCAGAAAGAAAAAAAAACTGAATCAAGTGATTGTTCTGCGGGTGTTTATCCTCTGTCCTGACCTGGCCAGCAGCTGCAGGTGTTCCAGGGCTGCCTGCCAGTACATCACACTCATCTGCTGGAAGGCATTCCACTGTTCCCTGTTCTCATCCCCCTTGCTAATCTTCTTCACTTCCTGCATCTAAAAGCATCAATATAAGAAAGGGCAATTCATCATTTTCTACTCAATGTCAATGTGGGGTGTCGTGGCCGAGCGGATAAGAGCATCGGACTCAAGTTCTGATGGTTAAGTTATCGGTATGTGGGTTCGAATCCCGGTCGTGACACTTGTGTCCTTGAGCAAGGCACTTAACCATAATTGCTTCTCTCCACCCAGGGGTAAAATGGGTACCTGTGAGGGCAGAGATGGTTCGTGTGAATGATTAGCTTGGAGCGCGGTAAATTCGCAGCACCGGCTGTATACTCCCCAGGGAGCTGAGATGGTTTATGGAATGAAATATATGGCCCAGTGACCAGGGGTAATAATGTCAGAAGCGCTTTGATACACCCCTCAGGCTGTGATTAAGCGCTATATAAGAATCGATTATTATTATTACTATTATTAATGTCAGTATTCAGTGTGTACAAAACGAGTTCAGTCTAAATATATTTTGCTGTGAGCAACTGCAGAGTGAAATAATTCCATGCAGTTTTACACCCGCAAAATGTTTCGTTGCTTGGAGACCAGCCAAAAATGGATCTAGTAAAGGTCAAAGTAAAGGTCACAGGCTGATTTGATACTTTCCATATTTACAAATTACAAACTATTTAAAAAAAAAAAAGGGAAAAGAAAGTTTGTTCGGAAGTATTTTTCAAGCTGTTCCATTGAACAACTGTATCTTTAACATAAGCCATGCCTTTGTGTTGATTTTTATGGAGAGTCTCCAAAATGGCATTCAGACGATAAGAACTAGCTTCCTGGACATACCCTTTCTCTGAACGTTCGGCCCAGGCGTATCAGCAAGGACGTCTCCATGCCATGGCTCATCTTGCAGCGCATCACCTCAAGCCCTCTCTGCACGGTCAGGCGAAGCTTAGCTCTCTCATTGGAACTACCCAAGATAAAAACACAGAGGCAGGTTACCAATGTGGTGATAATTACGATCGAGCCAATCAAATTAACCCGAAATCATAAAAAAACTCTGAAATCTGGAAATGCAGGGTGTGATATGTTATTGACTGATTTGGGGGTTATGTTTTTTGGTGTGTTTTTTTTTAAGAGGTGGGGAGATAAGAGCACCTAGCACAATCAAAGTACATTACTTCAAGGGTTGTCTTTTGTATTTATGATAAATGTACCTTTGTTCTTTCTTACCGTCAATATTAATATCGACACTAAAAGCTGGACAGCTCATTTACCTTGCCTTGGCAGTATAGAGACAATACAGGGCGCTATACCAGTCCAGCTGCTGCTGGCTGCACAAGCCACGACGCAGCCCCAATGGAGAGGCCTTGGGTAGGGAGTGAGAAGCTTGACCTCTGGCTTGCAGGTGCTCTTCCTGCGTCTTGGCCACATGTACACAGCAGTACAAAAATGCCTACAGTGATAACAAATAATGTTACACACCACACACGGAATGGACTAGGACAAATTTCACCTCAACATTGTACTCTGCAACAATGCACTCATATATGCATCAAATATTTATGTGATAAAAGTACTCAGCTCTTATACCACACACTTCATTCTACGGGCATCTTAAAAAGAGCTTATTATTAATTCACGACAGATAGGCAGAGCTAAGTTTGAATTATAAGACCCATTATTATAGCACCGTGCAAGGGTTTGCAGCTAACCATGCCACAAATACTGAAGCAGACCACTTCTCTTAACGTCAAGTGTACTGGGTTCTTTTATACAAAATAAGTAAAATATTGCCCCAAATCACTCATTTTCATCATTCAAAGGCATACCTTAAAACAGAAAAAATGATAAATCTGAGTCACCGTGAACACTCTACAAAACATGCAAAAGTCAAGTTCACAATTTTTTTTTTTTTTTTTTCATACATAAAAATTGCGTTAGGGATCTCCTCACATTGCACTGTGGAGATCACCTTACCTCAATGTCCAGCAGCCTGATATTGTCCACCGATGTGTTGTCAAGATGCTGTGTACTGAATAGGAGGCGGGGGAAGATTGGCTGGAGGAAGTGACCAAGGTCGGGTAAGATGCCGTCCAGCTTGAGGTCCCACTGGAGACCCAGCCAGACCAGCCTCTGAAGGCTCTGGGGCTGGGCCTTGACAGACTCTGTTGACAAAGAATCAAGTTATATGGCGCTATTCTTACAGCATGGAGGGGGGGGGGGGGGGAAATGATGCAACTGAAGTATTTTGCACAACACCAATGTTTGACAAAGCACTGTTTAGTCTGTGCTGCACCGCCAGCCAAACGGGGTCACAGGTTGGGAATCATTCGCATCAACAATGTCTACCCACACAGGTACCCGTTCACCCCTGGACGACGAGAAGCAATGACAGACAAGTGACTTGTTCAAGGATACAAGTGTCATGACTAGGACTTGAGCCCGCACTCTGATGACTCGGCCACTACTACTGGAGTCGTCTGGTGCACTACACCGTTCCGTCATGACATGCTTTAGACATTGACCCCCAACCAATCACAATCCAACAATCCATGCAGGGTTTTTTCTTTAATTCTGATGAACCCGAGGACTGCACCTAACGAACTGATCATGAATATTAATTTTGGTTTTTACCCTACACCGATGTGTGTTAGCACTGTATACTCGGTACTTTCCCCCAAGTTCTGTGAAAAAAAATCACAGGCATATTACTCGGGTGGGATTCGAACCCACGACCTTTGCAATCTTTATCCCCCGATGCAAAATTAACATCTACTAAACTGATCATGCTTTACACACTTCCAGGCATACATGTACCGCACCATAGTCGGAGTCAAAAAGTTGGGTACTGAGTTACCATGTTGATGGTGTTTGTTAGAACGAGGAAGGATCACAGTGCTGTCTTCTGATAGCACCCTCACAAAGAGTTACGGATACACTACACACTAGAGGAGTGTCTCAGAAGTCAGATACATTCTAGGGTGTGCCAAAGGAACATTCCTGTGGGCACACGCGCCTGCAATCCACTGTTCCCACCAGAGTGTTCTACTACATCGTATCGTTGTACCTAACAATCCTACATGAGTGAATACGCACACTGATATTTTGAACGTATTGCAGTGAATACTGGCTATGTTTAGATGATTATATACTAAACCAGTCGGGCATGACCGGTGGCTGGGCAGCATCCTGAGGCCCGGCCATGCGTCGGTCCGTTGTCCACCACTTCCCGAAGAAGCAGTCTATTTTATAGCTCTCTATCGCCGTCGAGACTCACTGTTGTTACTAATTATAGGTAAGACCAGCGACTACAACAATAGTTTGAACGTTTCAATGGAGCATACTGGCAGTCCAAAGTACCGGTCCTGAGCACGCGCTGGAACACTAATAATCTGATCCAATGGGAGACTTTTGAACTCTAGGTGGCAGCAGACTTACCAGGTAGTTTTCCCAGTGTTTACGCCATTCTGAGCATGCTCACATTTTCAAGAACAACGGATTTACCTGGTAAGTCTGCTGCCACCTGGAGTCCCCAAAAGTTTCCCATTAGCACGTTTAAGACGCTCCCTGTCGTATTGCCAAACATCAAAGACATTTTTTCAGTTACAGCAAAAATGAGTAACACACCTTGATCGTGTGTAAACACTGACTTGATTAGGCTGGTCAGCTCCCTGCACTTTACATTTAGCAGACTCTCATCCAGGTGGAGGAATGAGGAGGTGGAGTCTATCCCCTTACATCCAAATGCATCGTTAATAAGCTGCTGCTTGCCCTGAAATCAATTGAGAATTATCTATTTTTTTTCTCTTGAATCCTTGTGCGATTTGATCTGGCATCCTTACGATTATGCCGTTCCATTGCGTCGTTGCAACAAGGTCCTAAATCTTGCACACTTTATACAATAATCACTTACAAATCACAATAAGACATTGCGAGTTAGATATGAATAGTCTGGTGCAATTACTTGCTTAGTCACAAAATCACCTGTCTCATCGTTCAAAAGCATTTCTTTTAACGGAAAACTAGCTCAATGCATCTCCTACGGGTTCTGATAATTGTTGGAGCCGGTTTGTGTGAGGCGGGGGCGTGGCCTACAGTGGAATTACATTACACTTACAACCATGATAACTCGACAGAATTAATACACAGATACATGTACATGCACTGAGTACCATGATCTTATTGTACATCTTGTCAGCATGTAGGGAAAGACAGAATAATATTAATAATAATACACAGTTCTTATATGATATTTCAATGTTCTTTGAAATGTATGTTGTGAGACAGAGAGCTTACCTCGTAGGAGCACCATTTGCCACGGCAGTGTTTCAACCAATTGCTTTGCTTCTGCTGCTTCTGCTGCTTCACGATGCTATTCAAAATATGACCTGAAGAGATTTTAAAAACTAAATTTGAAAATTTGAAGACAGAAGGATGGTTGACTGTGTACATGTAGATGATAGCATATTGTAGGCTGACATAGTTTATCTATCATTCAAATCAACAGTGGGTGATACTATAAATGGTCCGACAGTAGGAGGGTTGACTATGTACATGTAGATGATATCATATTGTAAGCTGGCATAGTTAATCAATCATTCAAATCAACAGTGGATGATACTAAATGGTCTGACAGTAGGAGGGTTGACTATGTACATGTACAGTCGACTCTCGTTAATAAAAGCTCGGAAGATACGAGACGCCGGTTAATACGAGGTATTTCACCGGTCCCGAACTGTCCTATGCGTGTTTCAATGTCTTAAAAAACGGAAGATACGAGCACGGTCGTAACGAGAACACGGATAATACAAGGTATTTTTGCGGCCCCATGATGACAAAATGTATTGGTTTTCATACTTTTATAGCGAGATCAGAAAAATATTGTTGCGTAAAAGCTTACCCGTTCAGTCAGCCAAGTTTCTGAAATAAAATGCTCGTTGCCAAACTATTTATCGGATCGGACCGGCTACACGGTTCCGTCCGATCCGAAAATCAGAAACATTACGCTGGTAACTTATGCTTGAAATACTACTTCGCCTACACGCTTAGCGGCTACCAGCGAAAACAACGTTCAGCTTAGGCGCTACGCAGTAACGAATCTGTCACATCATGGTCACATGAACGGCAAGTTTGGCATGACTTTGCTATGATTTTTACTTTGAGTTATACAAAATATTAAATTTCTATGATCATAGTCAACAAAATTGCATTTATCATTGATATTTTTGTGTATAGGATGCTCGTAAGAACTGTACTAGGAAGCCAACCGCTCCGTTCTAGCCTAGACACGTGTGTAGTGCATGCACTATGACGACGTGTGTATACAGTACATGTACATGTACGTGTAAATAGTGCGCTGCGTTTAAGACGAGGTTCGGATAATACGAGGAAAACGGGCCAGTCCGGCGGACCTCGTATTAACGAGAGTCGACTGTAGATAATATCATATTGTAGGCTGACATAGTTTATCTACTATTCAAATCAACAGTGGGTGATACTATAAATGGTCCGACAGTAGGAGGGTTGACTATGTACATGTAGATGATATCATATTAATAATAATAATACACATTTGTAAGGCGCTTAATACGGGTGTTTCTAAGCGCACATCATATTGTAGGCTGACATAGTTTATCTACCATTCAAATCAACAGTGGGTGATACTATAAATGGTCTGACAGTAGGAGGGTTGACTATGTACATGTAGATGATATCATATTGTAGGCTGACATAGTTTATCTACCATTCAAATCAACAGTGGGTGATACTATAAATGGTCTGACAGTAGGAGGGTTGACTATGTTCATGTAGATGATATCATATTGTAGGCTGACAGTTTATCTACCATTCAAATCAACAGTGGATGATACTATAAATGGTCTGACAGTAGGAGGGTTGACTATGTTCATGTAGATGATATCATATTGTAGGCTGACATAGTTTATCTACCATTCAAATCAACAGTGGGTGACACTATAAATGGTCTGACAGTAGGAGGGTTGACTATGTTCATGTAGATGATATCATATTGTAGGCTGACATAGTTTATCTACCATTCAAATCAACAGTGGATGATACTATAAATGGTCTGACAGTAGGAGGGTTGACTATGTTCATGTAGATGATATCATATTGTAGGCTGACATAGTTTATCTACCATTCAAATCAACAGTGGGTGATACTATAAATGGTCTGACAGTAGGAGGGTTGACTATGTTCATGTAGATGATATCATATTGTAGGCTGACATAGTTTATCTACCATTCAAATCAACAGGGGTTAAGACTAAATTATGTTGCAGACGCTTGAATGAGAGCCACTCAATTGCTTCTGAAAGTCACGATCCGAGGTGGGATTCGAACCACTGTCCACTTCTAAGTGTAATGCAGTTAGAGATACCATTAAGCCCAACCTGTTTCCCAAATGACTGTTTTATCCATACGTACAAACTTCACTGAGGCGACACTGAGCCATGCTGTACAGGCGGCTGTTGATGCTACCCTCCTGTCCTCTGGATGTAGTTGTTGTTGACTCCTCGCAAGGTGGAATGCTGACGCTGACGAGGTAGCATGCCGTGACTATGCCAACGACATCTGGCCAGCGAGCAACACCCTATAAATGACATCATCATGAATTAACATCACTGAGTGTACAAGATGAGCAAAAACCTACCATTACAGCATGAAGACTGAAAGAACGTCTAGGCACTTGACTTGTAGCTCACGGTGATCAGTGTGGCTAGAATGTGTGACAACTGTTACTGCAGGGCTCGAAATTAACACTGGACCGCAGGCCCGAGGCCAGTGATTTTAGCATCGGGCCAGTCAACTCACAACCGGACAAGCCGGTGGTCTTGTGTTTTATCAATTGAATAGGCTACCTCATTGTGTAATATTTTTGTGAAAAAATGTTGACTAGGAATCTGATAAATATCTGTCAATTCTCTTCAGTATATCAAAGTACACTACACATTTAAGACAAATGAGAGTAGACTTTCTCTTTGTGCTGGTTCAACTTATTTGGATTCCGGTCTTGGAAAATAAATTCTGGTCCAGAAAACATTTTGAGCTACAAGCCCTTTGGTCTTGTGGATATTTCCACCAAATTCGAACCCTGTACTGATTTAATCAGTTTTACTACCAGTTGGCTTCAGAGGACACCAAAGCATGCAAAACTCTTACACAACACGCAGCAGCAGTTTTTTTTTTTTTGAGTGGCATTCGAGTTTCTGTGCGTGTTTGGCAGCAGTCATGTCAACACCCCAACTTGTGACGAGGCACTGTGGCAGGTTGCGCGTACACGGGCAACTGTTTTCACGGAGTTCCGGTGGTCACAGTTTGGTGGGGCCCCCAGGCAAAGCCAGTAGATGTGAATGCACGCACAAAGTTTTCAGACACACAAACGGGAGTATGTTAAACCCGGATTATTAACCTGCCTGGGATGTTAACACACTCGCACATTCCATTGTGTAGCATGCACAGTCATGCACTCACCATGCAACATTTTGTTTCCCTTTTTTTCCTATGGACCTTATGCATTGACGTCATCCAGCCGCCATCTTAGAGGTAAAACGGTGACGAAACAATGAAAGCGCACAGATTTGTACGCGCGGCGCACAGGATTGGCCAATGAACAACCTCATTTTGACCTCTAGGTGAGGGCGCCCTACTGATATGACGTCATGTGCATAAGGTCTATTGTAGAGTGCCTTGGGCTTGGATCAACGTGAGGCGCTCAATAAATCTTGTGATTATTAATCCCGGATTTCAGACTTTCATCCTTTGGTTGTAGGAATGAGGATTACTAGAGATCGATAGGCTAGCACCATTGTTTACCCCTGTAATCTGCATATATGGGAGGAAGTCTGAGATTCCAGCATATCATGGCCCAATAAAGGTTGTGGGTTACGGCCAAGGGGTTGGCAGATTCCCAGTCACACATTCCATAATTTCTTGGGAAGGGAACATATTTTCTTGAAAGAGAACAACAAATCTATGATTTTATGAGAACGTTTGGGATTGTCTTTAGTTTGCGAGTCAGGGTTTCAGTGCGACAACCATATTCTTAGGAGCAAAAATTCAGATAAATTAACCCTGTCAATGAGTGGAGAAACATTCTGGAAACCCCAGTTGGTTAAACATTGACATTGATACTTACTGTAGCTGTCATTTTGGTGATTAGTGTAGCCAGATGGGTGTAGAGTTGTGCCCTCATCTCTTGGATGACATTCACAGCCAGCTCCTTCTCAAGACTCGGCTGACTGGCTAAGATGTAATCACTTGCTCGTAACATCTCTTCGTCCAGCCTGATCAGAAAACAGTCAATCAAAGTTGTTTTGGGTTGGATTTATTTGTGCAACCCAAACAAAGAAACACTGTGTAACACTACTGTACCTCATTCCAATTTATTATTTGACCATTATAGTTGAGTATAAGGCGTATGGTCCAAACAGAGACAGTTGGGCTTGTTAAGCTTCAACCGTTTGCCAATCTGAAAGCAACTGTTTGGCACGTTGTATCACCTGTCTTAAGATGCACTCTTGGGTTGCTATTGTTGAACTGTGAACAAAAGAACTGATACTTGACTGTGGTTTTACCTAAGAAAGGAGCTTCAGCTGGTCTGGCCACCAATGCAAAGCTGCCGCTAATCTGTTACTAATCCTTTACTAATATCCTCTACATCTATGAACATGGTTGATGTTTGGTGCAATGCCATGTTTCTAGCTTGTATTTTTCAAGTGAGTTGCGTTTGTAAAAAAAAACTCAACAATTTCACGAATAAATTACATATTACGGACACTGCTGTGAAATTGAAACTATGTGCGATGCTTGTGTGTCCCTTTCATTTTTACGCACTGCGCAATATGTACAATGGATAGAGGACACACACAGATGTCCGGCCTAATGCACAGTGCGCGACGCTTAAACGAAGCAAGCGAAGCAATGCACATCAATTTGTGTACAGCGCCTTTCCTAAAAACTGTTCGCACTGCTTTGCATTTATTTTCAGAATTGCCCACTGCGCATCACGCACAACCCAACTCTTCAGCTCTTGAGTTTCCAGGAGCAGCCGCTTTTTTAAAATGCTCTGCTATGAAATGCACCAGAGTTTCACAGCCGCCAAGTAGATAGGTACCAATTTCGTACCCGCCCAAAACAAAAACTACCGACAATACATGCAATAATGATCGCAATGTGTCTCTATTGCTCATGTTGATGACAGCATTGGTGGTGGTGCTGGGGTTAATTGCAGCACTAAGTTCTAGTCTCAGGGGTCGATTTCACAAAACCCTTCCTAACTTAGGACTAGTCCTAGGCAATGCTAGGAGATAGGACTAGTCCTGAGTTAAGACCAGTTACTGGTCCTAACTTCAGATAAGACTAGTCTTATCTCCTTGTGAAATCGACCCCAGGTCATACTTCATCATTTTTTTTTATGATTGAAAGTAAAATGCGTAACAACATTTTGCAAGCACTTTGGAAATAACTAAACGAAGCATGGTCATAAAAAATGTTTGTATGTTTTACTTTTGAAATTCATACTATTAGTCAGAGCTCTTTTAATAGGAGCTATAATCCACAACACTGTTCTGACTCTGGAGGATCAGAAAAGCTGAACGCATTGAAACTTCACACACAAACGATCCTCCCAACCGTTTGGCAAATACTTTTCACCCGTTTCTACTTTCAACGGTTTGGCAACCGTTGATCGGTTGGTCAACCGTTTCTATTTGGACTGTGCGCCTAATCTACATGTGTATTGGGAATGGCCAGGCTGATGATAGCAATCCTACTGTGACCAATGCAAATGAACAACGGCCGTCCCCTCCCCCAAACAAACAGTCTTTAAAACCACCTCATGTCAACATATCATTTACGCATCATAGTTGCGTGATCTACAAGTGTGGCAATGTTGAAGACGACAAGACAAGACAAACAACCAACCAAGAAAAGAGACAAACATTCGGTCACACCACCTGATGTCATCTTACCTTTTGAGAATCGAAGCCGAGTTGCCTACAGGTGTAGTAGGCGTGGCCAGGCTGATGATGACAAGCTTGTTGAGACTGATGAGAAGGTGACTGAACGTACTGATGTGATGGTTAGATTGCTCAGCCTCATTCACATTACCCAATAACGGCTGACAGAGCCGGGAAGTCCGAAAGGGGGAAAAGAAAATAGATTATTAACTTACAAAGGGGGGGGGGGGGTTTTCAAGAAAAGAAATCTACATTGTGTGCTCCCAAGGGAGTTGAGAATGTTCAAGGAATAAGTAGCTTGGGGTTGTACGCTCCCAGGGAGTTTACCAAGTTTAAGGAATGAGCCCTAAGAAGGGACTGTAACTGCTACTGCTGTCATATGATACATGTAAGCTGCGGTGAAGTCTTAAATCATTCTTTTCACTTGTACTCCATACCTGATAAAACTCAATGGTCTGCTCCCACCACTGCGTCTCATGGTCGAACAGTCTGGCCCCCTCTACCTGCTGACACAGTTCCTGCGCTTCCTTCAGCTTACCTAGCACGGTCAAGACTTTCAGCAGTTGCAGGTTCAGCTTCAGGTCATGGGGATAGGATTTCTGACAGATACAGATGTCAAGTCAATGGAAATACATTTAATCTTGAAAACCAGCGTTTTACACGATCTGCATCATGTTTGAAATTACACAAACATCATCTAGGCCGCTGATTATATAACAAGTACATTGATGCACATCTGTAAAGACAGAGCAAGCTCTGTAAAGACAGAGCATGCTCTGTAAAGACAGAGCATGCTCTGTAAAGACAGAGCAATTCCGGCAATAGCCAAATAACTGGCATCCCTGATGTAGCAAATGCATTCAGCAGGTGCTTTTAGGAATTTCGCAACAAGCTAGAAAACTCTAGATATGTCTTCCCTATAACGTGATATCCAGACATAAGATCACATTAATACAAGTATCCAAAATAATAACATCTCACCAGCTTTTGACGCAGGTAGACTTTAAATTCATCAAGCTTCCCACACTTCCTGTACATATACTCCTGTTAAACAACCAGACAAAAATATAAGAGGTATGACAATTATTGGAACAGAATGCAAAAAAAAAAATAAGTTCCATGGCGTGTTGTGGCCAAGCAGTTAGGTGCATCAGACTCAAGCTCTGGTGTTTCTGATTAGCAGAGTGCGGGTTTGAGTTCCGGTCTGATCACTTGTGTCCAGGCACCAACCCATTAATGCTTCTTCATTCAGATGGAACGTTAAAGACATAGGTCTGAAGTTGGTAATGCATGTAAAAGAACCAAATAGCCTTCACTTATCATAAAGAGAAGGGGCTTGCCCTGATGTTTCTGGCACAGTCTGCTTGTAACATGCGCCACCTCACCTTATTGCCTTTCAAGATGTCTCCTTTCAAGATGTTGTGCTATGGTTGCTTCGTCTCATAAAAACTGTGTCTCATTCTTAACAAACTCCACCAGGTTTGAACATTCAGCACCATGAGTGTCATTATCACAATTATAAAATTGTGAGAAATCAGTCAGTGTTACAATGTTACATGTATTACATGTAGGTAATTACTACAAAAAAGTATGTTTTGGGTTTTTTTTACTTTTAAGAGCAAACTTACCATGATGTTATAAATCTTGGAATGTCCAGGGAACAATTTATCTGCCCGCTCTGCCCAGTATCTGTGCCTGTCAGGCTCACACTCCACATGACAGTACAACTCGGCAACTGTGTATAAATGTAAATCAAACAGGACATTGGACATTGATGCAACTCATGGGGGATAGCACAAAGACATAGGCCAATTTCAAAACCTTGGCTATTGGCTTGGGCTCTGGCTTAAGCACTGTCCACCTGTTTGAAGCTCCATACCAAAAGCAAACATGGCTTTTGGCTTGGGCTCTGGCTTAAGCTCTGTCCACCTGTTTGAAGCTCAAAACCCAAAGCAAACATTTTCAAAATAACTGATGGAGACTAAGCTGAAGCCGAAGCCTAAGCTGAAGCCGGAGCCTAAGCTGAAGCCGAAGCCTAAGCTGGAGCCGGAGCCTAAGCTGAAGCTGAAGCCGAAGCCTAAGCTGAAGCCGAAGCCTAAGCTGGAGCCGGAGCCTAAGCTGAAGCCGAAGCCTAAGCTGAAGCCAGAGCCTAAGCTGAAGCCGAAGCCTAAGCTGAAGCCGGAGCCTAAGCTGAAGCCGAAGCCTAAGCTGAAGCCGGAGCCGGAGCCTAAGCTGAAGCCGAAGCCTAAGCTGGAGCCGGAGCCTAAGCTGAAGCTGAAGTCAAAGCCTAAGCTGAAGCCGAAGCCTAAGCTGGAGCCGGAGCCTAAGCTGAAGCCGAAGCCTAAGCTGAAGCCAGAGCCTAAGCTGAAGCCGAAGCCTAAGCTGAAGCCGAAGCCTAAGCTGAAGCCGAAGCCTAAGCTGAAGCCGAAGCCTAAGCTGAAGCTGAAGCCGAAGCCTAAGCTGAAGCTGAAGCCGAAGCCTAAGCTGAAGCCGGAGCCTAAGCTGGAGCCGAAGCCTAAGCTGGAGAAGGAGCCTAAGCTGGAGCCGGAGCCTAAGCTGGAGCCGAAGCTTAAGCTGGAGCCAGAGCCTAAGCTGGAGCCGGAGCCTAAGCTGGAGCCGGAACCAAAGCTGGAGCCGGAGCTTAAGCTGAAACCGGAGCCTAAGCTGAAGCCGAAGCCTTAGCTGGAGCCAAAGCCTAAGCTGAAGCCGGAGCCTAAGCTGGAGCGGGAGCCAAAGCCATAGTTTTGAAAAGAGCCATAATATCCGAGAATGGGCAGAGGTATTCCTCTTGGCCAGAAGATGAGACCTGAATACTCTCGGAAATGTTTACCTTTTAAAACAAGATCTTTCTGTGTCTTATTGAGCTCCAGGCTTCGGCGATAACTCTCAATGGCTTTCTGTACATTCTTCAGGGCTTCATGGATCTCACCAAGTAGTCTGTAAGCTCTCATATCGTTGGGTTTGATGCTAACATAGTTCTGTGCATGATGGAGGGCCGTTTGGTACTCCTTGGCCTGAATGTATACACTCGCAACATGGTACCCCTTTAACTGGATCTGTTGATTGGGGAAAAGCAGACAATAGCCAGGTTATTATGTCTGCCTGTTTGCTGACTGTAATGAGATTCATATAGCTGTTAAGACATTTGAGAACTTTCCTCCATTAATAATATCTTGAACTATTACATTTTGTGGCATGTCATGGCCAGGCGGTTAAGAGCACCACACTCAAGCTCTCAGTCTGGTATTTCTGTTCAGCAGAGTGTGGGTTCGATACCCGGTCTTTACATGTGTGTCCTTAAGCAAGGCACTTTAAAACCATTGTCTTTCAGAAGGAAAGCTGTAAGTCTCATGTGGTTATAAAAACTATCAAAGCACGTAAAAGACCCCAGTACATCGCTAAGAGAAGGGTTCACCCTGGTGTGTCTGGCAGCGCATTTATCTTTAATCAATTGAAGGCTGCACTCAAAAGGAAGAAGATGATGCAATGTACTTAATTTTGAAAGAAGAATTTACTGTTAATTAACAATTATCAAGTAATTGACTAATTTACCTCAGGCCTGGAATTACACAAAGGCTACAAAGGCCATGGCCTCCGTTGCCCCTGGTCTTGGCCTTGGTGACCCTTCAAAAGTTTCCCATAGACTTTCAGGTTTTTACTAATGGAAGTGCCCTTTGCAAAATGAAAATTGCCTTGCCCTCTCAAAGGTGAAATTCCAGGCCTGTGACCTTCAGATTAATAATGGTAGAGCGCCGGCATGTTATTCTAGAGGTCCCAGGTTCAAATCGCACTCTGGTAAACTTGTTATGTTCAATCCTAAATTAATTCTGAATTAGTACAGTCGACTCTCGTTAATACGAGCTCGGAAGATACGAGACGCCGGTTAATACGAGGTATTTCACCGGTCCCGAACTGTCCCATGCGTGATTCTATGTCTTAAAAAACGGAAGATACGAGCACGGTCGTAACGAGAACACGGATATTACGAGGTATTTTTGCGGCCCCGTGATGACAAAATGTATTGTTTTTCATACTTTTATAGCGAGGTCGGAAAAAATATTGTTGCGTAAAATAAAAGCTTACCGTTCAGTCAGCCAAATTTCTGAAATTACATGCGTTTTGCCAAACTATTTTTCGGATCGGACCGGCTACACGGTTCCGTCCGATCCGAAAATTAAAACATTATGCTGGTAACTTATGCTTGAATTACTACTTCGCCTACACGTCTAGCGGCTACCAGCGAAAACAACGTTCAGCATAGGCGCTACGCAGTATCGAATCTGTCACATCATGGTCACATGAACGGCAAGTTTGACATGACTTTGCTATGATTTGTATTTTCAGTTATACAAAATATTAAATTTCTATGATCATAGTCAACAAAATTGCATTTATCATTGATATTTTTGTGTACATGATGCTCGTAAGAACTGTACTAGGAAGCCAACCGCTCCGTTCTAGCCTAGACACGTGTGTAGTGCATGCACTATGACGACGTGTGTATACAGTACATTTACATGTACGTGTAAATAGTGCGCTGCGTTTAAGACGAGGTTCGGATAATACGAGGAAAACGGGCCAGTCCGGCGGACCTCGTATTAACGAGAGTCGACTGTAATAGAATATTCAAGTATGATAAACCATGTCACTTAGGTATTTAAGAACGTTCCTGTGTCTCTGAGCTAAGCTTAGGCGTTTTTTTATATTTTAGGGTCCACGGTATACCGTCGCCAAAATACCGCTGTTATCGGTATTACCGGGAACTTTTCGGATGGCGAAACCCCCCCAAAGAAGTACAACAAACACCACGCATTGAATCGAGGCCAGACAATCATGGTTATTTAACAACAGGTTAGCGCTGAGCTTGACTTTATCTTTTATCAGGACAAATAGATTGACTTGTTTTCAACATAAAACTTATCAAAATAAGCTTACTGTTCGTGCAGCAGCGCTAGGAAATTCCCATGGTTGATAACTTGATCAAAATACCGCGATCTATTTACTGCGATCTATTTTCGTTTGCATGCTGCACGCGCTGTCGGTATCTTGGTGGTACCCGCACAGCCACTTGTGCATTGCTAATGCATGTACTTGTTAACCAGCGCGCCATGATCCTGATCCGATCGTGTAACCAGGAAGTCGCGGAATGTCGGTGTTTATCAGAAGTTTGCCGCTTTTGTCGCTCTTTGTTGCAACTTATACAAGCTGTCGGTAGAGGGCGCACTAAAAATGTAGCTCCCTCTTGAGGTGTTACATGTAGCTCACCCAAATGGCATTGCAAAACGTTGAATGTGCGTTTGCCTGTGTTGCGATCGCCCACTTACTCACAGTGATACAGCCGGGTGCCACCGGGGGCAGGAAAGTGCTAGAAACCGCAAACAATAAACAGTCTGCTCGGGATGGACAATTGGGCTTTGTATTCTCCTCATTTATGGCCTAACAGATAAGTTTTTTTGTTTTTTTTAATGGCTAAAACAGTTCTCGGTATTTTCGGTATTGAACAAATACCGTGACTACTCGGTAATACCGTATAACCGCCTAACTAAGCTTACTCTGAGCGATATTAATTTTATTAAATTTGTTATGGAAATGCCGGCATAATTGGTTTCTTGGGAATATTGTCGTCACAAAGCAAAGAAACCCTGACTAAACAATGCCAAGAAAACAAAGGTTCTCATAGAAAGAACCAGGATTTATTGTTCTCTTTCTTTCGGCCAAGAACCACAGCTGATAATTGGTCTTGGTCCAATGGCCAGAATCTAGGCTGGAATCTTTGTTTAATCAGATTTATCTCCCATCATGCACACCCACTGAGCCCAATACATTTCCAATACATTTCCAATACATTCCAACGCCCGAATATACATTCCAACTGCTACCAAACAATCGGAACCAACAAGGACTGCTACAAATTTAGTTTGAACTACCTAACACTAACAGTAACACTATTAAAGATTTGAACAAACTACCATACAATAATCTTACTTATTACTAAAGATTTGAACAAACTACCATACAATAATCTTACTTATTACTACCATCCAAGATAACAAAATCTTCAAAGCAGCCGCTCTCAATCACATCACCCAGCATAACTAAGCATCTTCATGGCCACACCAAACTTATGTGCCTGACTCCACCAGGAGTGTATACGGGTTACATAGTCACAGTGACTTTCCATCCTGACTAGATCCAGATTAAATATAATTAAGTAAGCAAAAACATAGTGGCAGCCTGAGCCTCTGGTCTGGGACTGGATTAGGGAAATACACAACATGAATGACCCTCAGCAAAAGGGAGATTTCAGAGGACCATGGAGTACACAAGATTGGAACATTAATTAGTTAGTGCTGTTGTAACAGAATTGTAACCGGTCACTTCGGCACCTTGCAAACTCGGCACCTTGCAAAGTAGGCACCCACAAACTCGGCACATGCACAAATACAAATTCGGCACCCCGTCAAAAACAGCAGGTTTACCGCTGCATGGTACATAATAATAATAATAATACAAATTTATATAGCGCCAAATCCATTTACAATAAAATGCTCCTACCTAGGCGCTTGATAATAAAGGTTAAAAATACTAAAAAATAGTTAAACCACTTTAAAAACTTTAAAACCACTTTAAAACCACTTTACATGTAATTGTAAACATGGAGGTTATTTCATTGATAAATGAAATTGATTGATGAAAAATGATTGATAACAAATTGTATCTGGATAAACATAATTGCTACAATCCTGAATTCAAGATCTTTAGACCATGTGAAAGACCCTCATGGAGTATTTTTGAAATCTTACACAAAGTGCGACTAGCTGTGACCTTTACTTTTAAAATTTAAAATGTACTATTAATGTCCATTTGTAAACAAATTATGTTTACTATGCCCCAAAAATAAATGAACTATTTCAAATGGTCCACATTCCCTCCTACAGTACTAGTCAAATAGCATGTCAAAAAGAAGTACCGGTAATCATGGTAGGGGCCCCCCCCCCATATGATCTTTTGACTAAATAATCATGGAGACAGCTTTCTCCATATGATTAAATGTAAATCACCAAATAGGCCTTCTCCGTGTTAGTCGGACTTCACAATCACAGGGACCACAGGCAAAAGGACACCGAAAGGACCACGGGCTTAGTGTTTGCAAATGCCCCTCCATGATGATGATGCTACCCTCTTTTTACGTGAATTTTCCACGTTTGCACCATTGTTTTTATTGTAAATCGAAATATAGAGGAAAGATCAACATCCTTCAAATTGTTTTATTGTCTTACTCTTTAGGTACATCTATGTTACTTTAATTAACCACTTGACCCTTCTTTCGAAAACAGGTAGTGATTGCTTGGTTGGTGGCTTGGTCATTTGGTGCCGAGTTTATTATATTATCAAAATAGGCCGGTGCCGAGTTCGTATGTTGATGGTGCCGACATTCTTGGTGCCGAGTGGGTACCGAGTTGGTTTGCCGAGTTTGTGGGTGCCAAGTTTGCGAGGTGCCGAAGTGTCCGGTATTCAACGGAAGCTACCTCCTCATGAACGTGTTGGTAAAATGTCATACCGAATGTCACGTGTCGGAATTACACGCTGAAAAGAATGAATACTTGAAATGCAAAACCGATGTACGCAAATCGAAGGTTTTTTATACTGAAATTCACAATTACCTCTCGAGGGTTGTCACGCGCCTTCAGTCGAACAGATTCCAGAAGTTTATCAGCCTCTATCTTCTTCCGATTCGTCTGACTCATGTTGAGTTTTTATGGCTTTCACACCGAAAAATCCACCTCATTTGGTATTATGAACATGCGGGGAATTTTAAAATCATGAAATCGTCATGATTGGCTTTCTCCTGCCTTCAGTAAAAGGAATAGAGGGCGGTAGATCGATCGCTACGCGCGTAGAAAGATCCGATGTACACACGATAGCACTGGATGTTCCTGCGTTTCCGAGTAGACCATTGGGAAAAAACATGAGCTGAAGGTTGATTCAAAAGCGGGCGATGACTAGAGCAAGCTAGTCGAAACTTTGAGACCAAATAAGAACTCACTCCGCGGCAGTGAAGTTAATAAAGAGAAGTCCCCTCGATCCGATCCACTATTAAGCTAAAGTAGTAGTCCCGGCCAATGTCCTACCCTTACTAGCTAATAAGCTGGACAGTTCTTCCCAAAGTAGTCTCCCGATTTCCAAAATCTACTCCGCGGCAGTAGAATAAAAAGCAAAACCTAGTTCTCAAAGAACAAATCTACACAGCTAGTAGATATACACATGGTGTTACCGCAAACCGAATAATACAAGAATTGTGTGCACACTCCGTAGGGGGGGGGGGGGGGACCAGAAACTCTGGGGGACAGGAATCGCCTGCCACAACGGCTTCCGTCCTTAGGCCCGTCCAGATTTTGTTCCCCGTCTGAGTGCTTAAAAAAGCGAAGTTCAGCTAATACGGCTTCGCGTTCGCTTCAAGCGAAAAAGCCTTTAAAGCATAATTGTATGGACTATCGGGGTTCTGGTCCTAACCACTGTCGAAGCCATTAACTTCGGACACGACCCGCTGTCAAATCTGCTTCGAACGTCTCGCCGGAAATTATACAAATTACTTGACCGCCTTTTATCAGTCTCCTCCCCCACCCCCCAAACAAATGTCATCAGCCGAGAGTCGTTTCAGTGTAACCACTAACAGAAACCTTGAAATGTTCTCCAAAGACAAAGTATGACTGTGGCTGTGAAGCCTGTGATGTTGATTTTTTTACCTGATACTATATATAGTAAGCTCAATGATAAAGCCGCACATTTCATATCAGAAGGTGGGTAGGCCTACCATATCCAATTGGCTCATTCCAGTAAAATAATTATTTCAATGTCAGTCCCGAGATTGTTTTAATACACAACAAATCACACACTCACAAATTCACAGTTGGGCATATGGTGAACATGTTTTTTGTTTTCAGGTTGGTTTTATGGAGAGTTTATTAAAAAATAAAGCAATCAATCAAAATAGACCCAATTCAACTTAAAACGATGAGACCTACCTCTGCAAAAACAATAATGATGTTTATACCCTGTAAGGATTCTAGCTTAAAAGTTGCATGGCCTGAGTTTTGCCGATTTTATTTTGTATTTATTAATTTATTTTACCGGAACGAATTTTGACAGATGACGCCGTTTCAAAACGAAAAAACATATCAAAACGTTTGCATATTATGCCACGGACAACATAAATGCAAAAAAAAAAATGTGTAGGGCTAGCCTATGGCTAATGGACGTGACCCCTACACCAATAATGTTTAGCTTTTATACAATAATTCATCTTTTAGTTTTTAATTGAGCGTTGGCGGATGTTTTATGTCATACTTTATTTTTATGTTTTCGTGCAATACCAATGAAGCTTGTAACTATACAACTCTAATCTAAATACAAATCTATTTAAAATGTATATCTATTTTCGGGTCAAATCGTCAGCAAGTCGGACCTAGAACCTTTATCCTGAAGAAAATTTGTCCAGTGTTGTGATAAAAGTTAAACAGTAAATTGTGTATATTATGAGCATAAAATTTGTATGACAATTTATGGCTAAGTGTAATGAAAATATAAAATTATAAATGAACAATGGACAGCAGATTGGTACCGACCTCCCCTGTTTCAGTGCGCTTTCATCACAGCCCCTCTGAAACGGAATTTCCCCAAACCACAGGTGGAGAGCTCTTGTTGGAGATCGGATCTTTCTACGCGCGTAAATGTCTACGCGTATCGTTACGAAAGAGGGCGCCTTTTTCTCTTGCCACTTTTGTTTATACTCTGCTTGTTGTGATCTGCTGTCAAATAAAACTAAGGACAGAATGCGCGAACAATTCCCAATGCGCCACATAAAAGCCTTGCACCTAGTGAATTTATTTATTGCAAACGCAAGAACCAAACTTGACTGAAAATGCTTTATTTTGTTAATACTTTCAGTCGATTGTTCCCACAGAAATTTGACATAAAGGTCATCACCTGGCCTCTAATAAAATCGATACAATGTCAATATTTAAAAAAACATACAAAATATTCGGGGAGCAAAAAAGGTACCTCCCTCCATGCTCTAAACACACGAGGTAGGTTGTCAAATCCGGTAAAGTAAATGTTAATTATTATAGTCCCTTAATTCTGAACTAAGCACACCCCCCCCGCACCCCCGCACCCCCCCCCCCCCCCCGCTTAGCCTGTATCCAGTACCCTGTGACACCTGTATCACTTAATGTACCATTTCCCAGCCAATCCCTTTCCCTTCTTACGTCATCCATATCAAATCGAAAGTGTGATAAAGAAATAACTTCAGCTTGCTTCAGGTTTCGAAAATGTTTTTTTTTCCCCAGTCAGGGCAATCACCCTTTAAAGTAATCAAATCCAGATCACCACCAAATACACGTTGTGTTATGAAATAACCACAGACTAGTGCACTGGTATCCGATATACGCGCGTTTTCCGAATTACTTAAAAATCGGGACCAGTTTTTCCTAAAGACGTCAAATACATTTGCTCATGCGTACTTAGACGAAAATGGCTGTCGCCCCCTGCATAAACATTGAGGATCGTCGAGAAAATGGCCAGATTTTTTACTTTTGATGAAGACAAGGGTAAGATATTCATTGTTTTAGCATAGTTTCTGATGTGCTTCGACGTATCCCAGTTGTTCTTGAAGTTGTTATTCCCTAAATGCAGGCAAACGCTTTAGTTTTGAAAAGTGAAACGTGTCAGTTTTCACTCTTACCGCAGTCCATCCCGCACGTAGACCGACTGCACACTCGTCGGTACACACGGACCAATTTTTGTTCCCAGCTGGCCCCCGGGCCTTGTCGGAAGTTCGTACAGACTAGTTTTCAATGTTATAAATAAATTAATGACTGGTGTTCATTTTGTTGTTTAAGCTAATGTGTGTTCCTTAAAGAACGTTCATGATCATTATGATTTTATTGACACTGTTTTATCATTTCTTTAACAATTTTGATTTTAAAAACTCCAAATGTTTTTTTGAACACTGAAGAAAGGACAAGTCCAATGTCAATGAAATACGATAGTTTATGGATGTTTGTAATCTATTCTAAGACCCATTTCCGCAATTCTTTTGGTAAGACTACTATTGTAGGTATATAGGCCCAATTGTTTGTCTTTTAGTTTTACCATCTAATTATGGCATGAATGTCAAATAATGAAAATAGGTGAATGTGAGGCTTAATTTAACAATTTTTGGATTGAATGTAATTGAAGGCTGATTTCTTATATTAATTAACATGCATGTAATTTGTGTCTGTCATCTGACAGTGACAGTGAATGAGTGATATCAAATTAGGGCCTACAAAGTTGCAAAGTGTATCACCACAACTGGTTTTTGGGACTTTGAGATCTTTTCTAAGTTCTAGTTCGTAATTCTCTCTCTCTCTTTTTTTTATTTTTTATTTTTTTTTTTGGGGGGGGGGTTGGGGTGGGGGAAGGGGAAATTCCATTCTTCAGTAGTACCTGAAGTCTGAGGACCATGGATGGATCTACCCTTCATCAGTTGTCATATAGTACAGTCATCACTTTTTCATATTACGTCCGTAACACAAAACTGGTGGTAAAATAATATAGTACATTAGTAATGTCTAATGATCACGATCCTAGCCATCCAGTCTTGCGGACTTGTACACAGGCTACGGGACGAAGACAAAATCAACTCAAAAAGGGTCTTTTAAATTGAGCACAATGAGAATGGGTTTCAAGGTCCACAGAATCAATTAATCAACTGTTGAATCCCTGTGAAAACAGAACAGGTTGCACAGGTTGCGTTCGCGGTACAAAGTTGTCGCTGCAGATTTCATAGCGGGGTCCTCCAGTAGACTCCTGACTGGGTGCCACATGTGACTTTCCCATGCAGGTCATTTCCTCTGCACACATTTCTTATTTTGTGACAGGTGTGTTCAAGGGGGCTTTGTCAAATTGCATTTTCAGAAAAGAAGTTGACTTGCATGGTTTTTATTGTACCAATCGGTATCAAGGTTTTAGCCATGATTTGGTAAAAGGGTGTCAAAATTTGCTGGAAATTTAAAAACTGGGTGTCCAAATTGATAACTTACAATAAATTTACATGTAAATGACAGATAAAACAGGGTGTTCAAGTTTAAAACAGGGTGTCTAAAAGACGCCCAGACACCTATCTGGCTAACACTATGATCATACAAATACTAAAGTTTTCCTAAAGTCAGACCAATCATGGCATACATTAAGTCCTGCATGCATTAACTGTATCTTCTTTATTTACAAATAGATTTGTGTCTAGACTAGTTCCTGTACTTATTCACAGTCCCATTTAATTTAAGATTATAAAACTGCCTGTCTAAACTTAGGTTTTGAAACTAAACATATTTGATTGTTTTGAAACTATATCCAAACTGCAATGAGTTTTGAAACTGAAATTACATGGGACTCGATGTGAGAGTTTAGGTTTGTGCAATTGAGAGATTTCCAACATTACAGGGCTTCTTGCATATTATAAAAGTCTAAAACGGATTCAATGTGAAAGGGGCCATGACCAGTGGGTCTTAGTGCCAAGGCCCATGACCTATGGATCTTAGTGTTACTAGATATTACTAGTCATTGGGACAGCATATCATGCTCAGGAAACAGTTTCATCCAGGAATGTTGCAAAGCAAAGTATTTAGACTGAACTTGTTTTGTACATGCATGCTGAATGCTAATATTGAGCAGCAAATAATAATTTTTGAATAGCAACCGAGACATTCTGCGTAACTTTTGCCGTGCTATACAGGGGAAATCATCCAGTGCTGCTTGTTTTGATCACTGATAATAATTATATATTCTACATGGGTTCAATGACCCTGGGTTCAAAGGAAACATTTGGGTTACATTAAATGCAAGCAGGAAACCTTTTTCTTTAAGACATTTGGCAATAACATGCAATCTGTGAAGCAGTTTTATGACTAAAAATCCACCCCCCCCCAAACTAAACAAAACAAAACAAATTTCCCAGACCTTTTTCTGGAACTCTCTGCCGTAGATTGTATACTGGCCTCGAAATATCACAACTGAAGAAATACGTATCTCTCCTAAGAAATAGGACTTCAAAGGGAACATTTTAGGGGGCCATTCAGAATAGTCAATGTTAAAAAATGTTGAAATTGTTTTGACCCACCCACCCACCCCAAATTTCAATTTTTAAATATTGAATGGCTTCATAATATATAATCTATACACTGAAGTTAGAACAAAGTAAATGCCTAAAATGAACCAGATATTTTAGACCAAAGGTCTCCAACATCAGTAGTTTTGAAATGTTTTTTTTTTCAGGCATAAACAAACAACTTTGTAGTTTAATCAGGAGTTGAATTGACAATCTTGGCCAGCTGGGTACTCATTCTTCTTCTTTTTCGTTTGTTAATTTATATTTTATATACTTTTTTTTTTTAAATAAAAACTCTTTTTCGATTTTCAGTTATTTCTTGTGACCCACCCACCCACAATTTCGGAAAAAAAAATCAATTTTTAAAAAACATTGACTATTCTGAATGGCCGGCCCCTTAATGAGGGACAAGTGTACAAGATCAAGTCCGCTGTGAACAGTGTATTTGGGGATATTTTTTACATTTAAAAGCAGTTACATGTACTATGTAACAATGTCTTACAACTCCTCAGCTCTGGTTTCCGCCTTGTAGTATGTCCTAGAAACTGAATTTACTGTAAATAATTTGTGGTACATGTACTTGTTTTTTTCCTCATTTGTTTTCTTTTCAAAATCACACACTTTTTTCCTTAAAGAACCATAGAGCAAGGAAACAGTCCAAGGAACCAGCTGTGGAATTGTATAGTGTGTATTACATTGTGTACAAACGTTGTTCTATGTTTACTAACCAGAAAGCTTCACTGTGCATTCATGTACATAAGTTTACACATGTCGGACAAATTTACATGTAATCCATGTTTGAAGTGTTCAGAAAGGATTAAGCACTTTTTACAAGTTGCTTTAGCTGTGGATCTCTCCCCACATGGATTAAGCACACTTTCAAAGTGAATACATAAACTCTTTGTTAATCCCTAACCACAAAAAATAGTAACCCCTGGGAGCAGTGAACCCAAATCCCCACGCTGGCTTAAAAATCAGTTTTGGCTGATTTTAATAGTAGGTTCCGTTTCATGCTTCATAAGTACAGTAGTAGCATGGGTACAGGCATACTGTAGTTTTGGTTGAGGAAACTGCCAAAAAAACACAAACAATAAACAGACTGCTCGGTTGGGACAACTGGGCTTTGTATTCTCCTCATTTATGGCCTAACAAATAAGCTTAAAAAATTTTTTTTTAAAAAGGCTACGGCACATGCGTTTATGGTTTTGTTTTAATATCGGGTTATTGAAATTGAAAACCAAGCGCGACGGTATTTCAGTATTTCTAAAACAGCCCTCGGTATTTTCGGTTTTGTATTGAAAACATACTGTGACTACTCGGTTAATAGGCCCTACCGAATAACCGCCCAAGCTTACTCTACACTGATTATTTTTCAATATTGATGTCAATATAAGGTTCAAGTGTTGTTTATTATTATTGGGTTTTTATGAAGAACTGTCATCATCATAAATATCAGGAAATATCAGCCACATTAAAAAAAAAGCCCTCTAAAAGAGATAGGCAAAAAAAAAACTCGTTATGAATTGAGTGTGCACACTACATATGCAGGTACGCAGGTCTTTTCAATTATCATGCAGTTGATTTCAAATACAGGCAGTTGGAACATCAAACTTCAGTCTAATGAAAAGCCCAAGTAATATTTTTTAATCACTTCTGGTTGAGTTTGCCATCAACAACCAGAATTCAACATATGGTTGGTGAACTGGTGTACTGGTGTACATGATTCTACAAATTTAATTGGACACCGCAAGTGGAAAATATTTGGACCATACTGTGGAAATGTGTATGATGAGTGTATTGTGCACTGCATGTATGACCTTATGGTTGCATTATGATGATGTTCACTATAGTACAAACTACATACATGTACTCAGTGCTAAAGTACGAGCTCCATATGGTTCACTGCTTGCTGCTTATGTTGAAAATCTAGTCTGTGAAAAAAGGGAAATTCAGTACAATACATAAGTGCAGCATGTCGCATTGTTTACTGTAATGCATTTAACCATTTCCAAAGGACTATTGTATACAAATTTGCGTTGTATACTGCAGGCCAAGCAACAAGTATACTGTGTGAAATGGTGTTTGACATAAACAATTAGGCCTATGTCTGGCTGAAATAAATGAACAGGTAATATTAAGTACATGGTAAGTTCACTGGTTCTCATAATGTGGTAACCTGATATTTTACTCATCTAGATAAATGCACTTCCTGTAACCAATCCTTGTGTTTCTGAAATCTCATTCAGCAAAGAGCCTTCATCAGAAACATCAGAAAAGAAAGCGCCATGAAAAAAGCTCAGGGTTTTGTCTATTGTGGTTAAAAGGATAACAAATCGAGTTGAATCTACGTGTAAGTTGCTTTGTAATTAAAATGATTATTTTTGTACACAAAAGAGGCTTTAATCTGAATCATACATAATTGTAAACACATGTTGTATAGATTTTCCTTGTCATTTTCAATAAGTTAATTAGTTAAATAATTAATTGTTTGTTTATTTTTTTTAATTTTTCAATTTGTATTTTTATTTAGTTATTTATTTATTCCTTTTAAAATCTATGTTATACTATAATAATAATAATATTCATAATTATCATTATTATTATTTTGTTGGGGGGGGGTCTTGTTAGAATATTTCTGGTCTGATAAAAGTTTTGAACTACAGGCCCTGTGGTCTTGTATTTGATTTCTTGAAGGAAAATCAAGCCTTAAAATTGTTTATATTATATGAAAATAAAGGATAGAAACTGGGTGTTCAAATTGAGAAAACAGTGTGCAGGAGACACCATGATACACCAATGGCAACCACTGCTTGTGAGTAGGAACAGAAGTTGTGTACATTGTAGTTGAGCATCAAAGATGGCAACTGATATGCCGTGCTTAGTGCTTAGCAGAATTCTAGTAGAGGTTGGAGCAGTGGGAGAGCTGTCATCTGTGGAGGAAGTGCCCACTTCCTGGAGCTGTAGGTCAGAGACAATAAAGTAAACACAGAGCACCACCAATTGAAATGGCTATCACTTGGTGGTACTGCCCTTATGCACACAATACCCAGGAATGCTAGTGTCAGCAATGGCATCTGATCACAATGGAAAGTTTACCCAGAGTAAAACACTTGCTTTTAAGCTCCTTTGTCCTGAAGCTTGAGAAGTCTTCCCAATTATGTCATTGTTTATTTTCCCAGCTCCTTGGTTGAGCATGCAATTTTAAAGCTGTGGAGGAAATTGTTGGGAAGAGTTCAAGTATAGTTCACAGTGAGGCAGACTGAAAATTACGGGTAATTAATAGTGCAAGAGTAGGTTAATGGAGTGTAATTACTAATTAATTAGTCACCGGCCTGTTTCTTTGCAAAGGTGCAGTACACAACATGTACAATGTACATTAGGGATATTACATACTATTCTCTATCATAGATGAGATTGGCTCACTGCCTTTCAATATGTAGACCCATGTTTGAATCCTGCTGCCGACTGGAGTCTCACATGGAGGCAAAATGTTCAGTCCCCACCCAATGTTCAGTCCTTACCCAAGGTGTTTTCCTTTTCAAGTTTTTGTTTTGCTACAGTAGGTGCAAAATTAAATATAAACTGTTTCTCAAATTAAATGTGTGTTGCATGGTATAGACAGGTACATGTAATTCGTGAAATATTTCCACTGGAACGAACAAGTTACTCATCAGTAACAATAAAATAATTTATTGAACCCCAAAAATGGAAGCACTTATTGAAGTATTACACAGCCTGCATGCACGTGTACATGGACACTACAAAAACACGGTAGTACAGTGGAGTTAGAATTATGTAGGTCTACATGTGTATGTCCAGACCAAAATTAAAAAATAAAAACTTCAAAACGTTTGCATAAGAGTGATTTCTGCCATTCTTTTGAGTGATTCACAAGTTTTTATTTGCCCTTGGGAGGAAATACAATGTAACTTGCTGCTTCCCCCTTTGCGTAGGTAGCTTTGAGAAATGATGGCCGCTGTTCCAAACCATATGTGCCAAATACATGAATCGAACAAGTCAATAAAAGGTTTTGTACGTGCTACAACTGTTCGTTACATTGAAGTGTAGACTCTCACTGGGGCTGGTTTTTTTTCCAAGCCTTTAGTAAAAATCATTCTCTGTGATGGCAGATGGTCATTAGATTAGGAGAAAACCCTAAAATTTGTGTAGAATCCTTGCATGATGGCAGAAGCCCATCAAGCTCCTTCATCATTGAAGTCAAATGAAGACATCATTGGCTGAGAGTTGTACTTGGAGCAAAGTGTATGCGTTTCCATTGTTTGACATTTATGATGGCAGCCGATGCAAGGTGTTTACAGTGACTAGCCAGGAGAACCAGTTAACTTCTTGTTGCACTACTCCGCCAGCTTTCTCACTGGTGCATCTTGATGAAATAGTTGTTGCTTTGAAAGTTCATGCAGTTTGTTTGTGTCATTCGTTAGTCTTTTAGCACTACAATCTTCTTTGTTCTATCTATCATATTAACACAGCCGGCTACCTCTTTGGTGCATATTGGTCATTTGTACAGGACTCAATTGAATCTGAATGTATACATGAACAATCTGTGCATGCAGAAGCTTTCATTCTACAAAAGACGGTGAACGATTTCCCTTGTAAGGCAGAGCATATGCTATACATCATGCCTCTCAATTGCTACTCAAAATTCATAACTTGCTACTCAATTCAGTCATGTCGGTGTGCTCAAAACATATTCAGTCTAAATATTTTGCTGTGCAAACTCGCTGGATGAAATCATTCCATGCACGTGCAGTGTGTGTAGCAGTAGATTTTATGCAAAGAACTTGCCAGCTGAACCACTATGGGCATACATTTGACTTGTCCTTAGAAGTTTTAACCAGCATCGCCACAGACCACTGTTTAGGGAGACTGCTTAGCTATACAAATCTCTAGATCCTTACTTAAGCTGTTCAGGTCTTCAGATCTTCCTCCATATATCAGTGATCATCAAAGGATCTGGTTTCCGGCCCGGTTAATTTTTGCTTTCCTGATCTGCACTTGTAATTAGACGTTTGAAGAGTAAAAGATGAGCTTTATCCCCTTTTGCAAACTTCTAGCTGGGAATGTGCCATTTAAATGACAGTTGGATTGGATGATGGATGAACCACTTAAAAATCTAGGAATTAATTTTTATTTTACTGGCAAGATTTCATCAGAGTGATTTTTGCCCCCGAGACATGACTCAAAACTTTTAAAAAGGTTTTCAAACATCAATTTTTTTATCTGGGTGCAAAGTTTCTAGCAAAATATACAGAATTTGTCCAAAGTTGTTGTTAATTGGGAGAACATCAAGTTCAAATACAGGCTGTGAATCAACACAGAGGCCGTGGCCTCTGTTGCCCTGGTCTTGGGGGCCCCTTCAAACTTTGTCCATAGACATTTTCCAATGAAAGTGCCCCTAAAAAGTGCACTAAAAATTTGCTGGCATTGTAGAACTTTGAAGTCTAAACTAGGGGTAAATTAAATCAATTGTCGAAAGAATGGTTTCACGATAAAGCTAAAAAATGTAAACAATTTTGTCTTTTGGGAAAAAAAATATTAAAAAAAAAATAAAAATAAAATAAAAAGGATATAATGGCTTCAGATAAGAATGTGGGTGGGGACAATTCACTGTTGTTGTTTTGTTTTACTAGGCCTAAAAGTTCATGTTTTAACCTAGAACTGCGAATAGTCAACTTAAAAGATAGAGCAAGCTGTTTGTTCAGATGAATCATTGGGGATACATGTACGTTCACAACCGTATGGTATGTGACTCATATTTCTACCTCTAGTCCACTGGGGATCAGTGGGTAGAAATAGAATACAAGTTTGTTAAGTTGTACAGTACTTTAAATATTTTGGTGAAGTTTGCAGGGGTGACGTTTTGGATTCCAGTTTCGGAATGCTTTTTGTTATGATGAGCTCATGAAAAATTTAATCAAATTGAATCTTTGTTTACTTATAATGTACATGTACCTTTGAACAGTGGCATAGCCAAGGGGGACCTGGGGGGGGGGGGCACATGCCCCCCAGATTTCCAGTGCCCCCTCCTGGTGCCCCCCTCCCATTATTTATGCTTATTAAGCTGTTGTGTATGCACATGTAGGTGTAGTAGTAGGTGTAGTAGTAAACATTTTTATTTAATGGGGTTACTAAAAAAGTTGCAAGGCCTTCATTTCAACAAATACCACCTCCTGAAATTTGGGTCCTATTGTGTGTACATGTTGTTTCAGAAACTTTTTGTCAGCAATGACCCTCTAGGATTGTAGTGCTTACAGTTCTGTGAAACTAGAACCTGATCGCCAGTGCTGCATATTTTAAAATCTCTCAGTGAACCGTGGGTGAACTGATCATGTGCATGGTACATGTAATCCCCATGGTGAGGTCCGCATTCGGTAACTTTGTATTGCCGGGTGGCCATGATGTACTTTTTTTTGGACTACAGGAAGCACCCCAGAGTGCTGCCTGTATCAGGTCCATGACCTCTCCTGTGGTGCTGCACCTCATGAAGTGTAATTTCAGCTGTATGCTGATTGTGAAACTGAAGTCCTGCAAACTTTTCCAAAAAGTGTCGCGAAAGCAGTGGACATTTCTTTTGGGCTCTGCATGTGACTGTCACTGTGTACTGAGTATGGCTGTGATGTCCCTGGTAATGGCTACGGCTGCATCGCTGTAAAGTTGTATCATTCAACGTTTCCCTGTAGCCAACAACGGCCGTAGCCAAAGTCGCTTGATTCAGACATGGCCGGCCCTATTAAGCATACAGTATTGGGTATAATGTTTCGTTTTCAGCAGTGTGGTGTCACATCCGAAGTGGGCTCGGTACTGTTACATTATGAAAAATGTCGCTCAAGGAGTATTAATCCACGCTCAAGGTCAAACTGCTCAAGTGAAATGTGCACTAAGGCAGACGAAGCACCACCAACTCCCGCCACCACCAACTCCTGTGGTGTGCTTGTGTCTGCTTAAACATCAGTGTGCATTCCGCTATGCACTGAATCGTCTTCCTAAGGGCATGATATTTGAAAATTCTAAGAAGAGATTCTCAATGAGATTAAAGAGTTGGGCGCGCCATTTGTGACCCCCGTCTTTCTTACTCCCACACGCAGTCTGGGATGTTTTTGTTTTTGTTTTGATGTTGGTTTGCACTCTGGTTCAACGTCGGCGATCTTGGAATACTCTTCTTCTGTATCAGCCAGCACCCAATTACATGAAGCTCCTAAGCACAGAAACATTTTTCAGCACAGAAAAAAACTTGCTTAGCAGTATGCAAGTGACCAGCCATAAATACCATATAGTGTAGTACAGTTTTATAGTGAGGCCGAGTAAAAAAACAAACATGTTTAGCGTCCCGCCCACCTCCTTTTTGGCCGCCGCCTCCTTCTTTTTTTATTTTTTTATTATTTTTTTTTACCATAAAAAAAGGGGGGAAAAAAGAAAGAAAAAAAGACTAAAATGATACAAATCATTTGTTTTGTGCTTTTTTAGTGTACTGATACAATAAAATAGCACAAAATCTGTGAATAAATATACCTTGGCCAGCCATATTTAGCATGGCGGCCATCTTGGAAAAAATAGCAAAAGATTGGAAAATAGTAAATAGTAGCGCCCTGTCTCCTCCTCTTTTTGAAAAAGTCCGGACATGTTCAATGTTTTGTCCAACATGTTTCTTTTATGTATTGTGTGTTTGAACAGTAGAAAAACAACGGATATTTGAAATTTAAAAAAGAATGGCGGCCATCTTGAAAATAAAAAATAAAAAATAAAAAGCCCCTCCTCCTTCCTTTTTTTTAGAAACCGGACGCTAAACATGTTATTTTTTTAACTCGGCCTTACTGGTTCGCTGCTGATTTATTTGCTGATCGTTTTCTGCCAAACAGCTTTATAATATTGTCATCTACCACTGCCACAGTGACCAAATAACCTTCCTCCATGAAACAACTAAGGCAGTGATCAAATTGTCTGCTCCGGCAATGGCTATGGCTAGATCGCTGAAAAGGCCTATTCTCCAACATTGCGGCTGCAGCTAGAGGCCATAGCCATAGCCATAGCATAGCCATAGCCAAAGTCGCTTGATTTGTATATTATATATGGCTTTATTGTCGTCTGCCACTGTCACCTCCCTGTCACGTGGATGGAATTGACACTGATGAAAATACCATGACAGTTTTTGCTGTTTTCTCAACAAGTAGACACTGTGTTCAGCTTAAACTTTCACAGGTGACTTTTATTGTCTTTCTGGATACATTTGACTATAAATCAGCATTATGTTGACAGAAACCTATCTAATGACCCTACCGTTTAATGCAGTCTGGATGTTATACTGAATAAATAAATGTCATCTCATCTGATTCATGCGATTACTGGACCCAATTTCAAAAATCTGTAAAACAGGAAATTCTGTGTAGCCAATTCATAATGGTACGCAAAACAAAAGTTGAGGCATACCAGTCACACCAATTTGTTGTCCAAAGGTTTGTGCTTGCACATCTCACTTAGTCATAAACATCAATAATGTAATTCATCTTTGTGGATTACCGAGGCAGAAATGACTTTACCACTTGTTATAAGTCATTATAGTTTCAAATGCTTGCCTGTACTTTTGCCTCGTGATACTTTACCTCAAAAAGACTTCGCTCAGTTATTGTTTAATAGCTTTTCAGGTGACATTTTAAAATATGAACAACTTGTATTCTAAACACACTGGCTTGAATTCACTCATCTGATAGGCTGACTTTATGGATCCATAGCATTGGGTGATTCTGAGGAAGGTTAAATATTAAGATAACGACTTGATTGCTTTACTATTATCAGATTTGAGAAGTCGAAGTGGGACATGACCATTGTATAAATGAGCTACAACTGTACGAGTATATATCTGCATTTCTTATGACTTGATCCTACGCATGACAGTGTTATGAATCGTGGCTCTTCCCGCGTCTAGTCTAGCCGCCTCCACAGTGAAATAGAAACTGGCCTTTTGAGTTGAAATGCCCGCATAACGGGGAAAAAAGATCTGCTTGCACCATAAACACCTACATAAGTGGGCTGTTAACCACAATGCTCTAGCAAACTGCATTCAGACTGGAATTAAATCCTGTCCCAGAGTGTATTTGAATGTCAGAGATTGCTCCCCCAGAAAGTTGAGCACTCTTTTTTTTCTTCTTCTTCTTTTCTCCTTGTGAACAGTTTGCCCTGTAGGCCGAACAAAATAATCTTGGACGTGATTTATCAAACATTAAGATTAAATATGGCCTGTACTGCCTGTACTGTGCTTGTTGTAGTAGCTGTCTTTTAAGTGTAAACACATCACAGATAACTTCAATTTGACTTTTTCCTTAGGTGTATTCCTCTATTCCTTGGATTAACGCATGCACATGTAGGAAAGCGGAAAGCGGTGCATGTATTTTGACCATGAGTACCTAAAAATGGAGTCCAAGTACTATTTCTGTCAAGTATTGAGTATACTACATGTATAACTTTGAGTACAGATTATTTCTCAGTCGAGTAATAAGTATGGACTTTGGAGTACTAGTATGTTGCTAGTATGAGTACAATCAAAACGATACTCGAGTAGTACTCAAGTACTGAGTACTGAGTAATACTACACTGTTCACTATCTTCCACTGTGGTTTTCTAACTATGCCAGCCAGCAATGTGATGCAGTGTTTATACAGATTTGCTTTACATTTGTACACTCAGGGTTCTCCCCATGCACAAGCTAGCGGATCAGGTTGTGTGCCGATACGTGCACATTTTGGCCGATGCACAAACAAACAAAAAATAATAATAATAATAAATAAAAACTAGACATATTGCATTTGTGCACAAATGCCGAGCTATTTCGCCATAACTTTTTCAAAAAATCATAAAAAATCATGTGATGATGTCATCATGACGTCATTTCAGAATTTACAAGAACTTGCCAATATCCAACAACCTACCAAGTTTCAACATGATCGCACTAACACTTAGGGAGATATACATGTATACAACATTAAAAAAGGCACCTTTAATGCCGCGTCACGTGACCCCCGATGACGTCATCGATCTGAAATTTCACACATATGATGGCTGCCTGACGATCAACATGTATGTAAATTTTGAAGTGATTACACAAAACTTCTCCACACACATCTTCAAAAAGTCCATTTTGATCAGTTTTCAACCTGCCGCTAGAGGGCGCTCTTGTGTATTGTGACGTCATCGGTAATTTTTTTTAATTACCCACCCTTGCCAGACAATAACATCGTTGAAAGCAACTTCATAACTATTTACACTTTTTAATAACGAGGCACTTCCTGTTTCGACCGGAAGTAGAGGTCATGTGAGGTCACGCACACTGAATAAAATGAAGACCTAATATATCCCTATACAATCCCGCAAACAGAAACCTACGGTCTCTTGTGGCTGATTTGTTACAGATTTTCAAATATTTAAAATATAAACCTTTAAGATGACGTCACGTGACAGGTGATGACGTCATCATGACATCATTGTTTGAGGGGCATTATTGCACCAATGCCTTTCATCACTGAAAGTTTCATTGCAATTGCTCTTTAGGAACTAGGCAAAAACCCGCATAGAACGAACGTGCGTTATCTCAATGGCTTTTATTACTGAAACAGACAAATAAAAAAAAATAAAAAAAACTTTAACGAAAACAAGAGCTGTTTCGCTGCGCTTTGCTGCGAAACAGCTAAATATCATTACTACTATTTTTGTAAAAGTAGTTTTACAAAAAACATCAGGAGAAAACTATATTTAGAGTGCTCCAGATTGCACAGTAGGGCTTTTAAAACCAAGATAAACACCAAGTAGAAAACATTTTGAAGACCTTGTTTCAATTCAGCGTACTTCGGCCAAACATAACAAAAATTGGTTCCAGATCGAACCCACAGTTTTGAAAAACCCTGGAGAGAACCCTGTGTACACTTATTTTCTCGGGGGGTCAAGAAACCTGTCTTTGGCAAGAAACCTTTCTTGAAATGTTGACCAATTTAAGAATTTATTCAGCATTAACAAAAACTTTTAAAATGAATGTAAATCTCCGCTACCGCAAAATGATCAAAATTGGATTGAAGTCAACATCTTAATTACAATGTAGCCTAAGCCCTCAATACGTACATCTTGTGACAGACATTACCAAGGTCATTCTCTTGCATGTATGTCGTGCTCATTTGCATCACTTACCACCATCTGGCTGTAACGACCGTACTTCTTACATATGTACAATGTAGGAAATGCATTGTAGGCACAATGAATGCGTACATCTATGTATGTTGTTCTTTGGCTCATTGGTAGACTAAACATCAATATTAGAGAGCAGGCATGTCATTTAATTGCAGCTTTAAAACTTGTCGAGAAAATATTTTGAAAAATACCCCCACATCAAACATTCTCAAGACGTTTCATTGATGTAACGATTGCATCTTGGATGGAGAATAAGATTTAGGTCTGAGTCCTTGTGCTGCGAGGGGTGCCCCGAGGAGGGAAATGAAACAATGCTTCGAGCAACAAATAAAGAGGCACCAAGGCAATGGCCAGCTAGTGCATAGATTGGTTGTTTTCAATTCAGCATGCTTGACACTACAGCCAAACTGGCAAACTAGTGGTCCACTATGCCCCCATAGTTTGACAAATCCTGGAGGTCGGGAACTCTGACTGAAAAATACCTCTGTTGCCTCTGTGAAGTACATGTCTGCTCAAAAGAAAACAAACACTCATAAATAGCGTACTGTATACATGAATTCATATTCATGACTCTGAACTCTGAATGACTCTTATTCCCAGAACATACCAAGGAAAAAAAAAAAAGATGACACTGAAGAATTCCTCACAGACTGACAGAATATTTGTAGTGCGCATAATGTCAGATGATTGGAATGACTCCGCGTAGTGTTGAAGGGAGATATGCAGTGCTCAGTGCGACCATTATCTCAACTCCATCCTGAATAGACATTTGTTTGTAATCAAATGTACAGCTGGTAAAGTGCATGCTGGTAAAGTACATGCTGGTAGGCAAGTGTCAAATGTGCCTCTATCTTTCAGAATTACCAAATCCATTGGATTGAATGATTTTGAAGGACTTCAAAAAAAGCCTGGGGCCACTATTGGGTCAACATTGGTACAATGTATGATCAAAGACCAGTATCCACACTTTGTGCGACCGAACAAATGTGTGCATTAAGTTCAATTGGTCCCAAGAAAACTGAGTAACCCCACTCAGTGTTTTTACTGTTCTTATAGTGGAATTACCAGACTCACCAAATCAAAACTAATTGCTCTATAGCATTCCAGGCAAAACAGCTTCAAAGGAAATTTTCCCCCAACCATCTCATCTTTATGTACATTGTAAGACATATATATATCAATCTGTGAACATTGAATTTATGTTTCAGTCTTACCAATTTTGTGTAGCCTTAAAAAGTTCAAGCTGTATAAAGTGTAAATCACGAATGCATAAATTTGTTTCCACCTTGTTTCTGTTGTAAACCAACAAGGTGACCTTTCACACATTGCACAAAGTTTGTACCACTTGTAGTGTAATGACACATTTACAAAGTCAAGCCCTGTGTGTAATGTAAATGAACTGCCTTCTGTGTAGATGAAAAGATTCAATAGACTAAGTGCAAGTCCCGCGTGCATCGAAAATGAGAAATTAAGTCGAACGAAGACTGTTTTGTGGGAATTCAAATATTCTTTTAACATGTCTATTTATATAGAATTCTTACAAATGTAATACCCATAGTAATTTTTCATAAATACAATTTCAATATCATAATACTAAAAGCTGTTAAAATTTACGTTGAAACAAAATTAAAACTTTGGACGAGTATCTGCTGCCAATCTGCCACTAGTGTACTGATCTGAGACTGGTGGTCCCTGGGCCTAAGGTGACTTCCAATGACCCCGTTTACACTAGATCCAGAAAGGTGGATCAGACCCGGGTCTGATCCGGCAATGTGGATTAACGGCTAGTGTAAACGCAAAAAAGCCGGATCAGACCCGGTTCAAGATCCAGCAATTTTAATCCACCTTTCGAGGAGGGTTGAATCCAAGAATTGGTGGATCAGATCCGGCAAAGTGGATTCCAAATACAAGTGTAAACGCAAAGGTGGATCAGACACCGCAATTCAATGTGGTAATTTCCGGTTTCTCTACGAATGGCGCGCTTTTTGCTTGTGCTTTGGTGGGACATCCGTTGCTGTTTATAGTGCTGTGTGCACATGGACTGTGCGTGTGTGAAACGTTTTGTTGTTTTTTACATACATCGTTACGTTCGGAGCTTGCCTCGTTACTGTATTTTGTTAATTCCCATCTACAAAATATTTCTACCTGCATGGTTGTTGTTATCCGTATCATTTGCTGTACTGTATTTTCTGCATTCTACCTTCGCATTGATAATAAATATATCTAGAAGTGGCGCGCTGTAATCGTGACCTTTGAGCTCTTTGCGAGGAGCGGTGACGTCGTGACCAATATACATCCGGTTCAAAAGTGGGATCGGAGCCGGATCAAGCGCTGGTGTAAACGCGACACAGGATCTTGATCTACGGTCGGTAAAAAAATGCCGGATCTCAATCCACCTTTCTGGATCTAGTGTAAGCGCGGTGAATGTGTTCATTCCTGATTGGAGGAATGACCTCAGGTCAACCAGGATCTTACCATGGAGCCAGTGGTTGATTAAATAACAGATCATCCATTGGCAACAGTGGTAAATCACAAAGGTACGCTGAACACCCCTCACCCCATGCTAAAACAAGATCACTTACCCTATTAAACAAAGGGGAATTGATTACAGTTGTTGTTTTACTTCTCTGATTGCAATTGCTTCTGAAGTACATGTATTGCATTACATTTTCTGAGTGTACAATGTAAATGTGTGCATGTACATGTACAGTTGCAGTGAAACCCTTGCACTATGGTTAAACCGAGGCGCCCCTGGCTTTTAAAGGCAAGTATAAACAGGCATACACATGTACCCTCTAGGTTCCTGAAACAAGAAGCCCAGAGCTTTCAGGTTGTCCATTTAATGATAGAGCAAGGACCAGCTCTTTGTTCGAAAAGGGACTGTAAACTAAACTCCCCAAAGGGTGTTTTTGTCTGAAACATGGTGCTGTGTTTGGGTTATTACCAGGCAGCGTACATTCATCTGGACACCGTGGGTAGTCTGGTGCCTGTAAATAAGTTTTGGTAGTACATGTACATTGTATTTGAATGTGGTGAAGTTGGATTGGGTCCAGGTACCTACTGTGCAGAGTGGAGCAGCTCTGTGGGCCCATCAAGGAGGGATGGGGCAACAAATCACGACATCACAGTGGGTTTTTTGTTAGTGCTGTGCGTGCTCGCGCAAAGTCATCTTTAAAATGTTTGGGCCAAACATGTACATGAATGTTGCCTGGGTAGTTATACATGTATCTTTGGGTCCGGGTTGGAATCGAATTTGACAGCGATGGATTACAGAGTAGGCACAAAGAATGCAGTCATTTAAAAAACATGCCTAGTTCGCTGTTGTGTTCCTCTCCGTTGTGTATTTTCATGTACCGATTTCACTGTAAATTTTTTTTTTTACCATCCATGGATAGTTTGCAAGGAACACAGACATGTAGATATTTTTACTCAGCTTTGTAAGTGTATGGTACACGTGTACTTTCATCAGCTGAATAACAACAGATGAAAGAGGGAACAGTTATTGTACAAGTAGTACAGAGTTATTAATTTACTGGATTTTGCCTTTATTTTTGTAAGTACAAGGGAAGCTTCTCTGATGTCTTTCAAGAACTTTAAACAAAAAAAAAACCCTTTTTCTTGCTCCCGGAATTTGAAACTTTCATCTGTGGCATTAGTTGTTCAGGGGCCATTCAGAATTTGTAATCATTATTTAAATTTTTAATTTTTTTTTTCTTCGAAATTGTGGGTGGTTGTGTCATAAGTAAGGCTGGACGATATCACGATAATATCGTCACGATACGATATCGAGAACAATATCGTCAATATCGACATCGGTTTTGGATATATCGAAATATCGTGACTATCGGGATATTTTTATTTAAACGACGATAGCGTCTTTTGTTTGCTATAACTTCCTAAAATTATATTAAGTTACGCCTTCGTAATCTTTACAGCCTTTAAAATTTGTTGACAAATATTTGAAGTAGCACAAGGCGATGATGGCAATTCCCTCTAACTAACAGCCTTACACACATGTAGTTGGGTTCGGATGCCGCAATTTCAAATACATAGAACGAATTTTGGATGTAGATTAGATCGGGATTTTCAGAAATGTAAGGTGTTCTGTTTTCATGGAATCTGGATGTTAATTCAGTGTTTTATCACAGCGGTTTGTATGTTTATTTGCTCATTTCCTCCATGAGATACATGTAAAACTTTCTTTTTTTCCCGCGTTCGATTGAGGCATTGTTATCTCATTCTATAGTGTACTTTCAATTTTCACAAATCTTCACGATATATCGACATATCGGCGATATTTACCCGACGATATATCGCCTGTCCAAATTTTCGATATCGTCCAGGGCTAGTCGTAAGAAATGATTGAAAATCGAAATTCAGTTTTCAAATAAAACAGGCCAATTAATTTTTAGGAAAAAACCCACAAACTTTTAAGGTAAAAAATATCCAGCGGTCTTTTTCAGATTGTCTGTTCAGTCCATTATTATTGGTCAATCTTGTTTTGATAGTCTTCTCCCCCGAGGGTGAGATGGCAAAGAATGTCCTGTTCTGTTTCAACTAGTCGCATGCTGGAAGCCAGAAAAAGCCTTTGGAAACTCTGGAGTGCTGCTAACACAACTTAGTAGTGAAATCTGATACTTTAGCCAGAGAGGGAGGAATAATTTAGCTGTGTTTTTGTTTCCTCTTGTGAACATAACTGACCAATGTTGTAAACGTGATTTCAGCTCAATAAATATTGAGCTGAAATCACGTTTACAATATTGGTCAGTTGTGTTCACAAGAGGAAACAAAAACACAGCTAAATATTGAGCTGAAATCACGTTTACAACATTGGTCAGTTGTGTTCACAAGAGGAAACAAAAATACAGCTAAATATTGAGCTGAAATCACGTTTACAACATTGGTCAGTTACATGTATGTTCACAAGAGGAAACAAAAACACAGCTAAATTATTCCTAAATAAAGGAATAATTTAGCAAAAAGTACACAGTGTTTGTAATATTACAACACTGTGTACTTTTTTCTCCTGGTGGAGTTGCACGTATACAAGCGGATGACTTACTGCATGTAGTGATAAAAGCAGACCAAAACAAAAGGCGTTTCTCATTCTAAATCGCTTGAACTTGAATATTTGTTTCATTAATCACTTAGGGCCCCCCCCCCCCAAGACAAAAATATGAAACTTGACATTCGTATTATATTTAAGCTATTATTCCAGCCAACATGTACAATTTCTTCTACAAAACTACTTCCCTGACAAAGAAAGTCTAAATTTAGCTAAGTCACTTTCTCAAGGGAACCCCCGTTGTGAACATTTAGCAGCGAAGATACATATTTACATGTAGTTAGCTCCTCATGTAAACATAACCATTGTATCCTATCAGCCAAGAAGTTACCACTGGTTATCAGTGTGTAGAGGCACTCCCTTTAGGTAAACAAAAGTAAAAATGAAGGGGTAACAACAACAAAAACCGAACTAGGCAATGATGTCATCAACATTAGATTTGTGTTATTTTGTAACAAGAAACCTACCAGTAAAGGAAGTTACAACAGAGAGGAAGAATGAGTTATTTTTGTGTAGCATTCAAACATTAACTGGGAACTAATGTACTTTTAAGGCTGTTTCCTTTACACATAATGTATGTGTAAAATACCTGCTAGACTGACACTGACTGGTAGGAGTTAGAAGGGACTTTCCCTTTAGATTATACGAACACCCTAACCTCTGGATCTCGTACAAGAATGTGATGGTAATGCAATTAGTAAGGACTTTTGTTGCTGTTGGCAAGGATAATGTACATATTTATGTACATACTTACCAATCATTCAATTATTAAGGAAAAGGGTATGTTTTGATTCTTGTTTTAAATCTCTTATTTTATGAGAGTCAGACCTTGGATGTCTTCCTGTTTTATTTTTAGTGTTTCAGTTTGTCATCAGAATGTTTGTGCTGAATCCCTCTCAGGTATTGTGTAATGAAAACTTCATGTCGTAAATAGACTCGTCAATGTTTTTTTATTAAGGAGTTTGCAGAATCGTAAACTATACACCCACTTCAGCTGTGTTGCATAATAGATCATTGTTTTGATCAAGCAGGTTACATGTTAGTTGACTTTGCTTACTTCAACAGTGTTCATAAAAAAGTACTGTGTAGCAACACGTAAACTCACAGTCGATTTGAAGGAAGATTGAACATTTCATCAGCAGAATACCATATGTAAGTTTGCATTTTGATAACACACTGTACTTGTTCTGTTTGTTTTTCCCTTTCACCAATGTGTGATACACTGTAAGCACAATGCTTTCCAAGTCTACTCGGGTAGGATTTGAACTCACAATCCCTGCTCTCTACAGAACCTTAAATGCTTGACATTGAGATCATCAGATGAGAGTGTTGTTTGAATTCTGTCCTTTTACTAGCAGTTAAGAATTTTTTTCTTACCAATTGACCGTTGTATTACCATTTAAGTGACATACCTCTGTAGAACTCGAAGGCATCTGCCAATTTTTAAGAGGGATGAGACATTTGAGACTTTTATCTGAATTCAGACTTTTAAAATGATGTCTGCCTGCTGGAAAAACAGCTGATATTTTCTTGAGATGCATTATAAAGAAATCTTGCTCTTTGAGCTACTTCTCTAGTACATGTAGGATATTGTTCCAAGAAGCTCCACGAAAATCCACCATGATTTACACATTTTAGGCCATTATTAGTTTGTGTCTGTTAAACCACTTATAAACTAACCACAAATTATAAACTTGAAGTTTTATAAACTTGAAGTTTTATAAACTAATCACTTATTATAAACTTTAACTTTTGTAAACTTACTACTAATTATAAACTTGGAAGTTTTATAAACTTACCACTAATTATGAACTTGAAATTTAAATCTATGGAAGTATCAGAGTTTATCACTGACTTTTTAGTCATTAAAATTTTAAACAGTAATTTAGCTCCGTTTAGTTGGGAAAAGATTACAGTCAGACAAACTACATAAAGAAACAGTCTGTTAATGAGCCATATTATTAGCACGAACCCTGCAAAACTACTGAACATAAGTAATTATCAACTTGAAGTCAATTTAATACTGGCATTGCGAGGCCTTTGTGTGCTCACGTGGACATGCATCCATGGTAAACGTATCATGAAAGCAAGGCTGCCAGAATGCCATGGTAACCTAAAGTGAACTGTATTAAACAATCTTTGAATTCAGGCATCATCTGCATTGTTTCCAGAGAGACTTCATCTTTTGGGTTATAACTTGTGAAATATTAATCAACACGCATCATCAGGGCTTCATATACATCGACCATTATATATGTGAAAAGAAAATCTGTTGTTTAAAATCATTTTTCAGGACTTGATTTGTTTGGATTTGCTGATCGTAATAAAAAGTCTCCTATACATACAGGAACGTATACAGAAATCTGGATTTCTGATCCCTGTGGCAACTTCATGATTCATCATGGATATATGCCCATTGGCTTTTGAGTGTAAGAGATCTCACACATTCATTCAGATCCGCTAAATTTTGATAAAAATGTCACATAACTGGAGAGAGTTCGATCCAAATTATGTGATCCACATTTTTGAGAAGATGGCCAGTTATGGCTGTTTATGTTTTATCAGGGACTTTGAGGCTTCTCATAATTCATGTGCTTATTTGAGGAACGTAACTTTTGCAGATTATATCTAGTTGTTTCTTGTATGGAATTGTATAATAATGGCATCTTCTATAGCACTGGTATCCATTAAAGTGTTCATGGGGATTGCACTTCTGGAATTGTGAGTGTGTCTACCTGTTGAATCTGAAGACTTTAACGAAAGGGATCTTGGTGTTTTTACAGGGCGAGGATGTCTAAACAATGGTAAAACAAAGAGAAGTCCTTGATTTACCGGGTTGGTAAACAAGTGTCTATGCATACATGAACCTGCTGTGATGAAATATGGGTAAAGATTTATTGTGCATTTTTAAAAACTTGAGGATTGCAGAGAAACAAAGTTGTTTCTTTGCATTGAAGCAGACCATCGTTATGTTGAGAAAGTATCTGACTTTGAGAGGGCAAGGCCATTTTGCAATAGGGCACTTCCATCAAAAAAATCTTAAAGTCTATTGGATACTTTTGAAGGGACACCAAGGCCAAGACTAGGGCAACAAAGGCCATGGTTGCCTCTGTGGCCTCCATGTAATTCCGGTCCTGGTAAGTGCTTCCACGTGTCTAATAAAGGAAGAGAGATTTTTAAATGATAGGTATAGGTCTACCCCTTTAAAGAATGTTGAGGGTTTAATGCTAAGGCAAAGTGGACAGGAGTGAAGCTATTTGTATGCAGGGGAGAGAAACTAGATCTGAGGCTTCTGAATCTGAATCTGAATTATATAGTCGGCAAAGAATCCTAATAATGGAAACATCACTCCAACTTTTATGCAGCTTATAAATGCTGCTGATGGGAATTTAGGGCCATGGCGTTGGACTTTCCATGCATTCTTCATCTAGATAAATTCAGGGTGTGTAGGTGTAACAGCTTTATGAGAATCAACCAAAATGTGCTCCTGATGGTTAGTGTGTGTCGGTTTATTCCTCATCTGCGAACTGGTGGCATACAGTGTTCTTTTGCACTCAATTTAATACACATGGTTTAATGGTTTAAATTGAAGTGGTGGTGGTGGTACCTTGACTGTCAGTGTTGTGGTGGAATTCAATTCTACATCAGGCATGCTGATTAAAGTATGGACCTGTTGGAGACAGCTGTTCTACTGTGGAATTCTACATGTACGTGTACATTGTCTAACCATTATCAGCCAGTCTAGAGTGTGGATGTCTGATACCATCCTCCATGATTGCACCTGATGGTATGTAGAACAGCTTGTATACATCTACATGTACTCACATTATATCAGGGTTCGGATTTTCTCTCTTATTAAGGAATATTTTGTAACATAATTCCCACTGTACATCAAGTAATTTACACAAACGTAGGAGCTGAATATGTTTATTGAGATGTGTTTTCTATCTTAGGCAGTTTTCTCGAAAACCTCCTTGAGCTTTCAAAAAAGTCTCGTAAGAAACGAGGCAATCACCAAAGGGAAGAAGTAATAGTCTGCAGTGTTTCCAAATGTGTCGTTTTGTATTTCTGGTAGTGTCTGTAAACCTCCATTTTTTTTGAAAGGAATTTCTACATCAGGCCTAAAATTTCATCTTTGAGAGGGCAAGGCAATTTTCATTTTGCAAAGGGGACTTCCATTGGAAAATCTTGAAAGTCTGTGGGAAACCTTTGAAGGGATACTAAGGTCAAGATCCAGGCAACAGACCCATGGCCTCTGCCTAATTCTTGACCTGCACATTGTTGTCAAATCTCATCCCTACCGACTTTGGGACTTGTTACCACTGACATCATGAGTTACGCATTGTTTGTAGTTAAATCAAGGAGGGACGCAGAACTGTCTAATTTTGTCACCTGGATATTGGAGCATGTCAGAATATTGAGACCATAATCACAGCATGATGAAATGCCTGGCTACATCATCCGGATAGCTTGGCACGCTGGATAACTAGGACCATGGTACCAGTTTGTTTCAAAATGAGCTTGTACACTTGAGAATATTACTCTTTCCATTTTATGTAGTCAATAGGTCCATTGTTACTCCTTCCCTATAAAGAAATGAATGGAAAGAGGTAGTGGACACTGAGTGTTTTTTCCACAAGCCACTTGTTTTCCTGCAGGTGTTGCCAAGATTTTTAGGCACTGTCCCTCCTCCCTCTTGAACAAGGTTCTTTCTCACAATGTAGAGGTCAAATCTCTCATAAACATTCCAATTTTATGGCTTTCAAGAAATTCCAAGCTTGAAATTTTTTTTCCCAGTGCTGCCAAAAGCCCAGCCTTTGAAGGTGAGCCTAATTTATGAACTGCCTGCAGAATGTGATTCTCAAACCGTGATCCTACACGGACAGTTTTAGTAAACGTGGTCATTGTAAACATAGATTCTTTGCTCAAATAATAGAAAAAAGGACAATACATATTATATGTAAATACACTAGACACAAAAGCTGAAGTTAACCAGTTGTGAATGAACACAAATGAAGAGGACACAGAAAAGCAGAAGCAGCATTCAACAAGCGCTCCTTTCTACAGGTATGTGCTTCATGACCTTGACGTGTTCAACATTTGTACATGATGTGCATACACTGTATGTACATTTTCGTGTAGTTCAATGTTGCATCAACTTTTCTGCTGGCTAGGAGTTGTCATTTGGCTTGAATGGTAAGCGTGTATTTGGGCCCATATAATCCATTTTCTGTACATTTTGTGATGTACATGTATTAGTGTTACTATTGGTATAGCCTGCTCTCCTGCCCAACTTGCATGAGGTGACTAAGTCCACAGTACACAAGACATGGGGTTCCCTAATGATATTGTGGCAAGCTGTGGTTGAGTGGTTAAGAGCGCCGGCCTCGAGCTCTGGTGTTTCTGATCAGCAGAGTGTAGGTTCGAGTCCTGGTCATTGCACTTGTGTCCTTGAGCATGATACGTCACCATAATTGCTTTGACTTTCGGATGGGACATTAAGCCATACTTGTAGGTATTGTGTATTACATGTAGGATTGGTGGTGCGTGTAAAAGAACCCAGAACACTGATCGTGGAAGAGTAGGGCTTAAACTGCGGCGTTTCTTGTCACTTAGCAAGCCCCCTTGTTTCTCAGGCTTGTGAGCTGCAGTGATTAAGTCCACTTTTGAGGCATCCTTGATTTCATTCCCAGAAATATTAAAACACAGCACCCAATGCTAGCCTGGAAAGTATGGTACCTTGTGGCAGTCTGTGGTACCATTATGTACATTAGGTGTTGTTAAGTTTCATTAGCTTATTATCACATGATAGTTTACACCTTGGAATCTCTTCATCTGTAGCAGATGGAGCAGTCGATTCAGGTAACACAGTCCATTGCTCATACGGACATGTATTCAATTAATTACAATGCCAGTTGGAACACCTGAATGGAATTGGCAACCGTGGTTGGGTTGTGCCAAGGGTCAATTGGATTGATTGATTGGGATGTAATTGACTATGGACAAGTGGGGTACACCTGTCTGATTGTGACACTTTGTAACTGGTCAATTTGTTGACCAGCCAGGGGAAAGTAGTACAAAACTACACCTGCATATCTGTCAGAGCCTGGTCAGAGAGAATATTGTACACACCATGCACTGTTTCTCTGACTATCCACAAGTCGTTCATGTGTGGACATTATGCATGTAGACACCTACATGCAATCTCAACAACCCCGTGACATGAGTCATATATGTATAGGGGTTTTTGTTAACTGTGCTGGCCATTGGTCTTGTTGAGAGGGATGTGGGGAACAGATGATGGCTCACTTCAGTTTGCATCAGATTCCTGCATAATTTTCCCAAAGTTCCGAGCTGCCTGACTGACTGCCTGACGGATCAAAGTTGTTTAATTTGATGAAGCGTTGCGGAGGAGGCAGGGGAGGGGGATTGCTTGTGGGAGTAACATCTTAGAGCGGTTTGGTGGATCACTGAGACCTGGAGGAGACCTCAAGACTAAAAGAATGAAAGGCATAGAGCAAGACAAATCAATAGGGGACCAAGACCAGCAACAATCGTTATCCTTGGTGTAATTATTACATAAATTAAACAGCCCATTCCAGCTGTATACTGTGTTCATTGACCTTCATCCTTGTTGTGTGAATCTATTGGCTGTGTACATACATACTGTGTATACACTGCATTTAGCCTTGATAATATTAATACATTGCACATGAACCTGTTTTTTTCTGGCTATTCCCCAGATAAAGTAAAAAAACCTACATGTGTGTATAGGACCCTCAAACATTATGCTGTTCTGTTAGATCGTCAAATTTCTTGGTAAATTACTTTTTGAAGGTGTTCATTTTGAAGAACCACTGGACAGTCAAGTACAATTACATACATGTATATGTACTTAAACCATCAATTTTTTGGCTTTTACTTCATGAAAGATTTGGGACTTAAAAATCAGGGCATATTCGGTCAAGGTTTGATTGCTGGGTGCTCTAGAGGGGAACCTCATATAATTGTAGAATTAGAAAGGATGTTGTCAATTTAAGATTAGGAGAATTAAATTTGTGAATATTGAAGAATCTGAAAGAGATCTTTAAAAATTGTGAGACGGTGAAATGGTAAGACATTTGCTGTAAATGTGTGTACATTTAGTAGGGCTCGAATTTGGGGGAAAAATCCACAAGACTGCAGGGCTTGTACATGTAGCTCAAAACTTTTACTGGAGGGACCAGAAAAAATTGTTACAAGACCGGAATCAAAATGAGAAGAACACTCTACACAGTTTCACATTTGAGCTGTTTTTGTATCAAGCACTAAGAGAAGATTTATCAAGTTTTTCTTGTGGGTAATACTTCAATACTCAATTGATCAGTTTAATTAAAAAATACAGTGACATGTTATTATTCAAAAACACAAGACTGCCGGACTTGTACGGTCATAAGTTTACTGGCCCAACACTAAAATCACTGGCCTCGGGCCTGCGGTCCAGTGTCAAATTCAAGCCCTGCATTTAGTAACTTGTACTCGTTGTTGATACCATGTAGGAATTCTACAAATCCCAGATAGCCTTGTTTTCATCCAGAGGTCATCCTTGTAAAAGATTACAAGTTCACAGCAATGTGCATAAACTTAGGGGATGCATGTGTACTATTTCATACAATAAGTGTAATAGAAAAGAATGCTCATTGCTGCCTGTGTAGTATCAATTGTACTATTTTGTACTGTACATGTTATAGTCCACATTCTAACATGCCAAGTGCCTAACAGAAAATCTTAGTCTTTGCCAGTGTGCATAGTTTAGGGTATAAATAAAACATAGTGTATTAAACGTACTGTAGATGTATGTAAATAATTCAATTTTCACTTTCTGACTCCAATTTGACTGTCCATGTGATATTATGTGTAAAATATGCAGGTATTCGACCTTTCAGCTGATCACCTGATTTCCTTGTTCTTGATTTCTCACTGTGCAATTGATTATTGGAAAAACACTTTACAAAGTCTTGCAGTGCCTGTTACTTTCCCCTGTTGTTGGTGTGTTTTTTTTACAAACTGCAACTGGCATGCCTGATAAATATTAATTATCAATAAATATTAATTATCAATAAATATTAAGTGCCTGATAAATATTAAGTGTTTAATTAACCCTGTGCAGTAATTGTTTCTATAGTTTGGTACCAACACATTCTCCAATGCCTCCACATTTAAATAACACAGTTGCATGCTAAAATGGCCCATTAGTGTGGGAAGCTTGTAATGGCCATGTGTCACAATTCGTCTGGCAGGGGCAGACACATGCACTGAAGGATGTGGAGAAAGAAACTTAAATCACCATCAGTTCAGTCTGCTTTGAAATTCATGTGTTGAGAGTACCGTTGCATTAAAAGCAATCCACCAACACCTCGTCCACTTGATGAGTGTCACAACACATTCTCAAACAAGGGCATTGAAATGCTGCCTGACACCAAGTTAAAGGCAAAACTCACTTTGAATTTGTTGAAGTTTTTCCAATTTGTTTAATAGGATGTTTTACGTTTGATGCTTTAGAACCAATGAGGCAGTTGGATTCTAATGAATTGGTTCCTTTATACTGAACGCCATCAATCAAATTAGTCAATATCCGAGGTCACTTGCGTGGAAAAAAGAGACGAGAAAATGTGAAATCAGGCAAAAATCTTGTCACGGCAAGATGTGTGGCGTGACAAACTATTTGCACGGCTGGTGCACTGCCAATTCGTCAAGTACTACATAACAACATGGAGGCGGTAACAACAAGTGGCCGAATGTTCAACTGAGCAATATGAATCTTTAGAGGGCAGTATTTTGATCATTTATATTTTCCTCATCTGCAGACAGATCCATGTTGCGACCTTTTTTCCAGCCTTGAGACCAAGTCTAACACATGATATTATGCAGTGGGTTAATCTACAAAGTGATCAATCACTTGATGGTCTGGATTTCCCCTTGGTGGTTTCATTCAAGCTGTTACATAATTGATCAAAACTCGCCTTGTGTGATAATATTGCTTAAGGGTGAACAACCCAGTGCAGAAGTCACATTGACCCATACTTTTTGTTCAGCACACCATGGAAGTTGGTCAGTGTAAATAAAGCTGACAGCTAGTAGTAGTAGATCTTGTGTACGGGTTGACCTTGTGTTGAACCCTGACTGAGGAATTCCAGGTATAGTGGTTTTGAACAAGTGCATAATGTACATAAACACTTAGAAGAAAAGTACTACATGTATGGTATGGTTCTATACATGGTACAGCCAGAGTTGCACTGCAGACTGACAGGGACTGGCTGGCCCTCTGTACACAAGCACACACACACAATCTTGCTTCATGTATTCCCAGTGCAACCCCGCTGCAACTGGGTCGTGGAATGTCACTTTGCATGAGGTCAGTTCAAGCAGTCTGTGGGAAAATATTTATAAAGCGGAGGGGGAAACATGGATGATGGCTGTTGTCAGGAAGGAAAAAAATGCTGAGGTGTTCATTTTGTGCAATGTCTGGTAGTGGTACTGTGGTAAGTGATAACGTTGTTTTCAGTCAGTTTGCTAAATGAGAAATTCACAACACATAGTTTTCAAAGACGTAGTTTAGGACTGGCCCTTAGGAGGTCTATCTAAGCAGAAAGTCTTCCTGGCCTGTAGTATTCTTAACTTGTGGCTAAATCTAACCATGCTATGAAGCTTCATGATTTAGCCAAGCTCTAGTGTACTTGTAGTATTCTGTTGGCTTAATCTAGCCAAGCCCCATTCTGTAGCATTCTTAACTTGTGGCTAAATCTAGCCATGAAGCTCCACGATCTAGCCAAGCTCTAGTATACTTGTAGCATTCTGTTGGCTTAATCTAGCCAAGCCCCATGCTGTAGTATTCTTAACTTGTGGCTAAATCTAACCATGTTATGAAGCTCCATGATCTAGCCAAGCTCTAGTACACTTGTAGGATTATGTTGGCTTAATCTAGCCAAGCCCCATTCTGTAGCATTCTTAACTTGTGGCTAAATCTAACCATGTTATAAAGCTCCATGATCTAGCCAAGCTCTAGTACACTTGTAGGATTCTGTTGGCTTTTAAAATCTAGCCAAGCCCCATTCTGTAGCATTCTTAACTAAGTGGGATTCTTTAGCATTAATTGGTGGCTTATCTAACCAAGTCCCATTCTATAGCATTCTTTTGGCTAAATGTAGGCAAGTTGTATTCTACAGCATATCATATCCAATTCCAACCTATGAAAAATTGGCTTACCCAATGGTTTTCAGTACAAGTTGGTTTTTTTTGTGTGTGTACAAAAATGAAAATCTGGGAACATGAAGTCTTGCAAAAGAGTTCTAATATCTGTGGTCAGTGTAACATGAGCAACTGTCACACCTCTGATTTGGTGAACCCCATGTTTATAATACAGATGTTTTCATTATTTGAAACCATCTTTGCACAGAGTGTGCGACTCTGACTAAGCCTTGAGTTGAGCAGTGTTCTCGCTGCTAGACACTTTCATTTGGGATGGTTGGGGCATGTATAGTGCTAAACTGCATTCTTGTGGTGGGTAGAACCGTTCTGCATTCTTTCTGGAAAATGAAAACAGGACATGACCCCCATTTGTCACATAACCTGTTGAAATGCTTCAGGCTCAGACATGGCCTGTCTATACCACTGACTCCATTCTCTTTAAAGGGGTAATACATAATAGTGGACATCTATTAGGCCCTTTTAAACATTGTACCCAAACTCCCAAGCCCCCCATCTTACCTCTCTAGGCTTGTGTCATTCTATCACAGTGACAGTAGACTAAGTTAGCTACTAAAGATCAATTTGTAATCCACTCACCAATGACCCCTACTGTGGTGCCTTTGGTAGTATTGCCACTCGCCTACCTTTGGATCGATCTCTCACACAGCATCCGCTCTTCAACCTGAGCGGCTAGATTTAAAACGTTGCTAAACTTGTTTCATCATCTCAGCACCTCAGACTAGCACCTGAGTGAGATAAGAACTTATTCTTATTATTATTATGCTCGCTTCTGTCCATGATATTCCTTATTTCAGTTGTTGCACCCCAAATTAGCAATGCTGATTTTGGTGGTGAAAAAAAAAAAAAAAAAAAAAAATGGTTTTCATTAAGTTTGACAGAAGTATTTCAGAAGGAAATATTTCTCTGGAGGTATTGCCACCGGTATGAAGTACACTTGACATACATTTTAAAGTTTGAGCTTCTAGATTACTTCTTGTGGAATTGTCCTCCTACCCCCCCCCCCCCCGATGATTACAGTACCACTCCTACATTTTACCTATAACCCACCCTATGGCAACGTCATGCATTCCATTTACTTTGCTTTATAATGGTGATGGAAGCAATTTCTCCCACACCCAATTCCTTTGCTTCGGTGCCGCAGAGAGTGTTTCTATAGAAATATAGATTTTTTAGTTTTTATGTACGCAGGTTCGTTCAACCTTGCTCTATGATTCTACCATTGCCTGACCCGTTTAGAGTCTTCAAAACAAGAGTCTCATGGTCTATCTTGGCCAAATGTTGAGCACATTCGAAACTTGTCATTGAGTCCTGTTGCTAGTACCAGTTCACCTGGTGCAATCATCACAATAATCTTGGTCTTGTCATTTGGGGAGTCAATGTCCCCGTGTGTTACACAGTGTTGTTGGCATTTTAGGCAATGCATCATTTACATGCTTAGGCCAAATAAAAAAGAATACCAGTTGATCATCCTGATTTTTCCAAAAAGAGGAGGATGAGGGCCTTTTTATTTTTTATTTTTTATTTTATTATTTTTTTTCCAAGATGGTTGCCAAGTATTTCAATTCAAACAGGACACCAATTCTTCAGTTTGAAATCACCGCTAACTTTCTTTATATCTATTTGTTGCATGAGGACCCGGGTTAACAAATTTATGTCAAGGATGGATTAAAAATACAAACAAATATTGTCTTTTTTTTTAGGAAAAATAAAAAATAAAAAATAATTTAAAAAAGGATGCGGCCTCAAAAAAGGATGCGGGCGGGGATGATCAACTGTTTTTAAAATTTATTTGGCCTTACTGTTGACTCCCAAAATGGCGAGCGTGGCAGACAGTAGCACCGTGTGACGTTACTGCAAGGAGTCAATACTTATTAACATTTAAGATGATCTGTGTACAACTCTTTTTCTAGGATCAAACTACATGTACAATAGGCCTTTTCACACTGTCCAAAATCTCAGGGTCGGAACCGGTTCCGAACCGGAGATTTTGTTCACCCCGTTTCACACTGTAAAAATTTCAACCCGCCTCCGATCCGGGTAGCATGCTCTAGCCGGATAGAAATCAACCCTGGCAGGGACCAGGGTTGAAAATCTCAATTCGGATCGAAATTGCATTTTTCGTTATACGGTTCACGCATTAGCCGGTTCACGTAAAGACCAGTGTGAATGTTGCTTATCTCTGATCCGTGTCGAAAAGAAGCGAGGCTGAACCGGAGAGGACCCGGGTAGGTTTCAACGCGGTTCGAAATGGAGGTAGTGTGAAAAGGCCTTATGTGTACAATGCACTCTGAAATCTTCATTTTCCCCATGATTGGTCGCATATGGCCAAACCAATGCATGCAGAGTGGGGCTGTCAGGTCTTAATATCCAAGTTTAAAAAACCGAGAGACTCTTGCATGCTGCCATCACTGAGGTTAAATAAACACACATCAGGCACAGCTATCATTCCATTGAGAAGTCCTTCTTTGGCCTCAGTGAGGGAGCTATTTGTGCTCCTGACGTCATCTGCAAGGGGTCTAAATGTAATGGCAAAGATTTTGGGTAATAAATGGCAAAGTTTCAAGTCAACGTTTGCCCCAAAGGTAAGGGTAAAAACAAAGGAATGGCCAGGGAGTTATCCTGTTGTCAAAATAACCTGCATGTACGCACATTTACATTACTTCATGTGGAATATTGTACTGCCGGCTTCACCATATGGCCAGACAATTTTTGTTCTGCCTACACATGTTTTTCATTGCATTTGAGTAAATAGCGCAGTGTTAAATCGAGTGGGTGCTAATTTTCTAAAGCTTGTTTTCGATGCCATAAAAAAGAAGTTTGCCTTGGGTCAGTGGTGGAAAATTGCTTTGAGAACAGCAATGTGCATACATAAAGGCAAATGGTACAGATACTGTCCTCTACGTGTAAATGTGTGCAATCATTGACAAAACCTTCTTGAAATATGATTGTGTTTTTGCTCATTATCCATCCTACTGCACAACCATTCAAAATCATTCGCTGTAGTCTTGAATGATGTAGAATTGTAGATAAACAACATATGCCAGCCTGCAATGATATATAAAAAGTTGTATGAAAGTTGTCTTAAGATCTTGTCCTAGTTCTCTTTCCTCGTAAAGCAAGAGAAAACAGGCAGGCCTTGGACTTCATTCATGTTCAAAAGGGCACGGCAATAATTGCTGTGCCTTTTCTAGAATTTGAAGGGCATCGCAGCAATTTCGTAAGTGTAAAAACTAAAAAGGGCACTACGGCATTTTTGTAGAATTTGAAGGGCATCATGGCAAAAACTATATTTAACCAAATTTAACAAGACAGGTGACCATTTCTGAAACAGTCGGTTACACGTGTAACCATCTGTTTAAGAAAGGAAGAAAATCCAAGGTTTAAATTTTTTTTTTAAAAACCCAGCTTTCCCAAAGGTCTGAATGTGCTTCAGAAGCACGATCGTAAACAAATACTAGCCATTAAAATCTTGAAATGTCACTGAGAAAACATCTTGGTGTGTCCAAGCGGGTTTTCATTGACAACGAAAACTGTGAGAAGAAAAAAAAAAGTTCAAAGTTTTTAATCCCAATGCAAACTGGTTGAAAATACTGCCATTCATGGTTTTAGCACCAACATACATTCAAGAGCTCAACTCAAACATCTTACCGTCTTAGGAGTTTGTAAGACCACACATTGTTAACTCACCCTTCAAGATCATCAAAAGCTTCACTTGGTGATCAGGCAGTTATGTACGCTGCTCCTAAACTATGGAATAATCTCCCTCCTTCTGTCGGACACTCGTCTTCACTTGATGTATTTATGGCCAAGTCAAAAACACATTTAGTAAGAGTGATTTGTATTTTGTCCTCTGCCTTTCTTCTGTTATTTGTTGTAATGCTCACTAGAGTGTTTTTATATTAGTTATTGCACAATGTAAATGTCCATTAATACTTTTAACAGGTGGACAGTTTGTGCGAATGTTTACCTTTGAAATCTTACGTTGTACCATCCGTTCCTTTTCCTCCAGCCAGTCCAATGGTTTTTTTTATAAGTAATTTGATTTTGATCGTGCAAATTGTAATTGGTTTTGCTTGATCAACACAGGTTTTCAAGTCCAGATTTCCTGCAGGGATGAGAAGTTAAAGAGTTTTCATCTGAATTGAGACTTTTCTTATGTCTGCTCGGTGATAGAAAATGTCTGTTATTTAAAGACACCATAATCCATATAACCAACTTGTGAAAATTTCACGTTGTGATGTAACAAAGTTTTTTTTAAATATATTAATGCTTTATCAGGATTTTTGTGAAGCAAATGATTTGTTGGGGTCTTTAAATGCCATTTCCTTGAACTTGAAAGAAGTTCAGATGGAAATGTTTTTCTGGAGGATTGGAACTGGTATGAACCTCATAATAATCAGGGGGGGTTTCCGATCAAAAAGTTTTGTTTTGATTGTTCTTTGTTCTTAAACCCAAATGCTGTACACTGGGGTCACTCCCAGTGTACAAGCCAATATATGCAAACAAATTAAATAAAATGAAGAGAATCAGTATATTAAAAAAATTAACCATTAGGGCCTATCAGGTGTTTTTTTTCTTCTTCTCACTACTTTCTCATGACTTGGACGACCGATTTATCTAACTTTGACAGGTTTGTTGTTTCCTATGTTGGGTCACATACATGTGTAAGGTGCGGAGCTGGATACTGGTCTTTGACAATTCGCGTATTTTAGACCACGTGAGGGCGTATGTGGATAAATTTCACATGATGAAAAACAAGTAAACAAACAGGGTTTTTTCACTTTTTTATCGCTATTTTTTATGCATTTCTTCATTGGTGCAAGAAAACTACAAATAGGCAATTATAATAAGCTAAATCTGCTATTGTGATGCAAGACATTCCCTGATGACAGCGCCCGCATGCGGTCAAAAATATGGTCAATTACCAATGTTGTCCAATATGCTTTAAGAAGAAAATGATACTGGAATTCTTGTCTTATGGATATCAAGTCAGTAAACCTCCTTGGTGATCACTACTGTTTGGATAGGGTCATACACCCACTCAGCAATCTTGCCTTTACTCACACACCTTGATCTAAGCGTTACTGAACCAGCGATCTTACCATGTAATCCAAACTCATACACTAACCTTTAATTTACCCATACCCTGAACCCATAATTTCCATACTCTGTGTACACAGGGCTTCTCCCAATACACATCGGAGCATATTGGACATTTACGGCTGATGATTTATTTTAAATAGGAAACAGTGAAAGTATTTTTTTTCCCATTCATTCTAAACTAGGAATTACTGAAAGATTGATGTACATGTACATCTTAAATCAGCTCATTGTGAAGTCAAGCCCTTGGCCCAATTTCATAAAGCCTGTTAGCACAAAAACTTGCTAAGCACAGGAAAATCTTGCTTAGCAGAAACAGGTTACCAACCAACATTCCATAAAGTTTGCATTGTTGCCACTGGTACCCTGCTTACTTCTTGCCAAGTAACGAAATTTGCGAAGCAGAATTTTCTGCTTAACAGCTTTATGAAATTGGGCCCATGGTCATCAAGTTACGTATTCATTGACAATGTTACTGGAAGATGAAGTAGGGTGTCCTTACTAAAACCAGAGTGTCCAAAAAGACACCCAGACTCCCTCTGGCTTACACTGTGATTCATGCACACCTGTACATGTATGAACTGCAGCATGATTTCTCAGAGGGTCAAATTGCCACTGCATCAAGAAGTTACATGTATGTGCAGTGTACCTGATCTGTGCGCTTTTCAAGCAATGCATGTGCGTGGTTGGTGCTAACGACACCTTTTTGTAATTCGACCCCAAAATGGCAGACTTGGATGCCGCTGATGTGTCTGCTAGTAGTCTGTATATTTATTAGGATAACAGGGCTCCATCAATTTATAGACAGCGTCAAGTTTGTAATACACCATGCTGGCAACACAACACACATGCACACACACACAGTCTTGTTTTGCAGTCGTTGTGTGGACATTCCTTTGTTCTGTACACTTAAGGAAAATCCTATTCCTCAACACTGCAAATAACGTTGTGTGGACGTGCGTAAGTCCACATAGTGCTTCAGATCCCTACATTATGTGGACCTCTTTTGTTCTCAGGTCCACACTGCGTATGTAGCGCTTGCCCACAGACACGCACACACACACAACAAGTTCTCAGTTTGTTTGCAATTGGCGATGTTATTCTTCATCATTTAACCTGACATACTGTACATGCTTGTCGGATATTTGTAATTAAATCACTGTGCAATTCATCAACTGTAATGTAACACCAAGCTGATGAGAGCACATCCAGTCCTTGCCATGTCGCATTCAATTTTTTTTCATGTGCTAGCATACATGTATTCAGCACAGATGGTCTTGGCAGTGGTGTTCACTACCTACAAAGACCGAAGGAGATCCCTCCTGTCTCATATCAAGACTGATATCCCCCCCGGGTTTCCTGCTTCAATTTTTAGCTGTCATTTTTGGCAATTTTAAAGGTGCTTGATGAATCAGTTATAGTTTACCCTGAACTGTGTCTGCCACTGACCAGCCATCAAGTCAGCCGAATATCTCACAAGTTGACTTGGAGTTTCACTGGTCTTGGTGGACAGTATTCTTGATTTAAAAAGTAATTTTCCCAGGTGTCTATTGGACGTGTTGTTTTGAATTTATCCACCCCACTTTTTTTTTTTTTTTTTTTTTTTTTTCACTTGTAATTTATCATCCAAAGGTGTAAAAATTGTTCCAGCTGTACGGAGAGTACTGCTTTTAAATAAGACCCCTTCATACCCATGAAGTACATGTATAAACATTTAAGTGTCAGTGTCAATATGCATTAATACACATGTACAACAGTGTTACACTGTAGTTCAATCCCTTCAAATGCCTCTCCCACCCCCTCCCTCAGCCCCCCAACCTCCCCCAAACCACCCCCCTCCCAAACAGTACACCCCCCGGCATAGTCGGCCTGAGTACCTGCTAGATTTGCTAGTAATTTCCACCCCAACTTTTGTGTTTTTCTCTTTTCATTCCACAATAGAAATTATCCCTTTTTAGAACATCTTTAAAGTCATCCACAGCCTCTGAACCCCCACCCCACCCCCTTGTTCTCTTTGAATAACTATCAAAGTGTTGGGGAAAAAAAAAGGAGACCTTTCAACACTTTCCTCCTTCCTTCTTTTCTTTCCAATTTTGTACCATATTTTCACCGACCACATTGTACACATAGTACTCTCTAAATCCTGGCCAACACCCTGTATGGACTCGGATGTCATCGCGTCTACATTACATCATCAGATCATAATTTGTATCACATGAATTTTAATGATAAATATTCTCAGAAGCTGCTCTCCACTTAAAGGGAAAGTATCTATTTTTTGTGTCTTTTCTTTAAAGAGTAAACTAAACACACCTTACAACCGCCCTGTGGACATGTCATCAGATTCAGCGTTCTCATTTATAGTGAGAAGACTAATAAATGGTTTATGTTTTATCAGTGATTTTGTTACCTGACAGACTGGGCAGTTTTGCTAACGTGTTGCCAAAATCCTTCCATTTCCTCTTCTCCTATGTCACTCCACACCATGTTGTTTGGGCTAAAAAAAAAAGATTGGAAAGCCTGACCCTGTGAAATAAGCAGTTGTTCAATGAACCTACCAGCCTCAGTCCTTCTGAATCCTTCACTTTGGCAATTGGATATAGAAGGAATTGGGACTGTTATATCAGTTGTGGCAATCAAAATAAACAATGATGATTTTTGGGGTCTTCAAAGCCTGTTTTCTTAGGTGGACGCATGCATATTTCTCTGGAGGATTTTCAGGGTGTCTCTCTGGTATTTTTCCGGACACAGTTGGCTCAAGCTTGCTGACTTCAACTGAGGTCCTCAAAAAGTGTTGCTTGATGTTCATGTCTGGTTTTAAAAGCTCTCAGTGCAATCTGTAGTATTTTAGATTAATGGTTTTTATTCTATGATGTTTGTGAATTATCGCCGAGTGGATAAAAGCACTGGACTCAAGCTCTGGTGTTTCTGATCAGCAAAGTGTGGGTTTGAATCCCGACCGTGACACTTGTGTCCTTAAGCAAGACACTTAACCATGATTGCTTCATCCTTCGGATGGGACATAAAGCTGTTGGTCCCGTGTGTTGTGTAACTCACGAAAAAGAACCCAGTGCACTTATCGTAAAGAGAAGGGGTCCGCCCTGGTGTTCTTGGTTTGATGAGAGCATATTGCACAACAGCACCTCGTAAACCATTACATGGTGCTATAAAGGAATAGGTCTCATTACTTAAAAGTGTAGCTCCACAAACCTTGCAGGAAAATTCTGAGCGCTTTGATACACCCCTAGGGGTGTGATAAAGCACTATATAAGAACCCAGTATACATGTATATATATTTATTTTGAATAACAAAACAACTTTTTAAAATAAGTCGAATACGCTAGCTTGTGGTAGCACATAGCCAGCTATGAACTTTGTAGTCACTGAGCTTTCAGAGGGAGTCGCTTGTTTAATTGTTTTGATAACAAGCAATCCTGTAATTTGTTTTTGACTTTTTGGAAGTAAAAAAGTACATGTACCAGTCAGGAATGGGGCCACTACAAGAGATTATTGACAAGTCCTCAGCTGTTTTAAGTTGGCATTTGGCCAGCTAGCCACTGATATGGGGAGAACACAATGGTAACTTATGACCTTGGTAAATTTGAAATTATCAATCAAGCCTGTAAGCTCATGTTTACATATATTTGCAGTGGCAGTTAGGAACTGAAAACCAAGTGAGAAGCTAATCAGGGATTGACGTTATAACCCAAACAAGTTTCATCTGAGTTTACGGACCTTGACCAATACATTAAATGTTAACCATACACTGTATTGTACTATTTTAATATTAATAATAAATGATAATGTGGAATTATAATGTGCATAGTTCCAGCAGGAGGTGCTCAAGGTGCAATACAAAGAAGACAATACTTGTGAGTACAACTTAACTCGGTAAACAAAATGAGAACAATATCATAAGAAAGCTTGGAACATAAAATGAGTCTTGAGAGGCATTTTAAATTGAGTTAGTGATGAGCATAATTTGACCTGTGGAGGCTTAACAAGCGACGGTGGGGCAGCAATTGAACCCTCCCCCCTAAGAAAGTTTAGATCCGGGTTCAACAAGAAGAGACGTAATTGCTTGAGCGGAGGGTGGGAGGAGTGTTGTATGGTCGAAGAAGAACACCACTATATTCTGGTGCCCTGTGACTTAAACACATATGACCCTACACCGGCCTACATGAGGGCGCTTTCCACGGCGGATTTCCTCGAATCACACAAATTACAGTTTTATCTTATTTTGACTGCTGCTGTGTTGGTTTTCCTGTATCAATATACAAATAAAATATTAATAAAAATAACAATGAAAATCCTTTTTTTTTTTGCATCCCAAGTTTACACACGGTCAAAAAAACTTTGAATAAGTGATAACTTGAGAACTACTCTATAACCAACCATCATCCTAATGACCATGTTCTGGGAAGATAAACTTTTGTAAATGTCATTCTTGTTTTCATGTTCCATGTTTTTCTCCCCTGCTCTCTGAGTCTAAAGGATTCCATTCTGCACAGCCAAACCAACTACATGTATAGTCATTGAGCTGCTAGGACTTGGACTTTGTCTTTGAACGAAGGGGCACATATTTTTCCTCTGGTGAAGGGCTTCTTCCTTCTTCTTGTGTTGAAATCTTTTCTGAAGGGCATCTTAGCAAAGCCAGGGTTTGTCTTTTTCAATGACAAGCCAGAGAGACCAGATTGCTTGTCATTTTACTCATCCACAAGTATGATCACTACTAGTCATTATATCTTATGTTCAATAGGGATGTTTTTTGACACTGAACTACCCAGCCAGACCACTTGTTGAGCATTTTGTAAGGCCCTTAGGTGGTCTATGTAACATCTTGCCAGCTGGTCACTGCAAAGGGAGAAGCGCTGAAAGCGTGATAAAAGTAGAGGGCATCCATGGCAGTTGCTTTGGTTTGCTGGGGTTGTCCTTTGAGGCCTGAGTTGGCACACTATAGGCCTTTTCACACTGTCCAAAATCTCAGGGTTGGAACCGGTTCCGAACCGGAGATTTTGTTCACCCCGTTTCACACTGTAAAAATTTCAACCCGCCTCCGATCCGGGTAGCATGCTCTAGCCGGATAGAAATCAACCCTGGCAGGGACCAGGGTTGAAAATCTCAATCCGGATCGAAATTGCATTTTTCGGCGTGAACCGTGTCGAAACTGACAGTGTGAACCGGTTCACGTAAAGACCAGTGTGAATGTTGCTTATCTCTGATCCGTGTCGAAAAGAAGCGAGGCTGAACCGGGGAGGACCCGGGTAGGTTTCAACGCGGTTCGAAATGGAGGTAGTGTGAAAAGGCCTCTTGAGTATCTGGTTGGTCTAGGAATATTTCAAGTAAACCTGCCTGGGTTGCAGTGTTTATGCATTGACTGAATAGAGTACAGTGTCGTTGTATGATCACCTCCCCAGTTCTAGTGGTAAACTGTGCCCAGATGCAGATGTTGTGACTCAAATAATAGTAACACTGTCAAAATTAGGCAGTCGATAACTGCAAATGTTGGCTTAAAAGTAAGTCCACACATGCCTAAAGTTTGAAAACTAACCATTACATGTAGGTCGTCAGATAACCTCAACTACATGTACTTGGTTCAATCACTGCTCCATATACAATGTATCTTGCTACTGTCTGAAAACCTGTCCCATCAGCTGTGGTTCCCATTAGTTGAAAACAAAGAAGCCCAGGAGGACAGTTGTGTCATAGGTCAAGACCTTTGGCAGAGGATAGGAACTGTTTCCCAGGATTCCAGGATTGACTGTTTTGTTGCTGCAGAGGGAAAAACTCGGGGCCAGTGGGTTGTTTTGACAACACTGACTGTGGCTGTAGGTGGTTTCAAAGCATACCTCATGTGCACGCTGTACATGTATATGGTGGACTGTGCATTCTGAAGCACCCCCCCAAAAAAAAAATCAGAACCAAAACCCAGAGGGGTCCCTCTTGAGTAGCATGCACGCAGTTCATGTCAAAGCTAAGATTTTACAGGCAATTTTGCATGTGATGTATTTACAGCAATGATGAGGTTGGATTTTATTAATTGTTCTGTCTAGCCCACATTTGGAATACCACTATGTTGGAAGTGGACTTGCTCCTATGTGTTGTTGTAATGAAGTTCCTCTCATTGACAGTGAGTCTTGATTAACATTGTATCATAAAGCTTGGGTTTTTCACATACATGTGTACGATGCTGCCTTCTGTGTATTTGATATATGTAAACACTGTATAAACTTTGCATTTTTCCAAGTACATTTTTACCTGCTTAGAAGATTCCTGCGTTCTGTAAATTTGGTGTTGTTACCATGTTTTACAACAATGAGTGACATCATGCATTGTAGGGCATTTTCTGGCAGGCAAGATGCTGCACAAGGCTAGTCGTATGAGAGTTTTCACATGTTGTTGTAAACATAATTGATTGTCACAATCAAGAATTGTGAAAATAACAGCTGTACAAGAATTGAGATATTCCCCCACTTTTCCAATCAAAAGTTGATAAAAAAAATTGTACAGGGACCTGCGATCTTCATTAAAATGTTGTCTTCCATTGAGTAATGTACAAATTGTGCCTGCAGGAAGTCCAGACTCTGTGGCTCTTATGTAAACACGCGATGTGACAGGTTACACGGTCTATACAGGATGGAATCATTACCATGTGCTGCTGACAATCAAAAATAGAAAACATTGTGTAAATGTTTGAAGCCAGGTTTAGGGTCAGGGTCTGCTAAATTTTGAATAAAAAAAAAGGTGTGTATTTACAACATGGTGAATTCTTCGAGAGTAGGCCTATAGTGCTACATGTACATAGTGTTTATCGTGGTCAAGTGGTTAGACTGCAGGACGCGCAACCACAAGGTTGAGGGTTCGAATCTAGCCAAGCTAGCCACTGATTTCACAATGATTAGAAAAAAGTGTTTTCGTCCAGTTACTGATTCACACTTGATTTGTGTACTTTATAAATAGACATTTTAGAACCAATGTTTGTGTGGAAGACATTGGCTGTTGCCAGCTTGGCATTTATATCCCCTTGTGGGAGCTTTGCAGAGGTCCCTTGTGGGGAAGATCATCTCAACAAACAACAACACTACTGTGGACAGGTTACTAGACAAATATAATCAAATAGCTCTCATCAGGCCTGATACTTCAAAGAAGCCCATAGCAGTTGCATTGAGCTAGTTTTTTAACATTTTTTTACATTTTCCATGATTTGAATGTTTCTCTCATCAGAAATGCTTTTGATTGATGAAATGGGTGATTTTTACACACAAATGTTTGCTAGCTTTGGAGCTGGAAGTTGTGAAATCTTTGGGCGTGCAGTAGCTAATTTACCAACAGGGATGCCTCTGGTACCTCTAGTCATTGCCTTGCCCTGGTCATAGCCTTGGTGCCCCCTGGTCGTTGACTTGGTGCCCCCTGGTCGTTGACTTGGTGCCCCCTGGTCATTGCCTTGCTGCCCCCTGGTCATTGCCTTTGTGCCCCCTAGTCATTGCCTTGGTGCCCCCTGGTCATTGCCTTGGTGCCCCCTGGTCATAGCCTTGGTGCCCCCTGGTCATTGCCTTTGTGCCCCCTGGTCATTGCCTTGGTGCTCCCTAGTCATTGCCTTGGTGCCTCCTGGTCGTTGCCTTGGTGCCCTCGATCGTTGCATTGGTGCCCCTTATGTTTAGGAGACTGCAACTGCCTTGGCCTTTAGAGTAGACCAAAGTATCAAGCCTGTATCATGGTTACACTGATATAGGCCCAAGTGTGAACAACAAGTACATTTTTTTCTGTTCGAATTCAATGTAGGTGTTTCCCAACATTGACTTTGAGTGATATTGACTGCTGGTCTTGTTTATTTCCACCATAGGTGATTGAGCTGGATGCCTGTTGCTTAGGATTTATACATCAAGTGGACTATACAGGACACTGAGCTTCGATTACAGCAGTGAGTCATCCAAAGGATTTCAGCACACACCGGTGTGAAGATTGTGGAATATTCCAGGAACCATGTCTGCTCAGGAGCCTGTGATTGGAACATACAACATTATGAACAATCACCTCGGCATGCATGACATTCCCCAGACCCAGCTGAGCAGCGAGACCAGCTCCACCAGTAGCGAGTTGGAGTCGGCGCTCGGCAATGCAGTCAAGACGCCCCCAGGGATACTAGAGAACGGACCTGACGGCTACCCATCGGACGGGTCCTCCTCTGTGGAGAACCAGCCGGGTAGCAACCCGATGCCCGTCGCGTACGTCAACGGTCCAGTGCAACTCACCGCACCCGGCGGCTACACCGAATATGTCGATGGACACATGGCGGATGGAAACGGATTGGATTATGCCGCCCCCGCCCCGGAATATGAGGGTCAACAAGCCGTTGGCGATTATACCCAAGAATACCCCTCCCCGGAACAAATCTACCCTGGGGTGGCGACGTCTGGACAGGATTACCAAACGAACGCTGTAGGGGTACCGACGCAAGTCGGGGACTACCAGGGTATGGGGGTAGGGGTAGGGGAAGAGATTTCTCCTCAGGGACAGGTGCCGGACACTGGCCAGAATAGTGCACAGGCCAATAAGAAGTTTGTCTTCTACCTGCAGATAAAGCAAGGGGAGGCATTTCCTGTCGGCAATGGGGACCAAGTTCAGTATATTCACGGTGAGTACATGCCCGGTATTGTCATTACAACCATTCTTGGAGCGTGACCAGGATTTGGTTGTGGTGTTTTTTTTCTTCCTCCCTTCTTTTGTCACATCTTGGAATTAGTCTGCGGGAGAAGTTTGCCATACAACATGCTGTTTGTGCCACAGGTGTTAGGTATTGTTCATCTGCATCTGTTGAGTACTGTGCAAACTCCTCTTAAAGAGGATATTCCGCAAAGAGCGCAGAAGCAGTGGTACCCGCACTGGGATCAAGTGATTCTACATAAGGCCATGGAAAAAAAGTAGTTGTTTAGAGTTCTTCCTTTCCAGGTAGGGAGGGAGTTTTTTTTTCCCTTCCCATCTCCAATCAGTCAATACAATACATCATCGACCACATTGCCTGCACTCACCATGCATTTAGCGCTTTTGGCACCCAGACTACCACAACAGAAACAAAACTCTTAGTTAGCCTAGTGCAGACTAATTTGCTCGCATGCTGAGCACCATGCCACTTAATAGTCTTGGCTCCAAGTCCGTATTACTGGTTGGATTCTGTTCTGCTTATCACCACAACAACTGCTGGCGATAAGTACATGTAAGTAGTGAAGTTTTTTTCCCAATAGGTCAGGGATGTGTTTGCCTGTTGGGCCAGGATGCTAAGCAACTTCTTGCTTTGTTGTTGTTGTTGTTGTTGTTGTAAACATATATTGCCAAGTCGAGGGGTCTCCCAAAGTCGCAATGTTTTAAGTTAAGACAGAGTGTCTGAAGTTCTGAAGATCTTTTTGCTGTACTTGTTCAGAATTTCTTCACTGTGCTCAATTACCATTTTCACCTTTGCACCCCATTCTTCCTCCCCCACTCTCCATTTTTTTAGGCCCATCCCTCAACCTGCTGGACAATATAAAAAAAACCTAATTTTGAGTGCACTTGAATGTTCCTTGTGTATGCTTTGTGAATAATAGAATAAGGGACCAAGTTGAACTATTTATAAAACTTTATTGTACCGTCGGTACAATGGTGTGTACCATTACAACTTGAGCACTCGTTGTACCATTGTGTGCTTGATGCAAGCCATTTGCGAGTTCAATTTGAATAATATCTGGTACAATGACTTGCCCAGTCAAGAGTGACTGCTGAGTTTGAATTTCTCCGCTTGAAAGAAACTGATCCTCCAGATCAGCATGGACTGGAGATACCTTTGTGTCAAAGCCATTGGGTTACCAGTCAATGTAAAATTGCTTCAAGTTGGCTTACTTCAAGTGTGTCCTCTTCACTGTAACTATGAAAGATGTAACCCCTAATGTGTAGCAACATTCGAGACTGAGAAGTTCAAATTGAGCATTCATGTACGGTTATTAAGTCACTGCACTTGTACATTATTCAACTTGACTTGCATCTGACTTATTGTATCATCCCAGAATGCAATGTGTACACAAGTACAGTTTGGATTTTCTTCATACACTAAACAAATATTGGGTGCATGTGAGTGCATTGTCACTGGATCTAATCTGGAAGTGACATCTGGATGCCAGATGAAATGGAAAAGCCAGGTTTCACTGGGGTGATTTTAGGTTATCATTTGATGAACTTAAACTCTCCTGGGAAAAATCAAGAGACATCGTAGCACCTTTAAGCCATTTCAAAGTTACTTTACATACAGCTCACCGGCTTCAAATCCGTCACAAACTCAAACTTCAAGACAATCTCCATTATACCAAAGGTCCTGTAGCTCAGACATTTCACTCGACCAGAAATAGTTTTGACAACATCTGAAACATGAGCATACATTATTGATTGTATAATTTGCTAAAGTTCAAGAAGGAGTTTTGGAATTGAAAAGCATAAAACTATAGGCCAGATACTGTATGGTGGCATTTGCCTCCAATCATGCCATTGATCCATGCCACGGTGCCCACTGACTTCTCCGTATGGACTGTAAAGGGGGTAACCCCGTTTCAGCCCCAGGAGTAGGTGGCCCCTGGAAAAAATACTTGATTGTAGCCCACACCTTGAAGTGGCCTTCAGGCCTTGTGTGTCTGGCGACTTGCATAAAAAAAAACCTAAAAAAAAAACCCAAAACGTTACAATGCCCCTCACAGAAGTGCCCTATAATCACTGATATAAACTGATTTGCCTGCTGCAAGAATGAAGTATCAGGCCTTCTTCAAAGGTAGGCCTTTGTATTTAGAAAAAAAACACTTGCCTACAGTACTTGTTCCGTTGTGGGCTTTTTACTGGCCAAATGCTACAATTGATGAGCTCTGGCCAGTGGGTATTTCAGGCCCATTTTGTGCATTATGTAGTTCAGTGAACTTCAATACAAACCACGATGGAGGTTTATGTTGTATTGTTGGCATGCAGGGGTTAATGCATTTAGTACTGAAGCTACTGCACTAAAGTCAACCATCCAACAAATATTTGCAAATTATATTGACCCTCCAAATAGTTTGGGTCACCTTCTAGAATGAGGGTGTAATCCTTGAATGTCAGTGTTTTTTTTTAAAGAGCTCCCAGGGTTACTGCGTTACTCTTCTTGGACATTTTTTCTAAAACCAAACATAATTTCATTTTTCTCATCAATCTTTCCTTTGATCCATTTGAGTAACCTCATCAAGCCTGCCCTTTGTCCAATAGCTCCACCATCAAATACATGTGTACAAATAGAAATCAAAGACGGACCAACGTGAAGAATTGAAAAACTCACCATCCTATTTTTGTACTCTCCCACTGCTTTACACCCCCCCCAAAAAAAGAAGCTTCGTTAGAAAAAACACCATCTTTGGATGTATCTTTGTGTTTTTTACATAGAATTTCTTGAGATTGATTCCCCTCATAAAACACAAGTGTCAAACTACAATAATGTCACCGTTAAACCACATCAAAAGCCAGCGGTATCGTTCCTTTCTATGTCAACATCATAACCTTCACATAATTAACAGTTTGCACCAAGTAGTTGATGCTGATGCGTCAGCCGGGGCAAGCCACATCTCACCAACTACATGCTGGTCGCTATCCCTAAAATGTCGCCAACTATTTGTTTGGATATGAGAAATAACATCCGCCTGGGTCTACCACAGTATCAGGTTCAGCAATGACCCTGATCAACCCTAGCAGGATATCCTTATTACAGATCTATTAATCTCTCTTATCGATAGCTGTGATTTCTTCTTCTAACATGATCACTAAGCTTGCCAAATGATGATGAGGAAGAGGGGGCTAGCATGAGGGTTAGCAAGAGGGTTAGCGTGCAGCCATCTGAACCACAAGACATGTTTTTCCAAAGTTTATGTCTTTGCCTGGCTTATGTAAATTAGGATACAACCTGAGTACTTGTAAAGCGAAATACTTGTTCATTTTGCAAGGTGGTAAATGCAGGTGATCGATGCTGTACATACATAATGTCACCAAGGAAGGAGAAAGCACTAAATAGTTTCTTGTGAATCAATTCCAAATTCTTGATTGACCAGGGGTCGATTTCACAAAGATAGTCCTAACTTAGGACTAGTCCTAGGAGTTATTAAAAACTTAAAGGCTAGTCTTAAGTTAGGACGAGTAACTCGTCCGAACTCGAGATAAGACTAGTCTTAACTCTTTGTGAAATCCACCCCAGAGCTTGTGGGGACCACCTCCTTTTGCTCCCTGCTCAATGTTGATGTGGTCACTTTTGTGTGTTTGTCTTTAATACCGGGCATGCAACATTTTCAGCTGATTAGGCTGATTTCCTCACTTATGTGCTTTCTCAGCTGGGCCACTGCATATTGAAATAGGCCTACACATGCCTGGTTACTCAGCCTTGGATTTGGGTCGTATCTGGTGAAGGTTGGGGGAGGGGACTGGCTCCTGATTAGTGATATAGGAGTGCAGGTGTCCCAGTAGTTACTGATCACAGGCAGCTGTAAAAGGTTGCATTTCGAAGGCTCAGCCTCTCAAACCCTTTCCATTTTAATAAAAAAAAATATATAAAAAAAGTCTAGCAGGGGATCACCTGCAGATTTTGTGCAAACACTCTCACAATAATTGCCCTTCCATTTTTTTAAATACAATTTACACCCTGGTAAGACTCCTAGCTTATCCAGTCCAAATTCCATCTGACAATTTAACCCTGTGACCTCCTCGGCAGATTTCCAGTCATGACCTCCAGATTCCAAGCAATGAGACACCTACCCATTGGATTCTGACTGAAATACAGGGAATTCGACCAGTTACTATTTTCCCAGCCTGATTTGCTTGTGTGGCCGGTGACAATAGCTTGATTGTTAAAAGGCATGTTGGTGCCCTCAGGTCCATGGGCATGGAATTTCCTAATGTCAGGAGCAAAGCCTAACTTTATGAGGGATGTAGGGGCGCCTCACTGCTAAAATGGCTTCAAGTGGATATTTTGAAGTGGTATCAAAGCCAAGCCAAGGGTGACAGAGGCCTCTCTGGAACTGCATGGAATTTCAACAAACCTTAAATGAATGCTCATGACGTCGCTGCAGTGGGGTGCCCTCATGTAGAGGCCAGAAGGAAAGTGCTCCTTGGTTCATACATACATGTATGTACATGTACTTTGCTTCAAGTGGCCATTATTTCATCATTTGATCATCATACATGTGTACCTCTAAGATGGTGGTGGGATGACGTCAATGTATTGATGGATGATGTCAAGTTGATATATAAAAATTAAAAAAAACGGAATTAAAGCAGCTCATTTATAAAGCTCAAAGCAACATTACAGTTTGAGTAAAAGTCATCCAGTATTTGAAAATACTTGTTTATTAAAGGAGAAAGTTATAAGAACTAAGACCTGAGATACTAGGATTTAGACTGGATTGGAAAAGAGTACATAATATGTAGTGCTCAGCAATTTTACCTTGCCTGATAGACTTAATATGTAGAGAAGAGATTTACCGAGAGAATTGAGTTTTGTACATGTGGCTGGTCACTGGACCAGTAAACTTCTGACCTTACTGGGTCCCCCATGACTCCGGAATGGGGAACCGGTTTTGGTTTATCAATTGAAGTTACACTTGATTCCATCTGATTGTACGATGGAATTACCATGTACCTGTACAAGAGTAGTTTACATGAACATGTACAGGTAGTCCATTTGACAGTATAGTGTTCAGTTTGTCTTAGTGCCAAGGTTCTGTACATAATGTGTACATTGTATGTTTACTAACTGTACCGTTGACTGGTACAAAAGAGCAGACATTTATGGCGTGCAAGTGGTTGAATATCTCAAAAAATTTCCAACCAAGCAAGGTAATTTCTTCCATTGAGGAATGTTGGTTACTGAACTGTTGGTTTTAACTGTAATTTTGGAGAAGGGCAGATACTTACTGACAGTTCTTAATACATCCTTGAAAGACACCCAAATGACCCCCATCTTTTCCAAAATATGCTTTTAGTTATACCCATTAGTAAGTTATACAGGCAAACAGGCATGCAACATTCCAGCTGATTTCCTCTTCTTTTAGTGCTGAACATCACTGAACAAAGTGTTCTAGGCTCTTTTCTTTTCATGTTGCATTTTATGTAGTATAATCTCTGTACAACTTTAAACTGGACTGTTTAATTCCAGGTACATTTTGTTATTTAGTAATTACTTTGTAACACATTGTTTCACAATGGTTCACAATGTATTTAATTGCTACAGTACTAAGCTACTGTGTTTATAAACACCCAAGTGTGTTCTTACTTCTTTATTTGTAACACACATGTACATGTAGTTTGTTGTCCATCTACACTAATACTATTCCATGAGAAAACCCAAACATTCTTCAGGGGGTTTGGGAGGGACGGTGGCAGGTTTGAGGCAGACTTCCCCAATGTTCTTGCCTCCTTCCCCATTACTAATCTAACATTTGGAGGAATACTTCCCTGAATAACGAATGTGTACAAATGATTAAACTGAAGTATGGGAACTTACCACCCCCCCCCCCCCACACAATTTGTGTGCATTTAAGTTCAGCACAGTAAAGAGCATCTTGAAGTGAACAGAGTGCTAATCACACATCAGTGTAGTGCAAAAACCAAATTAATATTTGTTAAATCCTTGATTCAATTTGTACATTCAGTTAACCCTAACAGGTAAGGAGTTAACATGGAGGCCACGGGGGCAATGCCTCTGTTGCCCCTGGTCTTGGCTTTGGTTTTCCTTCATATTAAGTTTCCCGTAGACTTAAAGATTTCCAATTAAAATGCCCAAATGAAAATGGCCTTGCCCTCTCAAAGATGAAATTCCAGGCCTATATGTACGTAGGCAAAAAAAGCAAAAAAAGGCATGGGGAAAACAAGTAGTATACTTAATATCCCCATGCTTGTTTTTGCTTTTTTTTTGCCTTTACAGAATTTTGTTTTGTAAATGCTACAATTGCTGATTTCTGATCACTTGTCTGTACACCAAAGGACTCATTTCCCATATATCAATTCTGCTTCTATGGTGATTTCGAAGGAACATTTTATGCATCCTTGCTAGGAATCATTTGCATTAAAGTAACGTGGCCACCCTGCCAACGAGCCTGACTCTGATAAACCTGTCTGATGAGTCAGGACCTTGCATATATACTGCAAGGACCTGTTTATGTCGGACAGTGGTGAGATGTGTTAACAATTCCAATGAAGCCAAAACTTCCCTGCATTGAAGCACTAATGGGGATGGACAGCCAGGCTTTCTTAGAAAATAATTATGTGGGTGTGTGTGTCCAAATATATTGACGTGCGTTATTAACTGCAAGGGTCACATCCATTGACACAGTTGTCAGTTTTCAATGCTCACTATACCTGTAAATAGACGGTGATAAATCAGACGATTTGCATATGATTTTGAGGGCACATCATGTGCCAGGCACAGCCAGTCTAGACCTGTTACTGGATCAATTCCCCCCTTTGTTCCTAGTGGAGTGAGCCCGACTCCCTGCACCTTGGCCAGTGACAGTTCACCCTCATGGAGGGGAGTAATTTAATTACCCTGGACAACCCCCTATGTTGTATTATAGATTGTCCTCGTTGAGGTCGCCCACCTGTGAACAGTGGTGGGAATCACACATTTTGTTTCTGTTAAATGGTATTTCAAAAGGTCTACCAGTGCAGTTGTCATTGGAGATTGGCTGTAAACCAAAAGGCAGGAATTAGGGCTTTCAAACACATTAAAACAAAACTGCTGCCTGACATGTCAATGCCATCCACTGTGGTTGTGAATGATAGATAAACTATATCAGCCTGCATTATTGTGGTGAAGGCATCTATTCAGTACACAGTCAGCCCTCCTAGTTTCCCATCTGACCATTCAGTGTCACACTCTGTGGTTCCCTGCAGTATGCAGGCCTGTGAAATCTCCGCTTTAAAGCAGATTTCCGCTTCTTCCTTGACCTTGACGATTTTTTATTTCCGCTTTTTGTTAATACTTTTTTTTTCGTAAAAAAAAAAATAAATAAAAAAAATTAAAAATCATAAAAAAATTTTTAAAAAAATATATATTTATTTATTTATTTATTTTTTTTACGAATTTTTTAAAAAGCCTAATATATGCTTGGCAACAACAATGTACAACTTTAATAATGTGAAATAAGCCTAGTGACTGGATCAATGAGGTGCCCAAATTCGACCAGCGTAAATGCGTGACGCGCGCTCACTTGACGTTCCACGATCATTCTTACATCATGTAGTGTTTCAGCTCTTTTTTTAAGGGTCCATTCACAGGCTTGAGTATGTCAAGTGGTGAATGTACATGTACATGTACATGTACATGTAGGCCTAGGAAAGCTCTCACATTGTATACAATTAAGGGCAAGGCTCTTTTTGGAGCCATATTACATGCATAGAGCAAGAAGAAGGCACCTCTTAGAGGAGAATGCAAGTTTTCTACTGAAACATTTTAAGGGGCACCAAGGCAATGGCCAGGGGCATCAATGCAAAAGTATCAGGTCTGAGAATGCACAGTAGACGCACAGTAACAGAGTTCTTCCCAAGATTTGTCAATACTGTGGTGCATTCTGGATCCGAAAGCTAGCAAGGTTGGCTTAAAGCATGCTGAATTGAAACAAGGTCCTCGGAATGTGTTGTACTTGATGTTTATGTTTGGTTTGATCTTCTGTGCAATCTGGAACTGGAGCATTTTTAAATGGTTTTATTTTGTATCAATTTATACTGGTATCATACCTGCATCTCCAGCCGTCGATTTCACCAAACTCTTCCTAACTTAGGATTAATCTTAGGACTTAGGACGAGTCCCAGCCTTGCACTGTAACATGTAAACCTTAAGATTAATCCTAAGTTAGGACTAGTTACTCGTCCTAACTCGAGATAGGATTGATCCTATAGCGTTTCGTGAAATCGGCTGCTGGGCCCAGTTTCCTAGAGCTGCTTAAAAACAGATAAAAGTGCTTTAAAAATTCAGCTAAGCAGAAAATAAACAAGAAATGGTACATGTGATATGGGCCCAATGACATGGTTCTGCTTACCATGGAATTATGCACTTTATAGCAGTGCCCTGTAGAGCACATAGTTCTGTGGGCCATAAGCGTAGGATTATGTGAAGCTGAGCCATGAAATTGTGCCATGGTATTTTGGCTGGCAACCTCATTCTGGTGAGCAAATTCGTTATGTGCTTAACTTCTTTTGTTCTAAAGCAGCTCTATGAAATTGGACCCAGACATCAGTAGACCTTTTTGGAATGATGCTGCCATCTTGTATTTTGCTATTCAAATGAATGTAACCAGATTGAGGCTTGGAGGTCAAAGTAGTCTGAGCCTCTATTTGGTACGGTGAGAATTAGGACTCACATTGTTGTAATAGCACCATGGGCAACATGGGCAAAGATGGTGATACGAAAGTGCCACATGTTTTTAAAATATCTCTGATCTGATGTCAGATGTTTATTGGATTATTTCAATTTGATTCTACAGCGGGACGTGTTATTTGTTTTGAGATCAATACCGCTATTTGCACTTTCAAAGAAATCAAAACTTGTTTTTATTTCCCCGCTAACTCGCCAGGGTGATCTAGTTTCTGTTTTGTGGTCACAATTTAATACTTCCATAACAGTTCTGCCAAATCATACACCAATATTAAGTTACATCTAAATCAGTTGGTTCACACGCCTATCGTGGCTTTGTGGTTTGGAATGATTTGTGCCATAACTTGTGAAATGGGACTGATATTCAGAAGGTATTACTCAAGGCCAGTCTGGCTTGGAAACTGTCCCAAATCAATCACAATTCTCAAGGCTGTGGTAACTCGATGCCCTTTTAAGTGTTGTCAGTATCTTGAATTCACTTTTTATTTGTTTCTCTTCTCTTTGACAGGTCCCGCACTTATTCAACTGGTTTCTAGCTCACCCGTACCCCCACCCCTGCACACAGTGCAGACGGGACATGGACCTGTGTCCATGCCCACTGTGTCAAACGTACCTGTGGTCACAGCACCAATGCAAGTCCAGGGTATGGCTATACAGCCATCAGTTCAAGACACAGTCGTCAATGACATGCAACAGCAGCAGCAGCAGCAGCAGCAGCAGCAGCAGTCGCAGCAAGGCATGTACACCACAGGCCCCCCTGTGCTATCACCTCAAATGTACCCCACGTTATATTCCCCCAACGGGGGAGGGGGTGGGGCTGGCATGGGGGGCGTCTACCCCCACATGATGGGCTATCCAAACCCTGTTATTCACCCACATGTTCAGCAGCACGTGGCCACGTCAGTGCCCACACACACGGCAGTCCCGCCAAATTCCGGCGTGCCTGTTCCACATCATGTTCATATTCGATACAATCCTGCGCCCCCTCATGGTCAACACAACTCACAGCAACAACATCAGTGTAATATGCCCGATCATTCACATATCCAAGGTAAGGGGACTACTGGACCATCGGTTGGTATCATTGCATGTCATGCATGTCAGTAGTGTCAGATTTGTTAAGACAAGACAAAACCAAGACAAAAACAGTTCATGACTGAGACCAAGACAGGGCTGGAATTTGGGGGAAATATCCACAAGGCCGCAGGGCTTGTAGCTCAAAATTTTTAGTGGACCAGAATTTATTTTACAAGACCAGAATCAAAATGAGTTGAACCGGCACTAAGAGAAAATCTATCTCATTTGTCTCAAGTGTAGTACTTCGCTACTGAAGAGAATTGAAAGTTGTTTATCAGACTCACAAAAATATTACACAATGTAACTCATTGTGTAATATTTTTGTGAGCCTATTATTACTCAATAGAAAACACAAGACCACCGGGCTTGTCTGGTTATGAGTTTACTGGCCCGATGCTAAAATCACTGGCCTCGGGCCTGTGGTCCAGTGTTAAATTCGAGCCCTGCAAGACGGAACATAAGCTGATGAGATCATGAAAAAGACCCGGGCCCAATTTCACAGAGCTGCTTGAGCAGAAAATATTCCTTGATGAATTTGAAACCAGGGAACCAGTCATAAATGGTACAGATGACATTGTGTTTTTGGCTGGTAACCTGTTCCTGGGATGTTAGCACAACTGTTTTGTGCATTATTTTGCTTAATCCGCTCGATGAATAATGTATGGGCCCAGGGCTTGATTTCCATAAAGCACTAAAATAAATAAATGATGATTATTTGTCAATATCGCCAAAGTGATTTGTGTTGTGACATTGTTTTGTGCGTATGTCAGTATGTGCTTACGTGCCTCATGTGGTTACATGCCTGTGTGCAATTGTGCTGATGTGCCTATGTGCTTTATGGGCATACATGTACATGTATGTGCTTATGTGCGAACATGTATGTGCGTATGTGTGTATGTGCTTACAGTATGTGCCTATGTGCTCATGTGCTCATGTGTGTATAGTACTTATGTGCTTATGTTCCTACATGTGCCTATGCGCTTGAAATGCGTCTGTTTGTTTATTTCTACATGTATGTGTCTATGAGCTAAGTGTGCTGTGCATTTATGTGCCTACATGTATGCGCCTATGCTTTTGTTCCTATGTGCTTATGTTCCAATGTTCAAAATTTGAAGGGAACTCTTTATATTTTGCTTACGTACATTTGATACCATAATCATTTTGCACTGGTGGTTTGCTCATTAATAATGAGTCTTCTTGTCATCCATTAATTATAAAAGTATTAATTCAGGCTCCAATTTAATGGAGTTGCTCAAGCACATAAATTAGCTAGGCACATAACAATTGTGCTTCCCAGAAAGAAGTTACCGGCCAAAATACACGAACTATATTACACATACAACTTGGGACTGTTTCCTACTAATTTTTTCTCAGCAGGAAAACTTTAAAGCAGCATTTTCTACCAAAGTAGGTCAATGCTATTCCAGACCAGGGCCCAGATTTATAGAGCTGCTTAAGCAGAAAATGTTGCTTGCTAAGCAAAAATAAGATAAGCATGATACCAGTCAACGATGGTACACGTGACATGGTATTTTGGCTGGTAACTTTATTCTGGTAAGCATACATTTTGTTGTGCTTAGCTACTTTTAAGGCGTTAAACACCTTTATGAAATTAGGTGAGGGTGCTGGTCTGGAATAGTGCAAAGGTTTCTGAGGTTCTACCCCACCTTCCTTCCGAAAAAAGAAAAAAAGGACTGGAGAAATATATGTACGTTCTTTTAAACACTCCAGATCCCCAGCAGAGACAAACAATGCGATCCCGGTCAAGAGACGACCGGACAGATAAACAGAGAGAAAAGCTCCAGAAGAAACTTAGGGAGCGGCAAAAGGAGAACTGCAACTTCATCCCGAGCCCACAGACCTCGCCCCGTGGGGGAGGGGGCGGGGGCAGCGGCGGAGGGGGCGTTCACGTGAGCGGAGGATACAATCCTTCTGTGTTGAAGATGGAGAATGGTGCTAATGGTAGGCAGGGTAACGGCCGGAAGAAAAGGCATAGTGGAGGTGGCAACCAGAGAATTGATGAGAATGAAGGTGAGTGGAAAGTGATCGTCTGTTTTCTTCTTCCACCGGCTGCTTTCCCTTTTAAAATCTTTTCCTGAAAGGTTGGACCTTGTATGCAATAAAAATCGTCCCAATTTTGTTCGAATTTTGTCCATGCCTGAGTAGTTTATTTCTGAATTCATTCGAATTGTTGAAATCCGTCCATTTGATTTATGATTTCACAAAGCACTATGATTCATCTTAAGATGAGTTGTCAGTATCACCATAGTGATTTGTATTGTGACATCACACTTTGCTAATAGCGATTAGGAGTGATTTGGAGTTAAGATCAATCTTAACTCTTTGTGAAATCCACCCCAGCATCTCTTTGCTGAATGGCCAAAAAGCATGACATTTCATGAACACTGCAAGAAAACAATTCTGTCCGCCCGATTTCCCATTGTGGAATTCACAGATTTGTATAGAAACAGCAGTTGTGTCAGCTTTTTTTCAGTTTGTGACCAAATATAAGTTCGTTTGATGGAAGACCTGTTTGTTAGTCACTCAGGCCTGATAAGTCAACGGAGGCAACTGCTCGGAGTTTGGATGGAGTTGTTTGGAGTTGGTCACTCAGGCCTGGTTTTGTTCTGTCTGTTAAGTTACAATAGACAGCCAGGACACATGTCTACCCAGTGCAGGGATTTATGGAATGTTTAGGGTACACTGGCAACGTTGCACAGGCAACGGGAGGCAATTGCAACCTGTGCCCCTTTTCAACGCCTTGGAGCCCCTAACTAACTTCCCTCATAGAAGTGTCAAGCCGTGTCACGGTCATGGCCTGCTGTGCATTACACCGTCAATTTCAATTTGTCCCCCAAATGTTTCTCCTTGTTTTGAACACACACGTTAGCTTGGGAGATTAAGTTTTTCCGACTAAAGAGAGATGTGATGATTTAAAAAAAAAAAAATGTATATTAAAGCAATTAGGTCTGAATGTTGTCAAACTTCACAGTCAATCCACCGCTCAAGAATCAGTCTTAACAGCACATCTTGTGGTTGAAAATGCATCACATGTACTCAGACTGTACTAGACAATTTCAACCTGTCTTTAGATTGATCCATCAGCCTCCTTTTTCGGAAATGGGTTAACGTTCCTGTTACTTTTGATCTCACTCATGCCTGCCCAGCAGAACTGAAACAATGATCAGTGGGAACTAAATTTAGTAAAGGGCTTTCACATCAAGCATTTCACCACCAGCTGATGCCTCTGTATACACAGCATTGGTACTTATCCCAAACATTCACACACAAATCAATTCAGGGGACCAGTTACCTTGACCACCTGTATACAAAGGTCGGGCGTGCGTTGCCAGCAGTGGTGTCAATTTCATATCGATGCTGTATTGATATAATGAGCAAATAATTAAATCCCAAAGCTCAAGTACATATATGTAGTATGACAATCAATAGTCCAAACCACATTACCAATTTCATAATCATAAAGTTCCTGTCTCTGTAGACAAATTTCCGGGAAAATTCCCAAGACAATTTGGTGGATCTTTTCGCACTTATATTGCTAATGTGCTAATTATATGTGAAGCAACAAACTAGCCAGCTGGACTTGTAGTGTAGTTTCAGAGAACTTTGACTGGTGGTCCTCGAGTGTGCAGGGTTTGCCCTGAACTTTTCCAGTGAGTAGCGAGCGGAACCAGTTAGCTTGTCAGCTTAGTAGTCGGTCAGCTTTTTCACTTGTCTTGATGCTTTTCAACACTGAAGTAGCCAACTGGACCATTTTGTGAGAATTTCCCTTTGGCCTTTTTAACTGGCATTTGGCCAACGGACCCACTGTTAAGGGAGACTGTTGGTTGTGTTAACTGGCATTTGGCCAGCAGACCCACTGTTTGGGGAGAGCACTGGGACTAATAACACAGTCACATTCTGTCCAGTGTTCATGAACATGTGTCCTAGGGCATTTCTTCAGCCATTCACCTGTTTTTTGCTGTGCAAAGATCGTTGTCAAACCAGCCACATGCTGTCCACGGACACGTATCCTCTGGCAATTCTGTCAAGCAAAGATTATCTGAACTTCGCACATTCCTGCTGATAGCTGTGTTTAATAATTGATGTGCCCCATCGTCAGTATCGCACAGCATTATCCAAGAGAGACCCCATGCTTGCGTCAGCATAATGCCCCAAAATAGGGTCACCATCTGGAGGGCCTTTTCAGCCCTTTCGGTGGCTGATGTAGAAAAAGGAGAAAGCCTAATAAAGGATAAAATGGCCAGCAGCCGATTTCACGAAACGCTAGGATTAATCCTATCTCGAGTTAGGACGAGTAACTAGTCCTAACTTAGGATTAATCTTAAGGTTTACATGTTACAGTGCAAGGCTGGGACTCGTCCTGAGTCCTAAGATTAATCCTAAGTTAGGAAGAGTTTGGTGAAATCGACGGCAGGGCTGGTGTGGGTTTCATACCAATGCTGGAAAAGTACACAGAAGTATTTATATAATAATGCAATAATAACACACAACTGTAAAGCATAGGGTCTACACATGTACACTATTTGTTGCCTTTGCTCTAAAAGTCAAAAGTGCAGATGTCTTTGTCACCGCAAGGCTGTCTATTTATAATAAAAAAAGTTAGTGCAAAAAAACCATCAAGAACCAACCCCCCCCAAAAAAAAAAAATTAAAAAAAATTAATAGTAATAAATTTTTTTTAAATGTATATATATAATAAATTTTTTAAAATAAAGTAGCAGGCACAATGTTGAACAGGGGAACTATAGACCTTAGGTTTACTGCCTGTGGCTAAAACTTTCAGGGGATATCTCTACAAAACTGTAAAAACATTCCTCTCATAAAGAATGTTCGCTGACAATGTTCTTTTGCCTCATACATGTAGCACATATTTATAAGTTAGCGGATAATTTTGTTGGTGGTAGATGTTTTTTTTTTTTGTCTCTGGCTGTCTTTTCTTTCTTTGGTCGGCCTCTGGTCATATTCCCAAATGTCAAAAAGGGGATCTGGAAGGTCTACGGCGGAAGTTTTGAATTGCCGTGCCCTCTTGTTCATAATGCATGACCTGGCTTGTGTTTCACAGGACATTCGAGCCTGCATAGATCGTAAAAAATGCATTAAAGGCGCTGACTAGTAGTCAAGTCTAGGGTAAGACTGTCTCCGAAAAAACATTCTTGTAGAAAATGTACTCGGAATTAGTTGGGTTACCGAAACGCTGAACTCTTTTTGTAAAGCAATGCTGTCTTTTAATTAAAGGTGCTACCAAGCCAGGGTTTCCCTGAATTCAAAGTAAAATCTAACCTTTGACCTGCTCATGGCTCAAGATGTTGAGGCCGAAATGGCTCCAACACCCCACTACATGTAGTATCCCTTTTCACCAATCTTACACATTCCCCATTCATTGTCACATTATAGTTCCACCCCACTCCCTACTCCCCACGCCCCACGCCCTCGCCCCCACCACTTCTCCCGGATGACATCCCTAATATAATTTGAAGCTCCATCCAAGCAGATCAAAACAGCAGCAGAGTGACTCTGAAAACACGATTGGTTACAGAAAACAGAACAAGAATCAAATGTCAAGCCTGGGCGGCATATGAGATAGAAATCTGCAATTGGATGGAGGTTTTTTGTTGTTGTCTGTGTGAGATAAGAGTTGATTGAGATGTTGAAACCAGGAATCAGTTATGATGGAACAATAATCGTTAGAGGTGGGCGTAGTGATACTCAAAAGATTTACAGCTCGTTAGCTCTGAATCCATACTGGCTTTCTTGAAGAATTTTTTTAGCGCTACCTGTGCTTTATGAAATCAAGTCCAATTTTATACCCAGACAGATCAATCTCACTAGTTTTTTGGCGACACATCTTAAAAAGATGAAACTCTTCAACTTGTGACTGAGTGTCACTGTCTTGCTTTGAAAAGTTGTCAAATGTTTTAAGTCAATAGGAAAGATTATGACAAGATTCCTTTTCTCTGTGTATCAAAAACACAAATTCGTTTTTTTTTTAAAGTTTGGATTTCAGTTTGATGGCATCAATGCACAAACACACACACACAAACCTCACAAACACAAAACCAGACTGTACCATCATGGATGTGAAGAAGCCAAGACGTCTTGGGGGAAAATGGGAAAATGTTTGGGTCATAGGATATACAGGCTGTTGCCTCCAGGAGAGCAGACTATTTCCGTTGTCTGTCACTTTCGATAAAAATAGAGGCTGAAACCAGTCTGATTTGACAGTAAGAGTTCACGCCCCCTGGTAGGGGATCGGCATTCTTCGGCTTAATGCAGCAAGAATGTTTAGGAAAGTAATCCTGAAGATTTCAGATCATGGCGTCATCGACCACCCTACCACCCCCCCCCCCCCCCTCCCGATCATGTAATTACCCTACAGGATTTGAGAAATTTCATGATGAATGTTTGTAATGAAGTTACTAATCGCTGTCGGATGTTACGCATTGGTTACCTCTAAAGGGGACAAAATATGCAAAATTCATGTCGGTTCTAAATTGGGAAGCTCATGTTGTTATTGAATCTTCAGTCACTAAAAACTTGCGTATTAGAATAACATGAGTTCACAAGTTAAGCATTCGCATGTTTTGATTTGGGTTGTCCAGTTCTGCTGGACCATGCAAGTCTTGTGCATGTTTGAACAGTGCTTTTGGAAGCTGGGTTTCCTACTCGGTGTTCAGATTTATATTGCCATAGGCATAACCAAACATTTTCATTTGGGGGAGGGGGAAAAGGGTTCAAAGACATAATTTAATTTTTTTTTAATTTGATATTTTTATTATTACTTTTATTATTTCATTTTCATTTGATTTGATTTTTTATCGGGGGTGGGTGGGGGGGGGGGGGGGTGGGCTATTTAATGTTTATGAACCAATCATTTCAACATATTTTTCCTCTCATGGGGGGGGGGGGGCAAGGGTTGACTGTTGTGGTAAAATGACTTTAAGTTACCACTTAAGTTTGAGTTTCTCAGTCTAGAGACAGTTGCTTCTTGTATGTCACATGGTTGTGTAGTTAGAAAGACGGGGTGAACACCCATACACAATTCTGAATGAATGTTTATGGTACAATGATACCAAGGTTTGCCCATTGGGAGGTTGCCATAGGAGAGCATGTCCCCCAACCATTTGACGTAGCAACTGTCTCTGTAGTCTGAGGAACTAACTCAAACTGAAAGGGTATCTTGTGACTAAGTAAGTCATTGTACGAGACATCAGTCTAATCTAACTCGCAAATGGCTTATTTGGACGTGACCTTACATGAATTAATGTGTGCAAATTCAAGAAGCTATGGTGGAACTGTTATAGCTCATCAGCTGAGATCATTGTCTCGCTCTTGCGCCATATTTTGTTATTGAAGTGCCCTTTATTTTTTGATCACAGAGATCCTCCTCAGCCCCAAAATATTGACTTTCCAGGCCAGAATGTTTGCTGCACTTTAGTTTTATCTCATCGGAAATAACAATTTCTTTGTCACATTGTATCTGTACAAGAAACCTGCCGACGAGACAAATTCAGACGACTAAGCTTCAGTACACTCTCAAGAAACGGAGTCCTCGTACAAAGCTGATTTAATTTTCTCACTTAGGCAACTCCAAATGTCATGGTCCTACTTATCCCTCCCGGTTTCTGTCGGTTAGGTCTGAGCTAAGCGAAAAGGTCACCGTCTTGAATCTTCTTTAAGGGACTGTGCCTTATCCCTTAATATCTGCCCAACATCTTCGGTGCCCTTTTGCACCTTGTACCTGAGGCAGGCAGGAGTCCTGCTGAGCTGTACACAGGCGTCTTAAAGGAATAAGTAGAAGGCATTCAGTGTTTCTCCTGTTTGTCATTTGCAGGCGGCCTACTCTTAAAGTGACCACTTCAGTTGTTTACTTCAAAGACTTGCCTTGGAAAAATTCATGTAGCAATTGATAAAATGGTTAATTTTGTGTCTTATAAAATGTGCATGTTGTTTTTTCTTTTTCCTCTATGTTTTCAATACAGATTACAGATTTACACCTAATTTACATGGTCAAATGATGATCATGGTGGAAAGTTCCCTTGAAATACACTTGCTTGAAATGCTATATTATCGTTTTTGAGAAATGAATAAACACTTAGTGGGGAGTCCGAAATCAGATGTTTAAACAGTGCTGTTCCACCCCCCCTCCCACCTTTTTCATGTGACTCCGATGATTACTGGGCTTTTAAGAGTTTTCACAAGTTTGTTATTTCATGTATGCTGGGTCACACAAAGTGCAGATACTGGTCTGTGACAATTACCTCTACTTTTTGTTGTTGGTTATTTGATGGGAAAAAAAAGCAACCTTTAAACACATTAATTTCATCTTTCTGGTATTGAAACCCAAGGGACCTGCTCAAAAGTGGTTAGCACTGTGACCCGTAGGCATGATTATGAAGAGGATGATGAAGAGAAATGTCAGTTTTAGATGTGGGAGTAAAAACACAAAAGGGAAAATGGACTGGTGACCCAATCCACTACAGATGCAAGGCATTCAGTCCAGGATTCAAACCAGAGTCTCAGTCACAGAGGTGAAAAGACATGGAAGCTGGGGGGCGGGGGGGGGGGGGGGGGTTGGAGTGGTTCTTGGGTTAGCAAGCAAAGTTTCAAGTGTTGGACTGGTATACATGTCAATGGGGCTAAAAATTAGGCAAATGGACGATTTTGGAGGACCTGTGGTAGTAGAGCATGCATGGTATGGTAGTCAATGTATTTTAATCTGATTTCCAGTTTGTTTGCCCTAAAAAAAATTGTTATTAAACAGTCTGAAAGTCTACAAAGGTGTATCAGCCATTGTAAGGAATAGAATAGAGCTGCTTAATTTAAAGCAGATTTCTGCTGAGAAAAAGCTAGCAGGAAACCAGTCACAGAGGGTACATGTGGAATGATATTTTGATTAACCTCATTCTGGTTAGCACAATTGGTTTGTGTTAAGCTACGTTCTGGGCTTAAGCAGCTCTATCAAATTGGGCCCTGCTAAGCAGTTGTTTTAATGCATGGGAAGGCCTTGAACTTTGTCATAAAGAGGCGCTGCAATTTCCCACCAGTAAAGGAGCACCTTTTTAAAGGGAACTTTTATGAGAAAATGTACCTTTTATTGCATTTGATAAGGGCACTACGGCAAACTAAAAAACAAGCACTTGGTGCCTTGGGTTTAATGTAGATCTGATACTTCATGGAGGGGCCGGAAGCAAATGGAAATTCACAGATGCAGTGAAGGCCATGGCCTCTGTTGGCCTGGTCTTGGCCTTGGTGCCCCTTCAGAAGTTTCCCATAGACTTTAAGAGCGTCCAATGGAAGTGCCATTTGCAAAGTGAAAATGGCCTTGCCCTCTCAAAGGCGTTACTCCAGACTTGCAATGTTCTCCATTTCCCTGGGTTCCTTTTCAAAAGGAAAAACTACATGTACCTTGCCCTTACAATAATGAAGTACCAGGCCTGTTAATGTTGAGCCTTCTTGATGATCCTAGAGTGTGTTACAACTACCTTACCCTTACAATAATGAAGTACTAGGCCTGTTAATGTTGGGCCTTCTTGATGATCCTAGAGTGTGTAATTACCTTACCCTTACAATAATGAAGTACCAGGCCTGTTAATGTTGAGCCTTCTTGATGATCCTAGAGTGTGTAACTACCTTACCCTTACAATAATGAAGTAACAGGACCAGGCCTGTTAATGTTGAGCCTTCTTGATGATCCTAGAGTGTGTAACTACCTTACCCTTACAATAATGAAGTACCAGGCCTGTTAATGTTGAGCCTTCTTGATGATCCTAGAGTGTGTAACTACCTTACCCTTACAATAATGAAGTACCAGGCCTGTTAATGTTGAGCCTTCTTGATGATCCTAGAGTGTGTAACTACCTTACCCTTACAATAATGAAGTACCAGGCCTGTTAATGTTGGGCCTTCTTGATGATCCTAGAGTGTGTAACTACCTTGCCCTTACAATAATGAAGTACTAGGCCTGTTAATGTTGAGCCTTCTTGATGATCCTAGAGTGTGTAACTACCTTGCCCTTACAATAATGAAGTACCAGGCCTGTTAATGTTGAGCCTTCTTGATGATCCTAGAGTGTGTAACTACCTTACCCTTACAATAATGAAGTACCAGGCCTGTTAATGTTGAGCCTTCTTGATGATCCTAGAGTGTGTAACTACCTTACCCTTACAATAATGAAGTACCAGGCCTGTTAATGTTGGGCCTTCTTGATGATCCTAGAGTGTGTAACTACCTTGCCCTTACAATAATGAAGTACTAGGCCTGTTAATGTTGAGCCTTCTTGATGATCCTAGAGTGTGTAACTACCTTGCCCTTACAATAATGAAGTACCAGGCCTGTTAATGTTGAGCCTTCTTGATGATCCTAGAGTGTGTAACTACCTTACCCTTACAATAATGAAGTACCAGGCCTGTTAATGTTGAGCCTTCTTGATGATCCTAGAGTGTGTAACTACCTTACCCTTACAATAATGAAGTAACAGGACCAGGCCTGTTAATGTTGAGCCTTCTTGATGATCCTAGAGCGTGTAACTACCTTACCCTTACAATAATGAAGTAACAGGACCAGGCCTGTTAATGTTGAGCCTTCTTGATGATCCTAGAGTGTGTAACTACCTTACCCTTACAATAATGAAGTAACAGGACCAGGCCTGTTAATGTTGAGCCTTCTTGATGATCCTAGAGTGTGTAACTACCTTGCCCTTACAATAATGAAGTACCAGGCCTGTTAATGTTGAGCCTTCTTGATGATCCTAGAGTGTGTAACTACCTTGCCCTTACAATAATGAAGTAACAGGCCTGTTAATGTTGGGCCTTCTTGATGATCCTAGAGTGTGTAACTACCTTGCCCTTACAATAATGAAGTACCAGGCCTGTTAATGTTGAGCCTTCTTGATGATCCTAGAGTGTGTAACTACCTTACCCTTACAATAATGAAGTAACAGACCTGTTAATGTTGAGCCTTCTTGATGATCCTAGAGTGTGTAACTACCTTGCCCTTACAATAATGAAGTACCAGGCCTGTTAATGTTGAGCCTTCTTGATGATCCTAGAGTGTGTAACTTTCCCAGGATGCACAGCCCCTTTAAATGGGATGTATTTAGGCAGTCTGTAATTACATGAATCTGGCTGCAACTGTGTTGAGATGCTATCAGTCGGCATGGTAATCAGATGGAAGTTACACATGTGTCAAACATCCTGCTAAATTAGACCCTCAGACATGTTGTTGTTTTTTTTTTTCAAGAAAAATTGTTCTTAAAATACATGAATGTTGTCCATTTCCGATTTTAAAAGAACTTGAAATTTGTACATGAAATTGTGCAGTAGATCTAGTGAAGAAGTATAAAAAGTAAGCTCCAGTGTAGGTTGGAGTGTTGTGGCTGAGGGGGGGGGGGTCTAGTTCACTGGACTGAAGTTCTGATTTTGTTGGCAGCAGAGCGTGGGTTCGAATCCCAGTCGTGGCCTTTGTGTCCTTGAGCAAGGTACTTGACAGTAATCACTTCATGCTTCCAATGAGATGTCAAGCAGTAGGGCTTGTTTTGTGTAAAGCATGTATCCAGAGCCCAGTACACTCATCATGAAAAGAGAAGGGGCTTGCTCCAGTGTTTCTGGTACGGTTTGGCAGTAAGTTGTGCCCCCTTGCTTCCCTAGTACAGTGGGTGCTTTGATGATTCAAATAATCATTTCTTCTTAAAAAAAAAAAAAAAAAAAAAAAAAAAAAAAAAAAAAACGTCACGTGCTTGTCTCTCTTTGTTCCAGTGCCTTGAGTACCTAATGATTGGTAGAGACAGTAAGTTGCTCTAGAATACAGGAGTTGTGGGTTCGAATCTCACCCGAGCAGTACACCCGTTGATTCGGGGGAGATACATTGCTTATAAAACTTTGTTGTAGGGTAACAACCAAAATTAATGTTCTTTATCCCCTGATGCAGTTATTAAAAAGTAAATTGTATTTAACTTTCTTTTGGTAATCGGGTCAGTAGGTATTGGAAACTCTTTACCAGCTTTCAAAAAGGAGCAAATTTCTGCCAATCCTCCAGCTTTTACAGGCACCCAACCTTTTTAGCTAATCAGCTGATTTACTCGTTTTGGGGTTGCTCATAGGTGTCATTGAAAATTGAAAACCCAGCACAAAGTTTTGCTATACCAGACACTATTTTCTTATTTTTTTAAGTTGAGTTAACTTAAACACATTCTGTGAAATTTTTACGAAACTTCCACATGAAAAATGCCATGGGCACATGTGAAAGAATGATGTACTCACACAAGGCCTTATTTTACAAAGCTAGTCAGCATATATCACCACTTTAAAATGGTTGTTCTTCTAAAGAGATAAGCGACAATAATGTACTTATATGTTCCTACTTAGCAGGAGAATGTCAAGGGTACTCGATAAGTACAACGTTATGATAAATGCCTGGTCATACAACTCCAACATGCCCCCCCCTTCCATGTGATGGACAAGTTGACAGCCTGTCAGTATGCCTATTTATAATAAAGATAAATGGAGACTAGTTGAAGTGTGTTTGCCTGGATAGGTAGAAACAAGAAGCGTACAGGCAAGATATTGTATCTCAGATGGTACTGTTACTGAGGGCAGTTTTACCAACAACTTCAAGGAGCCATTGTCTTAAAACTTCTTTTGTTCTCTATTTTTTGGATATATCCCCAGGGATTGATCAAGTGACAGCTTGTCAAAGTGCCACAATCTTAGAATGACAAGTTATTGATTATTAAGGAAGGTGCGTACTTCTCAAAAATTGCATTTTTGGATTTTCTTCAGGAGCCTTACATCCCCAAAGATGCATGTAATACATTGCAACAGAAGAGCATAGGTGTAGGTAAAAACATATTTTGGGTTTCGCGAACAGCCATGTATGTCAGTGAATGATCACATGACTTGCGCGTCCCTTTTTATGTAAAAACATGTTATTCCTTTGGGCGTCTAAGTAGGTCATCTCACTTTCAAGATCACACAAAGTGACACATCTTTGACTAATTACTAATGGCAAGTACCCTATATTTTAAGAAAATATTAATTAGTCAATGGAGAGGTTCAATTTTCACAGAATCATTTGACAGGTCTTCAAGTGCAAACCTTGGCATTAATGTTGCAGATTTGCAGTTTTAAGCCAAGCACAATGTAAAATTTAAATCTCAATCACGCCTTTTGACGTATATTGCTCCTCGTGAAAACGATGGCAATAAAAAAACATCAAGTCAAGTTGAACGTGTTTGCCTGGGCAGTATAACAATAAGAAATGTCCAAGATGGCAGTTTGATAATTCTCAGATCGGATGGTATTATTCCTCAGGATACTGATTACAGACCTTAACCATGGTACAGCCATCTTGTTTTTCTCTCCCATTCTTATCAATATCATCAAACCGAGGCTAGATGGAAAATAGTCTGGTCCCTTTTGGGCATAATGAAAAGTACTCATGATTGATATGGTTGGCGGGGATACAAGACAAAGATGATGGCAACAAGAAAAAGGTCCGTAACAATTTTAGTAAGCTGTTGCCTTTAAGAAAAATTCTCTTCCATTCTTGACAATTACCAACTATTGGACCATGTTCAAAATCATTTCACACAATAATGCACCCAAACTGGAATTTCATCTTTGAAGAGGGCAAGGCAAATTTTTTTCAACTTGCAAAAGGTACTTCCATTGAAAAACCTTAAAGTCTATGAGAATGTTTTGGAGGAGCAAGGCCAAGAAGAAAGGGGAGGGCAATAAAGGCCAAGATGAGAGGCAACAGAGGGCCATGGCCCCCACTGTAATCCTAGGCCCACTTGGCATGAAGACCATCAGGCTTGTGTTTCTCGCTGACATTACTGTGTACAATTTGTTCCCATGGTTTGCGCATGGACCATGTCCCCTCTGTACGTCACTGTAAACGTTCTCTCTATGCATGTAGACATACATGTAATTGGTTGAGTGACTCCATATGGTCACCTCTCCCATACGTTGTCATCATTAATGTACTGTATGCTACCACGATGCTACTGTATCTCCCATAACAAGTGAATAATAAGGAACGTGTACTCAGTGTACATGGTATTACATTATAACATGTATGCACTGTGTAGGTGTGTATTTGACATGATGTACTGTACTACGTATACTAAGGTGAGTTACCTGCAGACAAGAATAGTCAGTTTACGACAACGTAACGAGCAGGCAGGATAGATATTCTTCCTTTGTTCTTCTGATTTTTCGATTAGCTCTCAGAAAGTCAGTAAAAAATATTGCAAGGTGAAATATAATTCATGAGGCGAAGCCGAGTGAAATGGAAAAGCTCAGATTTCACGGATTATATTCTGCAACAATGCGCAAACAAAATGCATTCATATTTTGTATCCTTGTCACAATAAACAAACAAAAAAGACATAAAAGCTTGTCAACCCCCCCCCCCAAAGAAAAAAAATCATCTAAACAACATGGAGGACTTTTAATTTGTTGTTTTCCCTTACACCAATGTGTTTTAAGCACTGTATGCTCAGTGCTTTCCACAGGCAATTACTCGGGTGGGATTCGAACCTACGACCACTTGTGGAGGACTCCAAGTAGACACAGACCATGTCTGCTGTGATATGACCATGCCTTGTTTGGACAAACAGGTGGGGAACGATTAGTTTGGAAATATAATATAATAATGGCTTCTTATAGCGCTCGTACAGTGTATCTGTCACTCAGTGACACTCAAGGTGCATCAACATTCAGTATTTTCCTGCTAGGTATGTGGGGCTACATTTGAAGTATGAGACCTACTCCTTTACATAGCACCATGTAAGTGCTGTGGCGCAATATGCTGCCAATCAAACCAGGAACACCGGGGCGGACCCCTTCTCTTGTCGATAAGTGCACTGGGTTCTTTTACATGCGTTACACAACACACGGGACCAACGGCTTTACGTCCCATCCAAAGGACGAAGCAATCATGGTTAAGCGTCTTGCCTAAGGACACAAGTGTCACGACCGGGACTCGAACCCACACTCTGCTGATCAGAAACACAAGAGCTTGAGTCCGGTGCTCTTATCCGCTCGGCCACGACACGCCACGGCACGCCATATAGGAATCCTGTATGTTGTGGCAGTGTATATGGCAAAGGATGACAATCAAATGACAAGGATCTATGTGTGCAAGTAGATATATTAATTATTATTAATAGCTACGCCATGTGTAGAAGCCCTGGTACTCAATAACATTTTACCACTTCTTTTCCATGGTCAACAAATATCACGCTCGAATGTGGAAAGTGTGGGGGCAGTTGGAGGGGGAGGTTTAAGTTGAATAAATATTGTAGTGAGAGAAAAAAAAAAAAAAAAAAACAACCTACAAATTAAAGGAAGGTGCTGACCTTTCCAATATCCCACCCCCATTGAACTTGTAATGACTTTTTCAATACCTACCTCACCCAAGCCTACAAGATGTGTTATTTGTAATCATTAACATTACTTTGGGTTCTGAACAAAGACAAATTGACTGGAGCGGGACTTGAACCAACGACCTCCGGATTAACGTACCGGCGCTCTACCAACTGAGCTATAACATTACTTTGTGGTTTTTACCATACACTGATCTGTCTTGCACTGTATACTTAGTGCTTTCTAATTCTTGATGGGGGGGGGGGAATCTACAGGTGTACTACTCACTGTACCCGCATTCTAGGAGGTGGGGGGGGGGGGGTGTCGTCAAAACACAGGTATACTACCCGGGTGGTATTGGGCATCTGCTATTGAATGTGTGGATAGTGAATCCCACTGGTGCTGTATGCCTGTGAATTGTTTATCTTGTAGTCCACTAGGAAAGCACTGACTGAGCACACAGTGCTCAAGGGTAGAGCCCAAATCATTTTGCTTTATTGCGCTGATGCAGTTATTACATCTATTAATATTAACATTAGTGATCAATATTAATAACAACTTCACCTGCTTCAGTTTTCTGTTGGAGTATTACAAGTTCACAAGTACTTTCTGTCAGTTCTGTCCAAGGAAAGGTTCATTCATTCTTTCTGAGTTGAAAGGAATTACATTTTATTGTTCTTCTCCACCCCCCCAACAAAATGTTTACTTTTGTAAAAAACAACATCAACAATCAAATACATGGGAGTACTAAATATAAATTGACTACTTTCTGTCAGTACTATCTGTCAGTACTGTCAAAGGTTTAGCTCAGATAGATTGGCCGATGAAAGTTAAGATGCCCTCCGAACAAAATACAAGAGAAAATAGGGTAAAGATATATGGCTTATTCACATTGACCTGCCTGAGGGGTCCTAACTGTACATGTATAACTTTGGCGTTTTGGACGATGACTGCCTTTGAAAGTGAATTCATCTGTCAAGATTTTATCTTCGATCCTTTCAAATTGTCTTGTAATTGCATGTCGTGGCCGAGTGGTTAAGAACACCGAACTCAAGCTTTAGTGTTTCTGATCAGTAGAGTGTAGGTTCGAGTCCCGGTCATGGTACTTGTGTCCTTGCGCAGATACTTTTAACCATAACTACTTTATTCTTGGGATGGGACATGTGTAGTCCCTGTAAAGAACCCAGAACTCTTATTGGGGAAGAGTAAGGGGATAACCCGGTTGTTTCTGGTTCACATAGCAAGCGTTTTGTGACTGGTTCCCTGCTACATTTTGCTTAGCAGAAAAATTTGCTAAACACTATTTACTGCTTAACAGTTTTATAAACTTGGGCCCAGGAAGGAGCCAAGGATTTGTATTTTTTTGTGCAATTACAGCCCCGCTTTATTATTGTCAAAGCAGATAAATCCTCAAATAGTACATGTAGGATGGGGTACACAAACCAAGAACACTGGGGTAAACCCCTCGACTTGCATAGTCCTAGTACAAACTAAGAATAAAATGATTTGTATATTACATTTTTGCCCCTGCTTTACCCTCCGCTGTAATACAAATTACATCAGAAATATTCAAACACATAGCCAATCAGCCTTGCTTAATACAATTCACAAACTACTAACTGATTAAATAACGAACCCCAAATGTGGCTAAACAGTTGATTTGAAATTTCCGGGGGGGGGGGGGGCAGCATTTAAATTGTGCTCCTTGCCAATTTGTGACCTGTTGGCAAACAGTTCAAGGAACCTGTGTAAGAAAACTAACCAACTCCCTATAAATCTGTTTCTTTAGCTTTGTCAAGTACAGAGATTTGAGCAGTGAAGAAGAGTTTACAGTATGTTAATATCAACCCAGTACGGAAGCCACTCTGCCTGGCCCTGGAACATTAACAACATCATTTTTCACATTAATTTGCATCGTCACCTTGTCGTTTGGAGTGACTAGCTGATGCTGAGTTACAGTTGTTTACACTTCCACATCTATATTGTCACTGCTCCCACCGCCCACTACATCTCCCCGGAAACGAACGAAAAAAAGAAAAGACAATTCACCGTGGATGTAACTGTAGACAGACTCATCAGCGTAGTCAAGATCGGTTTGTAGAACAATAGGGAAATTTGAAAGGAACATAATGCACACCTGCTTTTGTTGAGCAAGCTGTTTGCCATGTTACACTCACCAGGAAGTCGTCCTTGTGTGGGTTTGCATTTACTGTTCAGCGACAGCAGGCTCTTTTTGTTTGTAGATGAGTGGCCACAAGTGTCTTGTAGGGCTGGGCTGCTTCCATTATTATAGGGCCGCTCCAAAGGGTGAAAGGTTGTAAAGTACATCAGAAGGTCATCAGTTTCTTACAAACCATCTGACATTATTACTGTTGACAGTAAACAAAATTTTAGAAAATTGTGTGGGAAGTTTTTGCAGTTTATTAATGCTTTACCTGAAAATAAAGCGTGTAAAAGTAAAAAAACCCAAAAGTGGTCTTATAGATTGATTTACCCGTCCCTCCCTTCACCCGTCCCTCCCTTCACCCGTCCCTCCCTTTACCCGTCCCTCCCTTCACCGACAACATTGGTAACTGTCACAGACCAGTATCTGCCTATTGTGTGACCCAGCATACATGAAATAACAAACCTGTGAAAGGTTTATAGCTTATTATTTGGTCATCAGAGTCTCAAGTAAATTAGTGAAAAACATCCTGTTTTCAAATGTTATGTTTTGGCTGTGTGAGATCCAAACAGATTGTTTTGTTCATTTCCTAGAAACTAGCATTTCAAGAGAGAAAGGGTGTCATGTAAAGTTTGACACCATGACCTTGATACCACATGGACATTCCCCTCTGTCTATTTCTACCTCCATGGTTTATCCAAGAACAGTTATATTTTCACCAATGTTGTGCCCCCCTTTAAAATGATACGATCATCACTGGTAATAATCCAGATGATTAAATATCAGTACTCATCAATCATTCACAGATATTAATCTGTTTGAAATTGCTATATCAAATCACAAACGACTTGCCGGCGCTCTTCTGTTACGAGACAAGGGGAGCCATTATCATAACGCCAGTCAACCGTGTGTCATGTTCCCCGTATGCATAGAAAAAAAGAAAGCCAGTAATGAATATTCATGAAATCAAAGGAGCTTGATGAGTTTAACCTTTTAAGTCCCATTTGGGTTAGAACTGTGGTACGAAGTGTGCTTAATTGCAATGATACATGTATCGTGTGGTGACTGCTAGGAAGTACACACATATGTACAGAATGTACACAAGTACAAGAGGTTGTTCACGACTTGAAAATGTGTTTCCTTCGTTTGATTTTTTGGCAAGGGAACAAATACGCAGGCCACTCATGAACGAGCGGAACTGTTATTTTGATCGCTTGTCCATCCGAGGTTGTAATAGTCTAGCCTAACTGAATCGATGCCTTTCGACTCTGACATCACACACACTGAGTCAAGCATTCTCCAGAAGTGATGACCACAGCATACTGGTGGAATTGCTGAGCATGATCTTGTTTGACACTAGCATCTTGCCACTAAGAAGAAAAGTAGTGGCAGCGAAATATTCCTGAGGGAAGATGGAGTTTGGGCGGTCACTTTGCTGCCTTTTACCTAGCTGTGGACCCTGCTTCAGCCCCTGCCTGAAGCCTATGGGGCTACAGTGCTAGTTGCTTCTGAGGGTCCCTGGGTGTCATTACCAGAGAGATATACATTATTTAACTCGATGAACAGTTTAAGGCTGTAAGATTTGTAAGTATCATATTATAATCAAAATCTTTAGGCAATCAGGTTTTTTTTTTAAACCTGAATGCGTTCACCTGGTACAAGAAAGATGAGTTGTCAGACAGGCTTTGAGAAACTTCATGTGTTCTGTTTTGGAGTTTCGTTTTTTTTTAAGTTGGGAAGGGAAAGGTAGAGGGGGGGGGGTGGCAGGATTGTAAAGGAGGAAATATATGCGAATGTATCGAGAGAAAACCATTTCCAGTATATGCTTGACTTTAAATTTAGAATCACAGTCTATTTTCCCACATAGTGAAGGCATTTTGATTGTTGATTTCTTGAAGGCTGTCTAGGAATGACATTGTTATTTGTAAAAAAAAACCACCCCAATTCAAATTGCAAAGTTTTCACCTTGGTTTAATTACGAAAGACAACCCCCTAACATTCAAGTTATCGATATGCCTCATTGAACAAGTGTGTGCTCACTCATGCTGAACATCATCAGCCTCTGCTGCGAAATGCTCCAAATTATGTAAAACTCAGTTGCCAGGGTAACTTGACAGCGAAGCAGAGTTTGACCGGGCAAAGAATTTGTACTATCCATCACTCGAATGAGCGAGGGGTGACTGACATGGCTGTTGTACTTGCCTTTTTGGCACTTGTAGGTCATTGTTCCCATCACACTATGAGCATTGTGCTTGCTGTGTCACCTGTGTCAAGCATGGTTCACAATAGGTGTTTCCCCTGCCCATTCAAACATGAGATGGTCCACCTCGCTACTTTCAGTGACTACCTTGCTCAGTTTTTTTGCCGATATCACCACCTCATTGTGAAGATCTGCCACGAAGGAGTAGGCCTACTACTAATCGTAAATAACTTTCGTTTTGTGTCATTCTTGAGCTGTTCCCTTGACCTCTTCATGTATGTAATGAATCACAGTTTGGAGGTGTACAAACGGAATCATCGCTTTGGGCGCTGCATTTTTCCTCGGTTTGAATTTAATAGTAAAATAATTTGAATTTTTGCCACCTCGTTCAGTTCATTAGCCATGGGGAATCACTGGTTCACATCCACCACTGTGTCACTGATCCCTGTTAATATTCTGACCATACAGAGATCACATCAATGGTTTCCATAAAATCATGAGGGTACCAGTTATACATCCTACATGTATATGACTCTTATAACAATTTTGGCTGGCCTTTTTTAGACCATGACTTCGGCTTGGACTGGGGTTTGGGCTTGGGCTTTGCCAGTTAATTTGAATATGTGAGCTTTTTAGTATTGGGGTTTAAACAGGCAGACGGAGCCTAAGGTGGAGCTTGAGCCAAAACTGCGGTTTGGAAAAGGGCCATACATGTCATCTGCCATGTGCTATAGACGCTAACACTGTGGTCCACTGGCTAAATGCTGGTTAAAACAACTCAGGACCAGTCACAATCTCTACAATGGGTCCAGCTGGCTAGTTGAGAGTTGAAAACCATCCCTATTCCATATGGAATATGGACTAGTGGAAAAAAAAAGCAGACAGACTAGTGAAATAAAAAGCTGGCTGGCCCTGCTGGCTAGTCACTGAAAAAGTTATAAAGGCAAATTCCTGGATGCCAGATCAGGGAGTATTCAAAACCAAACTTGGCTAGAGTCGTTGTTTTGCTGCAAATCGTTGACGGTGCTCATTCTCATTGTGTATTAAAACGAAATAACCGATTGTGAATCCGAGTCTACACAAACTAATCTTAAGATGCATGCGGTAACTGTAGCTACAAGAGAATAAGGAGATCATTTTTTTGCACCAATGAAGAAATACATTGAAAAATAGCGATAAAAAAGTGAAAAAAAACCTGTATGTTTACTTGTTTTTCATCATGTGAAATTTATCCACATACGCCCTCACGTGGTCAAAAATACGGCGAATTGAAGGGCTGCTCTGTGGAGAATCTTTTCCTTTAAATAGAGTGAAGGCATTACACTCAGAGCAACTCTACGCAGGGAGTAGATTCAAAGTCTAGCCATGCTTCAAACACACCAGTAATCGGGCGTCTTCTCTTAACACCTCTGTGCTCAAATATGTGGAAAAAATCGTCTGCAAGTTCAAGGAAAAAAAAAAAAAAAAAAACCTTGGTGAATTATGTAAAGCTGTGTTGCCACGGTTACTTGGTGGTTTACGGCACGGCAGACAGTGACCTCTCATTGTGCCGAGCTGAATGGGTGTGCGGGCGAATGCCTGACGGTGAATGTGTTTACCTTGTAATCACATCTGAATGTGAAGGGAGGTCTCCGACACTTCTAAGGGAGCGTCTCAGAACTTGACAAGCCTTGGATGGCTCCCGGTGGGAATGCTAACTGTTCACCACAGGAATGTCAATTTGGAGCTTCGGGAGTTTTTTTTTTACATTTTGTATTCATAGCAACATTTAGGACTGTTAGTATTTCACTCCCTTCCATGAATGTGTGATAAGCATGGTACAGAGTCTTGTAGAAAACCCAAAACATAGGCCCCCGAGTGGGATTCGAACCCACAAACCCAAGACCCCATTAAGGCTACTCAAGTGGGATTCAAAATCCACTAACCCAAAACATCATTTAGGCTACTTTAAGTGGGATTCAAACCAGCAAACCCAAACCCCCCCCAATTAGGCATCTCAAGTGGGATTCGAACCCACAAACCCAACCCCCCCCCCCCCATTCAGGCTACTCAAGTGGGATTCAAACCCATAAACCCAAACCCCCCATTTAGTATTAGTTTAAACAAGTGGGATTCAAACCCACAAACTTAAACCCCCCATTTAGGTTACTCAAGTGAAATTCAAACCCTCAAACCACCAACCCCCCCCCCCATTTGCTGTATGTGTCCATATGGGATGTACATTAATGTAATGCTCGTACAAAGCCTTGGAATGAATTCGGGGAGGGGGGGGGGTGTCACATCCTCACACCCACCCATGTGGGTTAAACGCCTTCAATCAGGGACCTGTTATTGTTCTCCAGTTGTTTGGACCTCTTGCCAAACAGGGACCTACTGTTCCCTATCTTTACAGTGGCCCGCCCCTCCACACACACACACACACACAAGTGTGTAAACACCTCCAATCGGGGACCTCCTATTGTCCCTCTTTTGTTTGGACTCTAACTTTTTGGCAACAGCTCCCATTGGTTTTGTACACAATTTCTAACTGGGGACCTTTACCCAACCGGGGACCCTATTGTCCTCTTTTGTTATAGGTCCCCGGTTTGAATGTGAAAACAAACTCACACACCCAGGTACAGCACTCTATACGTTAGAGGACGCCTATTGTACTTTCTGTTGTTCCTGTATTGAAGCAATCCCCATTGGTTTTGTACACAACTGACTAGTGAGGACACCTGAAAACAAAGAACCGACTATGTGAGGACCTATTGTCCCTATTGTAAAATGTCCTCGGAGGGTTGGCAATACAAACACACCCTTACGGATCCAGTTCGTGGGATCCTGCTATTGTATTGTTATACCTTTTCTGAAGAAATTCTCCGTTGGGGTAACCACTGTAACAAAGAAAATGTTGTGGGGTAGCATTGTTCCATTGTTAAAAGTACCATGTAAGTTGGTGTGCGTCCAGGCCAGTCACACATGGTCACTACACAGTGGTTATCCCTCGTTCGTTCAGCAAGAGGAAAAACACACCAAAACATGTCCTTCTGACAAACCAAAACACACAGTCAAGAAAAAATGTCAGATGTTTAGTCCACTGTAGGGTCAGACTCTCTATAGGGGGCGAGTCCCACAAGGTATTGCATTGTTTTTGTTTACAGTAGATCATAAAAAAAACCAGAGAGAACTTGGTGAACCACATCTATGCATAGAATGTCAATGCCATTTTAGACCCATGTGTTTGTGATTGGAAAGAGACCGGGTGATGTACAACAACATTGCCATCAATGTGATTTATTCTTACACAACAAATTAGTATGGAGGGTCGTATGCAGTGTCATGGTGTCAGGATGCGGCCATCTTGGATTCATTCAAAATAGTCAACATAACCAGAATGAGGCTTGAGTGGCTAAACAGTCTGTTCTTTCTGAAAGGAGATGAGGGCTCGTCCTTTTGCAAATTGGGTACAAGACCGGATTACGATGGACACAGAATGAAGGCGTAATGAAGATGTCCATTAGCCATTATTCCTTCGGACGTGCCATTCCCACCCCCCCCCTGTTATTTCTACTTCTGTTGAAAATCTTAAAATCCAGATTTTGAGGCTGTATCACCTTCCTTTACTAGAACAAAGTATCCAGCCTGTAAACACCTGAACAGGTTTCTGTAGGCTTTATCTTCAAGACAAAGGTCTGGAAGATCTGGACCACTACCAATACGTGTGATTAACCCTAACCATGCTAAATGCAACAATATGCACCAAATGGTAATAGTTGTTGTGATCTGTTGCATTTGGCAGTCAACTTAGATGTCATTTTTGGACTGAATTTGTTGCATTCAGCAGTGAAGTGACTTCATATAGGTTTGGGTGCTTCTATTGTATCTGAACAGCTTATAATGGGTATTTCAAAATATTTTTTATGGAAAAGTATTGAGAAGTATGATGTAATATTAGGTAAGAATCATAATTCAAATCATATTCAAAAGACTGTATAATAACAGTTAAACATTACACTTATGTGCATACTGTTGCATTTAGCAGGGCAAACACCCTTGCTCAGTCCTTTCCCAAACAGCATGCCTGCACAATGCAACAATATCCCTTGTTGCATTTGGTTGCATTTGGCATGGTTCTCATTTCAACTGTGTTGCATTCTAATGTATTTGGCAGGCTTTCTAGAGAGACCCTAATGGGGGTTAGGGTTAATACAGAACACCCTCTACAGGTCACCGTGAGAGGCCATTTTTTCCTAAAGGTGGTCAGCTAAAGCAAATAACACTCTCAACTCGGTGGTGCACAGGCAGTTTGGCTAGCATGAATGTCAAAACATTCACCAGCTTCACAAGAAATACCACCATATGCTGTAAACATAGAACGATACAACCTTGCTGCTTTGCGGGCACTCTGTTATGCAGCCAAAAATGTGTTGACTCTTTTCCCATAGTTCAGTGCGAAGATGGAAAAACTGAAAAGGGCTTATATTGTTCTGTATTCAGGATTAGTTTTATGATTGTTGTTGTGCTCTTTCTGATAGCATACTAGTCATGCCCCTGCTGCCTAGACTTTTGGCTTGTACTAGCTCTTGTTGTGAGTCATGACTTGATGATTGGAGTTGACATGAGATGAAGACTGTCTGGAATGCAAAATGAATATGACCTCAGAATGCCTCGTTTTTGTTTTGATTTTTTGTGTGTTTACGGTTGAGTCACACCTTTATTTTTGCTAAAAGAAACACTGAGTTGTGTACACTATGGGTTGGTGGGTGATACATGGAGTTCCAACATGCTTACGTGGTCCCAATGTTATCGATGCTCAGCGAATAGATTTGCAAGGGAACCAGTCAAGTGAAGTGAACTTAGCAGAGTGTTGAGTGGTAACACATTTCTGCTTAGCAGTGCTTATCAAATTCTAAGGTTTAACAGCTTTATAAAACTGGGATCTACAGTAGGGTTTTTGTTGTACACCTTCAAGTTGTTATATATAACCTCTTTTCCCTCTTGCACCCCACCCTAAAGAGTCTCTAATCCATATGTACTTCATGTTTGGCCAAATTATAAGTCTGGACAATCCTTTTAACAGCTTCTTTCATCTCAACCTTCTCCACAGAAGACCCCCATTCCAAGAAACTGAGGGATCTCCTATCCAACATCCAGCCACCAGACGTCTCCAACAGAACGCCCCGCTCAGTCAACGTCAAGTGGTCCTTGCCCCAGGTGCATTCTGGGAGTGTGGACTGTTGCCGCGATGACGACATCGACCTATCGTCGGCCCGGTTTGAGCTGGTTCTGTCTGAGCGCAACAGGAGTGGGTCATCCAAGACATTTTACTGGTAAGAATTCTCCTTGTCTTTAAATAGTGTTGTCAAGATGCGTTCAATCCCAAGAGAGCAGCTAAGGAGAGCTCCATGAGCTTCATGAGCTCCAGACACAAGCATTCTAGTGTACTTTGACTGGGGGGTAGCCCCTTCTTGTTGGTGCACCCTAAGGGGGGTGTTTGAGTCTCCCACCCATTAAAAGTCTGCACAGTTTTAGAACTTACAAAATGATTTTGATTGGGAAATCAATGAAAAGGAGAGGAGGTGTTCTTAGCATAGAATGGGAAGGGGGAATGTTGGAACACCCCCTCAACCATGTTCTGCGATTGTGTTTGAGTATTTCAGGCCACTTTTGATTTTGTTTTCCCTCTGCCACCTCCATAGATTATTTCCTAGGTGTACCACTGATAAATAAGATTGTTATGCTTTTAAAACACCATGCCCTTGGATACAGTAAACACGAGACTTGTGTCACCAATTCAATAGTCTGAAATCAGGTTGATACCTCCAGTTACCGTGCCATCCCTTGAACTTGATTTCCTTTCTGCGGGTTTCGTGTGTGCTTCTAAAACATGCCCTTGGATACAGTAAACACGAGCTTGTGTCACCAACTTCAACAGTCTGAAATCAGGTTGATACCTCCAGTTACCGTGCCATCCCCTGAACTTGATTTCCTTTCTGCGGGTTTCGTGGTAAACAAAATCTGTGCCTGGAGTCCCCAGTGCACGATGATTCACTGCAAAGGTTGGACTCAATGTGGAACACCAACCAACGCTGATGACCTCGATGTAAAGAGCCACGGTGTGAGTACGGCACCCGCATTACTAGCCAAGTTGGTGTTTCGAATTCCCTGGCCGCTGTTGTTTCAGAGAAGTTTAATAGTCTTGTCATTGTAATCTGTTTTGGAAACTTGACCTTCGAAGCTGTATTCGATGGCAGTTTGAGGTCCTGATTTTGTACTTTGATAGCACCTGACTAGCCTGTTGGACGACTTGTTGTGTGTGGGCTTAGACTATTCAGCAGCTGTTCCGACTGGCGAATGGCCAGCAAAAGTTGAAGTTGCAGTGGGCGTTGTTAACCGGGCCTGATACTTTTACAGAGGCATTAGAGGCAGTTGCCTTTATGCCTGGCCATTGCCTTGGTGCCCCTTGATTTGTTCCTGCTTAGGAATTTTTTAAATCTCTAATAGAGGAAAGACATCCTTGCCCTTACAACTATTAGTAGGCCTGGATATTGCGGAACTGATGCTTGATTTTTGTCCTCCTCTCTCCCAGCAAGTTCTACCCAACCATTTGAAATTTAATCAGCTGCCCTGCTTGTGTATGATGGCACATCTGCAGAGAACTTACTTAGTCCTTGTGTGTGCTATTGTGTAGATGCATTCACCACATGATGTCATATTGCAGGCAGACAGGGTTTATCTGTAATTTAAATCCACAGTGGTGTTGAATGGTCAGACGCTAAAAGGGTTGAATATGAACTGCGTAGATCTACATGTATGTGTTCACCACGATGTCATATATTGAAGGCTGGCTATAGTGCATCTATCTTGAAAAACCACAGTGTATGATATTGAATGGTCAGACAGTAGGAGGGTTGACTTTGGTCAGGGTGGCATACTTGTAGGTTAGCTATCTTTAAAAACTCAAGTGGATGATGTTTAATGGTCATATAGTAAGAGGGTTAAATCATACATGTATAGTGCATGGTGTTACATTCGTACCTGGTTCAAAGAAACTGCTGTTTATCAAAAGTCCTTGAACCAATAGTGCGTTTTGAATTTGTTTCTATAATGAAATTAGCATTCTGTCATATATTGAATTTTATGTTAAAAGTTTTTCCCCGTAAAGTAAAAAAAGAAGAAGAAGCTTTTCTTCGATTTGGACCTCAACCAAGTAGTTCTCTCACAACTTCCCAGGGCAAAGGGTTTCTTCCATGAACAGAATGAGAAGGAAAAAAAAAATAGTCAAAACAGGACAAGCCATAATTCTTGCATGGTTTCCTGCCAGGCTGTTGTAGGAAGAGGGAACCTACATGGAAAGCCCCTTTTACTACCCACTGACGCACAACATAGGAACATAATGCCAGTTTTTTTGGACAACATCGAGGCAGAAATAGACAGTGACTAAGCCTCACATGGCGCTGATCATTCTCTCATCCTTTGACCTGGCCACTCTTACGGTAGCTTCTTCCGTATACTTGTATGTTAAAGGAAGAGTCTTGTCTTGAGAAGGCGTGATACAACGTTGAGCACAAATGCATTTTTAACATTTTTTAATATTTGTTTTTAAGAAACAGTTTTGGTAAAAGGGCTGTGGAAAGTTGATTCGGAGGATCGGTGAATCTTTGTTTGACGGTGCCCCCCCCAGACAGTTGGATCTCTGCATGGTTATCGAAACATACCCCTCAATACTCAGTACCCTTCCTTTAAAATAAGTGGGAAAATGCCATCGTGTAGAGATTGGGAGGTGAAAGTCTTTATTTGTTTTTTAAGATTCACAGGATGTGAAACATCCAATCGAATCCCAAGCTACCGTCTCCCATCCCCCCCCTCTCATGCAAAGAACAAAACCCTTAAGAGCCTGAACCTCTCCACCATTGTGCTGCCAGGTCACACGTACACACGTGAAAACCCCTGCAAACACTGTTACACAATCAAATACAGCATCCATCATCATCATCATCGTCAGGACCGTTTAATTGTAAAAACCTTCCGCTCCTTCACAAGCCTAAATTGAACGACTGGACTTTTTTCCCTGAGAGCATTCATCCTTTAAAAAAAAAGAAGCCATTTACCATTCAGCATGCATGTATGATAATTAATTCAAGGTACAGTAGACTTGTCTAGACAACACTGAAGATGTACAAAGCTTGTCATATCTGACTTAGCTCCAAGTGAAGTACTTTGTCATCCTCTTGAAGTTTAGATGAATATACTCAGAAGAGGGGGGGGGGCGGCGGCGTTGTTGAGACACATTAATTAGTCTGTGCGCCGTAACTCAATTTGAGCTTGACGTTCTGGGGCCATTTTTTTATAAAGCTGCTTGACGGTGCGTACATTTTCCTGCTTACTGTAGCAGAAAAAGTTGCATATTCAACAGGTTAGCAAGACAAAATAGGCAGCCAGCGTGTGCATTTACCATGGATTTGCGTCGTTACATCGTGCATTTGCTTACAGTAAGCGCTCAAAGGTTGGCAATAGCATGCCTTTTTCCAGCACTTACTTAATGTTTTTTTTTTTTTAAATCAGCCATTTCGCAGCGCTATGAAATTTGGCCCTTGAGTTAAAATGACATGATTTGAAAGCACGAGTCCAAAAATGTTAAAAGCAAATCAAAAGCAACAATTTATGAACAATCCACACTTTGTTTACCCTTCGTTCCAATCCCGAGAGTTTCCTCAGAATTTGAGTTAAAATATTCGTCAATATTAAAATTACTTTGCCAAACTATTTGAACAAACATGGTCACATGTTCAAAAGTATTACCAAAGCATAGTTTTCATTATTCTGTTATTTTGTTCACTTTTGCAATAGATAGTTTGCAGGTACTGTAGCCCTAATTTATATTTTTTTGAAGTTGGAAAAAATCTGAAAATTTGCACTTGTCCAAAACAGGTATCTGCGCTTTATGTGACCGAACATGTGCATTAAACAACGAACCTGTAAAGTTTAAAGCTCAAGCGGTCATCTTGGTTCGGAGCAAAACAAAAGTGAAAAATCAGCTTATAGGTTTTCACTGTTTTCAAGTAAGTTTTGGACTTGTGATATCAAAGCTAATTGTTTGACTCATTTATGACAAAACCATAGCAATTCAAGGCAAGTATTCCCACCGTGACCATCTACAATCAATGTAACTGATGTGGAAATCTGCAATGTGCTTACCCTTTAACTTGGCATTGGGTTACAGCAGCGACAGCAACTGGACTCACACGTAAACACATAATCCAGTGTTAAGTTTAGAGGATGATGCGAGCCTTTGTATTCAAATAATGCACTTGAGTAATCATAACAGTGGGTCAAGGGGAATACCATAGGCAGGAAGGTTAGGCACATACTAGGGATACTGAGCTATCTGCTTCTGTCAACTGTGGGTGCAGGGGGTGTGGTAGAAGCTGTTAGTGCTGGTTTTTTTGGTGATTTTCAAGGGATGGGGATGGTGGGGTTGCAGCTGGGGGAGCTTGAGTGGCTATGCTGGGGCAGAGGTGGATCTAGGGGAGTGTGTATGCTGGACAGAGGTGGATCTGGGGGAGGGGGTATGCTGGGGTAGAGGTGGATCTGGGGGAGGGGGTATGCTGGGATAGAGGTGGATCTGGGGGAGGGGGTATGCTGGGGTAGAGGTGGATCTGGGGGAGGGGGTATGCTGGGGTAGAGGTGGATCTGGGGGAGGGGGTATGCTGGGATAGAGGTGGATCTGGGGGAGGGGGTATGCTGGGGTAGAGGTGGATCTGGGGGAGGGGGTATGCTGGGGTAGAGGTGGATCTGGGGGAGGGGGTATGCTGGACAGAGGTGGATCTAGGGGAGGGGGCATGCTGGACAGAGGTGGATCTGGGGGGAGGGGGCATGCTGGGGCAGTGGTGGATCTGGGGGAGGGGGCATGCTGGGGCAGTGGTGGATCTGGGGGAGTCGGTATGATGGGGCAGTGGTGGTTCTGGGGGAGGGGGTATGCTGGGGGAGTGGTGGATCTGGGGGAGGGGGCATGCTGGGGCAGTGGTGGATCTGGGGGAGTCGGTATGATGGGGCAGTGGTGGTTCTGGGGGAGGGGGTATGCTGGGGGAGTGGTGGATCTTGGGAAGGGGTATGCTGCGAGGGAGAGGTGGATCTGGGGGAGGGGGTGTGCTGGACAGAGGTGGATCTGGGGGAGGGGGTGTTCAGGACAGAGGTGGATCTGGGGGAGTGGGTATGCTGGGGCAGTGGTGGATCCTGGGGGAGATGTGGATCTTGGAAGGGGTATGCTGGGGTAGAGGTTGATCTGAGAGAGGGAGTATGCTGGGGTAGAGGTGGATCCGGGAGAGGGTATGCTCAAATTCAACACTTGTGGCTATTTGTTCTCTGTGTGTGCCGAGAGAGGCTGTGAGTTTTATTGAAGATTTGGGGGTTGGTTTGGGAGGGGTGGGTGTACTTGCCTGGAATTTTATCTTTGATAGAGCAAGGCCATTTTTGTTTTGCAAATGGCATTTCCATTGGAAAGTCCACTTTCAGGGACTTCCTTGCCTGTTAAACATATGTTTGCATACTTCCCTAGCCATAGGCTTTCTGGCTTTATTCTATGACTGGCCGCCAAGGCCAAGACCAAGACCAGGGCAACTGAGGCAGTGACCTCTGTGTAACTCTTGGTCTGGTGGTAGGCCAGTATGGGGAGGAGAGACTTAGTAATGAAGTACATCTGAGGGTCGGCACATGGGGGTGGGGAAGGGTGCTGTCGAAATGGGTAATACAATGAGGGTTTGTTCATGGAAGTGGCTAAGTGAAATTGTATGAGGCAGTTTAGTAGAACATAGAATACAATAACACTGCACTATACAGCATCAGAGTTGAGAGAACACTGAGAGTATGGTTGTTGTAGTCAGTTTTGTTTGAGATGTTTATTTCTTGGTTAGGAGTGGCTTCCGAGAATCTCGGAGAACACAGTGCTCAAGGAACAACGTGAAGGAACACCCACTGTCCCTTGCACACGGCCAACTATGTAAAAACTGTGTCAAACTGTCTGGCACAGACCCAATGATGTTTGCAGGCATTCCTATGAGTAATGTTTGAGATTTTTGATTGGACATTATTTGATGTGGAATAATTTGGACATAAACTGGGCTTGAGGATCAGTGCAATGGGAAATGTGTGATTAGCAGGTGATATCATGGTGATGGCGTGCAGCTTATGCAGTGCGGGGGAGGGGGTGGATTGTGAAACACTTTTTAAATCTGTCGATTGCAATATCTAGCAGTAGGTTTAAAGGTTACATTTAGGAAATAGAGTAGTAGCTGAACAGGTATTTTTCTTAGTGTTTCCTTTTTTAATTTAATTTATTTATATTTATTTATTTTTTATTACTTATAGTTTGTTGGTTTATTTATTTTGTATTTCTTACTCTTATTGATTTCTTTCTTATTGGTTTTGAAACCCGTCAACACGGTTAATGACCAGCAATCGTCAGGGGCTGCCCTAATGCCCTGAACTGTATAAATAATGTACGTTGATAAAGGGCGAAAGTGAAATGAAATATTCAGTACTGTGGATTCAGGAGTTGTGATGCCACCTGATTGATACATCAATTATATTCCTGTTTGACATTGATATAAAGTTGTTGGGAAGTACGCGCAGCAGTCCATTTCAATGCAAAGGTCAGAAGTTGGCTTTTTAACATCTAGCCATCTTGAGGACTGTGTTATTGTATACAACTAGATTAGGGTTTACCTGGGGTTATTTGTGGAGTGTGGGTCCCAGGCATGGTGCTGATAAACAGGAGGGGATTAGTGACTGCAGGGCTGGCCCTCTCCTCCAGCTAGGTTAGGTGTTTGTATGGATCGGAAGATGGAAGGCTGGATCAGTGACCATTGCCAGTGTGCTGAAGGGATCAGCTTGTTTTGTTCAGTGCAGTGTTTGTACAATGTAGTACATGTACATTATGGAGACATGGCGCTACATAGTCCAAGAGCATTACGTCACCATAATCCAAAAACCTGGATAAAGCTCATAACAAGCTGATTTTTTTTTCCAGGATAGGTCCAGGAATGTGCCTAGAATAGCAAATTTAAAAGTCCCCGAAAATCCCCTTGGAGTTTTTTTCCGAAATCCAAGATGGCATCCAAAATGGCTGCCATTTTCGATTCTTATCATTACTATGCAACCAGAGATGCTGTGAATACAAACAAAGTGTCTAAATGTATGTTTTGAGGCTCGAAGAATCAAACAAAATAATTATTTTTAGATTTTAGATCTAAAACCAAAATGGCACCCAATTGGCCGCCATTTCAAATACTTTAAAGTGTTATTAGAATGATGTTTTAGACAGCAGAATCAATTTACACCTTGCAGACATTGTATCAGACTACTGTTTTATGAGTTAGTCAAGTTATTTTAATTCCCAGGTTTTTTTTTTTGTAATATCGCATTAAAAAAAAGGGTCATTGTTGGGGATTTGTCAAAAGTTATTGAGTATTTGGCCGCTGAGGGCGTTTGATTGGTTAGGAAGTTCAAGACGTCACACGGTGGAAGAGGTTGATAGTGATATCGCGCAATCACTGACTATGTGCGTGTAAACACTGCAACGAAGGCCTGCAGAAGCACAGACCTCATGCATGTGAAGTGTAAATAAAACTTTAAAATGCTGAAATAGTGTCCTTTTGGAGGTGGCACTACTGGCACAAGGAACAGTGACAACAATCCTAACCTCAGCTTCCAAAAATATCCAGCTGATTTAGCTATTTAGGAAGGAATGGGTACAGTAAACGCGATCCAACTTCAGGGTTTCGAATGTGTAGTTGACTGATGACTGTCTGGATACTTCGCCCACACACCTCGCAAGCTGTCCAGAAATAGGGTGCAATTCCACACTGAAGGTCCCAAAATAACTGGAACAACGTGGTCAGAGAAAACTTTTAAAGACGAAAAGCCAGACAGCGAAAGGGCCAATCCGACGAAAATTTTGAGCTTAACCCCACAGGAGAAACATTTGTCAACGGCTCAGGATCTTCATGTGGCTGAACCCTCTACATCAACTACACCATTTTTATTATCGAAAACCAAAAAACAGTTGTTCTTCTACTCTAGTCTGGATCAGAATTTAGCATTAAAAGAAGAGAGTTTCTCAACTAATGGGATTTTAAAAATGTGTCGTTTACAGACGGCTGAAAAAGACAGACTAAAGGAATTTGAAAATTATGAAACAGATTCTGGGGCTTCATAACAAATTCGATTTATTTTTCCAATTTATCATTTTTAGTTGGTGTCCTAATAAACAGTTGAAAATTTAAAGTCGACCACAACACTTTGTGTACAAATACAAAACTCCATATTCCTAAATGAGGAATAGTAACAATTAACATGACTACTACTGTAGGCTGCCGTCGTAAATTTAATTAACCTCTTAAAATTAATTTGGATATGTTTTATAGCCAGTAGGCGTTGTAACAATACGATACGATCGCAATGCGCCACGGTTTGTTTCACGTTGAAAAAAAAAAATAAGTTCAGAAAAAATGCTAAACGCGTAATTATTCCATGGCAATAAAACAAGAGCACAAATTTCCTGTGTTTATATTATGTTGTGAAAATGTTTGGAACAACAACTACCATCATAAAAAAACTACTTTATCACGTTTAGCGTTAATGTATCGTTGTATCCCTTAATAGCCCATGTACTATGGATTTCCACTCGCTACGATTCATTAAATGAGGAATAGTAACAATGTAACATGACTAGCACTGGGGGGCTATCGTCGTAAATTTAATTAACATCTTGAAATTTATTTGAGTGTGTTTTATAGCCAGTAGGCGTGTAGCGATACGATACGATCACAATGCACCAGGGTTTGTTTCATGATGAAAAAAAAAAATCAGCTCCGAAAAAAAAAAGCTTAACAGGTAATTATTCCATGGCAATAAACTGCTAAAACTACTAGCAGAATTACTGCCACTGTCGCTGCTACTGTCATAAAGTGACTTCCTCCATTGTGCTGAGATCTTCCCGAGAATAATCACTTGTTATGACATGAGTTATATCCAGGTTAAAGCTAATGCTCTAGGCCTAACAGTCATGAACATGTACATGTACATTAGGCCTACATACAGTGTAGTGCTAGTGTCAGTGGTATAAGTAGGGGGAGGGGCACAGTAGAAGCGATTTAAGATTCATAAATAAACAATCAATAATAGATAATGATAAAGAGTTTTTAAATAGCACTTAATCCATGTATTATTCAATGTACCTCAATGTCAGATTACCTTATCCCTAACCCCCATTAGGGTCTCTCCACAAAGCCTGCCAAATACAACAGAATGCAACACAGTTGAAATGAGAACCATGCCATATGCAACAAAATGCAACAAGGGATATTGTTGCATTGTGCAGGCATGCTGTTTGGGAAAGGACTGAGCAAGGGTGCTTGCCCTGCTAAATGCAACAGTATGCACATAAGTGTAATGTTTAACTGTTATTATACAGTCTTCTGAATATGATTTGAATTATGATTCTTACCTAATATTACATCATACTTCTCAATACTTTTCCCATAAAAAAATATTTTGATATACCCATTATAAGTTGTTCAGATACAATAGAAGCACCCAAACCTATATGAAGTCACTTCACTGCTGAATGCAACAAATTCAGTCAAAAAAATGACATCTGAGTTGACTGCCAAATGCAACAGATCACAACAACTATTACCATTTGGTGCATATTGTTGCATTTAGCATGGTTAGGGTTATAAGAACTGGTAGTACACGACCGTAACAATAGAGCTGAAAAGGGGCACGTAAGTCATTGCAAAGATTCAGACACTTGTTTATAGAAATTAAAATGACAACTTCTGTTTTAATTTGCCAGAAGTGTCCCCCTGGTGAAAATGATGCACCCCCGTGTACCTCCTGCAAAAATACCTTCGTTTGGTCGCTGACTTGTGATTCCGGGAACAGTTCGTGGTTCAAGCTCTATGAAATTAATACTAGACAAGTTTTATTTTTCACAGTATCATATATCAATTACAACTTGATGAGGAATAACAGATTGGAATTTTTTTTTTAATGGAGGTAAATCAATGAATGAATTTGGAAAAAAGGGTGATACTGCAGAGGAGCTGCTTAGAATGCAAAACTTGTAAGGCAACCTCGTTCCCATGGGGAAATCGATCTTGCCACACCATTTTCCCATCATGCTCTGTTCACTCATAACCCCTTGTATACTTCAATAAAATCTAAAAACTATCAACAGAAAAATTTGTATATTTGAGAAAACATTGGTACAGGTGTAGTTATGTTATTGTTAAAAAGTGACTGAATATTGGGCTCAGAGAGAGGGCCTTATTTTTTAAACTGCTTAGTAATAATAGTAATAACAGGCATTTATTTAGGCGGTTTTAAACATTGTATCAAAGCACCTTTCACTGTCACTTCCCCTAAAACATCCCTTAGTGTGTGTGCACCACCGGCAGCCAAAATGGGTGAACCGGTTTGCTAACCATTCACATCAACAATCTGTACCCTTGCAGGAACCCACTTACTCCTGGGTGATGACAAGCAAGTAGAGTTAAGCGTCTTGCCTCCCCAAAACACAACTATCATGACCGGGATTCGAACCCACTCTCCGATGACTCAGCCATCAAAGCTTAATGAGATTGATGTTCCAGACTATGTTCTTTGCAAACTTGCTTACTCTAAACATAGAGCACTCTAAACAGAACAATCTGAACTTCAATAGGTTGAGGGGATTATTCAATTGAAATCATGTGGTATTCTAGCTGGTGACCAGCACCTAACTTGACCATGCTATTAAGGGGGAAAAGCTGCTTAAGGAGCAGTTCTATACAACTGGTTCAAGAGGTCAAAATTAGGTGACCTCTTCTCCTCCCCCCCCCCCCCCAACCAGCCCCTTACATGCTCCTGAGACAGCCAATTTACCCAGGGTACTTAAGGTTACCTCAAGGTCAGTCAGGATTTGGTTATGTTATCTCAGCTTGACCTACTAAAATAGTCCAATGTAATGAGGCTTGATTCCCTTGTACTGGCAGTGTTGTGTTTGTTTTACCAGACCCTTTTCTTACAAGCCATTGAGAGCTCCTGGAGGCCAAATTTTGCAATGGTCAGAAAGACATTGGCCTATGACAAGAGGAACTACATTAGCAGGGGTTTTTTTTAGTGGTTGTAAGGTTTGTTTCACGTTGCAGGTCAGATGTTCAGCATACATTTTTTTCTAGATTGTGGTTGAAAATAATTAATTATTTTGAAACAAAGTTTCGATCTGCCTTGTTAATTTCCACAGTATTTACCCAAATTTCACTTATTAAAAAATTGATTGGGTTGAAATTGAGGGTTTTGCCAGTGCTTCAGCGTTCACAAATATTTCAGTAGACTTTTGGGGGTTAATTTCTAATATTCCGCCTTCTTGAAACTAAGCTTAACTGAGCCAACAGCTAGGTAATGGTTTGGTCAAAACAGGTATGTCGTACGGCTCAACTCAACAAAGTAGACACTTTTCTTAGTTGCTAAACCGAGCCAACGTCTTGGTTTCGGGTTGGATCGAAACAGGTACCTCATGCGGCACAACTGTACTCGCAAAAAACCCTTAACCAAAGACTGAAACTAAAACATATTTCTGGACGGGGTGGGCCAAAAACGCACCCGTTTTGGGTACTTGTTAAAGGTGGTCCAACCAATCAAAAATGCAGAAGTTGGACTCCCTGATAAGGAGTCTGGCATAGGGCCTTGGTAAAAAAAATGTAGCCTACAATGAAGTGACTGTAAACTGATTGAATTACACATGCTTATCTGAAAAGGTATTTTGTGCGGAAAAGATAAATATATGCCATAATGTGGGTGCTAGGTAGCATGGGATCAAGGTTGATGGGGGTCAAAACAAGGTCAGAGAAGGGTCATGGAAAACTGGGGTAGGTGTGGTGAGAACCCCTGCTTGTTTCGGTTACCCTCGAACCGCCCGAGGGCTTGGAAACTAGAGGGTCTTTGAAGAATAGGGTCATGGACCTTCAGTGTACTATGGCATACCTTGACGTTCCCTGTGTACTTTCTAAACATTAGTACAACAGTAATACATGAAGAGGGGCCTGACTGGTTGCAGGTCCAGCCTCATTATGGTCTCGGATTGATTTCAGTAAGCAACATGCACACTTACAGGGCTCAAATTTGGGGGAAAATCCTCAAGGTCACGAGGCGTGCTGTAGCTCAAAATTTATATTGGACCAGAATTAAAATGAGAAAAAAAGTCAAACTTATGAACTGCTTTTATTTGAACAAGTGCTAAGAGAAGATCTATATCAATCATAGTAATATACATGTATACAAGCATACACACTGTACTTCGATACTCAACAGATATTTGTCAGTCAACATTTGAACATAGTTTTTGTTCAACAAAAGTCCATAAAATATCAGGTTTTGGATGTTGGTCAGCTTTTATCTTAAACTTGCCAACAGGTCACAATTTCACATTAATGCTTACCTTTTGGGATAAATTACTCCATGTTTTATGTATGAAACATTTCTTGTGTGAAGCAGTGATTCTTCCCTTACACAGCTTGTGCAGAACCTTGTGTACCTCTCTAGCCATGGAGGATCAAGTTTAAAAGCTCCGTGACGGCAAGCCCAGATAACTTTTCATAATGTTTTTACATTTAGTTTATTTGAAATCTTTATGGTAATGAAACCAAGGGACCCCTAAAACAATTTCAAAAAAAAGAAGAAAGACAATTGAAAATTGAAAGACATTCATTATTGTGAATGGCCCATCACACAAAAATTGTGAATGGCCGGACAATTTGAGCCTAGCAGAGTCTTTCTCAAAGACTAAATGACTACACAATTATTATTATAATTTTTTTTTAAAGATCGAATTCATAAAAAAATGAAGATAAAACCATATAATAACGCCCAGATTGCAGAGTAGGGCTTTTAAAAACCAAAGATAAATGTTAATATTGGGCTTCATGCTCGCAAGTTTTCGAGCTCGCATGCTTTCCCTCTTTGCGCTCAGAGTTCAGGTTTTTTTCTCAACAGCCTATCACATCCCTGAGGTTAAAAAAAAAAACCAAAGTTTTTGTATATTTGTCTTATGTAGAATTCCAAGTAGGAAGGGATTTTGCTTTCAAAGAAAATGACAGCTGGACAAACCAAACATTTTCAGGGAAAAGTTTTGGGATTTTGATTTTTCAGTTCCTACTCTGTTGACACAGCATGTTTGTTGTTATTTTTGACTGACACATTCATGTACAGCAGCTTCCTCCATCTCGAGAAAAACTTTTAAAACATTGAGGTCGCTCAGACACAGTACTAAAGTCGGTTTTAAGGCAGTTTTAACTCAACCGAATCGGGTTGAACCCGAATGAGTTCAATCGGTCGGCGAGGGTGGTTTAACGCTAAACCACTTCGGGTTTCTCTTTTAGCACGGTCTTTTAGCCGAATAAAAATGACAACATCCGGTTTAACTCACAACAGATGACCACTGACCTGTGTAAGGTCGCTATTAAGTAAATATGTCTATGTACGCCTCAACGTGCGCCTCAACAGGGCCGTGCGTGTGCTCTTGTGAATAAACCGGATGTTGTTGTGTTGGGTCACGGTGCTGTTTGACCTCTTAAAACCGAAGATAAACCTCGGTATCGGGTTTAACTTCGAGCTGTCTGAACGCAAGGTAGTTCTATTTTTACGACCGCCCCCCCGTTGCTCGTAAAGTTAAACTGGTTCGGGTCTTATACTTTAGTACGCCGTCTGAACATGGCCATTGTCACCTTCCTCAGAATGGAATTAAGGGATGGGTCCTGGAGTGTTAGTGGTTTGTGGGGTGGGGGGAGGGGGTCCTGTTAAGCTAACCTTAAGCCTGTAGAGTTGCGTCAAGGAGGTGTTGATGGTGTCCCCCCAGGTCTTACTTGTTTGTGACTATAGCTCACCGGTTGACGTGGGATTGTTTCCCTTCTGTTTGAGCTCATGCAATCACTACATCAGCCTTACAAAGAAATCTAGGATTTTCATCTTTGAAGAGGCACAGTTCACCCACTTCTTTTGGGTGGGGGGGGGGGGTATGTGTCCAGACTCATGATTTTTAAGTAAATTGATGCAACTAAAAACTTACTGGATTGTAAAAATAATATCTTCAAAATATTTTCTTGTTCAATAGACCAGCTGAGTGGTTCTCTCTTTTTGTGAGATGTAATCACAACGTTGGCCTTGCAAATCAAACAAGGATTATTAGGCCAGGATGTTCATCCTCAAACAGCTGCATATATAGTAAACTAAAACCATAATGGAAGATAAGAAAATATAAGAAAATATTTTCTTGTTCAATAACTCTGACCCTTTTTCTACTGGAACATTTCAAGAGGCACCAAGGCAGAGACCAGTGGCTTAGAGGCAATATGAAGGATTCACAAAGTAGTGCTCCCTTTACAGTATACACTGGAGAGGCTGCCATTTTCCCAAACTGCAGTCAACTAAAGAAAATCATGTAGCTTGAAACGGCTGACATCATAAGTGTGAGAAACATTCAGCAGCCTTACCATAAAAACAGTGAAATATGGCCATAGAGGTACCTAAACAACCAGGCTCATGCAGCAGGCGCTGTGTGGCAACTGCAAATTGATCAAGCCTTTCTCCTATGATACACTGCGAAAATGGTCTTTCCTGGGCAGACTGTAGAGGGTGCACTGATATGTGAATCCCGGTAAAGTCTATGTTGCTTCCTTGAAGTAGGGTCTGGGAGGGCACATCTCTTTTGATGACAGGTTTGGGTTTTTTTACTTTTGCCTTTCCCTGGATGGCCTCTGCTTGTAATATTGTATTGTTGAAAGGATTTTAAACCAAATTAAATAAGGTGTATTTTAAAACCATTGTTTTTGAGTATGACCTGAACTACATGTTACTGTACAAAAAATGGGGTTGCCTGGTGCTCCACATCTAGGAAAAGAGTCTGTAAAAGTTTGCTGTTTGGGGTTCTGACAAGACGGTCATATTTCGAGTGGTGGAAGTGATTGTCTTATGAGTCATCAGGCAAAATCAGGAACATTGGAGGAAGTTCTTCAAACTGTGGGTCACTCAGAGCTTGTTGGGCTGCCTGCATGAGGAAGAACGCTTCCTTGTCTTCTACTTTTGTGTCGACTGGTCCGGCCAGGTTCAAGAGTTTATTGAGACTATGTGGAGATTGGCTGATAGGGATGCTTAAAGACAAGAGTACAGGATTGATAGCTATCCAATTCATGTAATAATTGCATCGGGGATAAAGAATAATATTTTGGTTTTACACTTCCACCGATGTTTACGGTAAGAAGTGTATACTCAGTGCTTCCCCAAGTCCTGTGGAGTAGGATTACAGGCCTGGAATTTCATCTTCGAGAGGGCGAGGCCATTTTCAGTTTGCAAAGGGCACTTCCATTGGAAAATGTTTAAGTCTATGGGAAACATCTGAAGGGGCACCAAGGCAAAGAACAGGGGCAACAGAAGCCTGGTCTCCGTGGCCTCTGTGTAATGTCAGGCCTGGGATTGCAGCTATTCTTAGCAGATGTCTTTACCACTAAGACCACTGAGTGTGTCTGGTGATAAGAAGCCAGTTAATTAGCAGTGGTCAGCACACCAGTTTAATAGATAATAATAGCATCACTTTGAAGGGAAACCAAACCTCAAACCAGTCTCCCAGCAATCTTTGCAATAGCAGCAGCAGTCTCATGAGAACAGCAGCAGTCTCATGAGAACAGCAGCAGTCTCATGAGAACAGCAGCAGTCTCATGAGAACAGCGGCAGTCTCATGAGAACAGCAGCAGTCTCGTGAGAACAGCAACAGTCTCATGAGAGAACAGCAGCAGTCTCATGAGAACAGCAGCAGTCTCGTGAGAACAGCAACAGTCTCATGAGAGAACAGCAGCAGTCTCATGAGAACAGCAGCAGTCTCGTGAGAACAGCAGCAGTCTCATGAGAACATCAGCAGTCTCATGGAGCAGCAGCAGTCTCATGAGAACAGCAGCAGTCTCATGAGAACAGCAGCAGTCTCATGAGAACATCAGCAGTCTCATGAGAGAACAGCAGCAGCCTCATGAGAACAGCAGCAGTCTCGTGAGAACAGCAGCAGTCTCATGAGAACATCAGCAGTCTCATAGAGCAGCAGCAGTCTCATGAGAACAGCAGCAGTCTCGTGAGAACAGCAGCAGTCTCGTGAGAACAGCAACAGTCTCATGAGAACAGCAGCAGTCTCATAAGAACAGCAACAGTCTCATGAGAGAACAGCAGCAGTCTCATGAGAGCAGCAGCAGTCTCATAGAGCAGCAGCAGTCTCTTAATAACAACCGTCAACAGTCATGTTTGAGTCGTTATGCTCAATGTTTCAACCACTTAATGACTTGGTCTACAGGTCTAATCATTGAAGTACCATTACTTTAATCTATATATACATGTACACTGTTACTATATACACAATGCAGACTGGTGGTAGGAAGTCGTACCGAAATGTGGTGGGAAATAACACCGGGAAATTATAAGCTCCGGTGTCAAACTGGGAGCTTCCACTGAGCCGGCACAATGCACCATTATTCTGAGCAAATTGTGGGGTAAACTTTAATAACCACTGGAATTGTTTCCTGCAGGGAGCAACTGTAAAAGCATGTGAAAGGTTTTGCCTTCCTCTTTGGCCCCTGGTATTGTTTGGTTTGTGGTTTGTTTGGTTCCACAGTTGAAAGTCTTTGGTTATTAAGTTTTGAAGCGGAAACGCTTGTAAGAATAGCAGTCTTTTTATATGGCTGTGGGGCGGTTGGTACGTACTGTGGATGTTCAATTTGATTTCACATGGGCCCTGTGGTGTTCATCAAATGAGTCGGATTTTATTCAAGTCAATGTCTACCTATAATTAGTCAGTTTTTGTTTTGTTTACTAGTTTCAGGATTGTCTTTTCTCTATTGGTCTCAATATCGCATTTTGAGACACAAATTTACAATCCAGAGTTACAATCCGGAGTTGATTATTTGTGTTTACTCATACATCAATGTGTATTAAACTCTGCCTACTCAGTAACCTCTCGAGTCCCATGAAAAAAATTCCACAGGTATGTTACCCAAGCGGAAATCGAACCCACAACCCTCTATTCCAGAGCAGACATGCCACCATCAGACTACAGAGCCTGCCCGGCAGCCAGAGGCAAAATGAAATGCTTTATTTTAGCAGTAGGTACTGCAACGATTTTAAATTAGAATCGAACAATGTCAGCTAAGTTCAAGCCTCTGGGTTGCTGTAGTGAGTTGCTGTGACTGATCAACAAGCTCAACAACAATAGCCCTGCCATTTCTTGGGCAGAGATAACAAATACAATGTGTAGTTATTAGATAACAATTCTAAATTTCTGTGTCTTTGATCGATGTTTCATTTTTGTTCTTTTGACATGAACAGTTTCTTCACTTTTTTTGTTTAATTCTTTGCAGTCATGGTACGGAGAATGAATATGAAGTAGCAGATTTAAAACCAGCAACAGATTATCAACTCAGGTAATGCAATATTTGGATTCAAGGCTTAACCTTTGGGCTATTTCAGGTGGGCTATTTCAGGTGCTCACCTCTTTCATGGTCAGACAGAGAGTATGAGGGGGAGGGTCCGGGTGGGGGGCTTGGAGGCTGTGTAAGACGTTTTAACAAGTTGACTGACGGTCATAGATTCGTAGGGCGTTCCCATTTGCCAAGTGTGGTGCGCATGCGTGATACCAATGTGCCAACACTAAAAAAAATTAACCTGAACATACAAATTCTAAGGATGTATATCCTCACCACTGCTAGAAGCGTATTTGTTGCGTTCTCAGTGATGCCAGTGTATTCAATTAACAATACAAAAACCTTTCATTCTCTACGAGTATACTCGTAGTGGCAGAATCCGTTACACCTGTTACTTCGAATAGACTCGTAGGCGGCAGTCAACGTGTTAAGGTGTTTTTATTGATATATCTAGAATATAAAATTAGGGGGAAATTTACTTAAAAATTAAGCAAGCAGGCCAGTTGGTTATTTTTATTTGGATTGTGGGGTTACGAATTTTATATTAACCCTATCTCCCTAAGTGATATGCCAAGATCCTTCCTCATTCTAACAAAATCCAACACCATATGGTGACTCAACCCTAAAGCTGTTGGACTCTGATTGTGGTGGTATGCCTGATCCCATGTAAAGCATAATCAGTTTACTACGGCATTCCTCAGTCCAACACCATATGGTGACTCAACACCCAAACTGTTGAACTCTGATTATCGTGGTATGCCTGATCCCATGAATGATTTACTAGGATCCTTCCTCACTCTAACAAAATCCAACACCATATGGTGACTCAACACCCAAACTGTTGGACTCTGATTATGGTGGTATGCCTGATCCCATGTAAAGCATAATCAGTTTACTACGGCATTCCTCAGTCCAACACCATATGGTGACTCAACACCCGAACTGTTGGACTCTGATTGTGGTGGTATGCCTGATCCCATGAATGATTTACTAGGATCCTTCCTCACTCTAACAAAATCCAACACCATATGGTGACTCAACACCCAAACTGTTGGACTCTGATTATGGTGGTATGCCTGATCCCATGTAAAGCATAATCAGTTTACTACGGCATTCCTCAGTCCTTCACCATATGGTGACTCAACACCCAAACTGTTGGACTCTGATTATGGTGGTATGCCTGATCCCATGTAAAGCATAATCAGTTTACTACGGCATTCCTCAGTCCTTCACCATATGGTGACTCAACACCCAAACTGTTGGACTCTGATTATCGTGGTATGCCTGATCCCATGAATGATTTACTAGGATCCTTCTTCATGCTAACAAAATCCAACACCATATGGTGACTCAACACCCAAACTGTTGGACTCTGAGTATGGTGGTATGCCTGATCCCATGTAAAGCATAATCAGTTTACTAAGGCATTCCAACACCATATGGTGACTCAACACCCAAACTGTTGGACTCTGATTATGGTGGTACACACACATGTATGCCAGATGCCTGATCCCACTGAAAGCATTTAAATCAGTTTAGTAATGCAGTCCTCAGTCCAATAGAATCAAATAAACGTAAAGTTGGATTTTGATGGTTGGGGGGGGGGGGGTGCCAATGAAAAAAAAAAAAGTGGGAGGAAGATCATGTTGGCCCCCTGGCCTTGCATGCAAGTCACACGCGCCAATTTTGCCTTGATCAACATTTTGGGATTCGACAGGTAAGCGTGTAAATGCCACGGCACCTAAAACTCGAACAACACCGTGATGACACAAAGGGACGTCGACTCCCAAAAATTGCGCAACCAAAAACATTTTGTGATGCTGATGTCATCCAGTGATTTGGGTCAATGAATGTACTTATCGCTGTTTGACCTTAAAAAACTTGACAATTATGATTGAGCCCTTTCTGTAGTACTCCCGTAGAAATAAAGCCCTGGGGAACTGTGAGCTTAATCACCAAAAGTGATGGGAAAGCACTCTAGTGTAGCTTGTTAAAAAATTGTGCCGCCACTTTGGTTTGTTCTACCTAAATGTACAGAAGTTCTATTGCTTTATATAAAAAAAATTTCAACTGAGCTGACTGACAGTTATCAGTTATTATTGTTACTACGGATATTTCTAATTCTTAATGTAGTATCTAAGGGAGATGAACTGATTATTGTACACAATTATGGTTATGGCTGTGATTGTTAATCCACATGTAGGATTCCAATTTCAATAGCTTTTGTGATGAATGAACCGTGTGATTTAGTTTACAGAGAACCATTCCTCATATAGCTTGGTGTTCTAGGCATTGGCTTTAAGGCAAGTTGCTATCTGGGATCTGGATATCAGGCATCCATAGTTGCTGGACGCCCACACACCCGTCTGGCCAACACTAACCCCTTTCACACTGGGTTGACTTTTCACTCTTGATTTGTTAACCCTGGCGAATTCTTGGGAAATGCATTGAGCTTCCCCGAGTTGAGAGTAGGGTCAAGTGAGATAAGCCTGGGGTTAGCCTACTGAGTGTTCACCTGTTCCTGGGAAAAATGTTTCTAAGTTTGAAATGGACATTTCCCAGGTATTTCCCAGGGTTTTTTTTTTTTTAGCTCTGTAGTGTGAACATGGGGCTTATGTTACAGGCATGTGTACTATAAAAAGAACATTGCTGATGTGTTTGTCCGTTTACATCAATACAAATCAACATTTGGTGTCATTGGATGGATTACTGTTGAAAACAAATGTGTTTTTAAATCACTGGTGCAAATCCTTGACGTCATTTACAGTACTTTATGTTCACTTTCCCAGCAGGCGTGGAACAGCCCCGATAGAGATTATGATTAGAAGTACATTACACTTTGAATAATTGATACCATTGGTTCATCAAGTATCACATGATGAACAGAGTAGACTTCTGATAATGTTCTTCAGTTCCAGATTAATGAACGCTACCTTTCTTGATGATTACTATTAACTGATATCTTCATGTCTTCATCCTCCGTCTCAACAGTGTGTGTGCAATATTGGACAATGTAAAGGGCGCCCTCTCTCAGCCTGCCATTTTTGAGACGAGGGGCTGCCCGCCGGACGCCCCACTGGTGCCCCGGCTGACTAATCGTACCAAGAACCTTCTGTATTTGCGGTGGAATTCTCCCCTCCCCAATGGGGCCAGGATCCATAGCTTCCTCCTACAGTGTGACAAGGTAATTTGCACGAGGGATTGTAGAAGGTGGAGTCAATCAAAAAAGTTAGCATTAGGGGTTGACGAAACGGAAAGGGAGAAAGGGTGTTTGTTAACGAAAGGGGGGGAAAGCATGCGTTAATTTGATGTCAATGGTTGGAGAAAAAGGCTGGGGCTGAGGGAAAGAAATGAAGGAGCAAGTGTAGGGGTAAATGATATGGAAAGGCATAGAGGGAAAAGTAACATTATGTAGATGTTTGCCTCAAGATAGGGGGAAAATACATGGGACATTCAAGTACTTACGGATGAAAAGTTGCTATGTTGAGCTTCTCAAATGTGGCACAGCATTGGTAACACGCTAGTTTCAAAACCATAAGAAAAATTAACTCCCTGACTATAAATACCAATCTCTTTTGACTAGTGTAAAATTGCAAGGAGCTCTCTTCTCTTTGAAAAAAAAAAAAAAAACCCAAACAAAAGAAAGAACGATAACTGAAGCAAGGTCCAGTTCTTGGGGATACTGTGTAAGGAACTTCAGAACTCATGTAGCTCATGAAAGTTGTTCAAGATTGCATTTGAATCAAGACACTTTTAAGGAATCAATTTTCCTTCATGACTGAGTCACAAGTTGGAGGTATGAGATGTCAAGGTCATATGTAGGCCTGCTCAGCTACATAGCAACACTCTGAGCTTCTCCACATCAGTATATCTCAACCACTCCACCTAAACCACATTCATCATTTCACATCACATCCATGTTGAACCCGGACTCCAGCATTCCGGCCATTCTTGGAGTCCGGGGGCTGCCAGTGAGCTGTGAAAGTCCTGCGAGTGCCGGGAATTCTTGTGGTTAATGGGGGTGTTGTTCATCCCCACTAACAACCCTTTCTCTGAACACTTGGTAACGACGAACACCCTCGGTGATTTACTGCTGGGCAGGTGTAATTGGCACTCAGTATTGAATTTACATGCAAATTTACATTGCCAATTAAAAATACAAAAAAAATCACATTTACTAATTCAAACCTAGTTTGATTGTTTTCCTTTAGACAAATTTAATCCGGACACTAAGGATACAATTTTCATTTTTCAACAAGAAAACTCATGTGCAATGTCTGCGCTTTTATTTCCTTGTTCCACGTTTTCTCTTGTGGCTCCATATTTTCCTCGGCCCACCCTGAGTACTAGACTCCATGTTTTATGTCCAAACTGTACACATTTCTTACCAACAGAGAACTGGGCACCACATCCTTAAGATTGCATCATGATTTGGGCATACCTGGTAAATGGCGGAAAACTTGAATATGGGGCTATAAACTAGTCCCAAAAAAAAAACCGGCTATGACTAAAACTATGGCTGTTGCTAGAGGTACAGTGTATTGCTGTGTTGGTAAAGGCTGTGTTAGCTTCAACACTGATCCAGCTGTAGCCGTTGTCATAGCCGCTAAACTGAAAATTGGAATTGAGTTTGTGAACGGTCGAGTTGTCTCAAGGCAAGTTGGCTCAAGTCGAGTTGGTAAATGGAAGGTCGAGTTATGGTGTGACTTTTCTATTTTTCAATCCAAATCATCCACTGTTTATGGATATTTATGTTGAGTAATAGTGAAGCTGAAGTCCTGAATTATGGCAACCAGTGATCAAATTTGTGTGGACATTAGACCTCAAATCGTCACCGTTTTCACGAAGAGCCAAACGCCTGATTGAGGTTTACATTTTACACTCTGCTTGGCTTAAAACTGCAAAATCTGCAAAACTAAAGCCATGGTTTGCAGTTTAAGATCTCTCATATGATTCTGTATAAGTTTAACCTCTCCATTGGCTCACTAATTTCTTTAAATATATTGGCTAATTACCATAGTAATTAGTCAAAGATACATGTCTCTGCGTGAAACCTAAAAAGTGAGATGGCCTACTTAAACACCCAACTGGTTAACATGTTTTTACATAGGAAATGGGCGCGTATGTAACGTGATCACGCGCACACTGACATACGTGGCTCTTCGTGAAACCCGAACAACGATTTGACCTACATTTTAGGCTCTTTTGTTGCAATGTATTACAATGCGTTTTAGAAGCCTGTGGCTCTTCGTGAAAATCCAAAATGCAGTTATTGGGAAAAAGGCCCCTCTCTGTAGTAATCAATAATTTAACAGTTTAAGATAATGTGGCTCTTTGTGAAAACAGTGACGAAATATGGTAAACATGGGGCCCAGCCAAGATACCATGCGGTTACGGTGTTGCATTCTGCCCACACTCCACCCACACTCCACCCACACTCCACCCACACTCCACCCAAGCTATACAGCCAAAAGATTTCTGCTTTTTGTTTTCCTCTGCCCACTCAACATGCCTTTCACTTGTGATGTCTACAAAATTAATCACAGGAGCAGCCCATGAAAAACAATACAAACCAGACATCGATAAAAAGGCAATTCTGAAGTGAAAATAAATATGACATGTGGTTATTGTGTCTTTTGTATTTTTTGTCAGGGGAGTGGCTCGGGGAGTTTTGTTGATGTTTACGAGGGGCCAGAGAAGACATACAGAGTAACTAAATTACAGCCGGAAACCTTGTACAGATTCCGTTTGCAGGCCATCAATGACTACGGGGCGAGGTAAGGACCAAGATGTCATTGTGTCTGTTAGATGTACATCAGTAGCCACAAAGACAGTTCAGATGGCACACACATTCTTCAATTCTACCTCAAACTTACTACATGTTTTTTTTAGCGTTCTCCAAAAGGTGACCAGAGTATTCTTGCAAGTGATCTAGCCATAGCCACTTAAAGTGATCAAGCAATAGCCACCTGCAATGATCTAGACAAAGCCACTTATATTGATCTAGCCATAGCCACCTCTATAATGATCTAGACATGGCCACTTATATTGATCTAGCCATAGCCACCTCCAATGATCTAGACATGGCCACTTATATTGATCTAGCCATAGCCACCTCCAATGATCTAGACATGGCCACTTATATTGATCTAGCCATAGCCACCTCCAATGATCTAGACATGGCCACTTATATTGATCTAGCCATAGCCACCTCCAATGATCTAGACACGGCCACTTATATTGATCTAGCCATAGCCACCTCCAATCATCTAGACATGGCCACTTATATTGATCTAGCCATAGCCACCTCCAATGATCTAGACACGGCCACTTATATTGATCTAGACAGGGCCACTTGCGGGGATCTAGCCATTCAGACACTAACCTCTGGCGTGTCGTGGCCGAGCGGATAAAAACACTGGACTCAAGCTCTGGTGTTTCTGATCAGCAGAGTGTGGGTTCGAGTCCCGGTCGTGACACTTGTGTCCTTAAGCAAGACACTTAACCATGATTGCTTCGTCCTTCGGATGGGACGTAAAGCCGTTGGTCCCGTGTGTTGTATAACACATGTAAAAGAACCCAGTGCACTTTATCGTAAAGAGAAGGGTTCCACCCCGGTGTTCCTGGTTTGATTGGCAGCATATTGCGCCACAGCACCTTGTAAACCATTACATGGTGCTATAAAGGAATAGGTCTCATAATTTAAAATGTAGCTCCACATACCTTGCAGGAACAAAATACTGAGCGCTTTGATACGCCCCTAGGGGTGTGATAAAGCGCTATATAAGAACCAAGTATTATTATTATTATTATTATTAACCTACATGTACAAACTTGCTGCTGTTCTATTTTTACAGTGACTACAGTCCAGAGGCTAGTTTCACGACATCGGGCAGTGCCCCCAACCAACCCGATGTACCATCACTACGGGAGGTGACAGCTCACAGCTTACATGTAGAATGGGACAAGAGCACCGGGGATATCAATGGGTATACATTGGAGATGGACGATGAGATGAAGGTGGGTACCGGTGAAAATAAGGACAATACTTGATGAATGAACAAATGAAAAATACTCTTTATGGAAAATGTAAACCCAATTTATGCCTACATATCTGATGGAAATGAATCAACTTTCAAGTTTCCATCCAGTAATTTCATCAACTGATATTACCTAGTTTTTTTGCTCACAAATTGTGAAATTACTTTGCAATACATTTTTTTTACAAGTTACTTAACAGATTTTGAAGTTCTTAGATTTAATTTGCCTGATAAAAGACTAGACTAATTTGTAAATTTCATTTGTCAACTCGAAAACTCATGGCTTTGGTGTGTTAAGGAGCAGTACAATGTATGTATAGTTTTCCTTTGACTTGTTGTTTGTATGGACATTTTTAGTCAGGAAAATTGTATTGATTTTGTTAGATCTACAGGATTCTACAGGATAGAGATACAGGCATGCAACTCTTCCGCGTTTCCGCGGATTTCCGCATTTTTGTAAAATGATCAGCGCTAAAATAATTTTTTTTTTTTTTTTTTTTTTTTTTTTTTTTTTTTTATAAAGCCTTATATATGCTTGGCAACAACAATGTACAACCACAATAATGTGAAATAAGCCTAGTACATGCTAAGAATGCACCTAAGAGCATAATAAACCTCAACATTTTCTAGGGTACCATTGTGGATCTCATGTCCCTTGGCGTTTTGGCTGCCTCGCTCCGCGCTTGCGTTGTGCCTTTGAAAATTTCCTCTTTTTTTTTCATCGGGCAGTTGCATGCCTGAAGATAGGGGACCAGTCTAGAACAGCCATTGCTGTTGATAATTTTGTTAGATTGTATTTGTTTCTGATTTTTCTTTTCATGTGTTTTCTGGACAGAGGTATGGCTTCCAAGTTGTATACCGAGGGGAGGAAACTAATCACCAATGCAAGAACCTTGCCAGGAATTCAGAGTATAAATTCAGGGTAAGTTTTGGGGTATCGGAAGAGGAGATTGGGGTAGGGGGTTGCAGTAGATCCCCTTGCGGAGTTCTCCATCGCTCAGAGGGTCAGGCATAACCACCATAATCAGAATCCAACATTCTGGTTGTTGAGTGACTGTACGGTGTTGGACTGAGGACTGCACCAGTAAACTGATCCCAACAGTTTGGGGTGTTGAGTTATTAGAGAATGGTGTTGGATTTTGGTAAAAGTGAGGAGGGATCCTAGTGAATCACTTGAGGAAGATAGGGTTAAATATCTCCTAATAAAAAAAAAGCAGACAAGGCAAAAATATTTGTGGAAATACTTGTTGGCAGGTGAAAATGATGAAGATGTATCAGGAGGATGCACGGTCCCGTCCTGCTCCGGAGCTGTTTCAATCCATCATTACTTTCCGGATGACAGGTTCATTCCTCACTTCATAAATTATGTACAAAGATTGGTTAATCAAAAGCTCTTTATTCAAGGTCAATTTTATCTTGCTAAACTTGAGGGAATGTGCAGACCTTGTGCAGCTATGTCACGTATCGGCAACATGCGTCCAGTAGGGTTCGTTTTGCCTGCAATTTGTCAGGATTTTTTTTCTCTCCAGATTTCAGGATTGATCATTGATCTCCTCGTAGACTTAGATTTTTCTTGAAAGAGGCGAACTCGCCATTGTAGGGATAAGACTCCGCCCTTGTTATGACTAAACCTTCAGGTGTTCATCTGAAATGAGGTCGAAACTTGGATATCCTCTAAAAAGTAACATGCTATCAATTCATCTCAAGAGTTGAGAAAACTGTTGGCTGAATTTAAAGTCCTGTTTCTTATAACATTATTGTTGTCAATACAAGCCCACAAGCTTCAGAGGTGACAATAGAATAACTTTGAAACTGTGTCATGTGTTTCTTCTTTAGTTAAGTGCCTTCAACGAAGAGGGAAAGAGTATATGGAGTGGAGTAGTGGCCTTTCGTACGCTGCCTGACACGCCAAGAGCGCCTTGCAAGCTGTCACTCAAGGGCAAGGTACACTCCACAGGCTTTAAAGTTTCATGGGGTAAGTCTGCTTCAGTTTGATTTCTTACAAACTGGCTCCGCCCGACTTAACCAGAAGCCGGCAGGACGTCACAAGATCAAACAGCGTTCTCGCTGAGTTCAAATGAAGTTTAAATCATTTGTGCGTGGGGCGTACGCACATTTTTTTACTAACAACCCCACTCCATTCATAGTTCCCAGACGTTCCTTTTGGATTGAAACTGATGCAAAGCTTAGAGTCTGTGCGAAATATATGTGAACGACAAGTACAATGATAATTTTTTTTTTTTAAAGGTCCTCAAAGAAAAATTAGCTCGGTGTATTTCCCAGGCGTTCTCTTGTAATTCTTGGAGCCAGTTTGTGTGAAGTTGGCATGACGTACTGTGCAATTATAGCATGCTTATGAACAGGGCCCAATTTTGCTTACAAATCTTCTGCTTAGCAAAACTAAGCAGGAAACCAGTCAAAGACAGTATGCTTGATATGGTATTTTTTGGCTGGTAAACTTACCCTGGTGAGCAAAAATATTTTGTGCTAAGCTACTTTTGATGTTGCTCTATGAAAGTGGGCCCTGCAAGGTGCTCCTACAGTGTACCTCTGGTTATCTTCTTTAATTTGACTCTGATGTCCACTTTCTCTACCAACAGATCCGCCAAAAGACACCGGGGGTTCAGACATTATGTCGTACAGTTTAGAAATGAGCAACAACGGAACAAGTGAGTGCGGGAGTTGTCTCAAACTCTTTTTGTTGTTATTGGGTTTTGGTGTAGTTCAAGACAACATACAGGATTGGTAAAGCGTCTAAAAAGTGTTGATCAGCTTCAATCTGAAAGCTTATAAAGGTCATGTGAGTAGCATTGCTACAGAGAAACATTTCAAAAATTGTTGTTAATGGAATGACATTTCAACCCGAGCAGAGCCTTGCCCAAAGGCCAAATGACAACACAACACAACACAACACAACACAACACAACACAACACAACACAACACAACATACTCAGACAAGAATATTAGCGCTGCTGGAGCAGTCAGGTGGAAAAGGAGTGAATAGAAAGGAGCAGAATGCAGTCGTAAGAAGCAAGAGAAAGTCATCAGAACTACTGAATTTTATAACATTTTCACAGGTTGATTTTATGGCTTGTAGGTTGAAAACGAATTCATTTTCTCTTCTGTGAACAATGAGATACCTTCCCCCCTTCATTTCCCATCTTGTTTTAAAAATGTGGAAGAATTGTTGCGGTTGTAAATTTGACTGAAATATTGTGTTGGTTCTTTTTTTTAATCAGATGATCCGTTTGTATCGCTATATGAAGGCTTAGAGAAAGAACACATTTTGGAAAACCTTGAGCCCGGTCATACCTACAAGCTACGAGTCCAATGCTCAAGCAGAGGGGGTTGTAGCCCGGTAAGTTCTGTTTAGGTCAAAGGAAAATTATCATTTTTATATCACGATATGCCCAGCTTTTTAGGGGGGAAGGGCGGTTGTAAATGGCTGGGAAAATAACACAGAACAGGCTTTTTATTTTGTTTTGTGGAATGTTAACATATGAAACTGTGGAAGTAGGCCAAATCATGGGTCTTGGCTTGTGGCTGCTATGGGCATTTTGGTACAAGCCGATTGTGGCTGCTAAGGTCTCTTAAGGTTGAAATGACTGCAAGTACCTAGTCTGTACACCATTCGTAGTATGCTCACCAATACATTCTCGTTTACGTCATACAACAGTTTCTTACCTGTTACATTAGGGGCTTACTTCATAGAGTTAGTGAAGCACAAAAAACAGCTTAGCACAAAATGGTTTCACTTACCAGAAAAGGTCACCAACCGAAATACTATGTCAACTATGCTGTTTCTGACTGGTTCCCCGCTCATTTGTCCGTGGCAAGATCGTATTAGCTTTTCCACTCGACCAGATTTATGAAATGATGCAATTCTCTCCTCTACAGTTTTCCGACATTTGTAGTGTGACAACGTTGCCAGTTTGTCCAGGGCAGTGCATACCTCCAAGGTTACATGGGAAACCACGGGCAACTTCTGTCAATCTTAGATGGAGTAAGTTCAAAAATCAATCTTCAGCTGAACGCCTTGTTGTTATTTAAATATTGTTTGAAGCTTTGCATGGTGTGGAGAAATAGGAAGAGACTATAAATAAATAGTAAGCTTGCGGGTACAACCAGTTTATTTTATTTATTTTTATTTTTATTCTTTGGACAATACAATATTATGAGCAAAGGCCGTCCAGGGAAAGGCAAAAGTCAAAAACTGTCATCAAAAAAGATGTGCCCTCCCAGACCCAGCTCATTAAAAGAATAAAAATTGACATTATATAATACACATCAATCTAAAATTGAATTGAAAAGTAAAACAAATCATGGCAAGTAAACACAATTGTTAAAATGATTAGACAGAAACTACCGTAACTTAAAAACCCCGCATAGCCAAACAAGAGCAGAAACACCAACCAGACGAACTAAATTGAAACAAAAATAAAAATACACAACTAAATAAAAGGCGTTTCTCCTGAAGACGAGCAGAGTATACTGTTCGAAACGTCGAGACCAAACCGGCTCTTCTCAAAGCCAACACTCACACAAAAGAGATTTACACATGGTTGTACCTGCAAGCTTACTATTTATTTATAGTTTCTTCCTATTGTTGTTATTTGTTTATTGTAAACAAAGAATAATCCGTAGCAGCTACCTCCACTGCTTGATCCTCAGGCGTGTCCCCCCTGCAGTTATTGAGCAGGTGCATCACACCACAAAGACCACATCCAAAATGCACAACCGGACCATCACAGCAGTAGTGTCAGCTTGTTCACTTTATTAAACCCGTATCTGCCTGACTGGTCACACAGTACATAAACACTACCAAGGTGGGACTTGGACCAGTGGCCACAGAGGTGAAAGGCAGTATGAAAAATACCACTAAAAACTAACCTGATCCCCTTATCAGTGTCTTAGCATGAGGTCAGGTATGTCATTGTATCAAGAATCCGAGCATTTGGATGTTTCGTTACCAGTGGTATTTAGAATAGCTCCAACCAAGAACAGCAAGGGGTTACAGTAGTCAAGATCAATGTTTCAGCCTCATTCTTAAATAAACTTGACTAATTATCTCTCCCTCCTCCCCCTGTAAGGCACACCAGAGTACCACGGTGGCACAGCCCTCCAGGAGTATGCCCTAGAAATGACAACAGCTGAGGACACACCCAAAGAAGTTCATCGGGCTGGTGCCTGCATCACAGAGTGTACTGTTAATGCCTTGCTACCCGGGAGACCATACAGCTTCCGGCTTAGGGCATTCAATAGAGTTGGGGTGAGGCCATAACTTGAAAATATTTAGTTGAAATAGACCTAACTCTTAGCTTTTCCTGATTGTGTCAGAAACGTTTGACCATTTGAAATGTTGTCTGGAACATTTAGGCATACATGTATATTGAGAAGTCAACAAACTGAGGGTTCTTGGCATTAAACGGCATTGAAAGTTAAGGCAACTGAAATATCAGCCATGATGTCAAAGAGATTTGATGTCTGAAACTTTCTAAACTTTGAGAAACATTTATCTTGTAGACCCTAGTTTGAAGGCGCGGGGTGGGAATGGGACCCTGTGACCCCGTGACCCCGCATTCTACAATGGATGTCTTAACCTCTAGCCATAAATCCATTGATAGGGTACTTCATAATGCTGGGTTATACACTAAGTTGATTTAGAGTTGTCTCTTTTTTGTTGTTGTGTGGCTAGGGTGGACCCTTCTCAGAACCCCTCCAAGTCAACACGGCAGCCGGCCCACCGGATGCACCCACAGACCTCTCTGTAAGTAGTCGCTCAACCAGCGTGGCGTACGTGGCGTGGGAGAAGCCAAGCTGTAACGGTGCGGAAGTGAATGAGTACCGCCTGGAGAGAGCGTCGGAGAACGGCTCATTCTCAACAGTAAGTGCTAGTTTCAACATTACTGCTCATTTCAACATATTGGTCATTACGGGCCAATTCGCAATAAGTGGATTGCGCATGACGACGCATATCCCACAATCCTCTCTGAATGGCTTTTGTTGGCCATCTCTGATGATTTCAATATGTAGGTTTACATTAGAACGACACTGTTGTATCTCGAAGATGGCAAAATCAAAGAATTGAGAGAGGATTGTGGGAAATTTGTTATTGCAATCCACCTGTACAAGCGCGCCCTCTATAGCTAATCCTGGAGAGGCAATTTTCCCCAGCTAGAAGGATTACACTCACAATTCAGCAGTGCACAGGCAGTTTGCTTGAAGTCACCCACCTTGCAACATTTGGTTAAATCCTATAAGTCCATTACGTTTTACCCCAATTCCATCGCCTTCATCAGGTTTACAACGGCTTCTCATCGTTCTGTGAGCTGAAGTCCCTCCAGCCCGCCACCTTCTACTATCTCCGCGTCCAGGCCATCAACTCAGCCGGCCCAGGACCCTTCAGCGACGTGGCCACTTACGAGTCGCCCCCCTCCTCCCCAGAAGCTGTTGCTTCCCTCCGTCTCCTCTCCTCCACCTCCGAGTCTCTGCTGATCCGGTGGACAGAGCCCAACTGCTGTGGGTCGGAGATCCTGTCGTATAATATCGACATTGGCGAGAAGCCAATCATCTCCGTGCAGGGGAACGTGACGGAACATTGTCTAGAGATGTTACAACCAAACACCAAGTACAGGTGAGATTCATTCCTGTCAGGCTCATGTGTTATTCCATTGTTACTCATGTTACACTGGCGACAGCTCTCAGAATTTCAGTATTCCGTTTAAATTTTGAAGAGATCCCGTGATCCCCAAATTGGCAGATTCCGTTGCTAGAATGTTATTATTGTTATCATTCATTCCATTGCAGAATACGCATACAAGCAGTCAACAGTATAGGTGTGGGGCCTTACAGCGCCTCCCTCAAAGTCACCACCAAAGCGCTTCCCCCTGATCCACCACGCCTGGAGTGCACCCTCTACAGTCACCAGAGTCTCAAACTCAAATGGGGCGACAATGCCAAGTCGCCTGTTGATGCACGCATCCAGAATTACACCGTGGAGATGGAAGACAGGAAAGGAAGGTCCGTATTTACCTTTATTTCTTTCGGTTTCAATCTTTATGATAATAATTTTTAAAAACTTGGTGGTTTTTTTTAGCGCCAACATTCTTCTAGATCATGGTGCTGCAAGCAGGCAATGGAAGGAGAGAACATAACAAAGTGAAAGAAGAAAGTGACAGATTGGAACAGAAAGTTATTCTTGAATGGTGTAGTAATGTCAAGAGAATTGATCAGGCCTGGGGGTTTAGTCCAGAGCTCACAGAAATAGTGCAGTGGGTTAGAATTCCACCTGAGTAATTGTACAGTGCTTTACGTACATTGGTATAGAGTAAAATGCAGACAATATTTTTTGTCCCTGATGCAAGTTAAAGGCAAAGTATGCCTTTGGTTTTTGGAACCGTTTGATTGTTTTTATCCTATATAAATGTAGGTATATACAATAAAACTAACCTGTGAAAATTTTACTTCAAAAGGTGGTCGCGTTTTTGAGATATCACCGAAAAACCGCAGCGAATATTTGCACGCATGAAGAACATTCCCTATAGGAATACACGATCTGAGAAACGTTATGTTCGTAACGCTTCTCAGATTCAAATTTTGGGGCATAAAAAGTGATATATTTTTCCATAACCGCAGTACTTCGAAGTGAAAAGTTTCTCAAAATGCATTATACTAATATCCAAAGCTGCTGTACTTCTTACCAAGTAAGTTTGTATTGCTATTAATTTACAGAGTCTTTAACAAACGTATACCTTCCCTTTAACTAACATCTACTAGAACCTTATCCTTATTCTATTCTTCATATACAGGTACTGCGTTGCGTATTGCGGTGCTAACGTCTCACACAAGGTGTCCAAGTTAAGCGAACAGACCTCTTACCGATTCCGCATCTTTGCCAGTAACGATGCCGGGGACGGCCCGTACTCGGAGAGTTACACATTTACAACGACCAAAGCCCCACCTCCATGTCTAAAAAGTGAGTTAGATCCATCCCTTCACCCCGTTCCATACATTATTGCTTTGTTTGGTGTCAAATTGGTTCATACTTGGCGCCATCTTATAAGCCATGTGAAATTTACTGTGTCTTAAAAGGAAAACATCAGGAACTTTTACTTTGTGTTTACTGTTTACTGAAGTATGAACAGAGCTTTTAAACAAGGGTGATTTGCTTTTGCCATGTCGCAATAGAAAATTTAATGGTCTCTGACTGGCACCCCTGAACAAAGATATTGACAAAATGTGGAGACTGCAAACATTAGGGCTATATAGCTCAGTTGGTAGAGCGTCGACATGTTCATCCGGAGGTTGCAGGTTCAAATCCCATTCTAGTCTATTTGTTAATGTTCACCCCATAATGAGTTCAAATTTACTTAGCCAGTTTTCCTTTTGGTTTGTTACGAATTAGAATTGTTACATGACAACTTTGTATTTTCTTTTTTCGGCAGCTCCCAAAGTAAGCCTGATCAGTGAAGACTGCTGTGTTGTAGAGTGGCAAGCGCTAGGAAATATTCAGAATGACGTTGTCATCTACCATTGCCAATGTCAGAGAGTCCGAGACAGTGAAATCAAACTGGTGAGAAACCTTGCCCTGATTTTGACCCAAAGCTTTTAAAAAAGAATCCCCCCCCCCCAAAAAAAAAAAACCCCAAACAAACAATAACAAAAACCAAAAAATCCTTGCGTTAAACGAGGCAACTTTCAGGCAACCAGTTTCAGGCAGCCAGTTTCAGGCAACCAGTTTCAGGCAGCCAGTTTCAGGCAGCCTGTTTCAGGCAGCCTGTTTCAGGCAGCCAGTTTCAGGCAGCCAGTTTCAGGCAGCCTGTTTCAGGCAGCCTGTTTCAGGCAGCCAGTTTCAGGCAGCCAGTTTCAGGCAGCCTGTTTCAGGCAGCCTGTTTCAGGCAGCCTGTTTCAGGCAGCCTGTTTCAGGCAGCCTGTTTCAGGCAGCCTGTTTCAGGCAGCCAGTTTCAGGCAATTGGTTCCAGGCAATCCCAAAGAACAAAGGACAATCGCTTTTCAAATTGTGCATAATGGGGACAGTAAGACAATAGACTGTGCAAGTCTCGCGCGTATTCGAACATTGGGATCCGTTAAAGCACGTGAGTTTGTTTCTTTAACGCGTTAAAGCAATGTACGTGGGACCACAGTGGTCCCAAAAATGTTCGAATACGCGCGAGACTTGCACGGTCTATTGACAGAAAGTGTATCCTGTGCAACTGGAGTGTTCCTTTTGCTTGCAGTGGAGTTGGTTGCTTCCAAGCTTCCTGTAAAACTTGTCACATGTGACGAGACCCTCACATTTACTCACAAGACTATATCTCTTACATATTCATGCATTTTGTAAACTTCACTCTCCTTTGTCTTTGCAACAATTCAGATAATTGATTTCCCATTCCCTACACACGCCCCAAGCACTGTTTAATAGCTTCTTTACCATCGGACCCCAGCCCAGGTCACCTTCCCAATCAGGCACCGTCACCCTGAGTTCGTCTTGACATTCTTTATCTTTCCCGTTGTCGCAGGTATACCGAGGGCCTGGCAGTAGTGTCATTGTACCCGACTTAATGCCAGGCACCGAGTACAGAGTCCGCACCTGTGCTATCCGTCTACTGGACGATGGAGGACCAGAGCTAGTAGGAACCTACAGTCCTTGGGAGAGCTTCCTGACGGCCAGTCTAGTCCCGGCAACCCCCATCATCACAGAGGACACCCAAGCTGACGAACCCACTGCAGAACCCAAGTCACTGGAGGACCAGACGTTCATTGCCATCTGCCTGGTAGCTTTCTTCTTCCTTGCCATTTTATCTGCATGGTTCATGGCTTGAACACTGAAGAGGAAGACTTATCTGATCCATGCTTGAACGCTGTGGATTTGTTGATTTTTTTTTGTCTATCTGGGGCTAAGCTGAAGTTTGTGCATGGATTTGGGCGCTTGGCGTTCCCTTCAAGGGGGGCCTTTGCATCAGACCTCTGGCTGGAAACCCAAGCCAGGAGCTTCCATCTGGGAAAACATTGATTTAAGCTCCTCGTAAGGGAATCTTGGGCAGAACTTCCAGCTGAAAAACTAGGCATTGTTTTCTGGGCCTTTCTGTGTGAACTGATGCAAGTGTGGAAACTCATACTGGAAACCCGATCATTAAGGAATGGCTTTTTCCTGCTAGGAATCCACTTGTGGGACTTCCAGCTAGGAAGCACATATTCCATACTATTGGGGTGGAACTTCCAGACAGGAATTCAAACACAGGTTTCCCTGCAAGGGAATCCGTGAGTGGAACTTTCAGACAGGAAGCACATATTCCAAACTATTAGGGTGGAACTTCCAGACAGGAATTTAATCACAGGTTTCCCTGTAAGGGAATCCATGAGTGGAACTTCCCGTTTGGAATCTAAACATTGAAGCTACCCATTAGGAAACACTAACTGTAGGTGTGGAACTTCCCGTTAGGAAATACATACTCTAGGTGCGGAACTTCCCGTTAGGAAACACATACTCTAGGTGTGGAACTTCCCAATAGGAAACTTCCAACTAGGAGTCCAGGCAAGGAACCCTAAATGTTTGGGAATATTGGCTCAGAATCCATGCACAGAACTCACACTGAACTTCCTTTACAGTTTTCCTACTCGAAAACTTCTTGCTAAGTGGAGAAGGGTCCTTTTTTTCTGGAATGTTCCCCCAAGACATCAGGAATCGAGTATGAATTACTTACAAGTGGTTTTTCATTTTAAGCTGTACAATAAGAGGAAATATACATGTACAAATTTTCATTCACTGTGGATTTATTAACGTAAGTCATTGCATGTTTTTTCTTCTTTTGTAAAGGCTTGCAAGTCAACAATCAAGTTTATTTATTAAACAAAGGCACGCTGCACTCTAGACTGGTTATAAACCAAATTGAGAATGAAATCACATTCGTGAGTTAAGGCGCCAGACTGGAGAGGTGTTTATTCACACTTTTTAACAATCATTTATGGCATTTATTCCCCATAATTAATTTTAAAAGTAAATACACTTTTTTTCATTTAGTTACAGACAATCTATTTTTATTACTAACAGTAGTAAAAATAAACTCCCTGTACCTCTCGGAAATGAAAACCGCGGCCATGGTGGGCAAACTTCACGTGAAATTTATTATTTATTTTTTAACAGTCAATACCATTTGATGAGGCTTTTTATCGGGTCGTTAAATGTTTCTTTTTTGTTTAATGGTTGTCTTCAGGAAATTTTAAATTTTATTATTTTTAAAAAAATCCTTTGTAGCTGTAGAATGATTTATACATTTATTCTTTGTTTAAAAACGCTGTAATTTTGAAAAGTGTAATGATTGATTGTTAACTGTCAAAGGATGTGTACAACATTGGTAAAAGGAAGGAAATATGAACGTTTATGAATTTGCACACAACCTACTGGTCAAGATGGTCATCAAACTTCACTTGAAATAGTTTTGCTTCAAAGTGCTGTAGTTTTTTATAAATGAGTAATGTGAGTCCAAAAGAATAAGTTTTGATCTTGCAAGTCCACAACCTGATGTTTGAAAACAGAAAAAAATAAAATAAAAATGTTTCCACACTGTTTTCTTGCGACTGCGATGGCCGTCTGACCTTCAACTTTCACACAGGTCTGTTGTTTAATGTTTATGTTGGTTCACATAAGGTGTTTTTGATCTTTGACAATAACCAATGTTGTCCATGTACTTTCAGAAGAATTGTTGTTGACTTCACAGGTCTTGTTTCTAAACATGGCTTTTTATAGATAGTTCCTGGTAGACCTCATTTTTGTGGGCAACTCAGGTTTTGGCTTTGAGCTGCGTCCAGCATTCTACTATCCAGCCAAGGGGTTCACTGACCAATTGTTATTAAGGAATCTGATGAACTCCTGCATGCTGGACACATTATTTCTCTCAAACGCATTGTTGTGAGTTTATAAAAAATGATCTATCCTTGCCCGCAAAGATGGCTGACTGCACACTGTATGACGCCAAGTGGGAACTCTCCAAGGGATGGTCCATGATCAAAAATTGTTCACAAGCACTGCATTCATTCCGATAGACCTTTATTCACACGACGTCATTTGAGTAGGGCGCTCTTGGCTGGAGGTAAAACAAGGTTGCTCATTGGCCCATTCTGTGCGCCGTGCGTACAAAGATGCGTTTCCATTGTTCCGTCATTATTTTACCTCCAAGATTTGTGTGATGACGTCATCGCAGCAGTTCCATCCTCTAGATTTCACCAAATGACAAAAAGTGAACATGTCTTTGAAACAAAGAAACTCAACCTGAGGTATTTTGCCTCCTTGCCCTTTACACAAATCTTCCCATAGCTATATATCAATTGGAAGTGCCCTTATCATTGAATGACAAAGAAAAAGTGCCCTTTCCCCATAAGGGATGGTTGACAGACCTGTTAAGTACAATGAAAGTAGCTGAATAGATGTATCCATCCTGGGCCCTATTTCATAGCTCTGTTCAAGCAGAACTCATTGCTAAACAGTGTGCTGCTAAGCACTAATGAGCAACAGACCAGTCACAGATGCTACACATGACATGGTGGTTTTTAGCTGGTAACCTTATTCTGATAAGCTTTTGCGTGCTTAGCTACTTTGTGTGCTTAAGCAGCTCTATGAAATTTAACCCAGATCCACCTACCATAGCAAGTCTCTGTTTAAGGGGTGGAGCTTCATGGATAGATCTATTTGAAATCATGTTTACTTGATGATGTTTTGATTAAGTTTTTCGGATTCGTAGTCAGATTATATAATTATCACCTAGCGCAAATGTTATGTAAACGCACTGCCAATTGATTTTGTTACGTCACAAGTTTAAGGTGTACGAATAATTCTTCTTGTTATATTGTTAATTTATTGTACTATAGAGATTTTTTTTTCTTTTATAAAAGAGGAAAGAAGGAGTCCATGCAAAGCCAAATTTGCGATGCTGAATGTGGTCATCAGCTGTCGGAACTCGGAAACCTTCCCTACAAAGCTTTATTTTTCACCAACTTTTTTGAGACTTGTTATTTATTTGTTTTAAAGGTTTTTCTGTTGGGAGCAGAAACCCAAGACGTTGCTGGACTGAATACTTGGTATTCTCATAGTAATACTTTATTCTATTTTATAATTTATTGTGGAGATCGCTGCATAATTGACAGCTTGTTGGGTGTTTCATCACTCCTTATTTCTCTCTCTGTGTTTGACAAATCCTTCAGTGATGAATTCTTCAGTTTTATGGTAAAGTTACACGTGACCTGAGAGAGTAAATTTGTTGTAATATGTTATATCGTAATTATTTTTGAAATATGTGTACAAACAAAAATGTGATCAACCCAAACATAAGCAGGGCCCATTTTCATAAAGCTGCTTCAAAAGCATATATTCACAAAAACAACTGTGCTTACTAGAGTAAGGTTACCATCCAAACTACCATGTCATATGTACTGTTTGTAACCGGTTTCCTGCACATCTTTAGCAGAAAACTGTTGAGGATTACGTTCTTCTTAAGCAGCTCGAAGACATTGTGCCCTGACTTGATCAAGCAGAGTGAGTGGTGTTGAGGTCAGTGCTCAATTTTGTAGAACTCTAAAGCAGAAATGTTTTCTAAACATTTTGTTCTTTAAGCAAATCTAAACAGGGAAACCAGTCAAAGACATATTTGTGATATGGTATTTTTGGCTGGTAACCTTATTCTGGTAAGCAAATTTGTTTGTACTTGGCTACTTTCGGATGCAGCTCTATGAACTTAGGCCCTGCTATTAACTGGCCTTATTTGATTGTTAGGTAAAATCAAGCTCACAAAAGATCCAACAACTGATTTTTTTATATATTTATTTTTAAAAAATTGTTGTTGTTGCTTTGGTTTTGTTTGATTTTTGTTTTTGTTTTGGGTTTTTTTTTTTTTTTTTTTTTGGGGGGGGAGGTGGGTTGGGTAGGTTGTTATCTTTCATCGTACTAAAGCAAAATACAAAAAATATATATATATATATATTACACAATTAAAATGCATCCATGGTAAGTGACTTAATCAATGAAGAAAGTAAAGGGAGGACTCAACTACAAATTTAACATTGTCTGTATTGTACATAAATAAAAACTTGATATAACACTAGCAGGAGTACAGTTGATTGTCGACTTAAACATATATTTACCTTAAAAATCTGGACGTCAAATCCAGGATTATATTTTTTTGAAAAAGAGTATTACGTTCTATCAGTATGTGCTAGTATTATATTTGAATGAAAACAAAAACAAAAGAAAAAAAGTATTGAAGGAAAAAAAAATTGATGGGAAAAAAAAGTTTAAAAGAAGCAGAGGTACATGTAGTTTGAGAGAGCGCGTGCTCTTAAATTGATTAATTAATGAAATTGAATAATTAGCTGCCATTGTGTATAATGTAATAGATCAGCTAAAATATGACACAATTATTGTTATACTTACTCCATCTATGTTATATAGTACTTTGTTGTATGTCTAGAGAAGATGTGTTTTCACACGTAACAGTTTTGTGGTGTGACATTAGAAACTATGTATTCTATTCTTATCTTTATTTTTTAATTTTAAAGCCATAATTTGGAAGAAACACAAATCATACTCGGAGATCGTGGTATAAACTGGGATTAAGACACACCCTTATTGTGTAATGGAATATTCCAATGAACATTCAAAAAGATACTGTAATACTGTAAACAAAAATTGTACGGGTGAGAAAGGATTTATTTATTTATTTGTTTTTATTGATTTTTATTTTTTTTATAGTCATCCCAAATGCTCCTCCAACCCTGAACCCAAAAGAATCCGTTGACAATTTGAATCAACCCTGGCTCAGTTTGATTGATCCAGTTGTGCACCCAAAAACTCTGTGTCTAGGCGGTCTAAACACAAGGCGTTGGGTTCACCATAGATTGAAGGACTTGAAAGGGTTTGAAAGGCAGACCTGTGCCGGATTGTATTCGTATAAAGAGGGCTTAACTATGAAGTGAAAGGCCACTTTTAGTAGCCACTTTTGGTATTAGCCACATTTGGTAGCCATTTTTGGTAGCCACTTTTGGTATTAGCCACATTTGGCAGCCATTTTTGGTAGTCACTTTTGGGGGCAGCTTTTGGTAGCTACCTTTTGGGCCATGTTTGGGGGCCACTTTTGGTAGTCACTTTTGGGGGCAGCATTTGTAGCTACCTTTGGGCCCAAGTTTGGAGGCCACTTTTGGTAGTCACTTTTGGGGGCAGCATTTGTAGCTACCTTTGGGCCCAAGTTTGGAGGCCATTCAGAGTATTTCATGCCTTTGGGAAGCAGCAACCACCTTATATGCTGCCTTGATTTTTTCAAGATTGTTATAACATTCTAATTGGGGCTCATCAGTTGGGTTCGTTATTCATTCATTCGTTCATTAGCTTCTCTGCATACAATGTTAACATTCCCGCATGCTCTTTCCACTTTTTTTTTCAAGTTTTAAAGTAATATTGTGGCAGCGTTTAATTGTTAGTTTCGTAGCATAGACAGATGATGTGTAGGTGGCTTTACTTTCCAATTTTGTGAAAGATAGCATAGGACCAAAATGTCCCTAGTTCCTCAGTCTGCTTATTTCTCTCTCTCTCTCTCTCTCTCTCTCCAGTATTCCTATATTAACAATTGTGTTCTTGTTTCTAAAATTTTCTTTTCGGTTGTTTTGTTTAACATGATATGTAAACTCCTAAAAGGTAAACGTTCATAAAATTTTATTTTATCTACTTGCTGAAACATTTACGAAAAATATATATGTTTTAATTCATATTGTTAAATGTTTTAGACAACATCCTGTAATGGATTTGAATTGATTGAAACTTAAATGTATGCGTAGCAGAATTCCGTTTTTTTGGTTAAAGCTCACCTTAATGACTCTCCGCCTCAAGACTTCATTGCTGTAAAACTTGACAATCCCCCCCCCCTTCCGAAAAAAGAAGCACATACGTTTTCTACAGACATACCCAAGATATTAAAACAAGTTTAAATGTACTTAAGTGAGGGTTACATCTAGGAAATCTTGAAATTGAGTCGCAGAAATCTGGAGCAGGAAAAGGCCTTCCTGATTTTGGAGGCCGGTCAATGAAGTGAGAACATACAGTTAAATTGTCATAGGTTTGGATTGATTCCAGAATATTTTGTCTGGCAAGTTTTCCTGTGAATTCTCTAAGTTTGGAAACAGTTGTACCAGCAACTTGGCATCAAACTCAAACTATCCCAAAATGATAGTTTTATTCCTTGGCTGGGAAAAACGTCCAAATGTGGTAAATCCTTTTCTTAAGCCTTTTTGTCTGACCATTGTAAAGAGATGCTCCAAGATAATGATTTTAATTTGACCCCCTTGCATATGATGTGATATCTTTAACACCGCCCTCACTTATGTCAAAGAAAGATACGCTCTTCAAAATCTATGATGTACAATCTCTTAAATATGACAATTTCTATTGGTTAGTCTAAAGTTACTTCTTAAACTCCTCTCAATTTTCAAGCACACTGAGTTACCTCTTCTGTTATTTACTTGAACATATCCAAGAGTACAGGCTAGGGGAAAGTAAAATGTAGAACGTTATTTGGTGGCAGCAGTGGGATACAGCCGCAACGATGGGAAACAAAGTCTATAAAGCTTGTTCAAAATAACTTTGAATAAATAAGTGGTCAGTCTAAAAAAACAATAGAAATTGTTTAGGCTATTTGCCATCTTACTTTTCTCCCAGTCAAACCATTGACCCAAACTGAGGCTGGGAGTGTTGTATAATAGTCAGGCTCCTTATTTTGATAATTCGAAACAGTATTCATTTCAGCCATTTACATACGGGAAACATGACTAAGACTTTGGCAAGCTTCAAGATGAACAATAGTCATTCTACCTCTAAAACAACTTTAACAATTGGCCACCATGCTAGGTATTCTGTATTTGTGAAGTCTGGTCCCCAGACCTTTTTTTGGAAGTTGTAGATAGCTATTGTGTGTAGGACCAAACAGTCAAAACAGTTTTGCTGTATTTTCTGAACAGAAAATAATATTTTCTGGCATAATTAATTATGTTCCAGTGACGACTTCTCTCTTTACGGTGGAAGATCTGAAGAAGTTGTGTAAGGACAACTTTTAATATTAAAATTGATATTTAAGTATATGTTGAACTGTAGAAATGATTTTAGGGGACTTTGTGCCTGCCTGCTGGTTTAAAAAAAAGTTTAATTCTTGTGCGAATTTGTAATGAAATGGAATGAATTCAGTAATTCATAATATTTTTGTGCAGCCCATAGAAGCAACATTTAATATAATTATATAATATATTAATACTAAATATATATGAAGACATTACAAGCTGCTGCAAGATGTGTTGGACTCGGGATTCTATCCTTAATGTTTTTAAGTGCACAATCACATGGGAATTACTGTATCCACAAGGCATCCTATCTCTCGTACTTGGTGGTGGTGGTGGTGGCGGCGTGGGGGGGGGGTGTCGATTAAATAGAATCAAAGCCTCTTTTATTTTGGAGATGTAGAAAATGTCATCTTTGGAAGAATTCCATGAAGCCTGTTATATTAGAAACCAATAATAAATAATAAATAAAGCCAAATATCTGTACTACTACCAAAAGTATTTTTCACCAAAGTCTAACAGGCATTCATGTGTATTCACACACAAAGAACCACCCCGGGGAAAACAAATCCGATTTTTTTTTCTTCAGGTTCCTGTAGCCACACAATGTGTACAAAAATGAAACCAATTGATGCAGCACTTGAGGGGTTCTGTGGACTACTATCCTTATGTTATGCTTGGTATTTTGTAATATATACAATGCCTGTGTACCTGTAAGTAATGAGAAAGTGTTCAAATGACACCTTGCAGCTTCATAATAAAAAAATGCCTCGCTTGACCTTATGAAAATTTAACTCATCGGCTGTGTTGACTCTGTACTTTATTTAAGACTTTTATTTGAATTTAGCCCTTTTCACACGAAAAAAAACCCCAACATTCCTTGCGACAAATTTAACGAGCGCTGAAGTCATCCCACGCCTGCCCGCTTTCGCAAGCTTTCACACGACACCAAGTAAAAAATGTGACCACGTTCCATGAGACGAGAGTACAGACTTAGCTGGTTACCACTGAACTATAGAGTTTTTGTTTTTAAACAGCGCTAGTACCAGTTAAATGATGACGTATGTCGCGTGTGCACAGCTGTGTCGCGGTAAAAAATAAACCATGTAAACATTCTTCAAAATGGCTGACACTCGCGAAGACGTTGGGGAGTCCATTCATAATACTATGCCCATAATATCCTCCAAAAAACGACCGGCGAAGACATCAACCAAAGATAAGAGTAAGAAGGCCAAGAAATTTTGGTGCTACGAGGAAACGATTGCCTTGATAAACATTATGGAGAAGGAAACCGCCCAATCTAAAATGGATGGTTTGACCCAAAACGGCCATGTTTGGCGGGAAATCGCGGACAAGGTGGCAAATGGTCGCAACGGTGACCATAGCCCACCTTGTTGGGCTGTTATGGCTCTCTTTTAACATCGGTCTTATTACAGTCGCCATTACAGCCCACCTTCTATGCATGTCTAAAACGCGAAGTTTTCAAAGAACGCATAATGCGTTCCACTTTGATTGCAAATTTCTCCCGTTTATAAAAATCCCATACTACTCAAACCTACTTCAAATGATTCCTTACATTTGTGGAATTACTATGATACAAGACAGTTTTTACCAAATGATGACTTTGACCAGATGTGATGATTTGAAAACGGCAAAAAAAAATCGTGTACAAAAATTACATTCAAGTTCGTCGTGCCTGGCGGCCGCCATCTTAATTACGATTCTCTGCCGCTGATCGAGAGAAGTCAGGGCGCCCGGCCGATCTGGTAATCTTGCATATTCATTAAATTGGCCAGTTTCCAGCTACAGCGCCGCGCAAAGCACCTTATACATATTCATGACTTACAGATCTATCTGTGCGTTCGAGCGCCGCAAGACGTCAACTCATATCATGCATATTCATGACTTGCCGTGCGTGCGCAAGGCCAGATCAGCCGGGTGCCCTGACTTCTCACGATCAGCAGGCAGATAATCATAATTAAGATGGCGGCCCCCAGCCACGACGAACTTGAATGTAATTTTTGTACAAAAATTACATTCAAGTTCGTCGTGCCTGGCGGCCGCCATCTTAATTACGATTCTCTGCCGCTGATCGAGAGAAGTCAGGGCGCCCGGCCGATCTGGTAATCTTGCATATTCATTAAATTGGCCAGTTTCCAGCTACAGCGCCGCGCAAAGCACCTTATACATATTCATGACTTACAGATCTATCTGTGCGTTCGAGCGCCGCAAGACGTCAACTCATATCATGCATATTCATGACTTGCCGTGCGTGCGCAAGGCCAGATCAGCCGGGTGCCCTGACTTCTCACGATCAGCAGGCAGATAATCATAATTAAGATGGCGGCCCCCAGCCACGACGAACTTGAATGTAATTTTTGTACACGTTTTTTTTTTGCCGTTTTCAAATCACCACATCCGGTCAAAGTCATCATTTGGTAAAAACTGTCATGTATCATAGTAATTCCACAAATGTAAGGAATCATATGAAGTAGGTTTGAGTAGTATGGGATTTTTATAAGTGGGAGAAATTTGCAATCAAAGTGGAACGCATTATGCGTTCTTTGAAAACTTCGCGTTTTAGACATGCATAGAAGGTGGGCTGTAATGGCGACTGTAATAAGACCGATGTTGAAAGAGAGCCATAACAGCCCAACAAGGTGGGCTACGGTGACCAGTGCCCGGTAACGGTAAAGTGTCCTTTCTCTATGGTGAGATTTTTCCACCTAGTCAGCACCACCCTAGTTCGCTCCCAGCCAGCCCCGATCTCCAGTCAGTCCCACCTTCAGCCACCCCCATACCCCCAGTCTGACCCACCTCTAGCCAGCCCCCACACCCCAGCCAGCCCGCACCTTAGCCAACGCCAGGGATGCGTAGGTTTTTTTCCCAGGACAGATGAGGTCACTTGGCATAAATGGGCGTGTTTTCTACCGGAATCAGCCTTCGCGCGTGCGCACTTAACACTTTTCGCTGCGCCTCGGTGAAAAAGGTTCGATATGAAGTATACATAACAGTACATGTACAGAGAGCAAAACAAGCTGGTGAGGATCATTATTTTGGTCACTGAATGATGGTAAATAGCATCTCTATGAAATTTGTTCCCGGTCATTGGCCGAAACAGTTATTGGTTTCGACCGCAAAAACGGAAAGCATCTCCATTACTGACAATGTTTAAACAGATTTCTTGTATTTATAAATCTTGTATTTCAGTTGGTCTCTTTTGACACTCTCTGATAAAAAAAAGTTGCCAAAGATTTGTACGTTTTTCACAACAAAGATAAAGTTACTTTTGTATAACTACATTCCAACACACTTTTCACTTGTATATATTAAACGGAAATATTTACAGAATACTAATAGCGTTATAATAGCAATAGTAGTCAATTGCTTGATTTTGTTCTCCATATATAAAATGTGATAATTTTGTAAACATAGAAAACATTTTTGTAGTGAAAAGGGGAAGCAAAAGATCATGTAAGGGGATCCAGAAAAAAGGCTCATAACGGGAATAATTGGATAGTTCAGTAAATCAGATTTCGGTAAATCAAAGGCGCGGAAGTTCTTAGTGGAATGCGCTACCTTGATTGACAGCTCTGCAAACGACACTCCACTAGCGCATCACCGACGGTCAGCGATTCATCTTTCCCGATTGACATGGTTCAGTGGTATGATAACTCCTATTAACGCCAACTCCATTGAGGAAGCTGGAACGTTGAATGTGAATAGTGCATTGGGATTGGAGACTTGATTACATCTCTGATTGACGGAGTTTTTTGGGGTTTTTTTTTCAAACTTTTGTCGTGACCTGACTGACAATTTTTATGACAGGAATGTTCTGAAGATTTATTTACATTTGCTTTATTTCAATACACTTCTTCACTGGCACATCACTAGAAAAAGAAAACTACTGGGTAATTAAGAGCTAAATATATTTAAATTCGAAATACACATTATTAAATTAAATGAGTCTGCCAATCGATTGGAACTGCGCAAAATATATTATTCGAGTCATGCTTTGCCCAATCTCCGGTAGACATAATATCCTGCCTCCGGCCGCCAGTGGCCCTCAGGCAGTCACGTCGCCGAAACTATAGGTAAAATTTTAGAGGGGGTCACTGGGATGCACCATTTTGTAGGGGACACTTCTGGCCAAATAAAACTTTAGTTTCCGTTTGCAGAAATTTTCCTAAAGAAGTCCCTTTTCAGCATTCTCATTTTGTCATTATTTTCCCTTTTTATATAGGCCTATATAATATTATAAGCTGCCGTGGAACAAATACACCGCGTCCGCTTGTGTGAACGGCCACGGTTTGCCGGAGTTTGTGGCCGTGCACGTCCACCATCTTTGCGTTGGGTGTGCCCCCCACTCATAGAGTTCTGCCCCGCCCCCAAGGCCTGGCACGCGACTCACTTCATGCACGCCCGCCATCTTTGCGTTTGTCCCCCACCCCGGGGGACGCCTGTGCCCAGGCACGGTACGTTCGTCCCCCATGCCGGGCGGCGACATTTTTTCCCCTGAAACTTTTTGGGCAGTGTGCGTGGAGTTTAAGCCAATCAGAGCGAGGACGTCACATAATACCACTTTCTGATTGGTCAATGGCCCACGTACAAATGTACACTGTACTGCCCGAAAGGTTCAGGGGGGGAAAGTTGTCTGACATCCCTTCGTTCAATACGATCGTGTTTGGCGCACACACGTGCCAAAGTAGGTAAAACACGCCCATTTTATGTTAAGTGCTTCGCTCGGCCTCAGCGGCCTATCCAGGACCGCTGGGATGGGCTAATCAGCTTGCACAGATTCTTGTTTAGGAAGTATGTCATGCGTGCAGTGCTTGCAGTGTGAATGTGATGCATGATGGGACTGAGCATTAACCAATGGGCGGGCTTGATACGTTTGCCCATACCAGCGCCTTTGGTTTTAAGGCAAGGCGCTGGGGACGAGCGAAGTGCCTCATTCTGTCCTGGGAAAAAAATACGCGTGCTGGACCAAAGATCGTATGGCGCCGCGTATAAACTACTACTAGCGGCCGCGCGACGCGTCGACGCAGAGCACTACACGATATTTGGGTGATGGACTGTGGTGGTGGTGCAGCAGCAGTGCATGCTGCTGCTGCCAGTTGTGCTGAATGATGATGATGATGGTAACCAAATAATGGTAACTAACTCCGCATTTTGACTTTCGGACAGTTGACTTCAATCGAAGCTGTGCCTCTGCTGTTCTGTGTGATTTGGAAGGTATTTTTATGGTGGCCCTGAACATGCTGAAGGGACATCGCATAATCTAGACCTGGGGCGCTGTGCTCCGTTTTTAAGAAATGATAAAAAAAAATCTGCAGTCGACTCGAGTCGTAGTGGCTACAGTAGGACTGCAGAAGTACAGCGCCCAGTTTTATACTGGGTTCCTCCATGGTCAATCGCAGAAATATTGCAAATAATTATGTGCGCATACTTATGCAATTCAATGTCGTGAAAGTAACTGTTCGATTGTTTTATTAATCATATGCTATATAAATGTAGATATCGTAGGACGCACCGTATACGGGGACTCAATTATTACAGTTTGTTTGGTGTTTTATCATAAATAAAGACTAAGCTAAGTAAGAGCATGGAGGAAGAAAATTTTCTTCCTCCGTGGTAAGAGACATATATTATTTAAAAAGACACGTAACAACCAAAAACAAATACTCATAGTTGAGAGCAGAAAAGCATTTTTCACACATATTTTGTTTATTTATTTTTCAGTTATTGCATAACACCATATATAAATAATGATTTTTTGTTTAATTTAAAGTAAAATGTTTAAAATAAATAATATAGAGACAACTGCCCGTTGTAGGGCCATACAGAATCTCACATAACACTTGTACTAGTCACTGCAGACATTTGTCCCACGTATGGCTTCACCTGGATACGGTACTTTCTAGTGTGCCTTGAAAACAGGAATATTCCAAACAAATGGAACACCATTGAAGATCGGTGCGTGGGGAAAACGCTGCAACGTTCATCCTGTTTTAAAAGATGTTTGCATACTTCTAATAAACAAAGGAAGGTAATTAGGACATCAGTTGATACATTGCATTAGTTTTTGTTTTTTCAATTCAAAGAAAAAGCCATGGTGCCTTGAAAATTGGTCACTCGAGGAAACAATAAAACTACACCTGTAACCTGTCAAAATTTCAATTCAAAAGGTGGTTGCGTTTTTGAGATGAAAATCTGGTGCTGATTAGTGATTATGTCCACACGAATACACAATCTGAGAAACGTATCAAACAAGTGACAGTAAACGCTTCTCAGAATCAGATTTAAATTATGGGAGATAAAAACTGGTATCTTTTTCCGTAAACATATAACTCCGAAGTGAAATAATTCTCAAAATGGTTTATAGGGCCTACTATTATACTATCATTCAAAAGCGCACTGTAATGTACTTGTTACCAAGTAGACCCAGTTACTGGGGCGATGTACTCCTTCGGTCGTACTAGCACCCCAGCAACTTTGCTATGATTCTCACCAAAATGACAAAAAGACCCAACGAAAAAGCATGAAAACCGCCTATTTGCTTCTCGATATGTATAAGATGCAATATCGGGCTAATCTGTGATTTGGACGGGTGTCCTGCCTACCGCGTTGTCGCGGCGCAAGCGGTAGATCATGTACAGTGGATTAAATCAACGGCTGTTTATAAAAGCCCGGGTGCTACAGCGAGTGCGCGCAGTGAGCCGGGGGGGGGGGGCCACAAAACCTATCATTGTGCAAACGGCGCGCAGTACACATTCCCTATGTGCGGTATGATAACAGATTTTAACACACCGATGCTACTAGCTACAAGCTGGCAGCCGCTGACACAATGATAGGTTTTGTGCCCCCCCCCCCCCCCCCCCCCCCGGCTCACCTCGTACACTCGCCTGCAGTGCCAGTAACACCTCAACAACCATAGAGTGCAATGAAAAGATTTCTGGCAATTACAGAGACACGCAGTCTATTGCCTCTTTGGTTGACTGTGCACTATACCATGCTTGAGCCCCGAACACAAATGTCATTTGTTAAAAAGCTGTAGTTTTGTCCATGTTCACCCTCCATACCCAAGCTTACCATCATTGGAAACAGAAAGATCTGATCTTACCAATGATGGTAGAGCAAAATAGGGTTGCTATAAATGCAATCTCTGCAAATTAGAGTGGAAGATCCGAAATGCCAAACACCTGGTTGTGAACAAAAAATGTTTGGGTTTACTGAGAACACACTGGGGAAACAAAGACCAAGAACTTTGACATGTTTCGGCTGATTTCAATGATTCTTTGATTAAATGAAAGGTAATTCTATAAGAAAGAACATTTTAATTCCTTATAAACTAAAATGCAATCTTTAAGGTAGCCTAATAATAGAGTTCGTAAAATCAAACTTTGAACACAAGCTTCCTGTTGTGTGAGAATGTGTGCTTCACGCTTGAGTGGTCAAACGATGTAGGCACCAGTGGTTGTTTATGTCAAAAGAATTTGGGGCGCACCTCTATAATAAAATTGGGCCTTGGTGGTGGTAGACAAGGAGTCAAGTACGTGGCACTATAGGATAGCAGGAAAGCAGTCAGACCCCTGTAAGCATTACTAATAATAATGTGTACCCAGGAACTTGGCACCAGACAAAGTCTCGCCATTCGGAACCACCTCGCCTTGCCTTGCTTGCCTCACAATAATGACTACCGCTTAGCTCAACTGGGGCGTGTTTTGGTGACGACTAGAAGCCACAAGAAAACGTGCCAATAACCAGAAACAGTTGGTTCATGATAAAGGTAAATCTCTTGAAAATTCATGTTCTTAAAAATAAAAATATACACACACTGTCTGTATAGTCTTCATTTTTATTTTCAAGTAGGCCTAAAGTATAATGTAATGAATGGAACTTAGTCTTCGTAATTATCATATCAACATTATTCATTTGTTTTTATGCTTCAATTACTGGGGGGTTTTGTTGTTGAAAGAATACTATTGAGATTTTTTGATAGTTTCTAGAGTCTGCTATCTTGAAACCAAGCCAAAAGCCTTGTTGATACTTCCTGCGAACTTAATGCGAATGTTGACAAATCACAAATTCGCAACTAACAATTCGGAAGAGTTGAGCTGTTGGCAAATCTTGCAAAACATTCCCAGCAAAAACAGAGCTGTGACGTCAAATTTACTTTGTACATGTTCACAGGCTTTACCCGCCCATACAACATCATTCCAAGGGCCAGTTGATCGATCTTGCGGCTCCATTTTTTCCCAGCATGCCTTGCTCACTCATAACCCCTGAATCGGGCACATTTTCATTAGGCCTGTAGCCGACCCACTCTACGCGCTCGCTCAAGTATGATAACCCACAAAAGAGGCATCAAGTCAAAGAGCAACTGGTCTCCTCTCATTCTTCTTTGATCTTTTGAAGTCTAATTAACTCTATGCAGTTTAGGGTAACCGTGTAAAAACATGATTCATCTTAAATTGAATCGCGTCAAAATACTTGCATTTTGACATGCGTGTACTAAGTGTCCTACAAGTGCCGTACAAGCGATTCAAAGTTTTTAACAAGTGAGCAAACAAAGAAGTCACTTTTATGGGCCAACAGGCATGATATTCTTCCTAGTTAAGTGTGATTTCTGGGAGTTTTTTGCCTGTGGAAAGATCAGAATTGTTTTGATTGATTGAATAGCCTGAAAAGTCTATTAAAAAGCCAACACCATTTAGGTAGGTGTAACTGGTGGCTTGCACACAAGCTCAAGCGTTCGGTTGACTGAAGGTCAAGTCTAAGATCCAGTTGGTCCCTCTTGTAATCATAAGTTTTCCATGTAATTTTTGTCAGGCTTGTAAACTAAAACGTTATCCTTTCATTCAGATGGTTTTTGTGGCTACTTGTTGCCCCCTTTTTATCATGTTTATGGATAAGATGATGTTGTCATTTGATGCTTACTGTATCATGGATGTGATCACTTGCATAGTTTGTTACTGTTTATGCATAAACTATTGTCTATTTTTAGGGGTTTTGAGACCACATGTGGGATCTTTCAGTACATGTGCATGTTGAATTTTGCTGCTGTGTTTTACATCGTTTCATTGCATCAAAATGATTCTAGATATGTATTTTATTTCGTCTAGGCTAAATAGAGTCCAAGTACATGCAGTCATTAAGTGACCAGGGTTGAATGCTGGAAGTTTATCAGCTGGTCTAAGGCGTGAACGGTGAGGTTTATTTTATGTTATTGTTTTGATGTCATAAATTTGCATGTGTTTGATGCATGATGATAACATTGGAGAAGCCAATGTCAGTGTTTGAGATGATTGCAGAAATACTTAAAGTTCAATACAAACATTTAATTCTGTTTAAGGGAATAGCAGTTGTGTAATAATATTAATATCAAACGCACATTTTAAAAAAGAACCCACTTACATGTATGGGTCATTTCTGTGTCAAATCAACATGCCTCCATAGGCCAGTCTCACAGATTTGTTTGAAACTAGTTGTTTATGTTTGGTCACTATCATTGAGTATCTCCAAACCCCATTCTTGGAGTGTTCTGGGCCGGGTTGTTTAGGAGAAAATACAGACTGTTGAACTTTTGACCTCCGTTTTTTTTTTCACTAAAACTTTGAATTTATTTTCTTCCAGTTTGCAGTGTCAAGTGAAGATAGTTTTACACGCAAATTAAAGTTATTAACATAAGACAAAATCTACTTGGCATTATTTAAAGTAAAACAAGTTGAAATTTCACCAAGAAATCATGCAGAGTAAAGTTTGACCAAGATGATTGCAAAATTATTTTACTTTCATTTTTGGTCAAAATAATCCATCAGGTGTGAAATAGCCTATGTGCTTTAAACAAATGAAAATATGATCTCAATAGATTGAGACAGAGTGACCATTTTATGGCTCAGCAGTATGGTTAAAAACATTTGAATTGCATTTTACACATTATAGGCCTACATGTGCCTGTAGGAATGTACATGTACCGCAAGTATGTGGGCTTTAACATTATTTATTATTGCAACAATTTCTTACATTAGAACACTATCTATTCTAGGTGCTTGAGAGGAAACAGAATCTCAATGATGGCGGGAGCCTCATCTGCTTCAAGTTGTGACGTTGCTAAGCTGAAATGTTCTGTGTGCAATCAGCAATTTAAGGATCCGAAGATCCTACATTGTCTGCACAGTTTTTGTAAAATGTGCATCTGCTCACTTGAGTCTGATGGACCTACAGAAGTCGTGTGCCCACTCTGCTCTCGAGAAACTAAAGTTGATTGCATTGATGAACTTAAGTCAAGCTTCCACCTCGTGGAAAAACTTGAAGCTTTAGAAATCCAAGAACAATTGATGGAAAGTCCTCAGAAAAAGCTCACTTGTGGTTCATGTGCAAAGGTTCGTGGAGCAGCAGCAAGGTGCCTTGATTGCAGCATGTATTTGTGCTCAAGTTGTAAGATGGTGCATCACCGCATCCCGGCACTATCCCAACACAGTGTGGTGTCTCCTGATGACCTTTGCAGTGGTAAGGGTCTCAAGACACCAAGGAAAGAGAAAGTACATGGCGTATGCACTAAGCATCCCGGAGAGAAGTTAAAATTCTTCTGTGAAACCTGTCAAGAGATTGTGTGCCGAGATTGCAGAGTTGCTGAGCATGAGAGTCAAAAGCATGCAACTGTGGACATTGATGTGAGGACCTCGGCATGGAGAAGTTTGACCCAGAAAGATGCAGTAAGCCTTGAGAAAGCTGTGACTCTATCCCAATCCACGTTGGATACCATCACCAAAGCAAGGTCAGAGTTTACCAATCATGCTGCATTCCTGAAGAATGATGTAAAAGTATATGCCAACTCAATCCGAAAGATGATTGAGACTGAAGAAAAGCGTGTCATGAAGGACATTGAGAGACAGAACCAGGAGCAGCAGGAGACACTTAAAGGCTGTACAAGGAAGGTCAACTCTGCCATTGAAAAAATGAAACGTGCCATAGAAACGGCAAATGAAGTCGCTGATGTGCCATCAGACCAAGATTGCTGTGATTTGCAGCCAATCATCAAGGACGAGTTGTCAAGACTTCTTAAAGGAGATCCTTCAAACTTGTACAATGGGCTACCCCTCATGACATTTCAGAAAAGAGGTAGTCTGGAGCTTGGTCAGATAGAGATGGGTTTCAGAGTCATTTTACCACCGCTGGAGTTCAGAAGCAAGCAAGGTTGGTAGGAAATGTATTCTATTCTCTCTAAATATTTTATGAAAAAAGTGATCACATCCCAGTTTTGTTTAGGATTTCAAGGTTTATATTGCCACACTAAGTTGTATACATGTCAGGTTTAGTCTGGTGCCAAAATGTTGCAGGGTAAGGATGTATTGAGACCTTCCTACATTTAATTGTATCAGATTTTCCCGGGCTTTTAGCCAGGATTTGAAAACAGGGTGTCCAAATTTGACTGTATAGAAAATAGGGTGTCCAAATTTGACTGTATAGAAAAAAGGGTGTCCAAATTTGACTGTATAGAAAAAAGGGCGTCCTAATTTGACTGGATTAAAAAACAGGGTGTCAAAATTTGACTGGATTTGAAAATAGGGTGTCCACATTTGACTTGATTAAAAAATAGGGTGTCCACATTTGACTTGATTAAAAAATAGGGTGTCCACATTTGACTGTATAGAAAAAAGGGTGTCCACATTTTGACTGGATTGAAAAAAGGGTGTCCAAATTTGACTGAATTTAAAAATAGGGTGTCCAAATTTGACTGGATTGAAAAAGAGGGTGTCCAAATTTGACTGGATTTGGATTGAAAAAAGGGTGTCCAAATCTGTTAGCAGGGGTCCAGGAGCTAGGGATAGGTAGGGATTTAAAAACATTTGTTTTAAATCATCTTATTCTTTGTTATATTAACTCCAGAAGCATTATTTGATTTCATTCGAGTCTTTTTATGTTTTCCCTGTCAGTAGGAAGGATTTGTTGTACACATGAAAGTTGTTCTAACTAAAACATAAAATCCTTGGAGACTCGAAGACTTCTGTTCCAGCTGCTCATAATGACAGTTTTTCAATTACTTTCATTCCAGCTAATCCTGGAGGTTCTTCAAAGACTTCAGGTCCAGCTAATCCTGGAGGTTCTTCAAAGACTTCAGGTCCAGCTAATCCTGGAGGTTCTTCACAGACTTCAGGTCCAGCTAATCCTGGAGGTTCTTCAAAGACTTCAGGTCCAGCTAATCCTGGAGGTTCTTCACAGACTTCAGGTCCAGCTAATCCTAGAGGTTCTTCAAAGACTTCAGGTCCAGCTAATCCTAGAGGTTACTCAAAGACTTCAGGTCCAGCTAATCCTGGAGGTTCTTCAAAGACTTCAGGTCCAGCTAATCCTGGAGGTTCTTCAAAGCCTTCAGCTATTCCAGGAGTGGCCCTAAGAAGTGGAAAAGGACTTGAATTACCAGGAGCCAAAAGAAAGCAGGTATGACACAGCCTTCCCCCCCATTAGCAGTGTTTTATTTTTTCAAGCACGCCTTGGTGCTGTAAATCAGGGCTCGAATTTGACACTGGACCGCCGGCCCCAGGCCAGTAATTTTGGCCTTGGGCCAGTAAACTCATGACCGAACAAGTCCGATGGTCTTGTGTTTTGCAATTGAATAATAGCCACTGGAGAGAAATCATGGTCAAATGGTGACCTTGAGTCTGGTTCGATTGTGTATCAAAATATACCAACCCATTAAGACGAATAAGAAAAATCTTATCATAGTGCTTGTTCAAACAAAAACAATTTACATGTGAATCTGTGTAGAAAGCTCTTTCTCATAAAGATTCTGGTCTTGTGAAATAAATTCTGGTCCGGTAAACATTTTGAACTACAAGCCCTGCGGTCTTGTGGAATTTGACCCCCAATTCCAGCCCTGTAAATGTAAGCTTTGCACCACGTTTGTATAAAATATGAGCTTAATTGGATGTGTTGACCCTTCATAAAAACCATGACAAAATATTTTACACATTTTATTATAAGAGAAAGACAGGAAAACACTGTTGAGTCCGATCCCCATTTTAGACGCAAGTCGCAGCATGTGTTAGTCGGGTACTCTGTGTTTTGGTAAATGTTTTCGTGTGGAATTCTTAACACCGTAAGGCAAAGTGAACCAAATCATACCACTCCTTTTGCAATCGCAGGGATGAGTGTGTGGGATCTGTCAACTTTCAAGCCTTTTCAACATGCGAAACAAAGGGGGAAAATGACATTAAAACACAAGTCACCTAAACAGGTTTATCTCAAAGGGGAAGGTAAAGCTTGACTCCAATTTATCCCATTCTGTTTTTCATATTTAAGCGGTCGCCAAGTGCGATTAAAAACAGCATCGGGTGAGTCAAAACTTTCTGACCAAAGTCCGCTGTCAGGAGAAAAAGTATGTTCCTTGTCACAATTATTATTATAAGTTAGAAGACCTACGATGGTAAAATCTCCTACTACAATGTAGAGATATTGTTTTAAGCTTGTGCAATGTCTGAACATTTTTTCTACATTTGACTTTTGACATTGTCACGATCATTATAGATTTGATGCTTGTTAGCAATCATTCACGATCACCACTACGTACCACGCACATGAATCCACACACAGACCTAAACGAAAAACCACGTGTTTATGCAGTGCAACCACAGGATCCAAAGTTCATCTATCAGCACGCTGTGATTGGCTGTAGATAATATCCATATTCATGAAGAAAGCTTGACTAGAGTCCAACTCAGTACACGTTCAAAAGTCAAGTAAAAAATAGTTGCACAGTCTAATGGAGGCTGCGGATTTCTTTACTACACACAGCCTTGTGCCAAGGCTAATAAAACATTAAGAATATTCATTTGGGGAACTTGTTCTAACGTTGCCTCCGTGATGCCACCGATGAGTGTTGTCGTCGTGTTCGCGGTGCTTCGTTGATTATTCATCAATGTTGAACATGTCCTGCTCGTTGAATTGCAAAGACGGCAATGCAAAAGAAGTTCTATTACAATATATCCTCAAATCTGGAATTTATTGATATAGTTGTTGATGAAAATACCACTATTAAGGGCAAAAGTTAGGCTATGACGATTGTTCAATAAGCAATTTTGTGAACTCCCCTTTTCAAAATGTGCACATCACATGCGGGCCCACGGGGACAAAAACTGCTGTCGAGTTAAGTTTGATTTTATTCCATCCAGCAAAAAGCAAAACAAAACAAAACAAAACAAATTTAAGGAAGCCCCTCTTAATTAAAAACAAAACAAAACTTCAGTTTTAAATTCTTTAGCCCTCATGACACAAGATCATTGAACATCCGTTCATTTGGGGGATTATAAGGTGAAAAAGAAGGGGTGTGGAAGTCCAATCATTTTGACAATAATACTTATTATTAAATACCTCGGAGAGTTTACGCACTCTGATTGGTCGAAGATTGGTCACGTGGGGGTGTATTAACATGCGATATAAAGACCGGCTCTGTAAACTAGCGAATAAATGGCCCCTTAACAGGCACATTGTTATGTAAAATCCTATGCACTATGTGCTTGTTGCGCAGCAAACTACCGATATCAAATCAACTCATTTCTTTGTGCGTATTTATTTTAAAACTTTTTTCACCAGGGACAGATAGTGTCGCGTGCGGAAACATACCACGCGTAGGCGTGAACGCGCAGACAATGTATCAATTTAGGGTAGCTTGTACGCGCATGAAACAAACATAATGCTAAGTCATAGTCTGGTTCTTGAAAATATGTATAAACAGTTAATTATGTGTAAGAGATTAGGTACCACACAAAAGTTGAACAGCCAAACGATTGGCCCCATGAGTAGAACATTTCTAAAAATAACGGCGAAAGAAAAATCACAAATTCTGACGATTTTTACAGTTTTTTTTCATTATAAGGCATTTATTAATGGGAATAACAGTGCGATGAGCCGGTCTTCACTTCATATGGTTGGCTGCCATTTTGAATGTTTTGATTGAATAATAATTAGGGAATAACAGTGCGATGAGCCGGTCTTCACTGCGTGGTAATGACCGGGTTGGTGGTTGGCCGCTGTTAATGGACCGAGCCGAAGGCACAGAATACACCAGAGAATGAGAGGGTATACAATAACTAAATTAAGCTTCCCAAAGGGTCTTAAAACAATTGATAAAGAAAGTTACACTTTCAAGGTAATTTGAAAAAATTTGCGTGCTGTGCTTGTGGTTCGCGCGCTGCTAGGATTTTTTGTGAACAAAATTGCACTCCCTATTTTTAAATTCTAGCTAAAACACTGCCCGTTGATCTATCTTGCTTTAATCTAACCCTTGGTAAACGTGGGAAGTGGCAGCCAAGGGATCACCTTAAGGGAATGCAACTTTTTAATTTAAAATATCAAGTTATGAACCACAAGCAAAACTGACTGGGTAAATTTTAAAACATTTGGGGTTGAACAAAGGAAAATTTACTTGAGTGGGATTTGAACCAACGACCTCGGAAACGTGCTGGCACTATAGCAACTGAGCTATCTGGCCCTTTGTTTGCATCCCCTTTAAGGTGATCCCCTGGCTGGCGCTTCCAAGGTTGTATTGTTAACTTGGGTGTGATCCCTGGCTACACGGAAGCTAACGGTTGAATGGCTTCTGACTGGTACCCCCGAACAAAGATATTGACTAATAGGGAGACCGCCAGCATAGGGCTGGATAGCTCAGTTGGTAGAGTTGCTTCAAATCTTGCTCTAGTCAATATAGGGTAGGTCGGATAGTTGCGATAATTGTAACCCTCCATCCTCCTGGTTATGATTATCGCAACTAAAGGTCGAAAAGTGTTTTTTTTATTATTCTGATATGTTTGGCTGGCGAGTGTGTAAAAAGGCCCTTTTACAGTACTAGACAGATTCAATTCAACCCCCCAAAAAACAGCGAGAGACAAAAACTTGCTCCAAAATCCAGTAAAGACCTGCTCAGTATACTTTAAACTCACATGAGGTATGCAGGAGGTGTTGCTGGTTAATTTAGAGGTACGATTGTGTCGGATATATTTCTAAAAAAGATAACTTTTGGCTAGAATGGCGTCCAAAATCCGCAGCTCACGACTTCTGTTGAGTCGATCCACGCTCGTTCATCTGTTGAACGGATTCATTGGATTTGCACAACAAATTAGAAAAACCTGTGTGCAATTTACTCAATTTACTCAGCTCAATGCCAGATTGCGCTACATAGGTAAGTCAGCTGAAGCTGCTGATTCAACAAAATTGCGCGCAATCTGCAGATTGTGCAAATCTATAGAATGTGTTCAACCATCGATCTCTGTTAAATTGACTGGATAGGACACGTTGAACGCATTGACTTGATGATCAATGATGCAACACGCAGTGTACACGCTCCAGGCGGTTTACAGGTGAAGACACACGCGCACAAGAGACTTGCTCAAACACAAAAGTACATGAAACCTAAAACAAATTATAGGCCTATCCATGGTTAAGTTTACGTAATGTCTGATGATCACTTCCTTAGAACGAAGGAGTTTGCTGAATAAAACACATATGCCAACGAATCTATTTCAATGAAGATATTGGTGTGCTATTAGGATCTTGCAGTGATCAAACAGATCCCACAAGAAGACAAAAGACTAATGTAAAAACACGCAAAGTTACTTTAAGCACATAATCAATAAGGACTAAAACACTTGGTGAATGGAAATTCCAATTTCCTGAACATCTGTGCGTGTTGCATTCAAACAACCTATAAAAGCGCAGCATTTCACCATTGTTGTATTTGAACTGAGGAGAAATGAGTAACTTTGATGCAAATAATTTTGCTCCAGCATGAAACTTCATTTGTTTGCGTTGCGTACAGAATGGTGTGACGACCCCCGCATTTCAATTTTCAAACCGTCTTTGAAATACGCGCGCGTTGAAGCATATGGGGCAACATTTCCTATCCAGTCAATATAGAAGAGATTGATCAATGTGCTCAACACACGCCATCGTTTACATGTGCGCGCGGTGCATTGAATTTGGGGTATTTTTTCGCACATTGAACGTGGGAACTGGGCGACGGCCGTGGATCAAAAAAAGAAGAGACGCAAATCACAGATATATTGGTAAATTGGTCTTGGTGTGTTCTGGTTTTTATTTCAATTTGTTTAAAACATGTTATGTTGGTCAATATCAGACATTTTGTCGATGGTACTCTTATTTTGTTGTTGATTTGTTTATTTTTAGAATAAAATAAAAATATTTATATAATTTCAAGCCGAACAAAAAGTTAAAGGTCACGGTATAAAGTTAGGGTCGGTCGGGTAACGGGAAACATAACATTAATTTTGTTTTGGCCTAAACGATTAAATGGAACTTGTAATTTTGGGGTAACCATTGAAACACTTCAACTAATTCCAATCACCCCACATTTAAAACTAAAAGGAGCAGATGTCAACATTTCCAGGATGGAACAGGATTAAAAATAGAACACTGGACCAATTCTTCACAGTAACAACATCAAAGCCTACAAAGCAGAATGTATTAACAAATTGTAGAGGATAGAAAATAATGTTACAAACTATAGGGGATTTAGATAAGACAGTTCCACCAACAAAAGGGATGTTAATCATTCTTCCAGGAGAGCTGGTCATTGATGGATTTGTTTGTTTGTAAATGATGGAAAAAGACAATTGGCATGCTATTTGGCTAGGTGTAGTTGTGAAACTTGAAATTTTTTAGATAAAAAAAAAGCAAAATTGGCGGAGTACTGACTTTTTAATTAAAAACTGTTGCTCAATTAGTGAGCGATGGCGTCACGCAGAGGCAAAAAAAATTGCTAAGCACAACAAAGTTCTGCTTACCAGAATAAGGTGACCAGCCAAAATACTGTGTCACATGAATGAATGATCTTCGACAGGTATCCAGCCAATTTATGCTTAGCACCAATGTTTTTAAGTGTCTACTTTAAAAGCAGTTCTGTGAAATTTGACCCAGAAGCTTGTAGTTAAAATGCCTGCATCATTTCTTGTCTTGTAATGTTACAGATGACCTCGGAGGAAGCCCTCAAGCAGGGATCTGAATCAAGGAATGTGAAGCGTTGCAAAACTAAACTGTGAAGGGAGAACAAACCACTGGCAGACTTTAGTCATCACTGATGCATCGTTGGTATCAGAAGGGTTTGTACCCGTACAGTAAACTCAGAAGTACTACCCTATTTGTGATAGCTTGCTAAAATTGACGCACCAGTCCAACCAAGGGTTGTTTGATGAGCCATTTTTTACATGGGGTGGAGGCCCACTGTTCAAATAGTTTTTAAAATTTGCACAAATTTATGACAACTACACAAAGTTACTTTTACAGGTCCTCCAAACTATTGGATATAATCTGGTGCTGAATCTGTGGAGTCAGCCCTCACTACAGTGCTTATGATACAGGGTAGTAGAGGCTGGCTTGGATTGTGACATCACCAAAGATGGCCAAGTGAAGAGACGTTAAAATGACTTATCTAATTATTCAAAAGATTTCGAAAACTGTACTTAAGAGTAGGGTCATAAATTGGGTTTTGTCAAAGTAATGCTGATATGTAGGCAAAATTATCAAGAACAAAATAATAAAAGTTGCACCTGAAAGTGTCGGCTAAATTGTCTATTTGTTGAGAAAACAGCAAAAAACTGTCACAGTATTTTCATAAACAATAGCAAATCCATCCACGTTTAGCAAGGTGACAGTGGGTACCTATTACTACATTGCTGGCCACAGCATACATAAGCGGATACCTTGGAAATTTGAATTTCCAGTTGACCCTCAGAAATCTGAGAAACGAGCCATCCTTGAATCATTTCTCAGATTCTAACGTTTTGGAGTAAAAGTTATCCACACCATATTAATTCAGAGGAAATTCTTCAAACTTCAAACTGTTAACAGCTCTAGTGCTTCTTGCCAAGTAAGTTTTTATGGCCAAGAAATTTTGGAATATTTACCAATCTGTGACCCTCCCTTTAAGAACCATAATTAGTCCAAGTCACTCAATTTCAAAAACTAAATAATTAGCACCTCAATATGCAAACAGAGATACTTACTTGTGAACAATATTTGAAGTAATTTTTGTAGATATTAACTAACTTGTTGATCATTAATCGTTGACATTTTGGCTGCCCCACAGGACTTTCATTAGACAGCGTGATATCCAGTCACAGTCATTCATTTTGCCCTTGTTGCGACTCCCTCTCTTAACTTAACCATGGTCTAGGTAACATCAGAGAAGTGGCTGGATTGCACCCTGTGCAGCAATCGTCGTAAGACATTGTTTGTGAGAAGTTAAGACAATTACTTCTTGTTTAGTGCACTAAAACATATACTTCTCTTTTGATGAAATAAAAATATAGCAATCTTAATTTACCTTGTCATATAACAAGAGAAATAAAGACTTAGTCTATTGTTTGACTTTCTAGAAGAAAATTTCCATTTTTATTTTGTATTTGTAGGATAAACATCGTCAAAAAAATCATAGCATTTCAATTTTAAGGGGTAAGTCCAGCATTTTTATCAAATTTGGACTAAATTTGAAGTTTCGATTTTAGGTTCTTAAATGATGCAGTAGGCCTTACTGATGTCTTTTCATGTAACTTGACTCAGGATTTTAGCTTAATTAGCAGAAATATTAATGTTTGAAAACTGGGCCAAAAATTGAAAAAATGATAAGGGGTAAGTCCAGCATTTTTATCAAATTTGGTCTAAATTTGAAGTTTCGATTTTAGGTTCTTAAATGATGCAGTAGGCCTTACTGATGTCTTTTCATGTAACTTGACTCAGGATTTCAGCTTAATTAGCAGAAATATTGATGTTTGAAAACTGGGCCACAAATTGAAAAAATGATAAGGGGTAAGTCCAGCATTTTTATCAAATTTGGGCTAAATTTGAAGTTTCGATTTTAGGTTCTTAAATGATGCAGTAGGCCTAACTGATGTCTTTTCATGAAACTTGACTCGGGATTTTAGCTTAATTAGCAGAAATATTAATGTTTGAAAACTGGGCCAAAAATTGAAAAAACGATAAGGGGTAAGTCCAGCATTTTTATCAAATTTGGTCTAAATTTGAAGTTTCGATTTTAGGTTCTTAAATGATGCAGTAGGCCTTACTGATGTCTTTTCATGTAACTTGACTCAGGATTTCAGCTTAATTAGCAGAAATATTGATGTTTGAAAACTGGGCCACAAATTGAAAAAATGATAAGGGGTAAGTCCAGCATTTTTATCAAATTTGGGCTAAATTTGAAGTTTCGATTTTAGGTTCTTAAATGATGCAGTAGGCCTAACTGATGTCTTTTCATGTAACTTGACTCAGGATTTAGCTGAATTAGCAGAAATATTAATGTTTGAAAACTGGGCCAAAAGTTGAAAAAACGATAAGGGAATTTTATCCAAATTCAGCTAAATTTTAGCTGAATTAGCAGAAATATTAATGTTTGAAAACTGGGCCACAAATTGAAAAAATGATAAGGGGCAAGTCCAGCATTTTTATCAAATTTGGGCTAAATTTGAAGTTTCGATTTTAGGTTCTTAAATGATGCAGTAGGCCTAACTGATGTCTTTTCATGTAACTTGACTCAGGATTTTAGCTGAATAAGCAGAAATATTAATGTTTGAAAACTGGGCCAAAAATTGAAAAATTGAAAAAACGATAAGGGGTAAGTCCAGCATTTTTATCAAATTTGGTCTTACATATGTAATTTGAAGTTTCGATTTTATGTTCTTAAAATGATGCGGTAGGCCTTACTGATGCCTTTTCATGTAACTTGACCCAGAATTTTAGCTTAATTAGTAGAAATACTGATGTTTGAAAACTGGGCCACAAATTGAAAAAATGATAAGGGGTAAGTCCAGCATTTTTATCAAATTTGGGCTAAATTTAAAGTTTTGATTTTAGGTTCTTAAATGATGCAGTAGGCCTTACTGATGCCTTTTCATGTAACTTGACCCAGAATTTTAGCTTAATTTGTAGAAATATTGATGTTTGAAAACTGGGCCACAAATTGAAAAAATGATAAGGGGTAAGTCCAGCATTTTTATCAAATTTGGGCTAATTTAAAGTTTCGAATTTAGGTTCTTAAATGATGCAGTAGGCCTTACTGATGCCTTTTCATGTAACTTGACCCAGAATTTTAGCTTAATTAGTAGAAATACTGATGTTTGAAAACTGGGCCACAAATTGAAAAAATGATAAGGGGTAAGTCCAGCATTTTTATCAAATTTGGGCTAAATTTAAAGTTTTGATTTTAGGTTCTTAAATGATGCAGTAGGCCTTACTGATGCCTTTTCATGTAACTTGACCCAGAATTTTAGCTTAATTTGTAGAAATATTGATGTTTGAAAACTGGGCCAAAAATGAGACGAGAAATTATATAATAAAATGTAATCACACGGAGACATAGTTTTTATATTCAGTAGCGGTCTTTCTTAATTTAAGGTTTTAACAAGATGTAGCCCTAAAAACAAATAAGCAGTCTCTACAGCAATTAAGATCATTTCCATTACATTACAAAATTGATAAAATTAAATAAATAACGTATCGATGTAATGGCACCAAATGAAATTCATGCATGAATAAATACAACCTAAACCAACATATTAGAAAATACATAAAATATAAAGTACTGTTACCAATAAATAAAAGTCTATCTTTTTCAAGTATTCAATTGATCCATTTAATTCAATAAATAAATAAACTAATCAATCAATAAATAAATATACATGTAGTAACATTTCATTTAAAAACAAGGCTAAGAGCAAAGGTTTCTCACAATCTTAAAAAAAAAAACAGAAACAAACATTGAAACCAAATTTGAGATTGATTTGTGTACTATGGGCTGCACAGCAGTCACTTTTAAGCATTCTCTACCAGATTACTTACTACAGTAGTTGCTCATGAAATGTAAATTTATAAACTGACAAATTGACCCCTTGCACCAACGTCACAGCTGCTACTGTGGCGTGTCATGGCCTAGCGGTTAAGAGCACCGGATTCAAGCTCTGGTATTTGATCAGCAGAGTGTGGGTTCGAGTCCCGGTCGTGACACTTGTGTCCTTAAGCAAGACACTTAACCATGATTGCTTCGTAAAGTTTGGGAGGTAGTGCTTTCTGCTCTACCAGCCAGGCTTCTGATGGATGATACCCAAGCCTACATCCGTATGGACTGTAAAGGGGGGTAACCCTGTTTCAGCCCCAGGAGTAGGTGGCAACGGCCCCTGGAAAAAATAATTGATTGTAGCCCACACCTTGAAGTGGCCTTCAGGCCTTGTGTGTCTGGCGACTTGCATAAAAAAATAAAAATAAAAAATAAAAATAAAAAAAGTCTGCCACGCTCTCCATTTTAAGAGTCAACTTACAAAGAGTAAAAATTATGGTCAGCGTATAAATGCCGCATCACCTAAAATGCACACTACACTGTATACCACATTGGGACTGACTCCACAAAGATTATTGTGATGACAACGTCAGGTGAATTCTGTAAAAAAATCGGCAAATATTTTGGGCGGATGATCATTTTGAACTTACTCTTTGTTTAAATTGTACAAAAGATGATTATGAAGTACTCAAAGAAAAATGATACGGATCTTAGTTATTGAAAATAAATGGACTAATTTCACTCTGAAAGCTCAATGATTTTAAAGTAGTTGATACCAGTACCAACTCTCTAGAGAAATATTTCCATTTGTAATCCTCTAAGAGTTGAGCAAATTGACCATTCTCTAGTTGCCCATGTTAAAAATAGAAGCTCACTTACTGGATATCAGAAAACAAGGCAAATTTCACTGACGTGCGTACATGTTCAAGCTTTATGTTTACTCACAAGTACTGACTGTTCTACTTCGGTCTGGGACGCCGATCAGTGATCAAGTGAGTAGTGGAATGTTTGTCTGACATCCAGGTATTTTGAGCAGAAGTGAAGTCATTAGTGCAAAGCGCTAAAGCAAATGATTCACCTTGATACATGACAGTAGAATACATTTTGAGAAGTGATGCTAGATTCCATTATGTTCATGTTGATGATAAATACACATGTAATCAAGTTGAATGCCATTTAGTTTACTGTACACATGATCTGTGCGAGTCAACAGGCCTTTTATCAATTAATAGTCACTATAAACAAGACACTGACAATTTTTCACAAAGCACCCAAAATCAAGCTCAGCCTGCTCAAGTCACTAGGTACAGATAAAAAGCCACCAAATTACTATTATTGTTATTTAATTATATGTTGCTGGTACCTGTAAGGAAACAAAGAGCCCCATAAAGCGGCTAGCACTGTGACCTGAAGATACCCATGTATAGTGGTGATGAAACCCACATTATCAGGTAGGGACTGAAAAGCACAACAACATGAAGGTGTTGGTCTGAGGCGGGATTCGAACCAGAGACCGCAGAGATGAAAGGCATGGCAAGATACCACTCAGCCAACATGATCCCTGACTTGACTGTAATGTCCCCATTGCATGTTTTCTATACATAGGGTACATATGGCGATTCATTCTTTTTTACAATACACATGAACTATCTCACCTTGGGTCGGAGACCAGCTCCTGTAACCTACAGTGAAAAGAACAGATGACTTAACATCCTACATAAGCAAATAAGCTAGCTGATATGAATATGCATGAGCCTTATAACCTACAATGGACAAGAACAGATGACATAGCATCCTGCATAATCAAATAAGCTAACTATTATGAATATGCATGAGCCTTATAACCTACAATGGACAAGAACAGATGACACAGCATCCTGCATAATCAAGTTGGCTAGCTGATATGAATATGCATGAGCCTTATAACCTACACTGGATAAGAACAGATGACTTAACATCCTGCACAATCAAATTAGCTAGCTGATATGAATATGCATGAGCCTTATAACCTACACTGGATAAGAACAGTTGACTTAACATCCTGCATAATCAAATTAACTAGCTGATTTGAATATGCATAAGCCTTGTAACCTACAGTGGATAAGGAAAACCCAAATGATAATTAGGATGTCTTTCATGACTATGTGAATCACACCTAAGCATGGACAAAGCTGCACAGCATAGGCTCAATAATACTCCAGACATACTTGTATTCCTAAGCTACAGGAAATATACACTCACAAACATTTCAACCAAAACAGTAAGACCGTTTAAAACAACACCATTTGGGCAATTCTGATGGCAATGCTGTATACATAGTCCTTTATGGCTCAATGAGTGGCAGCAGACTGACCAGGTGTATTCATTGTTCTAAAAATGTGCCCAAGCTGAGAACTATGAAGTAATGGAGCTGTACCTGGTAAGTCTACTGACACATACCATTGCAAAGTTTCCCGCTGTATAGCGCTGCTGACTGGAAGCTAAAAAATGCCTCGGTGAACGGCGCACTGCACTTTTACCCCCATCTCAATATAATATTCTTTTACTTATAATAAATACTGTACTTTGTCATTAGATAAATAAATAATAAATACAGCTGGCTTTCCACTATCTTCATCCATACATTAGACTCATATTATTTCTCTATTTACACTACACATATTACCACTATCATAGTTCTTTATAATGTTAACCTCACATACATTCATGCATCAGTTTTCTCTTCTTTTTTTCTTCTTTTTTTCCAATTTTAAAAATTATACATCTCATTTCTACACAACATCTGTGGGTTAAATTTGTAAGTACTGTACAATGAGAAACATTGCACGAATGTTGTATCACAAATTTGCTTCAAGTAAAAAGCTTTATCAAACTGGACCAAGTTTAGGAGTCCAAAGTTACAAGGTCAAAAAGAGGATTACCATGTCTGACGTCTGACAGCGGGGTTCATACACATGTATCATGGACTCCAGCGCTACCGCGACGGTCGATGATCGTCGGGTCTACCGTCTTGGCCATGTCCAGCAGCCTGACGGTCTCCTGTATACCCTCCAGATCATCCTCTGTGTCTGTGGGTGCCATGGGCGCAGAGAAGCTGTGATGATCTCGTGGAGTGGCGGGCTGCTGGAGGAGACGACTCTGCTCATTGGTTCCATCATCAATGTCGTCATCAGACTTCTCGATCAGCGGGTCAACTGGAAATTTGGGAAAGAGAGAATATTTCTCAAGTGAAATCGGTGGCTGAAAAGTAAGAGTCGGCAGCTAGTATCAAGCTCCTGATTACGAACTATGAGACTCTATTCATAAATGTTATGAAAATTTCAATTTCTATGGCGATCCAAGTATCTTAAATTGTTTAAAACTGTAAAATATGATAATCGGGTTTACTTCCCTCTTCCACCTCTGACCAATGATTGGAGTTCTGCTTTGCTGAAATTCTGAGCCTCAAAAGCCTTTCACCCCAGAAACATTTCCAAGGAAATTGGGTTATTCTTTTCAAACTTGTATTGCAAACCATAGCTTCCCCTACTTGGCAGGGCTTGAATTTGGGGTAAAATTCAACAAGACCGCAGGGCTTGTATCTCAAAATTTTTACTGGACCAGAATTTATTTTACAAGACAGAGCTTTTTAAACAGTTCAGCATGTTATTATTTTTATTTGGACAAGCAAATAGAGAAGATTTATCTAATTTGTCTTATGGGTTAGTATATTTTGATACTCAACGGAATTGTGTTTACCCTTGCAGACTCAAAGTCAACATTTGAACATAATTTCTTTCTTTTAAAAGGTATTTTACAGTGAGGTATTATTATTCAATTGAAAAACACAAGACTGCTGGACTTTTCTGGTCGTAAGTTTACTGGCCCAGGACTTAAAACACTGGCCTCGGGCCTGCGGTCCAGTGTCAAATTCGAGCCCTGCTTGGGAGTAGGGTCAAGTGAGATAATCACGGGGTGAAAATACCGAGCGTTTCATTTAAAAATTGCATCAAGTGTGAAAATGAGTGTGGGTTGGCTGGCTGTGGGGTTAAAATTCACCGGAATTTCCTGGAGTCTTATTTTTTTGAGAATTGGCTCGTTAGTGTGTAACAGGTTCTAGTCCTGATTTAATTGGGTTTCCCCACCTGGGAATTTTGTCAAAGGAAATATCTCCTGCATTTTCTTCAGCTCTTTTTGAGGATTCATTTAGTGATAGACTCTGAAGGGTAGCAATGATCATGCTTGACTTTATTAATAATTGATCCCATACAGATGTATTACAAAGCTCTGCAATCCCCACTGAAAAAAATCAAGCGAGGTCGCAGTTGACAGTTGCCTTTGAGAGAGCCTCATTTGGTGTCGTACACAGAAATAACAACGGTAACATAAACCATACTCCACTTACTATGAATGACGTTTTCTCTCGGCTCTTCCGGGGCGTGGACCTCGGCCTCTGGGCGAACATGCCGTCTTGAACTGGTGCTACGGCTGATTCTCTTGGTGTTGTGTCGACGCTGGAATGGCCTCAGTGGGGATCCCATCTCCTCCTCTTCTTCCTCTCTTTCATCGTCTGCCTCCGCGATGCAAGACGTATCTGTGTGACGGATGCTTCTACGTCCGTACCTTAAAATGATCAAGATGTGATTGTACATGAACTAAAACATGCATTGCATTCCTCTTAGAAACCTCAGAACTTCCAGGAGGAATTTTATGAGGTTTTACAGACTCATTACACCACATAAAATGTCAAAACCAGAGGTTTAGAAACATGAACACTTTGAGCTGGTCTGCAAGTCACGCCGTCAGATTCTGCAAAAAGCAAAGAGAGAGAAAGCGGTCTTTTCTCCTCCCGAAGCTTCTTTCAAGTCAAATTCTTACCCCTCGCTTCATTACTTTGATGTTACTTACCCACTGTTTGATCTTGACAAGCTCCGTTGCTGATCCGAATTGTTGGCATTGTGGTCGGCCGAGTCAGCACTGCGGACAGACCCACGTCGACGAGTGCTGTTACGACGACTTGAACTCTGCCGGCTAGAGCTGCGACGTGATGTGATGGTGGCTGTGGTAGAAAGTCAAGAATAAAGAATTGTCACATCAGTTATGTGATGATACATTGGTATACTAAAGAGATTTAAAAAAAAATTCCATTGGAAAACAAAATCTAATTAAAAGCCAAAAGGAAGGCCACCCAGGGTGAAGGCTACGAGGAAATAAAGGAAAACTATTTACAGTGAGTGGAAATATCTGTTCACATTCCTCTTAGAATGTGTCAGTTGGTGGAAGGCAAGATACAGGTAGGGAGTTCAGTGCAGCAGTCTGGAGGGAAAAAGCTTGTAGAACATCTCACGGTCCTGGCCTTTGGTTCACTACACCCCTGTGCACTTAACTTTTTCAGTCCTGATTTAAGTAATGACAGTCCACTCTGACCGCCAGCTTGAGGAAACACTTCTCTTTACCTTTCCTCGTCAGACGGCTGATGATGGAGCCTCGTTGCTGGAACGGGGATGTGATTTCCATCTCCTCAAATACCTGAGCTCTCTGTCCCGTCATCACCGCTAGATCATCGGTAAACTTCACACGGTCTGCAAGATTTTATCCCAAGAAATAGAATGAGTCAGAGACTGGAAAATTGTTTCTGATTGAACAAGAACACGAAAGATAAAATCCTTTTATTAATTTACACATTACCTCTTGGGACAAACATATTGTCTCTTAGATGGCGTAGTTCATTGACCAACTCCAGCATGATCTCCGACTTGCACTTGGTTTGCGGTGTGTGGGTAGCGCGTAGTTTCTGTCCCACATAGCGCTGCAGCATCACCTCATGGTCTGTCTCGCAAATCATTCTCATCATCTTCAAATTTTAAAAAGAGTAAAATTTCACTGCATTTTACACCCTAATGCCAAATCGTCAGATGTGAATTTGGGCATTTAACAAGAACAAAAAAGTGACAGTTGTCTTTATTTTTCCTTTATGAAAAAATGACACATCTCTACTTGAGAAACAGTCAGCAAGTCAGCAAACTCTCTTCCATGCAACCCCGAAGGGAAATGGCAGTCGGCAAAATCGCTTCCAAAGAACCTCCCAAAGAAAATTCCCTTGTAAATGCAAAACCCTGTCTTTCCGTCTAATGTGCGTTTTTTTGTTAATGAAAATAGAGACTTTTGAGATTACTACATGTACAGATGCCTACCTTGAATGCAATAAATGGCTTGAGCATGACAAAGAGTGGAGTACGCACAGTGATGACAAAGTCCATGAAGCTCCATAGAGCTAAACCACCTGTAGAACCAAAACACAACATACATTCAAACAGTAGTTTGAATGGTTGATTTCTGAAAAGATCTGGCAGTGTAAACAACTTGCCCAGTATGCTGTGATCATCTCCAGGAGGAGGAGTAAGACTTCCAGGCTGGCTGCAAGCTGCTTGAAGGTCGGGGGGTATTCCCTTGACAAGGTTACAAGGCAGGAAACTAGATCAATTCCAAAACACGATGCTTTTGATCAAATCTTACCCAGCATTCCTGAGCCAAGTTCTTTGACGGCTGAAGCGATGCGGAACCACTCCCTGGACAACTGGTTCTCAAAACATACCATCATCATCTTCAAGCCTTCAGGAAAAATACATATATATTATTAATCATCAATACTGCAGTTTGAGTCAAATGATGAGGTTTTGCACAATTTCCTGTTGGTGTACAAGTCGGATTATCACAAATGCTCGCATCTGTGGCACTGATCACAACGTTTTTGCTACTTCTACTATCTGTATATTTGGGTGTCAGAGTGATGTGGCATAGTGGTGTAGTGCACTGGACTCAAGTTCTATCAATGTAAGACTGTGAGTTCGGTTCTTGGTCATGGCACTTCAGATGGGATGTTTAATAGTGTTTAATTTTACCACTGGTTTCAATGTTCTCAGGCACCTGTTATGTGTGGTTTGATTTTGCAATATTGAATCCATCAAACTCGAGCAAAACCAGAGAACGGATTAGCAAAGAGATTTAAGCGGATCAGGCTGAGAACTCACCTAAGAATCCAGCCTCATACAGGGAATCCGGAATGACAGAGTTTGAGTCTCGGTATGAGATACTTGTATGACTCGGAAGGTCCGTCAGCGATGAGTAATGATGCTGCTTAGGGGGTACTCCCCCGCCACTCCCTGGTCCACCTGCAGGGCGGGGCTGACGCTTGGGTGGAAGGAGGGCATACAGGATCATGGTGAGTGCGAAAGAGATATCTGATGGTCTGATCTTAGGAGAATCTACATTAGAAGGAAATGTAAACCAATCAATCAATCAATCAATCAGTCAATCAGTCATTCATTCAATCAATCAATCAATCATTCAATCAATTAGTCAGTCGATCAATCAGTCAATCAATCAATCGATTCATCGATCAACCAATCAGTCAATCAATCAGTCAACCAATCAGTCAACCAATCAATCAATTAGTCAGTCAATCAATCAGTCAATCAATCAATAAATCAGTCAGTCAATCAATCAGTCAATCAATCAGTCAGTCAATCAAGAACATATTATTGTCCCTGACTATGGAAAATTACTGGGTGTTCTGTGAGGGATAATTTAATTAGCCTTGTCAATACACAGTCCAACAATGAGGCCCGGCACACAGCTAGGGTTTACAAGGTTGAAAACGCACTGACCTTTTCTCCCACAGCCGACCCTCAAGCACAGAGGCAGGACAAGGTACAGCAAGATGGTCTCAGTTCGTTCTGCCGAGTTAAAGACAGGTGTGCCTCCAAAAACTTGTTCCAGGGTGTACAGGTCCTATTTAACATGGAAAAATAGTCATTCCTAATCTTAGACCAGCGGGCTGGGAATCCATCAATCATTCCTGCGAGAGCAGCTTCAGGTTAGCCAAGCAATCCTGCGATTGGTAAGGTGTGGGGTGTAGCCCTGGTAGGAAAATCAGTCTACATTGCAGGGTGGCAGCGCAACAGAGACTGACATCCTACCAGGGCTAGGTGCAGGGGATATAATTGCTCAAAGTTCTTTTCAAAAACTGGCCGCCCCTTAAAAAAAGGTGAAAAAAAAAGAAAAAAAGAGAGAAATGTGTTTTACCCCACCACAATATATGGGGAAAAACTTTCAGACAACCTGCAACAATGGTGGGATTATTGTTTGAAGTGTACAATCAGGAAGGGCCTCCTGGACAAACTTTCTGCAAACTGAGATAAATAAAAATAAATTTGCCAGGGCTGGGGCAGATGGTGGTTGCCAGCCTAGACCTCTATCCCCCCCCCATCCTTCCTGGAAGTTTCATTTGATGTTCCAACAAAAAAAACACCTCTGGTGGAAGTCAAAGCTCTCAAAACCCACCACAGTCTGTTTTGAAAAAAAAAGCAACAACACAATGCTCCTGCATCTTTTTTTAAATTAGTAAAAAAACTAGTATGCTGTGTAAATTAAAGCTTCGCTTGTTCTCTATCCAGACGTGAAATGTGCATTTTAACAAACACAATGTGCTAGCGGGCTAACCAGGCATTTAAGTCCACCAACTTGCCTAAGAAACAAACAATGTTGACACTTACATACATCTATTATTTGGGTTTTCCAAGTGATTCTGCAATTGTGATGAATGTGGCCAAACAAACAAAATAAATAGATAAATGTCAACATTGCTTTAACTCCTCAGCTAGTCTTGGTTCAAAGATTTTAAATGCTCCATCTATCACTCATTATACATGGAAACTTTTGGAACATTCAATTTCAGACTGATCATCTCTCGTAGTAAGTTGAGAAATCAAAACAATGCACAGAGCAAACAGTGTCCCATCAATTTGGAGGTTTCTTGTTTTGCCATTTACATTTTTACCTCCTACAACATTCCTTAACGCATCAGGTTTTGTTCATTATCTTTTGTTGTAATTGGTGGAGTGATGTCTTAGAACCCAGACTTAAATCTCGCTTAATAAAGGTGCAAACAAGAGAAAGGTAAAACTCACGACCCATTCAACCCTTAAAACAGAGATCAATAACCGTGTCCCAATCTTTTCCACTTTAATATTTGTCCTAAAATTTTACACTCAGTAATCAACCCAAATGCAGATGAGATTCACATACAAGTTTGCACTAAATTAAATTTATCAGCGAGTTTAATTTTTCTTAACTTATTCTCTCATAACACTACCAGACCCCACTCCCATCATTATTTCCTTTTTCTTTTCTTATTTTGTCCTGAGGGTTCACAAAATTCAATAAGCCTACAATCAACACTTCCATTCCAGACATCCCAAAAGAAACCCCTCTTGGAGACACCAACCCCACCCCCCAAAAAAACAAAACAAACAAAAACAAACAAAACACACAAAATACCGCCCCATTGCCCTTTTTAACACCTACTTTTCAATGGGTACACACCTTTCAGGCAATTCCTATTAAAAGTCAATTTCATCCCAAGACAAAGTATCATTAAATACTCCCCCAATCTTACCCCTGCTTTCAAAAGTATGTACCCATAGACCCCTTTACGTAGACTGCACTCACCGAGGTGAAACAATGGGAATGTGCAGGTGTGCACACACCATGCACAACACTCAGCCAATGAAAGTTCTTCCTTTGACGTCAGTGAGGGCGCTGTTTGATTAGCTCGTGTTATTTTAAATATTTTGTTTTATGAATGACGCCTAACATCAACAGGCCGGACGGCCACTTCAAGGTGGGGGCTACATTTAACTGATTTGGGCTGTCGACCCAAAGCAACTTTAACCGGGGCTCAATGTCACCTACTCGTGGGGCTGAAACAGGGTTACCCCTTCACAGTCCGTAAGGATGTAGGCATGGGTATCATCCACTAGCAGTCTGGCTGACAGAGCAGAATGCACCATTATGTCAACTTTTTATAAAGCGATTATGGTCAAGTGCCTTGCTCCAGGACGCAAGTGTCATGACCAGGATTCGAACCCACACTCTGCTGCTGACAACACCAGGGCTTGGGTCCTGTGAGCTAGACTGCTTGGCCACGACATGCAAAATGTTGTCTCATACAAGAGGTGTCTATTGATAATTAGTTGTTCATTGTGTCCCCTAAAGGTACCCATACAAATCTTGGTTACAATCGCTTTCCTTCAACTCAAAAGGCTGGGTGTATAACCAGTAACAAAATTCCAATAAATACATTGATCATTTTCCCAATTCTCAGAGTATGTCTGATCCTTTTATCAAAATCCTCTTTCCCCAAAATATAACATAAGTTGTGCACCCTTTCCCTGTTTCTGATGAGTTATTTTAAATCGTACAATTCAGCACATTCTATCCCCTTAAAATAAAAATAAAAAACCTAAGTAAATCAAATAAAAAGCAACATATCCCACCAAAATCCCACCAACCCATTTTCTACCCAAAATGACACTGAAATCCCATCCGTTCGTTGTATACTCTGCAACGGGTACTGCACTCCATCCACCTGTTGAATACCCAAAAGGGTACTGATCTGAAATACCATCCATCCACTATACACCGGAGACGGAGCGCAATCCCACCAACAGATTTTATACCCAAAAGGGTTCTGAAATCCAATCTATCCATTGCATACTTATACTAAAAAAGTATTGTATACCCAAACAAGCACCCAAATCCCATTCACATATAGCATACATGTACCCAAATGGGTACTGCAATGAGGATACTCATGCCCATCAACCACTGTATACCCAAACAGGTACTGAAATCCCATTCACCCATTATGTACCCCAAACGGGTTCTGAAACCAAATCACCCAATCAGGTCACCCTAGATTCATACCATGTGGTATAAGGAAATGACTTAACTTGATCGAACAGGAACAGAGACATGCAAGTGAATAAGGATTCACAAAATGAAAAGAACTGATTAATAAAAAGTAAAAAAAGCCAGGGAGGGTGGGGAAAGACGAGACTCAACAAACTGGCCAAGACACCTTATGCACACAATGATGCAACAATGGAATGTACAAGTAGAACTGTTATTGTTAAATTGGATGCATATATCAATGAGCACGATGACACAAGGCACAAGGATTGTTATAAGAACAAAACAATTGATTACAGACACATAAACAAACCACACCCTTAAGTCACCAAATGGTGTCTCCATTCTTGGATAGCTTTGACACAATCAGGCAGTAAATTAAGCAGTCAATCTTGGGACCGAATAATGAAGAATTATCCCTGTTCTTTATCTCATTTTTACGTGAATTGCTTGAGAATCTGTGCGGCAGATAACCAGAGTAAAGTGAAGCAGAAGAACAAGCATTTTAGTACAAATCATATGACATTTCTGGACTGCTGTACGTTTCTCATCAAAAACCACAAATGATACAAACAAAACTATTTCCAATGAGAGTATAAACCAGTCAAACATACATTTCTGTCCGTTTGGAATGTACCTAATTTTGTAATGAATAATTCGATTGCCTATTAAATCAGTAAGGTAAACAAGTAACAACTGTCAAACACACACTCCAACATGGTACATACACAATGGTGACTCACGGATGCTTTGTTCGTCTTGAATAATAAAAAAAAATTAATCAATCAAAAATACTAAGCACCAATTTTTTAACCTGTAAAAGCGGGGATAAAAAACAAATTTGGTCTGTTCTTTTCTTTGGTGGTTAATCACAAGAGGGGAGTTTTAAAAACGAAAAAAAGAAGGAGAAGTTCTGAGAAAGAAAAAAAAGAGTAAAATTCATCAAGTTTATAAATGAAAAGAACGGCAGTGGAGTGCCAAAGCAAAGGCCAATTTCATAGCGCCGCTCGTCACCGGTTAGCAGGTATTTCCTCGCTTATTATGGGTGGATACCTGCTAATAAGCACATTTTAACAAGACAAAAAAAAAACACCAGCACAACACTATTTACAGAGTTGGATTGTTCCATCGATTACATGAAAGAAATCTCATCTGGCAAGTTTTTTTTCCACTGTGGTTTGTGGCACTGCAACAACAAAAATGATCGCACGGCGGCTTTATGAAATTGGTCCGTTGAGGGTGGCAGATGAAAGGGAGAGGGGTGGGGGAGGGAAAGGGGGAGGGAGGGGGGAAGGCTCAGCGTAACTTGCCTTGGATCTCATCCAGTACTGATGCTGATGGGGGTGAGAGTGGCACCGTTGACGAGGCACGGAAAACAAGACCAACGAGAAACGAGAGTCAAAGACAAGTGATCACGTTTTTAAAATGCACATGGCAGTACGGTGTGGAGGGGGGTGGTCGGTCAACGCTCAACTGGTAAACTACTTTGACTTTTCTGCACAAAGCTCTCTCTATGCAAATTCATCCCGTACAATAAACTTGGAAGAAGACAAGAGAAAACTTCTTTTCTTCGAAGACTTCCGAGTGGTTACATGTTCCTCTGGAATGTGGATAGATCTGGGAGAAGTGGAATTCCACCGAGGCAAAACCATTTCCCAACTGGGATATTTTGGGTGATAATTACCCAGCCAGAGCATAGTGGAACGCAAGGCTGACTACACCAAATAGACACAAGGAATGGACATTCAACAATGTTTACAAAAGTTTGATGAACTCAATTCTCTTTTTGAGATGTCAACAATTCTTTGCATGACATGGCTGAGAGGTCTAGAGCATTGAACTTAAGTTCTGATGGCCGAGTCATCAGAGTGTGGGTTCGAATCCCGGTCGTGTTACTTGTGTTCTTGGGCAAGCACCCCTGAAATGGGTACCTACAAGGGTACAGATTGTGTGTGTGTGAAATAAAAGTAATCGGTGTGCCAGTTTGACTGCCGGTGCTGCATAATCCAAAGGAGTTGAGATGGTTTTGAGTAGGCTTAAGGCCCAATGAGTGTAAGGCGCTTCAATACAATGTTTAAAAGCACTTATTAAAGCCGATAGTAATACTGTTGCTGGGTTGTTTGTGGTTGTTGTTTTTTTCTCAAACTGTCCTCCTTTTCAAACACCAACCTTAGACGTTTATGCGCTAATGTAGTTACCAATTGAGCGATGATGATGATTGTGCTGGAACACTCAGTTAATCAATAATCAATAACTGACAATCGACTGGGTTATAAACTGCTACTGAATAGTTAGAGTCTATCTCTAATGGAAAAAAAAAATGAAGAATGTTTTTTTTTTATAGAGTAGTAGAGTAGAGTAGGTTATCACTACTGTTAACTGATGCAGAAGGGATACATGTCCAGGGGTAGTTTTGAAATGCACACAGTTTTCATTAACAAAGGGGAGAGTGTATCTACTAGAAAAATCAGCAAATCAAAAAACCTTTTCTTTTTCTTTTCAAATCCAAGAAAACATTCTGTTTTTATGCAACTTTTTTTTTCTTTCTTTCTTTTAATTCCCTTATCAGATATCTTAACTGAAGGGGTTTGTTGAATCTTTGAAATTGTTAGTAGTCAAATAAATTGTACACGCTGACATCTCAAGGACAAGACTTGTTAAAAAAAAAAATCAGTCAACGTAAAAATGACAGAACACATCGTCTCAGCACAGAGACAGACGGAACCCCAAAAAACAAGACGTTGCTGTCAAAAAAAGAAAGAAACTGGCACACTGTGTTGGATATTCAAAAGCACAGGATGGTTTAGAAGGCTACAGTGCGGACAAAACGGTTCACATTGGCCAGTTCATATAAAAATTCGTCTTTAGCAAACCATACTCGCTTCAAAGACGGCATGACGAGTGGACACAATACCACAGTGAGTGCCATAATCAAACTAATGACATCGGGACACTGGGGGGGTCGGGCACATAATTAATTGGACAACATTATTTCCTTTCAAATAAAAATTAACCTAAAATAAAAACCTCAAAACGGTCATTTAATATTTGTAAAAGCTAAAGATAAATGACCACTTTGATTCAAGGGATTTGATTTGGTGAGGTCGTAGCCGCTAGGGGCAACGTGACCGCCCCAAAGTAAGTTTGTAACAACTTGAAGGCACTTTGCAACTGGTTTATGGGGATTTGTAGAAATCATCCTGTCCAGTATGAGATTCTGTACCCCCTGACTGCAGTTTGAACATGTTCCTACAACGGTGCATTTCGTATTTACTCACTTTAGATTGACTCCAGATATCAAAATCATGTTTACTGAGTCAATTTTTGGACTTGGATTTGGTTGAAAGTTGCACAATCAAAACTCTTGCCCAATTTGATGGCGATATATACCATGGCAGAATTCCATGGGCTATGAGAACAGCACTCTGTGGCAAGCCCTATCATGGAATAATTCTACTATCTGTGGTCAATGTCACATGGTCAATGTCAAGTGAGTAAGCACAGAGCTGCCCTTCAAATGTTGCTACAGCAGTGGCTGTGACTAAGCCTAAGACACTCATCAAGAAATAGACAAGACCTTAGCTTGGAGTTTTGAGTAGCTTAGAGTAATGATAGAGTAGCCTTGACTAATGGGTAGATTTGAGTAACGACAGAGTAGCCTTGAGTATTGAGAAGATTTGAGTATTGATTGAGTACCTTTGAGTACTGAGTAGATTCAAGTAATTATCAAGTAGCTTTAAGTAATAGTTTTGAAGAGAAAAAAATTAAGATAACCCACTTCATATTTAAACGAACTACCTGCTTGGTCTTCTCAATTTATTCCAATCCTCTCCAATCTTCCCCTCCTCCCCCCCCCCCCCCCACCCCGCTAAAGGAAAAGCCAACAATTCCCATCACAAACCTTCATGCAATGCATCTGCATTGCCACCAGACGCACCACGGCAGAGCAGAAGACCGGTGGGGGAGTAAAGCGCATACCCACTGATGGAGAGGCCATCGTGAGTAAGGACAGACCGTCCCCACCCCCTGGGGCAGAGCCGTCACAGAGAAGCAGGGCTAGGCAGATGTTCAGCAGGGACTAGTACAAAAAATGTCAAATCTTAGTTGCTCTGGGTGTTAACAATTACATATCTTATTGGTATATCAAGTTATTTATCTCTTTTTGAAAAGCTTGTGGCTCTGAAGAGAGCCTGTTGGTATTCACATTCAACCAAACTTCATAAACAAGTCAAATTTGCTGGATGGCATATCTGTCAAGAACTATGGTTTGCAGTACAAAAATGTAATTATTTCTCTCATGACTTGTAGATTCTGAAACGAAACTGACGGGTTTAACAACTCAAAGTTTCAATCGGTGTGTTGTGATTGTCTTCAGGAGAAAGCTAGACCCTGTGTCTGCAGGCTGCTGTAACTGTATTTGCTAAGCAAATTATAAGCAGTCACAACAATGTACATCATTTTCAATGGTAACCCGATTCTGCTGAGCGAGATTTTCTGTGCTTAGCAAATTTGTTGTGCTTACTAGCTTTATAGGTTTGATTACCTTGAGGTGAGGGAGATGGCTGATGATGCTCTGTCTGGTAAGAGTCACATAGATCCCCTTCAAGAAGTTGGCTGCAGATTCCCAATCCATGTGACGCTGCAACGGAAAATACACACCAACAATTTGAAAACAAAGACGCCCACTCGTCAACGGGCGACAAACACACGTTGTACGTAAACTATGTACGGGTACATAATCGTTTTGTGCCACAGAAATAGTCATCGGGTAATGGTGACGAGCGGGCGTCTTTAAAGGTTAATATAACCAAATGACCAATTCCATAGAGCTGCAGAAGCAGACAATACAAGTCAAGGATACCAGTCACAGATGACACATGTGTTATGGTATTTTGGCTGTTGACCTTATTCTGGAAGCATAATTTAGTTGTGCTTAGCTACTTTCTGTGCTAATGCAGCTCTATGACATTGGCTCCAGGTCACAAGGCACCTCCGTCAAGAATAGGCGTAATGTAACGTGACATAATCTTGTGTGGTCAAATGTACTTCAAAACTTACATACACCCCCAACCATCTCAGCCCCTGAGCACCCTTTGTGCTATATAAATCCTCCCTATTTATTATCACATTATACTTCCCAAAATGGGTATTATTTTGTCAACATCTTGACTTCATTTGGTTTTAGTGGGTCTACAGTTTGACATGTACAGTGCAGAGAAAGATTCCTTGATTTCTTTACATGCTGTGGGGCTCCGAGGAGCTCCTGCCCCCACGACAGAGAAGGAGAAGAGGACAGAGTCCAAGCACGGGATACAGGCAAACCGGCAAAGTGGATATGAGGATAACTGGATTTGAAACATTGCACTCCTTACCATCAGGGTTGGCTTCTTGTGGATCTTGTTGAAGAGTTTATCCAGTCTCTTGAGAATGAGGATCAGGGCGGGGCGTAGGTCCTGGCTGGTCCAATCAGTCTGCGGGATCATCTGGGTGATGTACATCTGTAGACCCTTGCATCCCATGGTGATGGGGTCGTGGGGGGCTACCTTCAGTAGGGTGTGGGCGACCTCTGCTAGCCTCTGTTGTTTAGTTGAGAGAGAAAAAATCAAAGTGTCAGTCCAAAATCTGTTCATTTTTCTGTACAGTTAATTTGAAGTGTTGCCGATCTATGGACCCTTGCATCTAGTTTTAAAAAAAAATTACAAAACCTATCTAAGCACACGCACAAATTATGCTTACCAGAATGAGGTTACCAGCCAAAGCACCATGTAACATGTACCACCTTTGACTGGTATCCTGCTTATTTCTGCTTCGCATCAAGTGTTAAGCAATATTTTATTCTTATAAGCAGCTCTATGAAGTTTGGCCCAAGGGTTAAGGGTTAATATAATTTTGTTTGCTCGTTATTATTTTACCAGATGGCATCTCTGATCCAGGAGTTCCAGTGATGATGATGAGCTGTGTTGTCTGGAATCGTTGTGGGGCCTGAGCTCTTTCAGCCTGGCCAGGCTGTGGCAGTAGTAGCCGGCCGCTATGCTCAGCAGCATATCCCGCGGTTTGCAGAATTCATTCATAGGTTCTGCATCTTCAGAGTCGTCTTCATAACGTCTACGTACCCTATAGTCATTGTATCTGGTAGTGAGGGCAAATTGTTTAAATCTTTACTTCCCATTTGTACACATCCAACAGCACAAGCAGGAATTGAATTGTGAGGAGACAATGAAGTCAGACCTCAAATTTGGGCATAAAAATCCACAAGACCGCATGGATTGTAGCTAAAAATAAAATAATCTACAGAACAGTTTCACATAAACTGTTTTTATTTGAACAGGCACTTTCAAAGAGAAGATTTATCCTTAATTGACACCTGAACAGCATTTCTTCTTCACTCAATTTTCCAATGAATTATCCCAAAGTAAGCTCATCACGTCTGATCAAGTGAATCATTTGGTGAATCATAATGAGCTTATCCCTAATCTAAACTTCTAGTAAAAGTAGGATTAATAAGAGATTAGACTAATCCTTCCATTAATACCTGAATTGAAAGTCTTCTCGCATATCTTCTTCACCGAGATCGATGCCTCCAACGTTCATGGCCGACTTGCGTGAAGCTTTGTGGACGGAGCTCTGCTGGGAGTTATTGGAGCTTTTGAAGCTTGTGGTCGCATTTACGTTTTCAATCTTGCGACTGGGTCCACTTGTACTTCTGTCCAACAAATGTAAAACAATAAGTTTAAAAACAACAACTCTTTGGCATGTCAACTAACAAACTTCAAAGAAGACTATATAACAGCACCAGACAGCTAGCTCAATGGAAGAGCTGTTGGTATAACTTCCGAGAAACTTCAAAGTATATAACAGCACCAGACAGTTAGCTCAATGGAAGAGCTATTGGTATAACTTACGAGAAGCTTCAAAGAAGACTATATAACAGCACCAGACAGTTAGCTCAATGGATGAGCTGTTGGTATAACTTCCGAGAAACTTCAAAGAAGACTTTATAACAGCACCAGACAGTTAGCTCAATGGAAGAGCTGTTGGTATAACTTCCGAGAAACTTCAAAGAAGACTATATAACAGCACCAGACAGTTAGCTCAATGGAAGAGCTGTTGGTATAACTTCCGAGAAACTTCAAAGAAGACTATATAACAGCACCAGACAGTTAGCTCAATGGAAGAGCTGTTGGTATAACTTCCGAGAAACTTCAAAGAAGACTATATAACAGCACCAGACAGTTAGCTCAATGGAAGAGCTGTTGGTATAACTTCCGAGAAACTTCAAAGAAGACTATATAACAGCACCAGACAGTTAGCTCAATGGAAGAGCTGTTGGTATAACTTCCGAGAAACTTCAAAGAAGACTATATTACAGCACCAGACAGTTAGCTCAATGGAAGAGCTATTGGTATAACTTCGCAGTGGAGCGCCATTGACAGCGGTCAGTAAATGCATGTTTGGTCATGGTTTATAGACTTGTCCGAGACATGATAGGGTTCCATAACACCAAGCCTACGTCTTTTGGATGGGATGTAATACTGCAGGTCCAGTGCATTGTGTAAATGTACATAAAACACCCAGGACTTATCATGGGCAGCGTTAATTGGTCACGGGTGGCTACGGGGGTAGGAAGGCTGGGTGTTTCTTCCAGCCTGTTGTTGTCTATGATGTCCCATGTGACCGGTTGGCGTTGTTTTGGGTGTGCGGGTCTTTTGTTGCTTTGTATTTCTAACTTCTCTTATTTTGTAATTAGCTGTTTCGCAGCAAAGCGCAGCGAAACAGCTCTTGTTTTCGTTAAAGTTTTTTTTATTATTATTTTTAGCTGTTTCGCAGCATAGCGCAGCGAAACAGCTCTTGTTTTCGTTAAAGTTTTTGTTATTATTTTTTTTTTTCCTTTTTTTATTTGTCTGTTTCAGTAAAAAGAGCCATTGAGATAACACACGTTCGTTCTAAGTGGCCTTTTGCATAGTTCCAAATGAGCAATTGCAATGAAACTTTCAGTGATGAAAGGCATTGGTGCAATAATGATCCTAAAACAATGATGTCATGATGACGTCATCACCTGTCACGTGACGTCATTTTAAAGGTTTATATTTTAAATATTTGAAAATCTGTAACAAATCAGCCACAAGAGACCGTAGGTTTCTGTTTGTGGGATTGTATAGGGATAAGTTAGGTCTTCATTTTATTCAGTGTGCGTGACCTCACATGACCTCTACTTCCGGTCGAAACAGGAAGTGCCTCGTTATTCAAAAGTGTAAATAGTTATGAAGTTGCTTTTAACGATGTTATTGTCTGGCAAGGGTGGGTAATTAAACAAAATTACCGATGACGTCACAATACACAAGAGCGCCCTCTAGCGGCAGGTTGAAAACTGATCAAAATGGACTTTTTGAAGATGTGTGTGGTGAAGTTTTGTGTAATCACTTCAAAAATTACACACATGTTGATCGTCAGGCAGCCATCATATGTGTGAAATTTCAGATCGATGACGTCATCGGGGGTCACGTGACGCGGCATTAAAGGTGCCTTTTTTAATGTTGTATATATCTCCCTAAGTGTTAGTGCGATCATGTTGAAACTTGGTAGGTTGTTGGATATTGGCAAGTTCTTGTAAATTCTGAAATGACGTCATGATGACGTCATCACATGATTTTTTATGATTTTTTGAAAAAGTTATGGCGAAACAGCTCGGCATTTGTGCACAAATGCAATATGTCTAGTTTATTTTTTTATTTGTCAGTTTCAGTAAAAAAGGCTATTGACATAACGCACGTTCGTTCTAAGCGGCCTTTTGCATAGTTCCTAAAGAGCAATTGCAATGAAACTTTCAGTGATGAAAGGCATTGGTGCAATAATGATTTTAAAACTAATGATGTCATGATGACGTCATCACCTGTCACGTGACGTCATCTTAAAGGTTTCTATTTTAAATATTTGAAAATCCGTAACAAATCAGCCACAAGAGACCGTAGGTTTCTGTTTGCGGGATTGTATAGGGATATATTAGGTCTTCATTTTATTCAGTGTGCGTGACCTCACATGACCTCTACTTCCGGTCGAAACAGGAAGTGCCTCGTCATTCAAAAGTGTAAATAGTTATGAAGTTGCTTTCAACGATGTTATTGTCTGGCAAGGGTGGGTCATTAAAAAAAATTACCGATGACGTCACAATATACAAGAGCGCCCTCTAGCGGCAGGTTGAAAACTGATCAAAATGGACTTTTTGAAGATGTGTGTGGTGAAGTTTTGTGTAATCACTTCAAAATTTAAACACATGTTGATCGTCAGGCAGCCATCATATGTGTGAAATTTCAGATCGATGACGTCATCGGGGGTCACGTGACGCGGCATTAAAGGTGCCTTTTTTAATGTTGTATATATCTCCCTAAGTAGTAGTGCGATCATGTTGAAACTTGGTAGGTTGTTGGATATTGGCAAGTTCTTGTAAATTCTGAAATGACGTCATGATGACGTCATCACATGATTTTTTATGTTTTTTTGAAAAAGTTATGGCGAAACAGCTCGGCATTTGTGCACAAATGCAATATGTCTAGTTTATATAGTTTTGATATTGACTGTGTGTACTTGTATTTGGCCAGTGGATGTCAAGTTTCTATGTTTTTTAACGTGGACAATAAAATCTAAATCTAAATCTAAATCTAAAATCTAATTTCTGGATCAGCTGCATAATGGCGTCCTCTCTGAGCATGTTTGGAGTATGTGATGCACATTTGAAAATATCGAAACGGAATTTGTGAAATCCAATTTAGAATGTTTGAAAATGTTGAGGGTAAACCAAGCCAGGGCCTAATTTCATGTCTTTGCTTACCCTGGAATTCTGTGCTTACAGCCCATAGATTCCCACGATTTACAGGGTGCCGTAAGCGTAGAATTCTGTGGCAAGCAGCGCCATGAAATTGGGATCCTCTTCTGTTCAGAGTCATCAATCTCTTCAGAAAATAACAATGAAACTTGTTTAGGTGTCTGATCATCTCAACCATGCCTTTAACTCACCGGGCCAATGTCTCAGCTCCAATAATGAGGGACTTCATGCAGATTCCCATGCTGTTAATAACTGCCGTCTCTGACTTCGCTGCGCTGGGATTGTCTCGCTTCTTTGTTTGCTCTTTGACGTGGTCCAGGTAGAGTGGGACAAGGTCTGCCAAGACACTCTGAACAAAGAAGGAAGTATTTTAAAGATTTGTTAGGCAGTGTAACGCTATTTTATTTATTTCTTGTTATGGGGTCACCTTTCACAAAAAGCCATTTACCCTAGTACCAAGGATTGCATCAGTAAACTGGATGCTGAGCAGAAACAGGTTACCAGCCAAAATATCACATAACACATAGGCCTACATTATTTGTCACTGGTTCCCTGCCATTGTTTACATAAGCGAGACACTTAACCATAAATGCTTCTCACCAGCCAGGAGCAAATGGGTACCAGCAATTAGGGTAGATATTGTTGATGTGAATGATTAGCAACCTCTGTGTCCATTTGGCTGCTGGTGCTGCATAATCCTAAGGAGCTGAGATGACTTCAGGAAGGCGTAAGCAATTAGGGGTAATAGTATTGTAAGGCACTTTGAGGGGCCTACTTGGCTTTGATTAAGCGCATAAGAAACCCACATTGTCGCATAGCCACTTACCAGCATTTGGGCACTTCTGATGGACTCGGGTGCGTATGCCACCACTATGGCACACAGCCTAATTGCCTCACTGACGCTGAAGGTCGCTAGGTGATCATTGCTGTAGCAGAAATCCTACACAAAATATACATTCAAATTAGTCAAACAATTGTAAAAATAACAGGACCCCAAGATATCCTGAAGTTTGTAGACATTCCATTCAATAGTTTCTCAGGTATATGTTATAAACAGGAGTTTTTGAGAACCTAATGTTATAAACAGGAGTTTTTGCGAACCTAATGTTATAAACAGGAGTTTTTGCAAACCAAATGTTATAAACAGGAGTGTTTGCAAACCTAATTTTTATAAACAGGAGTTTTTGCAAACCTAATATTATAAACAGGAGTTTTTGCAAACCTACCAGTGTCTTCATAGGTTTTTCCCCAGTAACTAGCTCCAGAATGTCAAGGGAATCCTTGCTGTCTTTCTCCATGGAGAGTAGAAGGCGGAACAGACACTTGGGAGAAATCTACCCAAGAAAATAAGTCCATCAAAAGCAGGAAACAGAGTTTCTTGTTAACATATTAACAGGAAGAAAACATTGCTGTGAAATGGGTAAGCTTTGGAAAGTTCAAATGCTTCAATCTTTTTCAAAATGATTTGTGCCCCAGAGTCTTTGTTTATTCTTTTAACACCACAGCCACCCCATATTCATTTCACACTTGATGCAATTTTCCTGGGAAAAATGACTCCAACCCCAGGGTTATCTCAATTAACCCTACTCCCAGCAGGGGTACTTAATTCCCAGGAAATGTGTATTTCCTTGGAGTTTTTAAGTTATATTTATTTTACAGTTTGATACCCATCCCACGGCTCAAGCGCCAATAAAAGATAGAATAGGAGACAATGTTTAGATTTAGTTTTAGTTGTGGGAGGAATGCCCTAAATTTGGGGAAACGCACAAAGCAGGTATAGGGAGTGAAAACCCAATCCACATGGATCCGGTCTGGGGCGTGATTTAAACCAGGGTCCACAGAGGTGAAAGACAGGGAGAGAAACCACTGTGCCGACCTGATCCCAGGGTTAGAAATTCAAGTGTAAAAAGGACAACCAAAATTTCCCAAGGAATTTCCCAGGAATTTCCCAGGAATTTCCCAGGAATTTCCCAGGAATTTCCCAGGAATTTCCCAGGTATTGTGTCAAGTGTGAACGGTTCTCTTATGTTCTAGAGCTTTGCAGCCTACCTTTTGTGGGTTGATCTCCTCCTCTCCCTGTAGAAGGGGGGCAGCACTGCCGAATAACTACAAACATAAAAGTGAAACAATGGGGTAAATAGTGCAAACCTGTGTAGGAGCTTGAGATTTAACCAGTCTGCTTGAGGATTAAAACATCCTTTTCCTGTTGACCGTCCCCAATTATTTTCACTCAGTCAAAAAGCATCATAAGTAGCTCAATGCTTGACAGATAAAATGTGAACATACCTGCAGCACAAAGGGCTTCATGTGTAAAACATACAACTGCCGACAGACGTACTGAAAAATTCAAAATACAAACAGTTATAAATTAAAACTGCAATCAGTGCCAGTTACTGTTTCTTATAAGTTATCGATTTTTACTTTGCTTCTTTCAAAAATATTTGTAAGACTTTTTTATCTTTAATTTCAATTAAAGATTTTACTGTGAAAAAGACCAGAAAAATACTTCAGATCTTGACTGAGGGTACGATTGTTGACCATCCTACCTCGATAGCTCTGCTAACAAGTCGATTGTTGCTATGATAGTTGTAGACTCTCAGGATGGTTGGCATTATGTACTGAAACCTACATCAATAGAAAGAGAGATCTTTGTAAAAATCTGGCTGACAAAAAAAAAGGTATCAGCTACATGTATTTAAGAAAGCTCCTGTCTGCACTTTCTTCAGCACATGCAGTTGGAGCAATTCAAACCCCCTCCACATCTTTGTAGTCGTTTCGTTTTCAGTCACTTTTTCTTCAAACCCCCTCCACATCTCTGTCACTATTTATTTTCAGTCACTTTTTCTCAAAACACTTCTCATCCTTGCTCATCCTGTTGCTCTTTTGTTTCGGTCACTTTTCTTACATAATTACATTTAATTATAATTTACGGTAAGTCCTTTTCTTTAATTTTACTTACTCAATTGTACTTACAAATTTGATGTAAAAATGAAGTGAGTTGAACAAATAAAAATCAACAAATCATTCAATCCTACAAACTCATCTGTAGTTGTTCAAATAGCTACAAAACTTTGATCTGATTTCATAACTGGTCATCAGCGGATTTGACCAGATCCTTACCCTTTGGTTGCAAACATCTGCTTGAAATGGCGTGAGATGTTGATGAAGGACGCCAAGCACAGACGCAGGATGGAGATGTCCTCACAGTGAAGCAACAGACAACCGTTCAAGACGTTTAAGAAGAGTTGGATGTCCCCGCTCCAGGAGAAGTCAGAGGACATGTTCAGGAAAGTTGCTGCAGTGAACTGGTGGAGGACACAAGGAGTATATAAGATCATTAGAAAACAGACAAATCAACCTCCGATGGTGTTTGTTTGCTCGTTCACATGTATTGTAGGCTGCTGTTACTTTTGTGAAAATAATTAATTTGATTTATTTTTGGGGGTAAACAAAGACAAACTGACTAGAGTGGGATTTGAACTTACAACCTCCGGCTTTACATGCTGGTGCAAATGAGCTATCTAGCCCTATATGATGGTTGTCTCACTACTTGGTCAATATCTTTGGTCTTGGACTAGTTAGTTAGCTCAGTTGGTAGAGCACTGGCACATACACTCGAAGGTCACAGGTTCAAATCCCACTCTATTCAATTTTTAATTTGTTCACCCCAAAATTGTTTATACACAGTCCGAATATTGGGCTGATCTAATCGACCCTGGACACTGCTGGGGGTTAAAGGAATTCCATTCTTTTCATATGATTTGGGTTTTTTTTATTCATACATTTCAATTTCCAATTCTGTATTGTTGTTGTATTTGTGAACATGGAATTAAGCATTTGTGAACGAATGAATGAAACAAAAACAAACAAAAAAAGATTCTAGCTTTCAAGTTACACAAACAGGTCTTACCTTAACCCACATGTATTTGTGCACAACATCTAAACCAAAGAGTTCCTATAAAAGAAGCAAAACACAAATTTAAGTAAATTGTCTCATTATATTTCTCCTGTAGAGACAATGATAGTTATGTTTGTTTACCACAATGCATGGGACATGATCACCAACAAACTGACAACAAGATGAAGAGAGGAAGATGGATGCGTCTTGACAGAAAGGCCTGCCAGAAAGGCCTGCCAGAAAGGCCTGCCAGAAAGGCCTGCCAGAAAGGCCTGCCAGAAAGGCCTGCCAGAAAGGCCTGCCAGAAAGGCCCTGGAATGCTCAAGGCACTCTTTTTGGAAACAAAGTGGCATACTGCTCTATAGCAGGCCATGATTTCAATGTGCTTAAGCAACAAAATAAGTAGCTCAGCACAACAAAATTAAGCTTACCAGAATAAGGTTACCAGCCAAAATACCATTCTACACATTCAATCTGTGACTGGTATCCAGCTGATTTTTGCTTACCATAAAATTAATAAGCTATATTTCATCGGCCCCAGTTCTTTCTATACTCTGGGAGTACACTATCCCATACTGCTTTACCTTGCCCTGCTTAGGAATGGTGTAGAGCATGAATTCAGCATCCAGTGACTTGCGCGGGAATGAAGGCAGCCTTATCAACTCATCATGAAGAAAGGTGATGTGTGAACTCATCTTTTAAAAAAAATAGAAATAATAACACAATAATGAAAACAATTTGGGAGGCTAAACATCCTTACTCCAAAGTAAGGAAATCTTGCTAAGTACAAGGGCTGGCCTGCATGCACATATGATGCAAGCTTTAGAAGACTTTTTTAGATGATTCAATCACACTTTTTGCAGATTTTTTCTGAGGCCCCTAAAATCGGAAATCAGACTAAAGCTGGAAAATTACCATGCCTGGGGCCAGGAGAAAACCCCTCATGGCACAGGAGGGAACCAACACACCACTCTACTCACACATAGCCCTAGCCGGGAATCAAACCTGGGCCACAGTGGTGAAAGGTGGCAATTGAAAAATTGATTCAAAATGATAAAATCCAATGATATATCTTCTTATAAACAGCTCTTAGCTTAGATGCAAAACTTACCAAAGGAGCTGGAGTGCTCTGCAGAGTGGCTAGAGCAAAATACACACGCCCAAGCTCAGCAATCTTCAGTGTGAAAGCCTGCAGAATAAAGCAGTTAAGTTTCAATCAATATCTGTCCACATCAGGCAAGGCTGAGACAAACAAAGCTGGTTGAATCTCAACAAGTCATCACAATTTAGCGAATGAACAAAGAAGAACGGGAGAACTTTTGAGGTCGCTAGGTGGCAGCAGACTTACCGGGTAAATCCAATAGTCTCAGAAGCACGGATATGATCAGAACTACCTCAACAATGTCTCAAGGTCTTACACCGTTTTGTGGTAAATGGTTTGCAGTGTAAATCATATTAAAAGCAGGATTTGAAAAGTGTACCAAATATTGACTTTATTGGAAAATGAAGTCACAAGCCAGCTTTGATCGATCGTTCCAACTCAGTACAACAATTATGGGAACATAAATGACCCACACACAGGTCAAACTCGGACAGAGCTTGAACAAGACCTCGTTGTTCTGGAGGGTACATACCTGCCTCTGTAGATGCTCTAAACCTTCTATAAACCAAATATTGACTTTATTGGAAAATGAAGTCACAAGCCAGCTTTGATCATTCGTTCTAACTCAGTACAACATAAATGACCCACACACAGGTCGAACTCGGACAGAGCTGAAACAAGACCTCGTTGTTCTGGAGGGTACGTACCTGCCTCTGTAGATGCTCTAAGCCTTCCATTTGGTCCATCTTCTTCAGGATGAGCTCAGGGCACTGTGATCGCTTGTAGGCGTAAAAATCTCTCACGTAGGACTTCACATCTAACATTTGGTCTGTGACAGTGAGATTCAATAATGGATCATTTTGTTAATACTTTACTCTCAGTTTATAAAATGAATCATACTCAAGTAACCCACGAATCAAGCATTTGTAAAACACTCAAGACCCCCATTATGACTTACTGGTCTTCTTATCTACAAGGAAATGGGAGCAGTGGTCCTGGATAGGAATGTTGAAGAACTCCAGACAGTCTTGGTGGATCTCCTCAAACTGCATATCCTGAATGATAAAAAAAGGTTACAGAATGATAAAATAGGTTGCAGAATGATATTAAAGAGGTTGCAGAGTGATTACGCCTGCAGAATGATAAACGAGGCCACAGAATGATAAAAGGTTGCAGAATTATAAAAAAAGTTCAAGATTTAGAAAAAAAAGAAGTATCGGAATGATAAGAGGTTGCAAAATAATAATAGGGGTTACAGAATGATACAAAATATCGAATAGATAAAGGAGGAATTGCAAAATGAGACACAGGTTGCTGAATAATAACAGAGGTTACAGAGCAACAAAAGAGGCTGCAAAATGAACAAAGAGCTTGCAGACTGACAAAGATGAGTCTTAAAACTAAAGAGGCAGATGAAGTGACCCTACCTCACTGATGGGTAGCTGAGTAGGGATGTCCGTTTCATTGGGTCCATGTACAATCAGTTTCTGCGTAGAATAAGAGAACAAACGATGTTAGTATGCATTACCCTACATCATTAATGAGGAATAACTCCACTACAAGTTCCTGTGTTACTGTTAGATATTACAAACTTGTCCAAATCCACATAAACGAGTTTTATCGCAAAGCCCGTTCCCATTGGTAAGTCAATTGGTGATGCACCTCCCTACTGGCCAGGCTGGCCTTTTTTGCTTCGTCTGGTACAAACATTATTTGTCTGTTTTAATCCTCAAAGAAAAAACTGCCTCAATGCATTTACTATTTGCTTCTGTTAACTGCTGAAGCCAGACTGTGTAAAGTGAGCAAAACTTACAGTCAAAGTACTTCACGCTACCACAAGCTATCCTCACACATACAAAGCCTGAACTCTCGCATGTTGCTTTATTACAGCTAGGAAGAGAAGGACATTTAAAAATGACTCACCTTTGCACATGGTACATTGGCACTGATCAGGATGGTGGGCTGTAGGAAGTAGAAGAAAAAGCAGAGTAAATTTGGCAGAAAAACAATATATATAAAAATGGGCTGAATTTGGACAAAGGTCTGAAATTTCACATCCCCGGACCCACTTACGTCACACTGTTCTTTCTTCAGAGTCTGCTTGAGGTCCTTGAAGGAAATGCCAGACACAAAGGGGATGATGTGCCAGAGGACGGTCAGGGTGTTAGCTATGGCCTCGTTGGCCCCCTCATGGGGTGCTCGGCAGTGATACACAATAAAACCAAGCTGGTAACAAGGAGAGAAAATATTCAGGTTATTTCAAGTTTGGGAAATTACCTGAAACACAAATTCTATATTCTGAACCTAAAACTTTTCATGAGTTAGAGATTTTGTGTCTTGGGAGCATTAATAATCAAAGTTTATTTTTAATTTTTAATTTTTATTTTTATTTTTTTAGCTGTTTCGCAGCGCAGCGAAACAGCTCTTGTTTTTGTTAAAGTTTTTTTTATTATTATTTTTATTTGTATGTTTCAGCCAAAAACATTTGTATGCGCTATTTTGCAATGTTCCCAATGAGCGATTGCAATGAAACTTTCAGTGATTAAAGGTATTGGTGCAGTAATGATCCTAAAACAGTGATGTCATGATGACGTCATCACCTGTCACATGACGTCATCTTAAAGTTTCCTTTTTTTTAATATTTGAAAATCTATATCAAATCAACCACAAAAGACCGTAGGTTTCTGTTTGCGGGATTGGGTGGGGATAAATTAGGTCATTTTATTCAGTGTGCGTGACCTCATATGACCTCTACTTCCGGTCGAAACAGGAAGTGCCTTGTAATTCAAAAGTGGAAATAGTTATGAAGTTGCTTTCAACGATGTTATTGTCTGGCAAGGGTGGGCAATTAAAAAAAATACCGATGACGTCACAACACACAAGAGCGCCCTCTAGCGGCAGGTTGAAAACTGATAAAAATGGACTTTTTGAAGATGTGTGTAGTGAAGTTTTGTGTAATCACTTCAAAATTTACACACATGTTGACCGTCAGGCAGCCATCATATGTGTGAAATTTCAGATCGATGACGTCATCGGGGGTCACGTGACGCGGCATTAAAGGTGCCTTTTTTAATGTTGTATATATCTCCCTAAGTGTTAGTGCGATCATGTTGAAACTTGGTAGGTTGTTGGATATTGGCAAGTTCTTGTAAATTCTGAAATGACGTCATGATGACGTCATCACATGATTTTTTATGATTTTTTGAAAAAGTTATGGCGAAACAGCTCGGCATTTGTGCACAAATGCAATATGTCTAGTTTATTTTTATTTTTCAGACATAGGAAGTCATTGACATAATGCACGAATCGTTCTAAGCGGCCTTTTGCATAGTTCTTAAAGAGCAATTGCAATGAAACTTTCAGTGATGTAAGGCATTGGTGCAATGATGATCCTAAAACAATGAAGTCATGATGACGTCATCACCTGTCACGTGACGTCATCTTAAAGGTTTATAACTTAAATATTTGAAAATCCGTAACAAATCAGCCACAAGAGACCGTAAATTTCTGTTTGCGGGATTGTGTAGGGATAAATTAGGTCTTCATTTTATTCAGTGTGCGTGACCTCACATGACCTCTACTTCCGGTCGAAACCGGAAGTGCCTCGTAATTCAAAAGTGCTAAAAGTTATGAAAACGCTTTCATGTTAGTGTCTGGCAAGGATGTGCATTTTAAAAAAAATACCGATGACGTCACAATACACACAAGCGCCCTCTAGCGGCAGGTTGAAAACTGTTCAAAACGGACTTTTTGAAGATGTGTGTGGAGAAGTTTTGTGTAATCACTTCAAAATTTACACACATGTTAACCGTCAAGCAGCCATCATATGTGTGAAGTTTCAGATCGATGTCATCGGGGGTCACGTGACGCGGCATTAAAGGTGCCTTTTTTGAAGTCGTATAAGTCCCGAAGTATGATTGCGATCATGTTGAAACTTGGTAGGCTGTTAGATATTGGAAAGTTCTTGTTAATTTTGAAATGACGTCATGATGACGTCATCACATAATTTTTAAAGATTTTTTCTATTTTTTGCACCTTTAGTCATAAATTGCTTACAAAACGTGGTATAATCCAAATTCTTTTTTAAACAGGCTTGATACGTCATAACTGCTTTGAATAAAAAAAAACTTTCAAAATCAGTTGAGTAATTTGAAAAAGTTATGACGAAACAGCTCGGCATTTGTGCACAAATGCAATATGTCTAGTTTATTTACATTTTTATTTTATTTTTGTATTTTTATTTTATTTTATTTTATTTCATTTTATATTTATTTATTTTTATTTTATTTTATTTTATTTATTTATTTGTTTATTTATTTATTTATTTATTTATTTATTTTTTTTTGGGGGGGGGGATGTTTTGACACACACACCCACCCACATTTGGATTGTTAAGTAGTGACAGACTGTTTAACATACCCTTTACACTAAAAACCAAAGCAATGCCTCAAATGAAGCAGATATTTTAGATCAAGGCTCTCCCAGCTCAGAGGTTTTCAATGGCATTTCCTGGCTTCCAACATGCAACTTTGTAATTTAAACAAAACTGAAAATTCAAACCAACTCCCCATCGGGCCTGGAGGTCGGAACAAGGTTGACTGATAACAATGGAGCCAGACCAAACATGACAGATGATCTGGAAGAAACAACTGGGTGTTTTTCATTATATCCCTTTAAAAAAAAGTTTTGTCTTTCATTTTAATTGAAAATTGTATTTCAACTTTCAGTTTGTTGTTTTGACCCACCCACTCACAATAAAAAAAAAGAAAAAAGATCAACATTTTTAAATATTAATTTTTTTGCTTTTGAGAAACACTCTGCTAGGGTCGAAACGTCAGGCCACTAACTATTTTTGTGCACTTTTGGTTGGTGAGCAGTTTGCAACAGCTAATACTATTTTTCATGAATATTAACTATTCTGAATGGGCCCCAATAAAGTACAAAGGTTTTGTCACTTTGCAATAAGCATAACGATCATGAAAGAATCCAGTACACCTGTTTCTATGAGCAATCAATCAATCAATAACTCAATAAATCAAGCAATCAATCAATGTGTTGATAACTCACCAGGTAGTTGAAGAGACAATGGGCAGTCTGGGCTGGTAGCTCTCCAAAATGAGACACCATCTTCTTCATCAGAAGAATAAGGTCCTCCTATGAAAGAAGAACAAGTGGGGAACAGAGGAACGGTCCACTTTAAAATAGTTATCTAAATTTCAATAAGTCTTATTACCAAGCTGGTTAGGTAAGCATCACAGTGCTTTAAACACCACTTCATCTGGGCCAAAGGCATTTCCCGCAACCACCTCTTTTGGAGTATGCAGCTCCGGGGAATACATGTGGCTCATGTGTTGCTACGCAATGACAACAACAATCTCAAGATTCTATCAAGTACCAATGTCCTCCTTGGTATTTGGGAGCAACTACGGCCAAGTGTATTACCCAGAATAGAAGTCACAAATACCAAACTTTGAAGACTCACAAATCAGAAGTTATCCACCAAAACTGACCACTAAGCACAATACGCATGACCAAATGGCAAGTAGTCCAGGTAAAAAAACACATCTACACACTATAAATTTACCAAATTGTATCTACCAGTAATACAACTTAACCTACCTGCTTGTCTTTGGCTGTGATCTTCTCTAGGATATAGCGGCAGATGAGAGCAGGTTCTTCCACAAGACATGCCCATAAGACCTTCTCTGCAACCTCACACACTGGAAAAAAAAAAGATTGCCAGAGATACTTTAAGAATGAACCCAGAGACTGACCAACAAAACCTAAACTGGCAAGAAACTTAAAACCTATGGCACAAAGAGTTCGGATTAATTTTTATAATCTGAAGATGAATCTGCACTCTTTGTGACATTGGGCAGATGGGCAGATGGACAGATGGATGCCAAGGTTTGTCACAATCGCCAAACTGATATTTATAATCTGAAGATGAATCCGCACTCTTTGTGACATTGGGCAGATGGGCAGATGGACAGATGGATGCCAAGGTTTGTCACAATTGCCAGACTGATATTTAGTGCGAGATCGTACGCGGTATCTGAATGAGTGGTTACAGCTATGGCTGCAACTGTTGCTTAGGGTGTTGCTAAGGATGTCCTATACTTCCAACGCATAATGACGGGGCAATACAGCCATAGCCGCGGCCATCAGTTCGGACAGAGCCATTTTACTTTCAGGGATGTAGCAATAGCTAACCAACAGGATTATACATGAAATAAGTGGACTAACCTGTAACACCTTCCTTATTGACTTCAGAATCATCCAGCAGTGCTACCAAATGAACAATGGTTGTACACACACAGGATGGGAAGAACACTCCAAAGGTAGGCGGGCTGTGATGAGTGCGCTCAGTAACCAATCCCTCATCATCACCTAATTAACATTCAGAGAAGGTCAAAGGTCACAGACGGCCAACACGGCCACTTGGATGTGCAACCTTTAATATTTGGTGATTTTAGATTTCAGGGTCTACGCTTGTTGTTGTTGTTTTTGTCTTTGACATTGAGTCATTTACAAAATTGTCTCCTGGAAAAACTGACAGCAAAAAATAACAGAACAGGAGACAAAAAAAGAAAGAAAAAAAGAAACGGTACGGCCACAGACCTTTTTCTGTTCAGATTTTCGTCAAGAAACGTTTCACATGTCACATGACTTTACGGTGACAGTTGAACATCAACAACGTTTTTTCAAACACAGAACTCGTGAGTCTCACCAAAAATTTATGGAACGTCACTTCATAGAAAAACGACAAAAAAAAATTAAAATTCAAACAGAACGTTTAAGAACAAAAAACGAAGCAATGTTTTATGGGATTGTTAATGTGAGAACTAACACAAGTGCTACCAAAGATCCCGACTGGAACCTAGAAATTAAAACAAAATAACATGATTTCAAAAAAAAAATGAAAAATGGTGATGATTGTGATGAACTGGAGCAGAGAAAAACACTTGCAATGAGGTGGGAAAGTAAATCAACTAAAATACGGGTGAAAAAGTAACATGAATAAAAAAATGTATAAATTTAAAAAGCTGATAAAACAAAAGAACTAAATACACAAAGTGAGAAGCCTTTTGAAAGCGGATGTTATACTACAAGAGTTAGTATGTTGAGGGGAAACTATAAGTTGCTCACAATGGAAAGCTCTGTTAGAATATGACTGGGGTAGGTTTTTTTTTGTGAGGAATTTCACTTCATAATGGTTTGGCAATCCTTAAATTTTTATAACTTTTTTTTTTTTCAGCACGTTTGAACCATGCAGTTTTACAGCTCACACTTTGGGTAAAAAAGTTAGTGAAAAGCTCAATACTTTGTCACAAGAAGCCATTTGCAAGTTAGATTCGAATAGTGTCTGGCACATTGACCAAAATGAAGCGGTAACTTGTGACAAGTCACTCTACCAGCAGAGATTATTCAACACTATTTCACAAATGGCTTATTGTGATATATGTGAGTTTGGATCCAACATGACGGGAGCCTCAGCTTATTTCAGTGTTTACTTCAGGATTGAGGACATTGTGTGTTAATCTTGGTTCACCATCATCTCTTCCAGGAAATAAAGAGTTGGTTAGGAAAAAAAGCTAGTTGGGTAAATGAAAATACTTCTGGCAAACTTTGACCAAATTCACAAGAAGTGAGACTTTGTTATTATCCTGAAACTCAACAATATTCCAAGTAACATTCTTTTTCTTTATCCATCGGAATCTGGAGACAAATGCTCACATTGGTCCCTGGGGCTATGCATTGTGGTAAATGCCGACAAGTTTGGGGTTTTGCAAGAGTGGGTCTCCCATATGTATTATGTAAAAAAAAAAGTTACAATATGTGTTTTAAAATTTGTTTGTTCCCTTTTTAGTGGTGGAGTGTAATATTTGTCCTCATTTTTATTTATTTATTTATTTATTTTTATTTTTTTGGGGGGAGGGAGTCTTAATAATTTCCTTTTTGCCTTTGAAAACAAATTCAAACTGAATCAAAACTAGGCCCTTTTCCAAACCTCGGCTTGGGTTCTGGCTCCAGCTTGGGTTCTGGCTCTGGCTTAGGCAGAGTCATCAATTTTTGAGCAGTATGCATTTTGCACGGTGATTCCAGTATAAAACAGAGCCTGGAGTCGGAGACGGAGCCTAAGCTAAGGTTTAGAAAAAAAGCCCCAAGACTCTTAACTCCTGGTCTTCAAGTAAAATGTTCTTTATTTAAGCGACCCAAACTGATTTCAGGCTGGTGCACATTTGACACTCTGAATAAACTTCATTTAAGTTGTTCATTATTGTAGACATATATCTTCAAGATTTTTGTGTGCATGTAAACACTACCACTCTTTGTCAATCAAGTAATAGATTGTATTTTGACGATTTTCCCATCAACCAATATCTATGGAATGGCAGCTGTACCCTTAAATAGGTCTCTATCATAGGTTTATAAACACTTAAATTCACTAAAGCCTTAAAAACTAAATCAAATTGTTACAAACTGAATTGTTCAAAGTCAACCAGGAGTGTCAGAATCTTTTCTTTGTAAACATGTAAATATTGAGAATTAACAGACTGAAATAAATGTGGAATTCAGGTAACAAAAAAAGAGAAATCTGTCGAAAATGGACGAGGAAAAAATTGGACCAGCAACAAAATTCAACACCGTGCAGTGAATAAGTGTTCCCCAAAACTAAAGCTGAGGTAAGATGCTCATATTAAAATAAACGTTTTAATTACTTCATATATTTGATAAGGACAAATTGAACGGAAGTAGGGTATCCCTAAAGAATCCTACTTTTAGAAAAAATTTAAGTAATTTTGTATTGTTTTTTAAAAATTATTAGTTTTTATTTAAATATTTTTTATTGGTTAACCCCTTTTTTAAGGGGGGTAATGTTAAACAAATCAACACCTTTTTGTATTTACTACAACGAGTAAGGACATTTTTAAAATAAATATGAACGGTGATCTTCTTACATGAAAACATTTTTGACCTTTGTGAAATGACCTTTGAGAAAGTTCAAGTTGTGACCGTACAAATTTTTTTGGAACTCGGCTTTGAGCTTGTGTACAGTTTGACTGCAGTCGTTGTTTCTACAGCGTGCTGAAACTTCCTACTGAGTCAAGAAACAGCAACATTTTGAGAGGTTTCAGGAGTTTGTTGATCAGAAGACCTTTTTTTCAAAGTCTCCTCAACAGAAATCAAAATCCTAATTCTGAGATTTCTTGGTAGCTGTTAAGAGAAGAATTGAGTAGTGGGTTGAGACTTCACAATGAGTCAAAGAATACCAATATTTCTATACCAGCAGTGCTGCCAACATTTGCATCTTGCAAGTGGGGAGATTTTGTTCAACGTCCGGAGAGATATTTAGAATTACATTGAACATATTAGGGAAAAAGTTTCCATGATCGGGGAGATTTTCAAATTTTAACATGGAAAGATTGGTTTTATTTTCAGGGAACTTTCTGCAGAATCAGGGAGAGTTGGCAGCTCTGTGCCGGAAGTCTCAGGAGTTTGAGGGTTATCAAATCCTAATCCTGATCACGATGAACCATGAGCTCTGGAATTTGATTTGTTGGATTGCTTGCTATTGCCAGTTGTTGTTAATTGAAGGGCATGTAAGTTAGGGTAGTTGACATGAGAGCTGTAAAGTAAATGTGTTAGTTGGATCTGCCACTTGACTAAATAACTAAAAAAACTAAACATGTTCTTTAGGCGTTAATTTCTAACGAGGATCAATTAGAATGAAGTGTCTCTACCTAATGATGTTAAAAGAATTAAAGTTAAGATCTCTAGATGGACATGCTTGGTTTGTTAAGAGACTGTGCAAGTCTAATTCCGCATATTTGAACGGTGGGCCTGATTAAAGCGTGTTTTTGTTTCCGATACACAGGAAAGCAATATAAGTTGGTACCCAAGGCCCCAACTATTTTAGATATATGCAAGACTGGCACAGTCTATGTGAATACAACTGCATTACTACTACGACTGAAAATAAATTTAAAATTAACTACAAAATAGTATAATAGATAGTATGGAAAGAAGTTGAGATATTCGGAACAACGTGGAGAAAAACACAGATAGAAGTCAGGAATAGTTGGTTGTATTAAAAGGTGAATCAAAAAGATTCACATTTCATTTTGGGTATCAGAAGGCCCCCCTCCCTTCTATTTGTATGTGCTGAAATAAGGTCATTGTGTGTGACATGCTACAAGTTTGTTGAGGACACTGGATAAGAGTGAATTTGTGTCTTGGTGATAAATAAACGAGAATTGTGGGGTGTTTGTGCCAGCATCTTATGTAGAGATCCATAGCATTTGCCCTATTCATGGTCCTGGAACTGTGGGTGCTTTACTTGCTGCCCTGGAGAGGGTGGGTTTGCCAATGTTACATGTGCTTGTGCTGTGAGAGGCTTTGTCAAATCTACTTGGTGCTGGTCTACTGTCTGGGTGGCATTGGAATACAACTTCATTGGTTCTGAGAGAGAGGTTGATGGCTGATCCATCAATCTTCCTGCAAGTACCGGTATTGGTTATTACATACAAAGAGGCTGTCAGATTTATACCGCCCTCTATGGTTTATTAGCAGTGTGCATCTGTGGAAATGACCAATGATCTGGCAGTGCGATAGCAGTGTGTTCATTCCTTATATAAGAAGACTTGGGTCAAGACCTTTCATTAGTAGACCCCCTTGCATAGGCCGCTGTTGCTGATTTCAAGCAATAGAAAAGAGCACGTGTGTACAGGTGTATGCACACCGAAACAACTCCCACCTAAAGTCTTCATTTGACCCTGTCAGTGAGGGTGCTGGGTTGAGCTTGTGACGCCATTTGTATTAGAAACAAATTTCATTGACAGACTGCATCAGCAAGCAGACAAAAAATACTCTGGGTTTTGGAATGGTACTGCAAGTTTATAAAGCTGATTGTATTCAAGGATGAGGACATAAAATGCCAAATCCAAATTGTGATGTGATGGAAAATCGAGTCGTGTGGCATGCCTAGGTCCTCTCTGCCCCCCCCAGTCTAAAGCAGAAAAGCCCCCCTCCCCCTAATCTACCTGGATATTCTAGCTTCTTTTTAACACAAATCTGTTACGTGGCAAAAAATTAAAGAATTGTACCCAATATGAGGGCACATCTGAATGCATTCTGGATGTGATAATGTGGTGGGATTAGACTGCTGTAGTGCTTTGTGTACAGGTACGTGTGTGGTGATTTATAGCTCAAAACAGTGCAAAAAGTGAAGTTACAACAGCTGGTATTGTGAGCTCTCCTCAAAGCGTGGCATTTTGTGGGGTGAGATGGCCACAACTACAATGTATTTTACAAAAAGAGAAAAATGTATTCCCATCCTATACTTTTCATGAAACGTTTTACAAAACCATTGATTGGAATTCTCTGGTAGAACACAAACCTATCTTCAACCCAGATTTTATCATCTTAAAACAACGTTGTTTTAATACAAGCAATAATTTGCATCGGCAATAAAGAAGAATCTTTTAGTTTTGCCATGTACTGATGTGCAATAAGCACTGAATACTCCATGCTTTCCTCAGGCATACTACTCGGGTGGGAATTGAACCCACAATCCCCCATTCTAGAACAGATGTCCTACAACAAAAGGTTGTTATTGATGTTGACTTGCTTAATTTATCAACTACATTTCTAAATGTTAATGTATGTAGTGGAGTTCAACAAGTGGCTGATTCTGAGTTTGCAGAACATTGCAACACAAAGTTGTAGATAGTAAGTACAGTGAGTGGACTGACTTAATGAGAGAAGAAAGTATTCTGATAATGCACTTAATACGAGTGAAGGTTAAATAAAAATAATGTGTATCAACTGAAAGAAATGAGTGGACAAGTGGAGTTACTTATTATGAGCTGATAGTGAGAAAAATGTGTGAAATTACTCAATTTATGCAAACCGAGTATAGCATGAGGAGTTGATGAACCTGATGAGTATATACTCAGTGTGTGATGAAACTCACTGAGTTGAGTGGAAATTGAGTGTGGAGTGTGTGGAGTGTGTGGAGTGTGTGGAGTGTGTGGAACGTGTTGAGTGTGGATTGTGGATGTCAGTGATAAGCACACAGTATGAAATTGTGAATGTTCTGTGAATACAGCTGCAGTGTGGCATGGGGAGTCCATGATCCTGATGAACATATATTCAGTGTGTGGAGATATTCAGTGAGTTGAGTGGAAATTGAGTGTGGAGTGTGTGGAGCGTGGATTATTGATGTTAGTGATGAGCACAAATCATAAATTTGTAAATGTTCTGTGAACACCGAGTATGGCAAGGGGAGTCAATGATCCTGATGAACATATATTCAGTGTGTGGAGATATTCAGTGAGTTGAGAGGAAATTGAGTGTGGAGTGTGTGGAGCGTGGATTTCTGATGTTAGTGATAAGCACAAATCATAAATTTGTAAATGTTCTGTGAACACCGAGTATGGCAAGGGGAGCCAATGATCCTGAAGAACACAAGGTGTGTGTGGATACTCAATGTGATGAGTTGATTTTCAAAATTACTCAATAACTTTGTCAATAGATGTACCACTGAGTTACAATGACAAGTGAACTGACAAGTCTATTTGAGGGGGCTTGAGGTGTGGAGTGGAACATTGATGGAATTGTTGATGTGACCTCACTGCTGAACGGAGCAGGCAATGTGATCAGCTGAACTTAGGGTGTGACCACACTGCTGAATGGAGTAGTTACTCAATGTGATCAGCTGAACTTAGGGTGTGACCACACTGCCGAACGGAGTAGTTACTCAATGTGATCAGCTGAACTTAGGGTGTGACCACACTGCCGAACGGAGTAGTAACTCAATGTGATCAGCTGAACTTAGGGTGTGACCACACTGCCGAACGGAGTACTAGTTACTCAATGTGATCAGCTGAACTTAGGGTGTGAACAAACTGCTGAACTGGAGTAGTTACTCAATGTGATCAGCTGAACTTAGGGTGTGACCACACTGCCGAACGGAGTAGTTACTCAATGTGATCAGCTGAACTTAGGGTGTGACCACACTGCTGAACAGAGTAGTTACTCAATGTGATCAGCTGAACTTAGGGTGAGACCACACTGCCGAACGGAGTAGTAACTCAATGTGATCAGCTGAACTTAGGGTGTGACCACACTGCCGAACGGAGTACTAGTTACTCAATGTGATCAGCTGAACTTAGGGTGTGAACAAACTGCTGAATGGAGTAGTTACTCAATGTGATCAGCTGAACTTACGGTGTGACCACACTGCCGAACGGAGTAGTTACTCAATGTGATCAGCTGAACTTAGGGTGTGACCACACTGCCAAATGGAGTAGTTACTCAATGTGATCAGCTGAACTGGGTGATGGTGGATAAAAAGTGTGGTGAGTGGATTAAACTCATGACAACGAATGACTGGATGATTGAGTATTAAAGCAGGTTGTGAATGGAGTCCACAAGTTGTTGAGTGTTGTTGAGATTTACTCACTGGGTGATGGTGGATATAAAGTAAGGTGAGTGGATTAAACTCATGATAACGAGTGGTTGATTAAGTATTAAACAGGTTGTGAATGGAGTATTACACCAGTTGTTGAGAGTGTGGCGTTACCCGACATGACGAGTGATGGGTTGAGTTACCTGATGTGAGTTGAGTATGTAGATGTCGGTTCAACCGAGGTGAGCCTGCACGTCTACCACTTAAATATGAAAACCCTTCACAGTATGAGGTGTCGGGTGTGATGCCCAGTGACTGCCAAGAGATATCTGATAGTGATAAATACCAGTGTGCGATGGTGTTAGATAATCAGTGAGAGCAAATCAATCGATTCAATCAGAAAGCTCACTGATAATTAAGTTCATACCAGTATCAATTCTCCACAGAACTGCCACAGGAAACTGTCAAAGCAGAGAAAAAAAGCAAGTCCTTCAAAATAACTGATGCTAATTTGATTGCAGGGAATATGAAACACAGCTTTTATGGCTGTAAAAAAAATCACTGACAAAGCATGATTTTTTTCTTTTCTTTTAACTCCCACTAAAACTTTACAGCATAATGCAATGAGTGATGTTTGAAGCTTTGCATGGTGTGGGTCATAAGAAAAAGTATAGTAGTAAACTCGCGGGTACAACCATGTATAAAACTCCTTTGGGAGAAGTGTTGGTTCTGAGAAGAACCGGTGTGGTCTTAATGTTTGGAACAATTTACTCTGCTTGTCTTCAGGAGAACGATGCAATGAGTTTTTTTTCTCAGGTTGGTTGTCTGGTTGGTTTTTTATTGAAAACTAGAGGATGGGAATTAATTTAAGAATGAATTTATTCTTCCAAAAAGAAGAAAGATGCTTTAATCCTTTTAAAGTGTACAATACAAGGCTAATTTGCATATTGATCACTGTGTGAAGTGTAGTTTGTGTCAGCATTATTGTTAGTCAGCAGAAATGTGTATCCCAAATGAATTGAATTGATAAACCAAGTCCTGTGTGTGAATGAACATTTTCTAGTTCTTTATGTTTATCACTAGATTTGTTGTGGGCCTATATAATTTTGAATCCAGAGTTTGCAGGTTCAAGACCTGCTCCAGTCAATTTTTCTTTGTTCAACCCCAAATTATTGTAAAATTTACCCAGTCAGTTTCCCTTGTGGTTTATCACTTTGCATGTTGGTACTTTTTTTTTAAGTGGACAATCAACTAAACAACTTTAATTGTTGAACTTTACTTGGCTGGTAACCTGTCCCAGCTCAGTGAGACTGAGTGGTTTTGACTGTTGATGAGATGACAGCATATAAACAATCATCAGGGAATGATTGACAAGCCATGCACTATTATACTAAATGCTTAGCTTGACTGGTAACATGTTTTTGTGTGCTAAGTAAATTTGTTTTTGAGAAGTTGGGCCAGGCTCTTCTATCTTGATTGAAACCATTTTTGTTTATTCATTAATGTACAAAATAAGGATTTTGAGAGCAATTTATAAAGCTAAGACTTGTTTTCCGGTGCAATGTCACAACATTGTTATCTGGCCCAATTTCATAGAGCTGCATAAGCAGAAACTATTGCTTAACATTTTCCTACTAAGCAAAAATGAGCAGAATACCAGTAACTGACAGTACACATGACAATGTATTTTTGGCTGGTAACCTTTGCCTCGTTAGCATAATTTTGTTGTGCTTAGCTACTGTTTGTGGTTTGGGCCCTGCAGATTTCCCAAACGCATAATTTCCGTTTACATATATGAGCTGGGAAAATACTTTTGTACTTCTTGAAGTTCAATGGGAAGTGTTTTTAAGAACTTTGAGTTACTTCTAGGTAAGGTAAAACTAAAAGAAATTGTGTAACTGTTATGTGAAAGCCTACTTATTATAAAGATGGTAATGGTACAAAATATTTTGCAAGAAGTACAAAGAGTAGGAGGGTTCACCCTGGATGGTATCTCCACGGTTTAAAACTAATGGTGTAAATTATATGACAAGAAAACCTATAATGTTACAATTCACTTAACTTCACTCAATTTATTTTGAATCCTCTAATTTATGGCTTTTAATTTATGTTAAAAAAACTTCTGGCAAGAGGGGTTTTTGTTATTTAATTGAAGTGAACAAATGTAGACGAAGTTTTTTGTTTTGCCTCTGACTTAACAATTAGAGATGTAGGTCGTATTTATGTAAAAAAATACATATTTTCTTTACCTTACTGTATGAGGAAAATATTTATTTATTATTTGGATTAAATATAAAAATTCTGAAATGCTCTCTATTGAAGTTAAATAGGAATACTACATGCAAGGCCCTGTTTCTGGTACAAGAAGTAAGTACCCATGATCATGCATTCTCAGGGAATCTACAAACGGAAGGGAACAAAAAACTAGGGCAAGTTTCTAATAATAAAAAAATATATCAATAGGCTGGTGACTCTATAATGATCACCAACTTATCTCTACCAAGACCTTCTGGGAACCAGACAATGATCTCTATGAAAAAAACCGGAAAGGTCAATATGTAATGGAGAATAATTAGGCTGCTGTATAAGAAGCGTTACTAATAGCTGCATGGGCCAAACATGACAGGAAAGAGCATTGAATGATGATTAACAACACATGAATAGTAAATCTGAAATAAGCTGATTACTTAATCAGGATTGGGGAAGGGGAAGGGGGAAGAAGGGATTGGAAAGGGGGGGGTCACAGACAGGCGATTAATGAGAAGGCGGGAAACAAGAGGTGTTGGAAACAGAAAACACCAACCAATGGGATACCTGATGCGTTGCCTGTTGAAGCTCCCCCAGACCAGAGTGAAGCCCGACGAATGGATAAATTCCGGCCCCGGTTCAGACCGCATGCTGCGGCCATGGTGGCAGGCGGGGCAACGGACACACGACGCGCTGTCATGGATACGGTGACGGGCATGGGCGTGTCGTCTGAACAGGGCGGATAAAAAATTGGAAGCAGACGCGAATGGGCAGCCGGCAGGATGGGGGAGTGGAAAAATCATGGGAACGTGGTGTGAATATGAAAATGCATGTTAGTGTGGTAAATATCAATAAAGCCACACGACAAAACACAAAATGCAACGTTAAAAAAGCTTGATATGTAGTCAACTCGGTTTGTCACGGAACTCATTTGTGATCGTACTTTATGAAGGGGGCGGGGGGTGTTGGAGCTGGACTGGATGTAATGCTGTGCATGCACTGTCTGCCCCACATCCCCCACCCCTCCTCATCAGACACTGGACTGACCGTGTTAATTGATCACCCACACTAATTGCTCACTTGGGATTAATTAGTTAATTGATTATTAATTATTAGCCACATGTGCGAGGTTAGTAATGTACGGCACAATGCATAAACAAATGCAATGTCATGCCTAGCTTGGATATCAAACATACTGGAGGTGGGAGAAAAAGGACAAGGAGATTGGTGTAAAAACGTAAAAGTTTTGTCATTCACCATTGGACTGTTTGCTTAGAAAAAGAAAAAAAAAGAAAACTGATACAAGTTGATCATACTTTCTTAATAGAAGAATGCCTATCTCCAGAGGTTACTTCAAGTAGTACCTATAAGCATTTGGTTCAAGGCGGGATATGCAACTATCAAGCAATGTCTCTTACAGGAGAGTGAAATAATCAAAGTGCTGATCTTGAGGTCAAGATTTTTTTTTTAAATGAGGGTCATTTCATGGTTATGAACATAACATGGAATGTCTTCATGAGGTGATTTTGTGGAATTCTTGAAGCTTTTTTTGTTAATAAAGCGTAAATATCACCTTTTTTCAATTTCCGTACATAGGACTATTGCAGAGTTTGGCTGGATACCAACTCAATTCACCTGATGGCATCAACACAATAATCTAAGTTGTGCCAATTTAGGAGTCAACATTGTTTTATTTAACAGAGTAGTGCGCATTTTAGGCATTTTAGGCAAAATTGATGGGCAAAGCCGACAGAAGCGGTGTCTGACAGTGGTGCAAGAAGTCAATTTAAGGCCTGACAATTTTGCAGAGGTGATACTTCCGGTGCCCTTGTCTGGGCCTTGGTATCATTGACTGGCCATTGGTATCCTTGTCTGGGCCTTGGTACCTTTGTCTGGGCCTTGGTACCTTTGTCTGGGCCTTGGTACCTTTGTCTGGGCCTTGGTACCCTTGTCTTGGCCTTGGTACCATTGACTGGCCATTGGTACCCTTGTCTGGGCCTTGGTACCTTTGTCTTGGTCTTGGTACCCTTGACTGGGCCTTGGTACCCTTGTCTGGGCCTTGGTACCCTTGTCTGGGCATTGATACCTTTGTCTGGGCCTTGGTACCCTTGTCTGGGCCTCACCTTGTCTGAGCCTTGGTACCCTTGTCTTGGCCTTGGTACCCTTGTCTTGGCCTTGGTACCCTTGTCTTGGCCTTGGTACCCTTGTCTGGGCCTTGGTATCATTGTCTGGGCCTTGGTACCCTTGTCTGGGCATTGATACCTTTGTCTGGGCCTTGGTACCCTTGTCTGGGCCTCACCTTGTCTGGGCTTTGGTACCCTTGTCTGAGCCTTGGTACCCTTGTCTTGGCCTTGGTACCCTTGTCTTGGCCTTGGTACCCTTGTCTGGGCCTACCTTTGTCTGGGCCTTGGTACCCTTGTCTTGGCCTTGGTATCATTAACTGGGCTTTGGTACCCTTGTCTGTGCCTTGGTATCATTGACTGGGCCTTGGTACCCTTGTCTGGGCCTTGGTACCCTTGTCTGGGCCTTGGTACCCTTGTCTAGGCCTAGGTACCCTTGTCTTGGCCTTGGTACCCTTGTCTGGGCCTTGGTACCCTTGTCTGGGCCTTGGTCCCCTTTTCTGGACCTTTTTTTTTTATCAGTTTCAAATCATATATTCTATTCTTTATTTATTAGGCATTTCTAAATAAAATTCAAACGAAAACAGTTTGGGTACTTTTTCCGGGAAAAGAAATCCCACAAAATCACCTCAGCGTGATATCAAACAATGGCATTCCCTGTGAAGATGAGTGGGGTGCATTGTTTCTGATGCTTCAATGTGTCTGAGAGCTAATCAGAGTTGGGGGAAAAATATTTACACACGTACTGACAACATGACAACATAACCAGTCAAAAACTCAATATAATGCTAACGAAGAGTACATACTAACACTGAAAAACGATGAATAGAACGATGCCCAACAAACATATATATATATAGATACCCAAGACTGATTTTGTCTCATACACAAACACAAGCTCCTGTTTAAAAACCAAAGAAATGTACACATTTATAATTATCTTGTCAACAATGGAAATAACATATAAGTGGTCAGTTTTAGGCCTGGAGTTACACAGAGGCCATGGCTTCTGTTGCCCTGGTCTTGGCCTTGGTGCCCTTCCAAAAGATTCCAAAGACTTTAAGGTTTTCCTAAATGGAAGTGTCCCTTGTTAAATGAAAAGGGTCTCGCCCTTTCAAAGATGAAATTTACGAGGCGGCATTTTCAGAACTTATTTGTGCATATGAGGAATTTCCTAGGATCTCAAAAATTAAAATTGTAGGAAAAGATTTCAGGTGACAATTGCTGGCTCTTGAGGAGTCCCGAACTTAGCTTATAATCGTAAAAGAAAAAGGAACGAAAAGGGACACTTTAAAACCTGCATCCAGTTTTTCTCTTGACCTGCTTTTGACAAACATTGTGCATAACCTCTGACCCCCACTTGTTGGTAATGTTACTGAAGCCAAAGCTTAGTGAGGTACACACATACATACAGCCTCAACGGGGCACATATGTGACGGATTCTGAGTTTATTCATTTTGCAGGTCAAGATATTCAAAGCACTATTTTTTTTCTGGGCAAATATTTTGACGCAAAAGGAAAGCTTATTACTAGGCAGTTTTATCAAAAGAGTTTTAAATTTTAACTTGAAATAGGCCACATCCCCCTGAAAAAATCAAATCAAATCAAATCAAACTTGTTTACTTTTAAATTAAAATAAAGGTAAATAAAATCAAATGAAATATAATAAATATAAATAATCTGTTTAAATGATAACAAAAATATAAAACAAATATATATAAATAAATATAAATGTAAAAAGAAAATACCAACAAAGGGTGAAGCGAAACACTTTGAGAAAATTTTAAACAGACATTGATTTTTTGCCACCCAAGATTGATAAATATCCCTTTTTGCAGAGATAAAGCCATTTCAGAAGGGGATTAAATTTATGAATGAGTCTCAAAAATACTATATTGGGGCGTTATTCTTAATTCTTTCTCTAGTCAGTCTTCTCTTTAAAAACACTGTCATTCAAATCAAGCAGATTTATGTCTTTGCATTTCAACCACTTATATCTTGAAAACCAGGAGGAAAAGAAACAAAATTCATACAAAAACAGTTAAGAAAAACAAATTCCCATTTTAAACTCTTTTTGTTCACATCAGAAAAGTTTGTTGTTGCCACTTTTATGATTTCAATTCATTTTCACTTTTTCGTCAATTCTGAAACAATTACCAATCTCTTAGTTTAAGTTTTTGCAGTCACAAATTTGTTCATTTATGAAAAGGTGGTCCTTTGCTGACCATGGCCCAAAGATATCGCAGATGGTTTTTTTTCTTTCTACATCATCAGCAAGGTTCTCAGATAAGCTTTAACAGGTTGAACAGTACACCAGATAATTTCAGTTGACGATTTTGAAGACTGCAAAGAAAATTTGTGCAACCTTCTTTAAGGATCCCTGATAAACAGGTGCACAAATTCTGCCCAAGTGTTATGGCACAAGTCATAAATAATTTATCCAAATTGGACCTTAGTTTGTGTCTTGATTTCTATTTCATTTGGAATCCTGACTATAACTGAGTGCACATTTACATTTTACATCAACAGAAAGAAAAAAAGAGAGCATACACTGTCACATGCAATGTTTGTCAGGGGCTAGCCACATCCCTATTATTAACAGTGAAACAATGCTTGTCATTAATCTGTGCTGCATTTTTATGCACAGTCGTCAAATAGGTGCGAATTAAGTTACAGTGGGGGAAACTTTAGCTAGGACACTAGGTGGCAGCAGACATATACCCGGTACTTATCCCGTTGTTTACATAGTTCCGAGCATGAGCTGATTTCCGAGAGCAATGGATTTTACCCGGTTAAAGTCTGATGCCAGTTAGTGGCCCCTGAAAGTCTCCCATTGGTCAATGGCTCGTGGCACAATCCCAGACACACGCAGTGCTGTTAACGTGCACCGATTAAAACTGATTGGACAATTCAATTTTTTTTTATAAAATTCATATTTAATTCATTATAATCTTGAGATAATTTTCTGTTAAGTGTGATACAGGCATTCCCTTCTAAAGCAAGAACTGTCCAAAGTTTTTTGAATAAATGGAGAGCTGTTCAGTTGTAAAACAAATCTAAACAAGAAGAATTTACAAAATTCCAAATACATACATTCTACCCGGACCAGAAAAATAATAAGTAAGAATCTAAAATCTTTTGAGATCACCTGTAGAATTATTCATCCAAAAGTTGACAAATCAAGTACATGTACATGAGCAGGATTTGAAACTTTGATGGTGGAGATACAATCTAGTAAGGCTTGCCGTAACACCATGTACATGAGGTGGATTTGAAACTTTGGATGGTGGAGATAAAATCTAGACAGGTCTGTGGTAACACCATGTACATGAGTAGGATTTGAAACTTTGCATGGTGGAGATTCAATCTAGTAAGGTTTGTGGTAATACCATGTACATGAGCAGGATTTGAAACTTTGATGGTGGAGATACAATCTAGTAAGGTTTGTGGTAACACCATGTACATGAAATCGCTCTACGAGTATAGTGGTTCTGAATAGAACCAGTGGAGTAACAACTCAACGTTTCGATCAGTATGCTCTGAGCATCTTCAGTAGAAAAGCATGTACTACATGATGGTGGCCAACTCCTTGAGTTAATTTTGAGATGAATGCCAAAAACTCATTTTTGGCATGCGCACCCATTCAAGTTATTGTTGAGATCCTTCTTGGGAAACACTCAATGTTATTATTGGAACAGCAACCTGTTTTCTTCTCTACAAAATATCCAATTATAAGTGACAGGTGTAACTCATCAGTGCAATCAAATTAGAGGCGCAGTTTATTATTGCCAAAAAAGAGAAGACAAGCATTCCTCTAGATACTGGTTTCAAGTTTTGTTTATCTATAAAAAAAAAAATTCAAAGGAAGAAGGGGGAAAATTAGCCCAAGACACACTTCAGACAAACATGCGACAGCGCACAGATGCCACAATCACTAAATTTGTTTTAAACACGCTTACCTTCGTCGTCTGATGTGACGTGGTGCGAGGGCTCATACGCAGCCTGGGTAAGGATTGGCACATTGGTCATGTGGAAGGTCTCGCGAGCCGCTCGTTTCTTCTCCTGCTCACGGAGAAGTGTCTTCTTGATGTGCTCACGGCGCTGGGTGGTGCGGGAGACAGCCACTGCCGCAAATGAGCGCTGTTAAAACAACCACACGCTTGATTAGTAATATTCATTCTATACCAATATTTGTATGGCACAATTTTCAGTACAATCTTGAGGGTGCTAGTCGAATCAACTTCAAACCTCAAATCAAATCCAAAAAAGTTCAAGTTTGATGTAGGACGTAAAGATCACCACTAATCTTTAGGGAAAAAACCATAAAGATGCATACAAACTTTTTTAATTATCATAAAAAAGCACACTACTTATGCTGTAAACTGAAAAGCATAGTCTGTATACTGATAATGGAATTTGTTTAACCACTATTTTGCTGGAAGTCAACAAATACTTTGAAGAAAAAAAAAGACATCTGAATAGCAAAAGAATGTCTCGGAACTCATTAGTAAGCAGATATGTAGTATTTTGTAATCCATCACTTTGCCAGAAGTTTGATATAGAAAATTGTATAAACTGACAAGAAAAGAGATGTTTGAAAACATTAAGATTCCCAAATTCTGCTTCCATGAGGTCATGGTCAAATAAAGATTGTGCCTGAATGCAAATAGTGCAAGTCTGTAGAGAACACAACCAAAAATGGTCATATTCGGAAATGATGAATTACTTGGGGGAACATATTCAATGGCGGTCACTAAAGATAGGTTTGGGACTCTGCGTAGTCGGGATTCTTTTCAGATGGTTAAAGTTCATTGCAAACCTTTGTGTTAAAACACTTTAGTTTTGAAGTGTGGTACCAAAAAAGGTCTGGACTTGACCCAAGTCAGACTTTTGTCATTGTGGTCTGATCCAAGAGCCACCCCAGCAAAATGCAGTACAAAAATCATAGACCGCTGAAGGGCCTCCTCCTAGTGCCAGGTCTGTAAAATGAACAGTAGCTATCAAAAGCCAAGTTTGGATTTGCTCAGCCCCACCGGTCTCATCCTTTGGTTTAGGCGCTGGAACTGAGTGAAACTTGTTGATAACGGCCGTTGTATAGAACTGGCACTAGAGGGCGCACTATCAAGCGACTTTAATCTCTGTCATGCCCATTGCATTGGCGGCAGGGGGCCTGATGACCTAATGATTAAGACCATAATTTAAAAAGTCAGACTTGAGTCAGGTCTAAGTAGAGTCTTTACTTAACGTTTTGACTCTCCTGCTTAGGTATTCGAACAAACACTACAGCAAGAGCGATCAAATAACTTAGTAAAACCAAGTTCTTGTAAAAATGGTAACCACAAACTCACACACGGCAAAAGTGAGGCTATGGCATTGTTAATCTCTATCTTATTGTGAAAATAAAAAGTGGGCGATGATTCATAGGAGAACTCTAGTATGAGCATGCAGGAGTAGAACGTAAAAAAGGCACCTGGGGGACACCATGAGATTGGGAACAATAACAGAGTTATGATGACCACCCACAAATGCAAAAAAAACAAAAAACAGTAACTGACTATTTCTATCTTTGGAAGGGATCTTGTCATTGGCTGGTTGTGGAAGAAACGGACAGAAACCCAAAAGAAGTGGCCAATAGGAGAATAGTGGTCATCCAATGCAGTTAGACATGCATTAGATTGATTGATTACAGATTACAGGTTAGAAGATATCAAACACACATCCTACAGTTAACCAAGACTGGCTTCAAAGCTATTTTACAATTTGACAGAAAACTCCTTGTTTTTATCATTACCAGGAAACGCAGTAGCGCATTTGAAAAAACAAGATTGCATACACACTTTTCAAGATTAATTATACACTGAATGTCCTAACTCACTTCAGACTAGCCTTTGTTTAAAAAAAAACCATGACTACAAAAAACACCTTACAACACTTTTCCCACTGCGATGGAACACTGCACTCCTCCAAAAACATATCCAGAGACATGCGTCTTTGAAAACATGAAGATATTCACATTTTCACTACTATTTATTTTCTCAAGCTTCGTCATGCTGGTCATTTGACCTATAACCCCAACATTTTTAATATTACCTGTAATTCCATGCATTTCAAACTGTAAATAACTACATTTTTAGACACCACAAATGCAAAATGTGAAGTTAAAAGCTGCCCTCCCAAACTTTCTTTTGGTCACAACTTGAACTTTGACAAAAGGTAATTTTTCACAACTTGACGAGTTGTAACCAATAAAAATGGGTTATAAATAGGCCAGGTTTAATGAGCCCTGCTTATACACAGTCCAAATATTTGGTTGATTTAAATGGCCTGTTAAGAGTTAGAGAACACTGTTAGTTTGGATGAACCTTCAGTATCAATATTTTACACATTACTACATACAGTTGAATGTAGTCTTGGTGTCAAGACCCTCCAGTTGTATCAGTCATGAAAAAACTCATCACCCAATATTCTCCAACGAACATCACGATTTTTATTTCTTATTTTTGGCGTGTTAAGTCATTAACTTGTCACTGTGATAGCGTACCGAATCTTTCTGCAAATCTCGCAACACCGGTTCTGTTCTCCTGCAAGACTACTGCTCTTGCAGCTACAGGCCCATCAGTCTTGCGCGACAGCAGTGTCTTGAGAGAGCAGCCTCCTCAGACAGCAACAGTACCCCGAGAGTCCCGGGAGAGCTGTTACGCTCTCACGGCAACAAACACTGAATGACTTGTCAAAAGTCTATAGCCCCCGAATACAGGATGTTATATTTAGAGAATTACAGACTCTATACATCACCAACCAAAAAAAAATCTGAGGATTTTTGTTCATCACAAGAGTTGTGGCTTTCTCCTCTGTAATGCATCTTCCCCCTCTTTCGGGAAAATTTGAAGGTGCAGGGATATCAGTGAGCTCCTGAAATCAGGAAATAATCCTTCAAAATCTGAGGCCAGTAGTAGGCACTTTATAAAGGCATGACACACATTGGCTTTTCGGATTAGTAAACTAGTTCCCATCCACTAGTTTTCAATAAACACACCATGCAATCACCCTGTGAGAATCCACTTAGCTAGGCCCAATTACATGGCGCTGCTTACCGCGGAATTCTGTGCTTACGGCCACCTGTAAAAAGGCATGTGATTCTACGACAAACTGTGCCGTGACATTGGGCCCTAGTCATATATTGGTCACATTCATACACACTGATTTTGATTAGGTGAGTCCAAACAATCCAATCCAATCCAAATAAATTGAAATGTCGAAACGATGTTTTCTAACAAGTGACAGAATTTCACATGTACCAATTTGCTATGCCTGGTTTCCTGCTTAATTTTGAATAGCAGAAAACTATCAAGTGAAGTTTTCTGCTAAGCAGCACTATTGGAACACAAGGTGGCAGCAGACTTACCAGGTAAACTTCCATTGTTCACGTAGTTCTGAGGTTGCGCACATTAGCAAGAACAATGTATTTACGTGGTTAGTCTGCTGCCACCTAGCGTCCCAAAAGTCCCCCATTGGGCCCTATTAAGTGTGCTACACCCATATTCTAATTCTTTTGAATTATGCATGTGGGCTGTGTATGTGTCACATGAAGTTAAAAGGTAACCCGGATGCAGCCAACTACACTGCATACAAAAGGAACACGTCTGAAATACACAAGATGTATTTGAACAAGTGTCTAACAACCCCAGAAAATAAAGTCCAAACAGTTTGAGTACTTCTCCTTCTTGCCAATGGTTGCCTGCAAATTGCCTCATCATGTGACATGGCCCTAACAGTTGTGCGTCTACTGTCTCTTCAGGAAATGTTTACAGGCAACTTGGAGGTGGACAAGTGTACTTACTAGAAAAGAAGCGCTTTGGTAGCACAAGATAAAAGTTCCTACCAGTGTCTTAATTACATTACCCAAGAGAATTATGTGGAAATTTAAATGTGGTTTGTTTTTACTTTGTGATAGACTGACACTGATTGCCTGTAAATTGCCTCATGTAACACAGCCTCAACAGTAGTGTATCTGATTGAGAAAAAAACATGAAGCAATTATGTTCCGTCTCTTCATAAGGGATAAGGTGCAAGTAATAAGTGGGTAGGTTAGAATTGTGACACTCAAGTTAACTATATTTGGGACCTGTCAAGTTGGGCAAATCAAACCAAGGCACCAAACACCATGTTTGAAATGGTTATTTTTACTTCTTTATTTATCTAATTTTTTTTAATGATGGTCCCTTTATATCAGGGCCCAGTTTCATAAAGCCTGTAAAAAAAATTGCTAAGCACAGGCAAATATTGCTTTGAAGAACTGGGTTACCAGCCAAAGTATCATGAAGTTTAGGTTGTTGGGACTGGTAACCTACCCATTTTTCACTTAACAAATAAGTTTACTAAGCAGTAATACTAAAGAAATTTGGGCAATAGATTATCAAATACGTGTCTTTTTTGTATTATTGGACTGGATTCCCAAAAAGTTCATGCACAAAATCTCAAGCAGAGTTTATTTCATTAGATTGAATCCATAACAAGTTATGACATCCAGATTTGCAATCTGGATCCATTTGTTTGGTGGTGCTCTCTATAGACGAAAATGGGTGCCTCGCAGGCTGGAAATCCAAGAGCATGTTGTGTGTTATACATACATGTTGTGCTTAAAACATGAAAATGTCCATCTGGCAATGAGAGTACTTTAATGTATCCATATTGCACAATCCATTGAAAATGATTATGCTATGTCGAGTGTTGTTGTTTTTTTATCAAGCAAAGAGTTTCGGCTTGGAGATAAATTTCATGATCAAAATGTTGTGCTTCACATTGCAGCTCTCCACAAATTTCAGAGCTGTCAAGCAATAAAATAATGCTTCACAATTTGAATTGCTATGAGGAAACATTTGCATGGATCTAAACCCGATTTCATAAAGTCGATAAGCAGCTCTATGAGATTGGGCTGTGGTCATAACTCTCTAGTGTCAACACGAGGGTAGGTTCAGGTGTGAAATCAACATCAAACTGTCAGCAAAACTCAGATGGTTCGGTGGTGAAGCTTGCAAAACTAGGTTCTATCCACTGCATTGGGTTTTCCACACAGACAATTTACACACTGCGCTCAGCAAACACTGTAGGTCTTATTTGCATATTGATCATGTACGGCGTTACGCACTTGCAGATAAAATGGCACTGCGATCTTCATCACTTTTCAAACTGGTAGAAGTCTCCTGTATGTGTTTGACTTCACTCAAACAGTTAATAATGTTTTGGCATTTTTAGTTCAAAATGCTGCAAAAATTTTGTGTTAGACGAGTGTCTTTTACGTGAGCCAATTAGTAAATGTGCAGTTTGTGATAATAAGCCACATGTGAGTTAGATTTGAATGCTGTCTGGTACAATGCCTGGTTTGGTCACCGTGAATGACCAATCTAAACTCCCGAGACCTAAAGCATGTACATTGCATAGTTCAGGGCAAGGTTGTGTACATCTTCCAGGTTAGCACCTTCTGCCCCGTATTTTTAATGCGAATTTTGTACTGGTGTTTGTCGTTTCTGATGTACAATGTAACTAGAAGAAAAAGCTTACCCCTAACTATGCAACTGGATGTAGTCTGAGGAATTCAAACTGAACATTCCCTTATGACTCAAGAAGGCAGTGTACCAGTCAGCAATCAAATTTAACTAGCCAATGGCTTATTGCACGGTGGCATGCAGTCACTGACTCGTAATATCAGTTGCAATAATTGTTCGACTTTGGTGGCCAATCAACTACCAGGCTTGACCGTTCATTTATGTTGGTCAATATTCGGCTCTAAATGGTCTACTGATATAAAGAAGGTGGTTTCTGGAACCCCAAGCATTTAAACTGTTCCATGATGCGAACACAATGTGGCCAAACAACCTCTATCATGACCAGAAAAAATAACCATGCTCACTCCGTAAGGACCTCTGCAGGCAGAAAACACCGATCCCAAAAAAACACACATGAGCAGTCATCTTGCTAGAGTGTAAAGCCATGACATGCAACCCTATGGTCTCAAAGTGGACGGTATCTAAATGTACTCTACTGTAAACTCTACACCATGTGTGCTTGATCAATGAACTGTTCACCAGGTGTTGATATGGAGTGAAGTCACAACAGTGCATGTAATGTCCAACTCTGATAATGATTATGTCTGATCAACAGAGACGTTCCTTAGTCAACCAAGCATTATATTCTTTTTGAGGCTTTGCATGGTGGGGTATCAATATATATTCAGTTTGCGGTAACACCATGTGTATATCTACTAGCTGTGTAGATTTGTTCTTTGAGAACTAGGTCTTGCTTTTTAATTCTTAAGACCTAGTTCTCAAAGAACAAATCTACACAGCTAGTAGATTTACACATGGTGTTACCGCAAACCGAATATATATTAAACCAAGCATTCTTAAGTTTTCCTTTAGGGGCCATAGACCATTCTTTTACAAATAATGGCCACCATGTTGTACGGGCAGCCTTGTGTATCACAAAATCACTGGGTTGGCACAAACCTGCCCTTTATAATAAGACTTTTAACAGCCAATTTTCACAGAATATGTGACCTATTTCTGTTTTGAGTAGCACAAATCATTTATCAGTGATATGGGTAATGTGATATGGGTAATGTGATATCAAAACATAAAACCTTTGCTGTGAAGGCCGTCCATACTTTTGCCGACCAAGGACGGCAAAACTCCCAGACATCGCAAAAGAAAGGTCTTTAGAACCACCAAGAAGTATTGCGTCACATTTCTGAACCAGTTTTGAGGGCACAGATTTTATACAGGGAGTATGGTGCATTCTATGCCCAGAGAGACTTGTTCAGAAGCACCCTGACAAGGTCCCAAAGTAATGTGCCATTGCAACTGATATCCAGTCACAAGGAAGCATTAAGAATAATGACGAATAAATTGCATTTTATTTGTGGTCTCGAAAATGACTTTGTAAAGATATAAACTTGGGCGTTTTTTGTTTGTTTGTTTTTTTGTTTTTTAATCTCTTTGAACCTGTAGACATGTTACCAAAGGTGTACACATCCTACTGATACAATACAGCCATTAGGAATAATGACTCGCTTAGTCACAACCTACCGCTTAAATTTGATTTGCTCAGACTATAGAAACAGTTGCTATGTCATGTGATTTGGGGCAAGTTTTTGTAGAGTCACGTAAGAGACGGCAAACACCCAAACACAATTTGTGTATGGAACAATGGTACCAGGTTTTGTTCATCTTGAGGCTGCTATACAATAGCTTGCCCCGAGTCATGTGACATAGCAACTGTCTCTATTGTCTGAGGAGCTTGTGACAAAGCAAGTTATTGTTCCAGACTTTATTCAAATCCAACTTGCAAATGGCTCATTGATTAAAAGTGTGTGAGGAACACTGGGAAGAAACATTTGTGGCTCTGGCTGTGACTTCCTGTCCACCATTGTGAAGCCATATGAGCTAACCTACAGCTTCAAAATGCCTGATGGACTGTATCAAACCACTGCCAGAAACCAATACAAAGGTTTCTAAAATCACCCCCTTTCACAAACACCTCTTTTGAAATCCCAAAGGAGTACGACATTCATTAATATGACCTGGGAATTTGTGGGAGTGATGAAAATGAAAACCGGGGGTAAAAAAAACAACAACAAAAAACTTGATGCTCTTTGTCATTTTTGGGATGGGTGTATTTCTGCAGTCAGTAAAGGGTACCTAATGCAACACACCGGGCAAACTGACGGGACCGATAAGAACTCATCTACTTACTGCAAACTGCCAACACTTAGACCCTGTATTAAAGAATCCCGGCTGCAGAAACATTACAATAGAAAGGAGATGTTAAAACTTGTGGCTCAACATGGTAGGAAAAGTTAGCTGCTACTTATTATTACTATTACCATCGAGCACATCTTCAACCTACTGTCATTAAGCTTGTTTACCAGTAAGCAAATTTGTGTGCTTACTACAAATGTATACCAGAGAAACAGAGGACACAGTGTTTCATAAACGATCGTGAAGACAGCACAATTAGTGGCTGCACGCAATGTTGTTACATTGTTGCGTCAGTCGGCCTTCTTCTTTGAAGTCCTCTTACACTCCTCCTTTGGCAACACATCATAAAGGGCAATTCTAGAGTTACTCACTCAGCACAGTCTATCGGTCACAGGTAACAGAAATTTGGTTGTTTCTTTTCAAAATGATTTTCATAACTTGACATGGTGAATTATCTGTTCACTGTTAAACAAATTCCAACTACTTAACTATTGCGATTGTTGCATTATTTGCGATACCTTCAAACTGGTGTCTTGTCACTGGGCACTCTTCTAGCAGTTCTAGCAGTGGTGAGTTCCAATCCCACCCTAGTAGACAATGTTTTTCATGGGTTGTTTTTTTTCACTTGACTTGAAAACACACTGAGTATACAATGCTTATCAAACATCAGTGTAAAGGCCATTTTTTTTCCAGGCAAACTTGGAGGCGACCACTTGCACTGTATGCGAAAGGAACCAGGGCTCGAATTTGGGATAAAATTTCGCAAGACCGCAGGGCTTGTAGCTCAAAATGTTTACCGGACCAGAATTTGTTTCACAAGACCAGAATCTTTATGAGAAAGAGCTTTCTGCACAGTTTGACAAGTAAATTGTAGATTTTTCTCATTTGTCAATGTCTATTGGGTTAGTATATTTTGTTACTCAATGGAATTGTATAAATACCAGACTCAAGGTCAACATTTGAACATCTTTTCTTCCTCATAAAGATACTACACGGTGGCTATTATTAAATTGAAAAACACAAGACCGCCGGACTTGTCAAGTCATGAGTTTACTGGCCCAAGGCTAAATTCACTGGCCTCGGGCCTGTGGTCCAGTGTCAAATTCGAGCCCTGGGAACACTACGGCAGTACAAGAGACAATCCTCTAGCTGTTACTTGCTATCCACAAGGAAATTATGTGAAAATTGAGATGTGAATGCTTCAGCTTCTTGGAGATTGCCTGGAACTAATTGCCCGTAAATTGCCTCGGGTGTTTCTACAAATCACCCAGTCACGAAAATCATTGAGAAACAAGATGTATTTGTTCCTTATGGACAATACAACTTGAGTAGCTGGTGGAATGACCAGATTTAAAACAAATCACTTGGTTTCAGTATCCTTCATCTACACAGACCTAAATCATGACCTGTACAAGAGGTTACCTCTAAATGTTATCTGTGGGATGTGTCATTGACAACTTCATATCCAAAAGACTGACTCTTGAGTTTGTGAGTGGTCAATTCAGTTCCCACCACCCCTGGGACTTCAAATGGAATGGTCAGTACTTTTCTTCAAATCTAAAACCAAACCTACTGCAGTATGGGTCACGCTATTCTACAAAAGGGGGAGTGGGGACTCTATCGAAAATTCTTAGAGAGAAAACATAATGTCTGTTAAAAAAAAGCACCACTTTGTGAGTCAATTATAACGAAAGTCTGAAATAGAAACTTATTTTGTCCGGCAGAAACATGTATCCATAAGTTCAATACCTCCTCAATACTTCAACAGAAAATTTGAATCCACTGAGTTGCAAACACAATAAAAAAAAGGTGATTGGCCAAAACAAGTTTTGTGCAATGTTTTTTTTGTCAAAACAAAATCCAAAAGGACAAAGATGGCAAATTAAATAGAGCTTAGCACTGATGACGACACAGTTTGGTTACCACTTTGCAGAAGACACAGGGGAAACCATTGTGTCTCTGCTCAACTGTTGGAAATGCAGTACCCAGTTAAACCACTTAAACCGCTGCAGTAAACAAACCATGACGTCATCTGTAGAGGGGTCTATTTAAAAAAAAAACCAATGTTATTACTGAATATAATACTTGCCATTTCTAACGCATCTACATCACCACAGACCAAAATACACCGAGTGGTTAGTGTGGACTAACAGTTGTTGACTGGACTGTTTTGGGGCCAGTTGTGATTTCACAAACTTACTGTTTCTTCTTCTGTTGAGACCTTCTCCTCTAGGTCAGAGGTTGTGACCGGCATCCAGGGTGGGTCAATGACGGCGATATGGGACAGCCCCATAGTGGGTGATGGCACAGTGAAGTCAATGCTTGGAGGTGGAACCTAGGAGGAGAAACATAATTTTATTTTGCACGGTATTTTGGTTGGTATCCAGCTTATTGTTGTGCAGAGTTCTTTTGAGCTTTAAACCTAAAATCTCAAATGCCTTTAGCTAGAGACAGACCCTCCTGATTCCTCCATTGTCCTCCAGGCTATGGTAACTCAACACCCAAATGTTTGGACTCTGATAACATTGGTACGCCTCAGCGTTCGGGGCTCAAATTTGAGATTTGAACTCCAGTCAGACTCGAGTCGCATCATTTTGATACTTAAGACCTTGGACTTGACTTGAAACTTACCACGAAAAAACTTCAGCTTTGACTACAAATTTGCAGTATTAAAACTTGCCTCGAAAGACTCAAGGTTTCCCCAAAAGACTTGGACTTGGCTTGAGACTTGCCCTCAAATACTCAGGGATGTGATAGGCTGTTGAGAAAAAAACCCTGAACTCTGAGCGCAAAGAGCGAAAGCATGCGAGCTCGAAAACTTGCGAGCATGAAGCCCGATATTAACATTTATCTTTGGTTTTAAAAGCCCTACTCTGCAATCTGGGCGTTATTATATGGTTTTATCTTCATTTTTTTATGAATTTGATCTTTAAAAAAAATAAAAAATAAAATTTTAAAAAAAAATTTTAAAGGGGGGGCGAAAAAAACCCGGAATTTCTTTTTTTTAAGGGCAAACAAAAAACGGAATTCCGGTTAAAAACGGAGAAATTACATCCCTGAATACTTGAGACTTGGCTTGACACTTGCCCTATAAAGCCTGAGACTTGACTTGAGATTTGCCCAACAAGACTTGAGAGACTTGAGACTTGCCCTGAAAGATTTAATGAAAACTCTGGTGTGCCTTGCCCCGGGCTAAGAGACAATGCAAAAAATGAGTCCGATGTTACTCACCCTGAAGATCATGGAAGCTTTTTCTTCCATGCGGGACCAGACTTGATGCCTGAACCTCCACAGAACAGCAAACCGCTGAGTGGCGTCCACTCGCTGGCCCGGCTCCTGGTGGTGCATCTCGCTAGCAATGAGCTTACTGACGACCTCCGGGATCTTGACGGCACAGATGAGGACCATGGCAGCTATAGCGAGAGGTGGAATAAATTTAGAGTTAACTTCTTGAGGATATATTAATTCGATACCATTGTGAGGGCCATGATGGTTTGTATTTCATCATCCATAAGCTTACTGAAGATTAGGACCTTGACAGCACAGATGAGGACCATGGCAGCTTGTGGAAGGTCGGGAGAGATTTTAAATTAATAATTGATAATGGTTCTCACATTTAAACAATACATAGACTGCCATTTCCCCACCTGCACCTTTGGTGCTCTATAATCTTTGGGCAAAAACCAGATCACATCGTTCTTTCACATTTAGTGAGAGGTTACCTGCAGATCCAGCCAGCTGTTGACTGCTGTCCAGGAGTAACTCCCAAGCAAGGGTCAGGATGTCTGAAAAGAGATCTTCAGTCAGGATTGGAGCTGCCTTGCTGAGAAGGGACAGGGGGCTGTGCCACAGGTACATTGCCTGTTTGGGGAAAATGAACATAATCAAAATATAATCAGTTTTTGGACAACTAGAAACTATGCATGGTGGGAACAGATAATCGGTCAGCCCTTACTGGTCGGGCCTTACTGGTCGGGCCTTACTGGTCGGGCCTTACCGGTCGGCCTTTACCGGTCAACCCTTACCGGTCAGGCCTTATCAGTCAACCACTACCAGTCAGCCCTTACCGGTTAGCCCTTACTGGTCAGCCCTTACTGGTCAGCCCTTACTGGTCAGCCCTTACCGGTTAGCCCTTACTGGTCAGCCCTTACCAGTCAGCCCTTACTGGTCAGCCATACCTGTGTCTTGAGATACTTCAGTTGAGGAGAGTCTTCCTTCCTGGGCCATTCTAAATCTACTGGGAAGGATCCACTGGTCAGGGCCACGGCAGAGTTAGTGCGGCTGGTGGAAGTGGTGGCCTGATGACGGAAGACGCTGACCTGCCGGTCCAAGGTAGATGAGGTGCTCTCCCGTCTCAGCTCACGGAAGCTGCGTAGGGTAGAGTGGCCCTGTCCTGACTCCTGAAGTTCATAAGAGTAAAGACAAGTCATTCAAATACCATTGTTAACACCCTTACATCCTGACCATTCAATATCATTCACTCTGGTTTGAATCGAAAGAAAAACTATTTCAGCCTCCAATAATTATGATATAGTGTGGTGAATGCATCTGCACAGTACACAGTTAACCCTCCTACTATCTGACCAATCTGGCTGTAATTTTGAATGATAGACCAACTTTGGCCGTATCCGAATTGGCGGCTACATCTGTTGCTAAGGGTGTTGCTAAGGCTGCACCATACTTCAACGCATGATGACGCAGAAATCTAGCCGTAGCCGTAGCCGCCAATTCTGCAATATGATATCAGGATGGTGGGGCTAAAGGCTATAGATTGGGGGTGATCTAATCAATATTGCCAATACACAGTCCAACATTGGGCCCAGGGATTCTGCTTGGATTACACTGTTGCTGTGGGAGGAAAACTACACACTGAATAGTCTCAAACAAAAACCTCATTGGTACTGGGTACTGATTCTTTTTTGGCTAAAATTGGGAAAAGGGAGAGTGATTTATGTTCCTTCTGTCATTCTGAGAGTGAAACCCTGATCCACTTATTTTGTACTTGCGAGTTTTCTATGTCATTTTGGACTGAAACCATTAGGTGGGTCAAGGATGATCTGGATATAATTGTTTATTTAGACCATGAGGCCAAACTATTCGGTATTCTGAATAAGAAAATGACTGCCCTTAATTTAGTTCTACTGCTAGGCTGTTACCATATTTATAGAATGAAGATGAACGGCAGTAAACCTTTGTTATCATTCAAAAAAGAGCTTAAACGGTACTTTCAACTAGAAAAGTTAATTTGCATCACAAATGACAAACTCACCAAACTTAATTTGAAATAGGATATATTCTCTACTCTTTGTAATAAGTAATTTAGTTTATTTGTTTTCTATTACATTTGTTGTGGTTTGCAAGAGGCGGTATGATTAATTGAATAAAAGTTTTTTTCCCCCGAGGAAGAAAAAAAACAAAACAAAAAAAACAAAAAACAAAAAAACCTCATTGAAATAATTTAGTTTGACAAGATTCCAGCTGGCCTCTCATCACCAGGCACGCTCGGTGGTCTAGTGGTTAAGACTTCTTACTGTAGAATGCAGAGGTCACGATTTTGAGTCCCACTGGATTTTTCCTGCATGACTCGGGAAAGCACCGAGTATACAGCACTTATTACATATCAGTGTAGGGTAAACAAATTAAAATTATAATTCTTTATCCTGGATCATGCAGTTATAACTGCAGTTATAACTGTAAGCGGTCAGGTTGGTGTAGTGGTATCTTGCCTTGCCTTTCACCTCTGGGACCCCGGTTCAAATCCCACCGGGGGCACTATGTGGATTGGGTTTTCAGTCCCTGCCTGATTGCGTGGGTTTTCCCCTGGAATAATTCTCTGGGGTTTTCCTCCCACATCTAAAACTGAAACTTCCTTCATTGTCTTCTCTCCATTGGGTTCTTGGCTAGTATAGTGATTTAGTTCGCTTTTCTGAGAGTCCTTGGCTTCACAACCAGAATCAATAAATGAAATGAAATGAAATGAAATAACATCTATTAAACCCCACCTACCTTGCGTTTGCCTTTACCATCAACTCTCCTCATCCTATCATCCGAGTCATCGTCCTTTGGTCTTAAGAGACTCTCCTCACCGTTGATGTACCTCACAGCCTTCATCAGACGGTAACAGTTGCGTTTCTGACGCTCAAAGCAGTTTGGGTGGCAGCATCGCTGGTGATTGCAGATGAAGTTGGTTTTGCTTGCTATCTCAACAACAATCTGGTTTATAAACACAAATGGAGAAATTAGTCAATTGTTATTTGCAAGGACAATGCAAGGTGTTAAATTCAACTGGCAGGGCTCGAATTTGGAGAAAAAATCCACAAGATCGCAGGGCTGCTTTTTCAAAGTGTATACTGAACCAGAATTATTTTTACCGAACTAGAATTGAAAAGATAAAAAAATATACCTACACAGTTTAACATTTGAACTATTTAATTTAAAACAAACTGAAGACCTGCTATGACCAGACCTTCAGATATATATTTGAAATGATGTAGAAAGTCTGCAAATCTATAAAATGTAACATTCTGTAAATTCAGGGATCTTCATCTTCAGATCAAGAGGAAAATGTTCAGTATCAAATTTTCAGGATTTTTCGTTTGCATTCAATAGACCTCTGTACTGATGACGTCACGATTTGTTTACTGCAGCGTCTTAAGTGCTTTAACTGGGCACTGCATTTCCAACAGTTGAGCAGAGACACAATGGTTTCCCTGTGTCTTCTGCAAAGTGGTAACCGAACTATGTCGTCATCAGTACTAAGGTCTGTTCATGTTATAATTGCATCAGAAATAAAGAATATATACACATGTTTTACCATTTAGACGTTACAATGATGGTATGATCTGACTACTCGGCTTAAATTTTACCAGAATCAAACCAGATCTCTTCCCTTACCGGAATCCAAGGCATGTTCTTGCTCAAATCAATCTCATCCAGTCCCACCGTGTCTGGGGTGGATGCCATCTCAGGAACATGCTCTGGTTCCTGGGGGCTGACCTGCTCACTGAAGACGCTACTGGTCTCCCCGGTGGAGTCCTCATCCACAGAGACGGAACTGATCTTACGGCTCTTGATGCTGCCTGAACGACCAAGCACTACAAGGGGTGTGAAGACGGTGGCAGGGATTAGTTTCATGTCTCGAGAATGAACATTCAAGGAAGGGGAGAGAGATGGGGAAGATGGGACAGGTTGAGAGATGCAGTGGCAGGACAGGATCAACTGCTTTTAAAAGAAAATTATCGAGGGTTGCAGGAGTTAGAAGTCTGTATTGTAGGAAGGTTTACTTCATCCATGGGGACAGATGAGTGGAGATTAGGTACAGAAGGAGAACAGCAGGGCCCAGATTTCATAACAGTGCTTGGCCAAAACAAAATGCTTAACAAAGAACTCAGGAAAGCACAGTGCTTAGCACACATTGGTGTATGGTTAAATCACAAATAATATTCTTTACCAATTGATGCAAATTTAACATGTATTAACAAATGTATTTGCTTTATATTGTAAAAAAAACATGAAATCCATCACAAACAATGTGGGATAGAAGGGAAAAATGGCTCAATTTCATATCGCTATTAGGCACAAACATAATTGCTTAGCACAGAAAAAAATATTGCTTAGACAAAACAGGTTACCAGCCAAAACACCATATGATGTATATTGATTGTGACTGGTTCCCAGCTACTGTTTGCTTTGAGGACAAACTTGCTAAGCAGCATTTTTTTCTGCTGAACAGCTTCATGAAATTAGGCCCAGGGCCCCAAGTTGATGTTTAAGAGATGCATAGTAGAGGGGCGGTGGTTTTCGAGGGGTCAAACACAGTAAGTCAAAAACATTAGTAAGTTTCAATCACACTGTGGATGGAACCTCACACACACTGTGCAGAAAATAACACACAATTCCATAAATGTTGATCACTCAACATGCTGCTTACCGCACAATTCTGTGCTTATTGGGCTTTGGTTGTATTGTCCTATGCTCTACAGAGCGCGGTAAGCGCAGAATTCCATGGTAAGCAGCCCCATGAAGTAATACCCTTAAGTGTATCTTTTGCATAGCGCAAAGTTAGTTGCCGCTAAAAATTGCCTCCACTGTGACAACGCCCTGAGCGTGTGAAGATCAAAGTGTTTATTTTTTTCTTGGGGGTGTTCAAATATTCTGAATTTTTTTTCAAGATAAATATGAAAGTACACCCTTTCAAGAGCCCTTTCATTCCATGGAGTGATGCAGACATTTTTTAGAATGTCATAAATGCCGTGTTCATAAATTTTCCAATGTATGTTGAAACGGAGAATAAGCAATGACTTTAATCTTCATCTCTCCACCATCTCTTTACTACTTGGAAATTGTTAATAATCTGTGACGCTCCATGCAAAAATGCAGGCACTTCCTGCCAAAACTCAAAACTGGGTTTATTTGGTCATCAAACAGAAGAGAGAAGAGCTTTCAAATAAGACAAATTGAGAGCCCATTGGTTAAGTATTCAGGACTTGATTCTGAACTTTGCTCTTAAAAGGGCACTGCAATTTTCCTCTGGTAAGGGACATTTTTATGGAGGAAAATGTAAATTTGTATAGGAACAGTGCAAAGGGTGCCACAGCAAATGGACAGGGCATCACATGCAAATTGCAGCGGGTGTCATGGGTTAATTTGGACCCGAGTACAATGTATTTCTCGGGTCACATCACATCACATCACACTGAAATCAAAGCTGACGTTTCTGCTGTCTTGACTTTTATGCCATTTGACTGTTTCTGAGTCATGTCCGATTCTTTCATGGGGTGTCACATTTATGGACGGCCAATAAGTTACCACACAGGAAAGGAAAATGAAGAATGTTGTGACTGATCTATACAAAGGTAGTGTTCACTTTTAGGAAAGTGTGTACAAAATTTGAAGTACTTTTTACTTTTAATATGAACAAAGACAAATTGACTAGACTGGGATTTGAACCAGCAACCTCTGGGCTTGCCAACAGAGCTATCTAAAGTTGGCGGTCTCCTTCATTTTTGTCAGTATCTTTGACCTGGGGAGCCAGTCAGAAGTCACACAACCGTATACGTATGTGTACAGCTAATTGACATACAACTTACATGTGTTATCAACCACACAACACTGGGTTGAATTTATGCAAAATGTTTTATCATTTGCCAATGATACCTTTTAATTCTTTTGGAATCAAACTTGCAATTTTATGCACACAATCAAAAAATAGAACACTACCTTTTTAAAAATTAATGAGCAAAAATCACCTGTGACCTCTCATATAATAAATGGATGGATTAATCATGAAATTATTTTATGGAAACAAGGTAGGGGTGATGAATCATGAAATTAGAGAAAGTTCCACTCAAGAAAAGAAATGCATTGCTGGATAAAATAAGAATGACTGCTTCAAATTGTAAATCATTGTGTTGTAGAATTATAGTGAAGTCAAACTTTAGTGGCCATTAGATTAGTTAATGAACACCAGCAGGACTGAATAGAAATAGTTCATTGGTTAGCATCCTCGTCAAAAAAATACAAAAAACGTAGTTGTGGACAAAATTGTTTTTACTTAATTATTATTATTTATTTTTTTATTTTTTTATTTTTTTATTTTTAATTTCCACACAAAAAAGCCTTACGCTATTTATTGAATAAACATGGAGTACATGTATGTTTCTATCAAATTAAATGCAAGATTCCAAATGTAGAATTCAAAATGTACAATTTGAGGCTTTACATAAGGGAAGATGAATATTAGTTAAATCTTATAAGTTCACAATTTAGTAAATTTGGTTTGCAGAGCTAGTGGCTCTCATGGGTTTGACAAGGATGCTAAGCCAGGTACCAATTCTTTCCGTAATCTACTGAACGTGTTTTACAACATCATATTTTAAAAAAGCATCACAATAACATAACTTTAAAGGTGAAGAAAAAAGGCTGCATTTTAAAAACTAATCTTAACAGTGCCAGACAATCTATACACTTACACGAAGACAAAAAGGAGGATGCTATGCCAAACATTGGGTGTTCATCTGTATATAAAGCAAACATAAATAACATGTACAATGCCTCTGCACAAAAGGGGGTTACTCACGTTACATTGATCACCCGAGTCACAATTCTGGTTTTTCTGGTTGTATTGAGATTTTTTAAATACATGTGGTTAATGTAACGCGAGTAACCACCAAAAAGTTACTCGCATTACACTGATCACATGAGTCACAATTCTGGACTTCTGAATGATTTCAAAGATAGTATTGAGTTGGTGCTATTATCAACAGAAGATCTCTTGATATCGAGTCATTAAAACTCAGTTGGAAAAACCAGATTTCGGAAATGTTGCTGACTGTAACGTGAGTGGCTTGTGTAACGTGAGTAGCCATGCAACTGCTCCACAGGGCTCTTCACTTATTTTCTCTCAAACATACTTAACAAAAAGTAAATGGGTGTTACTCTTAGAAATTTCATTTTCAAACTCTATTGAGATCGGTGAAAGGTGACGCTTCACTTTTGAAAGAGACACCTCCCAAGTGAAAACAAACAAACTTTGACCTGTTATTAAATAATCTGCGAGAAATATAGAAGAGCCATGGGATGTGTTTTTCAAAAACTTTTAGACACACTGTTTTAAAAAAGAAGCAAACGTATACACACTGCAGATGACAATATATTCAAAGCACTTTTCTAAGCAACTGGTTGGCCTGTGGTAGCTATCCCTCAGCAGAGAAAAATACATGCTCAACTGATAAATAGTTTGTTTTCTCGGGGAGTTAACTCCCCCAAAAGTATTAATTCTTGTATTAATCTTCTTAGATCTCAAAAGAGTCTATCATCGAAAGCTGTAAAATGACTCAAAAATTCAACCTTTAGTCAAGCTAAACATGAATTTGAGAAAATAACAAATGTCTGAAACAACAAATTGAAGGTGTTGAGTCTGCAGCGAAGAAATCATGCAAAAGACTGTGTCTGTGAGAACAAGGTAGCCCTGGGCTTGATTTTACAAAGCGCTAAGATTGATCTTAAGATGCGTAGTAATCTTAACTGCTAAGCAAAGTGTGATGTCACAATGGAAATCACTGTGGTAATACTGACAACTCATCTTAAGATGAATCTGAGTGCTTTGTGAAATCGCACCCCGTAAACATGTCTTAATGATAACCTGATTAAACTTTTTTTTTTAATGATCAACTTCTATTACTGTAAAGTATAGATCTCCTGACTTGTTTGTCCTCTGTTTAATGAGAGGCCAGAGTCAATGCAGTCAAAGTTTTCTAACTGAAAGAGGGAATCAAAGGGCAGTTTGAAGAACTCCCACACGTTACACAACTAGGACATTCAGAAAGTTTAAACCTCTCCATAGCATCTAAGATAGTCGGTGATTTCAGCAGAATATCCACAAGAAGTTACTAGTCCTTAAGATGAATGCATAAAACATGGAGCGTTTCAAATGGGACCCCAAGAAGACCTTTTCCTGGACTTGCCCAAAGACAAATCAAAGACAAAAATCTACATTTCTACGTTTAGATTGATCTCTAAATACTGGTGTGCAAAACATTCCAAACTCAAAGTGAAGCGATTTCAACCGTGTCTTTGATTTGTTTTTCCATTAATAACTTTTGCTCTTCGAGTCTCTCACGGACCACTAGTGTTTCAGATATTATGGATCCCAGAAGATTAAAATAAAATAACCTGCTCACAACAGAAGCTTCTTAAACACCCTTCACTGACAAATAGAACCAGGTAGAGTTCAAAACATATCCAGATCAACTCACAAGGTTTGAGGACGGCTGTAAAATTTCTCTCAATGTTTCATGATTTTCTCAGTTTAATTTGATAAAACAGTTGATTAAAAATCTCTGAAACGCTTCATAAAAACATCTCCTGGGTGAGTCACTGTGCAATAATGTGTGTCTAGCTAAACTGTATTTCTGCAACTAAAAGTAAAGTCAGATGTAAAGCTGAATCAGGCACCGACATGCAAATATAAGTGAAGATTCTCAAAGTAAAGGGATAGTCCAACAGTAATTGTAAAAGTTCACATTTTCACATTTCATAAAAAGGTCAAACATTGACCCCCAGGGACCAATTTGAGATTGTTCATGTCACCATTTAGAGCGTTTTCTCTAGATTCTGATGACAAAGACAAATGATGAATCACTGTTTGAAACATTATTAATTTTCACGACAAACACATGTACCTAAATATCACTTTTGAAAAATTGGTTCAAAGATAAGGGCCAGAGCCAGTCACATGATTTAGGACAACACCTTCACAGGTAAGTTTAATGGGACTGCAAGATTGAAATCAATTTCAAACCACTGTTGTACCTTCCCTACATCCATTCCTTTCAGATATGCAGCACAGACCATGAGTTTTAATACAAGATGCTTAATAAATATAAGTGAACATTGGCAGCAACCAAACAGCAGGGCCCAATGTCATAATGCTGCTCATGCTGAAAACATTGCTTAACAAACTTCTCCTAAGCACAAAATTGGCAGGATACCAGTCACAAATGACATGACATGGCAGTTTGATGGTAACTGTTTTTCTGGTAATCACAATCGTTTTGCAGCTCTATGGTTTTGGGCCCAGGTTTCTCTGCGTGTGTGTGAAGATTTCTGGTAATGAATCTGAGGCCCAATTTCAATAAGCTGCAAGCACCACAAATGTGCTAAGTGCAGAAAAACCTGGTTTAGCAGAAATCGGTTACTGGCCAAACTACCATAGTGTAATGGTGCATGTGTGATGACTGGTTTCCTGCTAATTCTTGCTTAGGAAAAATAACTTTTAAGCTTGATGAGATTGGGACCTGACTAGAATTGTTAGAAAAACCTTGGGGGTTCGTACTTTAAAAAAAGTATAGTCTAATTTCAAGCAATATGTTCACGTTTTTTTTCTGATCAGAGCGCATTCGTGGATAGCTATCACAGACAGAAATACACAATCAAATTAAGAAAAATCTCTATCAGTTCCTGGCTATGCGAACTAAAACAGATGCAACAAGGAGTAGGCCAACAAAGTAAGCTTGCAACTTAAGTGCTATTACAACTTCAGGACTGCCGTGGAGGGGCTGTGTACACCACTGGTAAAACATAACAATATAAGCCAGCTTGAGGAAGGACATATATAATGCATGGTATTGTGTATGTGATTCTGTACATCCACAACAGTGGTAGTAAAAAAACATGGCGCATTAGCAACGAAATGAATAATGCAATGCGCTAGTAGCGCCGTGAAAATAGCTCCTGGCCCAGTAAACAGGATGGTACCAAGTTTGAGCTTTGCTGTCTTTTCACCAGAAGTGTACACTGATGCATTTCATAGAAAGAGAAACTAAAACAAACTATAAAAAACTCAAACAAAAAATGAAGTTTTTGAAGCCATTGGCATGTTTTCTACCTGCGGTGGCGCTGTTGTCATGAGACATGCCGATGATAGTTGGTTGACTCTCAGCGCTGAATTTAACGTGCGGTGTGGTATCAGCGGCCGGTGTGGCCTGGGAACCGGCCTGCGATCCTGATATAGGGTGGGATTGTAACAAAGTTATCCAATCATGCAAAGGTTTCTTGCTGGGAAAAAAAGTCAGGACAAAGTCATGGAAATATCTGCCAGTCTGGACAAGAAGGGTCATCCTTAAGGATCAATAAATGGTATGCAACTTTCATTGCAATATGTAAAATACCCTACAAAATTAGTTTGTCATCAGTACAACTTTCTTTTCTAAATTGTAACAGATTTGTACCATGAGCATGGGATTTTTTAGTAGAAAAAACAGGGTAACTTCTCGAGAAAGCTATTGAAAAAATTCTGGAACCACTGAGTGTTAACCTTGGTGATTAACAAAATAGTACCATGCATTCCTCAGCACATCCTGTTTGGAAACCGTTTGAAAAACCAACAACAAAATCATTATAAGTTGTTGTTTTTAAATTTAAAACGACGATTCAAATCAAAGTAAAACAAGTATAGTAGTGTCAGACTGTTAGTTTGCCTTAACACCACATGTTGATTTTACTTCCACTGAGTGGCACTTTCGCTCTGATAATAGCTAGTCCTGCTTCGTTCTAAAAGAGCTTGATCTGCGAGTTATTATCCACTGCCAGAGAGTAGGTAAGCGAGAGATGGAAGGACTGTACAGTCCCTGAGTGAGATAAGTTCAGTCTCAACGTATCGGCAAGGCTGCTCAATCATAATTGACCTTTATCGAGGTGCAGCCTTCTTGATTTTTCTCCCATTCAAATTAATGTAACCAGACCGAGGCTGGAAGGGCAAATAGTCTGGTTCCTTTTTGTACAATGACTATTAGCATCCATTACTGTTATTGGATACAAGGAACATGACCAAGATGGCGGCAGCATGATCAAGGTCTATTAAGACACTGAAGAGTGCTCGAGATGCTGGTCTTGTAGGGGCAGATTTTTAGGATTGTGGAATGAACAATACTCCGATTGGTGCATTTTGGGTTTTAAAATTTGGCTTTTTAAAAAGTTCTTCAGCAAGTCAACAGAATAAAGAAGTGCCTACTAATATGCGCCTGTAGAATCTTGTAAAGATATACAATTTTTCTTTAAAAAATTTGACTTTGGATGAAAAGTACATTTTTCAACCGATTCAATGAAATACACATCTTTAGACATTGAGCGATTAACAAACAGGAACTGGTTTGTCTCTCAATGCAAACCTCTTCAATTGATTGCTTGTTCATATAATTTAAAAATAATATTTTGTCAATATTCATGCTTTAAAAAAACATTGGGTGGTAGAAAGTAAAAGAGTGATTGATTTTTCTTCTCCTTCTAGTATTCACTTCAAGCTATAAAATTAATCAATGATAAATGTTTTTTAGCATTTAAAAAAAAAATCATTCCATGAATTGAAATGTGTTAAACGTAAGTAGATACATGTATTTACTGCTTACACAAACGAAGATTCCTGTTAACAAATCAATATGAAATGACAACAGCCTTGGTCAGTGAAACAAAAGGTGACTTTTAATCTTTGTTTATAGACAAATCTGGTAGAATGAGAAATAAATAATGAACTTTCATGCAGGTTAAAGGCTAAGACTTAAGATCTTGAAAGTACTTTTGCGTATTATCAATGAAGTAACACTACACAGAACAGTGGGAGACTTTGAAACGCTACGTGGCAGCAGACTTACCAGGTCAATTTCCATTGTTTACGTCGTTCTGAGCATGCGCACATAACCAAGAACAACGAATTCACCTGGTAAGTCTGCTGCCACCTAGCATCCCAAAAGTCCCCCTCTAGCCTCAAATAGCATTGGGGTATCAATTTAGAGCTTGGAGATTCCACGACTCTAAAACTGGAAAAGAGGGTTTTTAAAGTTTCTTTTTTTCAAAGGTTTTAATCACAGGGGGGTGAGAGTCATTGCTGGATATAAAGGGTCTGTGAAACTAGAACCCCAGTTTTAGGAGCCATGTTGAATTGATGAAAGGAGCTGTCAGGAACAGTATCCTCATCTCTAGATGAGCCCACACTGGATGTAGACATGTAGATCAAAGAGCAGGATTTTTACAAGAAAGCAGCAGCTGTTTTGGCTCCAAGCAGACATTTAGATGAAAAAGTCTGACATTTTTCCATCCATTAAAGAATGCTCTGCTCCAGACCCACACGTTAATGTCACCTTTCCAATTTGCTTTTAATGAAAGCAAACATTTCTCTTGGAACAATTGGATTTCTGCTATCAGTAAAACTTGAAACTTTGCAAGGCCATTTTCGTTTTGCAAAGGTATCTCCACTGGAAAATCTTTAAAGTCCAAGGGATTATTTTGAAGGGGGCATCAAGAACCAAGACCGGGGACAACAGAGATAATTTCCTCCAGGTAGTTCCAGGTGTTGTTCAGGTTTGTATCGTACATCCACCAGAAAAAAAAGGCCTTGAGAGCAAACTCTAGCAACACCTTACCGAATAGTGAGTCAGGTCGGCTACGATGACGGTTACGGAAGCTATGGTTATGCTGATCCCGTGCAGCTGGGGACGAAGGGACCGGATGACGGCGTAGGAGTCCACCTCGGCTCTGTTTCCTCCCCGGGGTGACTGAAATCAAAACAGTAATGACAGACTACATCAATTGTCTGAAACTTTCAAGAAAGAAAGTAATAGAAATATATACATGTGCACCAAAACATTTTTTCCAGACACGCAAATGGAAGCCTGATGAACACATTTAAAAAAATATTCCATTGTGTAGCGTAAACAGTGCATGCTGTCAGCTTGTTACGCTTTGTTTGCCCCCTAACAAAGAGGGACAAAGGGTCCTGGATTATCAGGCTCCAAATCTCCCTTTTTCTTTATATGCAATCCCCAATTCCACACCTTTGTCCTTTTGTTAGAAAAACAAGGGTTACAAGAGATTGATAGGCTGCCACCATTTTATTCAGCATGGGAGGTAAGTCCAAGATTCCAGCATGGCCAATTATCAGCCATTTGGGCCAAGGTTTGGTCGATTCACGGTGAACAAACACCTCCTTTCCAAAAGAAAAAAAAAGAAATACTAGACCATTTTATGGAAACGCTTGTTGTCATTACTTGGTGAAGTCTTGGTTTCTTTGTAAAAAACAAAGTTCTCATGAACAAAAACATTCCAGAAATTCTGAAAATGAATTCGGTGTTTGAGAAAGGAAACATTTCAGAACTCTCAGTGGTAAATGTTGAGACATTAAGGATTTGATGACTATTACCTTTTTTGTCCTCCTGCTGTTGTTGATCCACGTTGTTGAGTTCAGTGTTACTGCTGTGTTGGGAATCGTCATCACCTCCTAGAGCAAAGCTAATCTTCCTCTCACTCGTTCCTGTTGTAAATGAATGACATTGGATTTATCCTAGTAGCTAGATCGAGACGCTTTGCAACGTTATTATCCCTGTTCATCAGGCATCCTTAGTCCATTCCTCAAACTTTCTCAACTCCCTGGGGAGCATACCACCCCAAGCTGCTTACAGTTTAGCACTACAGGGTTAATCCAACATTATACTGCCTCATCCTTTGCAGGTACCCATTTATACACCTAGGTTAAGAGAAGCAACTTATGGTTAAGTATCTTGCTCAAGGACACAAGTTTCAAGACCGGGATTTGAACACACACTCTGATAACTAACTTTAGTCTGATGCGCTAAACCGCCCGGCCACAACGACAACCGCACCTGACAATAATTCATTGACGAGTAAATGTAAAATTTTGCATGCACTGCAGTTGGCTGCTTCCCAAATGCCTGTACAAATGTATGGAAAGGTCCTAAAGTTGAACCTACCAGAGGGACTGTCCACAACAGTATGAGGAGCGCTGTGCCTTGGTGGGGGAGGGCTGGATGTGACGCTTGACCCGGCGCTGGCCTGCCGTTGCACCGTGGTCATGCTAGGCGCCGATGAAGACGGCAACTCCAGATACTCAGAGTCCCGGGTGGGGGCTCGGCCGAAGCCGCCCCGGTCCACCTTGCGGGGTTTTGGCAGGTTCTGGTAGGTCTCACGTAAGAAGGAAGTGATTTCTAGAAGAAGCTGACAGGCGACCATTTTCAGGGCATGAGGACAGGCGGTGCCAGTTGGGTTAACAGTAGCTAAAGGTAATCAAAGTAATAAGTTTTCAATAGTACGCAATGCTGATATTTTTTATAGTCTCTGCAGTTACTTGGTTTTCTTCTAGGCTGTGTAACATTTTCCTGGTAGTTGACCAAACATTCAAAACCATTCAACTGCTCGGTTGTGTTTGGAGGAACAACTGTGCACAGAACTATCTATGTACTGCCCAGATGCATTCATCACATATCACATTGCAGGCTGGCATAGGTTATTTACATGTATTATTTAAAACTACAGTGGACAATAGTGATTAGTCAGACAGTAGGAGGGTTGACTATGTACAATGTAGATACATTCAGTACATGATATCATAATGCAGGCTGGCACAGTGCATCTATCCTTCAAAACCACAGTGGACAATGTATTGAATGGTCAGAAAACGGAAGAGTTTATCAAGCTTTTAGATTGGATTGTACCCAAGCATAAGTTGATTAAACAGCTTAACCAACTTAAACAGTTTAAATGTTAACTGTTTAGAATGTCCACAGCTAACTGGTTAAAAGTCCCAACCACTTCCTACCTTCATCTAAGAAATCCTCTTGGTCGTCCTGTTCTCGGAGTCTTTTCCTGACACTCTCGTCTTTGACTTTGCCGATTACTACGGTCAAGTCTCTCGCCTCCTGGCGTTCAATCTCTTCCAAGCGAGCTCCGATTGCCTACAAAGGAAAAGTTGATCAGGAATCTTTTTCTTATCTTGAGTAATAAACCTTTGATTTCATGAATGAGTTTTCCTATTAGGTCCCAATTGACACCACACAGAGTAACGTGGGCCATCTTTACAAGCAATGCATGGTAGTCATATTTTGCACAACTATGCGTTTTGCATAAATACTGTGTGTGGCAAGCTGGAGTTCTAACCAACATCTTCCATGATTGGCTGCTAATCCACTTGGCTGCAAAGACAAATAAGAAGACACTTGAAACGGTTCAAAGCCAAAACCCAAGTTGCACATAAAAGGCGTCTATCGAGAACTAACTATACCTCAGCCCAGAGATAGAACATCTTGGCCGCCATCCGCTGCAGCGAGGCATTCTTCCTGTAGCAGGACCCCATGGTGCGAGAGCTGAAGACGTTACTAGAGACACGCCCTCGCTGGTAGGAACGGCCGCTCTTCATCCACTCAGGCCAGTCACCATGGTTACAGCGATAGACAAAATGGCAGCACTCTAACAGCAAGGCTGCCCTTGCGACTACCGGTGCATTCTGCCAGGAAAAAAAGGTAATATTTCATGTCACTAGGTCTGACAACTCAAGATTTAAACTCCTTCAAAGGGAACTGAAGCTTAAGTACTTCTGGTGAGATTTAGCTGACATGTAGGCCTTTGTGCACCATTCAGCTACATGTAAGCTAAACCTCATCGATAGTAGTTAAGCAGCATACAGCAACAGAGTCAAACATTCTCCTGAAGACAATCAGAGCATACGGATTGAAATGTTGAGTTATTAATCACCTGTTCTTTTCAAATAGAGTTTATGCACACGGTGTCTACCTAAACCTCACTATAGGTGAGAATTTGGGATGTCCCTCTTACCAGGTCTAGAGCGGCGGCTAGGAACTCCGCATCAGGGACAGTCCCTGGGTTACAGCAGTCCATCAAGAGATTAAGTCGCTTCATCCCAGCGGCTATGACCACCCTGTCTACCGGCTTCTTCTCCTTCTCCGTGGCAAGGTCCAAGGAGTCCGAAGCAGCTTCCTCTTCATCCTCCATCGAGCGGGGTGTGTCACATTCTGCAGGGTGTGATTGGTTGATTGAGTTTAGATTTGAAGCTTTTCATGGTGTGGACTTGCTGTGAAAATCTTTGCCATTATTTCATATGGAACGGATGGCAAAGACATCATGAGGATCAGAGAGCGATCCATCTCCCAAAGTGTGGAATGATCTCCTTACCCAGTCGAGACAGAGCTCCACTCTAAGGTAACTTACATCCTCATATTTGGAAATGCATTCTTGCTTGATAAGAATATAAATTTAGATATCCAGAAAGACAAAAGGCCCGTACAGTTGTTGTTTTTATAAGAAGTGTTTTACAAGATGAAACAGGCTCATATTTCACAGAGGTTTCTTACCATCTCTCTCCTCATTGGACGACGGGTCCCGTTTGCTCTTCTTGCGAAACTTGGAGAGGAAGAAAGAGTGATCCTCTACCTTCTTGCGGCTTGAGTAGAGGTTGCCAGAGTCCTGAAAAAAAGGAAAAAAGCAGACAAATTATGACATGATTGAAATAATAATAAAGAAATGGCGGCATAAGCAAGGGGTCTTTAGGGAGTGTCTGAAAGGTCAGAATGGTAGGAACATTCTAATCGGATCGGTTAAGTACACTAACAGCCATACATAAACCGGTCTGTTGGACTGCCGGAGCGTTCAATTACAACATTCAAAAGCCAACGCGCAATTCTCCTGTGTAAAAATGCTCCACTGAATTTGCTGGTCTATGCCTTCAGGATCTTTCCTTCGCGTGACCGACTTTTGAGATTCCCTTCTAAAAGAGACATCGAAGGCAAACTAAGGAGGAAAAAAATACTACCTACAGATAATCACATAACTCCAATCAAGAAGAAATCCTTTCTTAAACTCACCGTGTGGACGTGAACCTTCTTCGCCCTGGGCGTCTCTGTTGGTTCGGGAATCTCTGCGCCATCTTCAGAGCCGAGATTTGAGCGGATTGCCCGGTTGCGCCAAGTGGTCACAGCTTGGGCTGTACGCAAAATATCTATCAATTAGTAAATTTATTCTGAAATCACCACATAAAAAATATAGCTGCAACGAAAAATTACACTTTTTCTACATTATTTGAGGATATTTTATTGAAGTATTCCTAGTACCAAACTGGTACTGGCATACAATTAGATTAAAAGTAGCAACTTTGTTATTAAATTTGAAACATTTGTAAAACTACCAGTTTAATGTTAAAGTTACATGTATTTGCACCGACATTGCAAGCAGCTATCGTCTGCCCATGGTCTGCCATTTTGAGAGCCCAATTGCATGTCAAGATATAAGTTGTGTACCTAACAGTGTGTGTGGCCTAAAACGCGCACTGCACAGTGAACACACAGAGAGTTCAACTTCAAAAATGGCGCATCCAAGATCTAATGTAAGTGACAATGTCAAGTGAATTGTGTGAATACCAGAGTAACATATGACCTCATCAAGAGCTTAGAAATTGACACCGGATTGCAGGCCAGAGGCCAGTGATTTTAGCGTTGGGACGGTAAACTCACAACCGAACAGGTCCGGCAGGTCTTGTGTTTTTCGACTGAATTATAAATACCTCCCAGTAAAAAATCTTTAATAAAAACAAAATGCTCAAATGTTGACTTGTAGTCTGATTTTAAATAAATTTCAATTCTAGGTATGGTACTTACCCATAGTACAAATGAGATCAATCTTCTCTCTACTGCTTGTTCAAATATAAACAGTTTATTGTCTGTTAGACTGTGTAGATAGTTTTTAGGTGTTCGGACAAAAGTCCGAAGACCTCTTCTTTTTGCTCGGTTTTTTTTTTCTCATTGTAATTCCGGCCTTTAAAAAACGTTTCTGGTTCAGTAAAATTTATAGCTACACGCCCTGTGGTCTTGTGGATTTTCACCCCAAATTCAAGCCCTGCAGTCACTCAAGTCATGCAGTCACTCAAGTCATGCATTGCTCTGGTATTCCTCACCGAACTGAAAGACACTGAACCGTCTCTTCCCTCCAGCTCCCTCTGCCAGTCTCTCATCATCCAGGGCACAGTCAGTGCTGCGGAATTTCTTCCTGAAGAGATGCCGCCTGAGGCGGGTGCCCGGGCTGACGTCTCCCCCGTCCCCACCGTCTTTCCCGGGTGGTGCGGGTATGTTCCTGTCAGAGTCTGACTTGATCTCACTGAAACTTACCAAAAATGAAAAGGGTCCATGAACTTTGGACTCTGAATCTATGCAGTTGCTAAGTGAACCTTTATTTGGAAAAAATGAAGCCTTATGTAATTACTAATGTCTGTATACCTTACACCCGGTTCAGACAGACGCTCCAGAGTCGCGCCGAACTAAATAGATTAGGAGCGACTCTAGGTCGACCCAAATAAATTTTTGGTTTTATACAGGCGAACTTAACATAACATTTACATGTACATTAGGTTTGGCTCATGACAAGATCGACGTCTGAAGCCAAGACGCACCAGAGTCGTTCCGAACGACTGCAACAGTTGATCTTTCGACTTCCAGCACGTCCAGACGCTCCTAACTGTTTCAGACATCAGACTTTTCATGTACTTTTGGTTAGGCGCGACTATAAACCGCCTGTCTGAACCAGGTGTTAGAATCCAAAATAAAAACATCTAAAAATGGAAGTTCTAATTCTGATAAGGATTCTTGAAAGAATAAAATGTATTTGGAAAATCAACAACCATGTAACATCATTGTCACTGAGTGGGAATGAAGCTCACAGAGTGGAACTGAAATCTAATCCTAACTCATTAGGAGCTGAGGTTGTGTCCAAATAGGATGTCCTATACATGTACTTCAACGCATGATGACGCAGAACTCCAGACATATGGACAATTCAGACGTGGCATTACTTTCAATAATTTGGCTCGAGTTTCACTTTCAAGCCGCTTAACAATTCTAGTTCAAATTTCAAAGTAGAAAACCACTTTTTCTCTTTCGGAGTTCATTGGTTAAACTGACCTGGATAACGCAGTAGTGAGATAACGGATTTTACACTTTATCTTGGAACTATTGTCCTACCCTACTTTCCCGGCTTTGTCTTTATCCTTCTCATCTTGCCCCTTCCCGGAGGAGTCAATGAGTCCGCTCAGGGCAACTCTTCTAAACACTCCGCCATGAGCCTCACGGATGTAATGAAGGAGCTGACGGACATCACTGTACAAGGCCTGAAAGAGATGCAAGCGCGATATCAAAAAAGGGTGGAAGATTTGCAGTAACACCACATTTTGTAACCATTTCATCTCTTTAGAAAAAACTGTAGTTTCTGACAAGAGCGAGTAGGATTCGTTTTCTTGATGTTTGGAGTGTCCATCGCAGAACAATCTAGTGGACCGGACTCAAACTCTGGTGCTGTCAGAACGTGGGTTCGGGTCCCAGTCATGTGGCACGTTTGTCCTTGAGCAAGACCATGATTGTTTCATCCTTTGGTTGGGACTTAAAGACTTAGGTCCCTTGTGTTGTGTGAGTGTGCGACAAAGAACCCAGTACACTGATTGTTTCAGAGAAGGGGTTTTGCCCTGGTGTTTCTGGCTTGATTGGCTGCAGAGTACAGATCCGTTGCATCACGTTATGTAACACTTAGGTGCTATTATAAGATGGTCTCTTAATTCAACATTAGCGCGGCGTACCTGTCATAAAAATAATGGGTGCTTTGAGACTCCTGTCTGGTGTGATAAAACTCTTTGTATGAACTGTGGATTACTAATATAATTTATGCTAATTTTCTGGCAAAAATGTCTGCCATGTTGGTAAAGTCATTTGAAATTGTCAAGCCTGGAATTTCGTCTTTGAGAGGGCAAGGTCATTTTCATTTTGCAAAGAGCACTTCCATTGGAAAATCTTAAAAGTCAATGGAAATTTTGTGTAGGGGCACCAAGGACAAGACCAGGGGCAAACAGTGGCCATGGCCTCCATGGCTTCTGTGTAACTTCAGGCCTGAATTCTTTGTGGTTGTCAAGAAAACCAATTAATGTTTATAAATAAAAAAATAAACAATTTTACAGCATGAACAAAGAAACCAAAGATTTCCCTACCGAATTCTCGGGGATGTTCAACTCTTCCCTGGAATTGGCCAGCCTGGTGACAAGCGCTTTGAAGATACTGCCAACGATGGTCCCCTCTACTCCACGTACCCCGGTCCCGGCAACGCCGCTGCCGAAGTTGGTCGCAAAGCCCCCTCGAGCAATCCCTTCATTGGGTCCAGAGCTTGGACCTGCATTGTAGAAAGGAGAACCTACATGCACAGGATTGTGTACAGTGTAGGGGGAGATAGGGGCGGGGAGGAGATAGGGGCGGGGAGGAGATAGGGGCGGGGAGGAGGGGGTGGGGAGGAGATAGGGGTGGGAGAATAGGGGCGGGGAGGAGATAGGGGTGGGGAGGAGACGGGGTGGGGAGGAGACAGGGGTGGGGAGGAGACAGGGGTTGAGATGAGACAGGGGTGGGGAGGAGATAGGGGTGGGGAGGAGACAGGGGTGGGGGGGAGACAGGGGTGGGGAGGAGACAGGGGTTGAGATGAGACAGGGGTGGGGAGGAGATAGGGGTGGGGAGGAGACAGGGGTGGGGAGGAGACAGGGGCGGGGAGGAGACAGGGGTGGGAGGAGACAGGGGTGGGGAGGAGGGGTGCACAACAAACATCACTGGATTAACATCTGGGGAAATAATTCACTGGGAGGGGGATATATTTAAAGGTTGTGTACACCTGAGTTTGTCATTGCCAGTTTGAGATTTTGGAATCCTTAATTGAAAATCTTTCGGATGTGTGAAAAAAACCAGAAGGACTTGTAGATCTGGAATTAGATTTGTGTCATTATAGAATTACAAGTTATGAAGTAATCATCCAGATAACTTGTATTGCGATTGCTGTGTTGCACTTGGGTTTCTTTTAGAAATGGAATAAAATACACACCAGTATGTGCTTTTTGTTGTGATGTAGAATGGAGTAACGTAATGCTAAAAGTATGGCAAACCAGATTTCTGCAAAGATCCACTCCATACTGTTTTCAACTACTTCTTATATGCATGCTCAAATCAGCTACAACTTTCCATGGCCCAATTTCATAGAGCTGCTCAAAGCCCCAAAAGTAGCTAAGCACAACAAAATCATGCTGACCAGGGCCCAATTTCATAGAGCTGCTAAGCACAACAATTTGCTTAGCATGAAATTTCTTCCTTGATAAAAACAGGGTTACCCACCAAATTTCCATGTGTTGCATATTGCTTGTTACTGGTATTCAGCTGTTGTTTGCGTATCCTGAAAATCACGTGGAAATTTGGCTGGTAATCCGGTTTTTATCAAGGAAGAAATTTCATGCTAAGCAAATTGTTGTGCTTAGCAGCTCTATGAAATTGGGCCCAGAATAAGGTTAGCAGCCAATATACCATGTATGATGTACCAACAGTACTTTTTGTGGCTGGTATCCTCCTGTATAAGTGTACACCTCCTTTGCTAAAGCATGCAAGGTCTGTAATGCTTCTAGAAAGTGATGGGGAACAAACTACTACAGACTACCAGAATGGGTAAGGGTCAATCGTGCCACATCTTTTGTAAAATTCGCCGTATTTTTGACCACGTGAGGGCGTATGTGGATAAATTTCACATGATGAAAAACAAGTAAACAAACAGGGTTTTTTCACTGTTTTATCGCTATTTTTGATGTATTTCTTCATTGGTGCAAGAAAACTCCAAACAGGCAATTATAATAAGCTAAAACTGCTATTGTGATGCAAGACATTCCCTCATGCGGTTAACAAAAATTGGTCAATTTACAATCTTTTGTGTTTGATCTGCTTTATAAGAAATAAAAATAGACCCCCCTTTTTCACTTCCTCTCCTCTCAGCCATGACTGAATGAGAAATTAATTTGAATGTTGGTTTGGGGGGAACCACAGTGAGATTTCTTCCTGACATTCTCCAGCCCTTCAAAATCCATCTGCATTGGGGACACTGTAACTGATTTGCATATCAGCCATACATAATTTGAATCCTGGTTTGATTGGCAGCATATTGCGCCACAGCACCTCGTAAACCATTACATGGTGCTATAAAGGAATAGGTCTCATACTTCAAAATGTAGCTCCACATACCTTGCAGGAAAAAATACTGAGCACTTTGATACGCCCCTAGGGGTGTGATAAAGCGCTATATAAGAACCAAGTATTATGTACAGTGTGTTTACCACAATAATCATTGTCCCAATAGATTGGGTGTTGAGTTAACCTTATGGGTTGGAATATGACAGAATGAGGAGGGATCCTTCTAGTAAATCACTCTAAGAAATCACTACAAAGTGCCTGAAGAATTTTAAATAAATGTATTTGCTAAACTTCCATGATTAGTGAACACCATCAATAGCAACTGTAAAGCCGGCAAATTTCGAATAAGCATTTGTTTGTTGACCGGGGAGAATGTTTTGAAGACTGGGGCACATTCAGGATGTCATGGGGCAGGTGAACATTGGGCAAGGAGGTACTTGCAAGGTACTTACTTATTTTACAAGGTACAGTGCATGCATACATGTACTTGCAAGTGAGATCATTCGCACTAATCTCTCTCGTACATTGTTACCCCTTTTCACACCAGACCAAATCCTCAGAAAAAATCCCTGGAAAATTGTGTTGGCTTTTTCACTGGCAAATTCCCAGGAAATCCGCCAGCATGTCTGGGATAACCCCAGGGTTTATTCAGTTTTCCCATGGAAACTACAGCAAGTGTGAAAGGAACACAGGGCGGCGGGGGAGGTTGAAATTCCCCAGGAAATTCCTGGGATAAAATCCCAGGAATTTCCTGGGGCTTAAGACAAAGTTTGGCTGGAGTCCTTTCTGATCAAACACCTCATAATTCTCTTGACACCCAACCCCTCCCATCTATCCCTCTCACCACTTCCTTCATTTTACTTGATGATGCTTATAGGCCACACTCAACAGTCCTGCGCTCTGACATTTCCCACTGCACATTTCAGCCACTTATGCCCACCCCTAGGTGCCTCTCCAAAACCCATCCTTGCCTTTCCATATTCCCGCCTGATACGTCCTGAAGCACCCCATGCCCCTTGTCACTGCCTTGGTGCCCCTTGAAATGCGCCAATACAAATTTACCTTTCCCTCATAAAGGTGCCTTTTACAAAGGAAGAAGTCATGTTTTGCCCCGCAAGAACCCTTGCTCCATGCAAGAACAAAGAATCAGCTTCTCATCTCACTCCTTTGTGACACAGTGAATCCCAAAGCCCTCCCATCCCCCCATCCCCCCCCCCACTCTGCTGGCCCCCAATGGTCATGTTACACCCTGTACTCACCAGGCCTGTGTGGTATCCTGACTGGGTCTTCACAGAAGCCCAGCAATGCATGCAAGAAATCCAGAATATTCTCCAGAGGGTGGGTGCTGATCATGAAGCGTAGATAACGGCGGAATTGGGACGGGTCAATCTTGAACATGCGGTTCAGGCACTGCTGTCCCATCAGGCGCAACTTGTCTCCTGGTATACACAAAGATTGAGATAAATGGGTGTTATACACATGTTACAGACCAAACCACAGCCCAATTTCATATAAATATCCCGTCTGTTTTCTGCCATTACTGGTACACTTTTACGCTCTCGTAAGTGCAGCATGCAGGCTTCAACTCTATACTCTATGTACTTGCATCAACATCATGCATCAGAGATGCCCCTGGATACGAAAATAAATAATAATAATAACAAATCAACGTTTATGAAGCGCATAAAACAAAAGGTCTCTATGCGCTGTACAATACGAGTGAAACCAGAAACAAGACAAATTGAAGCAAAACATTCCAATAGACCAGCCAAAGGCAATGAAAACATCACAACAAGTTAAAGGCAATTAAAAGCAGTAAATGGTGTAAAATACAAGAGTAAACAGACATCAAAAAAGTAATGCTGATTACATTGCATCCCACGACATCATGACTGACTTCTTGTTAAAATGTTTGCTAAAAAGCAAAGAACTTTCTGTTTTGGGTTCATACATCATTTTTTTTCCTCCGTCCTATTTTAAGATGACAATATACATGTATAATTAACTTTTCATGCAAGCTCTAATCTCGTTAACAATTATGTGCAGTCACTGTGCGTACAAATGCGGTAAGCAGAGAGCTGAGGCTGCTAAACAGCGGTTGTATTAAATTAATAATGAACACCGTAACATCACAATCTCATTACACTTTCCAATTTACCTCAGAATATGCAAGGTGGGGGGGGGGGGGGTGGAGTAGGAAACGCACGTACCACCCCATCGTTAAGGTGTTTTAATTATTCACAGTACGTTTAATTCTTAAGAGCAGACATCAATTAGCCCTGCTTTGTTGTCTACACCTCCATTTAGGAAGTCAAGCGTGGATTATTGATTTCTATTATTGATTAGGCTGTATGAAATATGGAGCTGCCCTGACTGAAGAGGGTTGTGTGTACACAGGCTGGGTACAAGAAGACAGCTTTATACAGGGATTGATGATGTCGCTGCTGGCAACGTCGTGACACCCGCAACACTTTATTTGCAAACATGACATGGATCTTTTAGGAGATGACAAATTATTTGACACATTTGTGTGAAGGCGTGTGTCATTTATGCAGTGCCCATATGAACAGGTGATCGCTGAAATGTGGTCAGTTTTTATTCCTTTAATTAAAACCTTGCGCTTCCATGAACTTGCCAACAGGTGACCTCAATCCTCCAACACCAGGGCTAACAAAAATTTACACTTGACCGCAGGCCTGAGGCCAGTGGTTTTAGCATCGGGCCAGTAAACTTCTGACTGGACAAATTCGGTGGTCTTGTGTTTTTCAATTGATACCTACCTGTGTAATATCTTTCGTAAAACAAATTAACAATATTGTGTTTCAAATGTTGACTTTGACTAGTCAAATAAACATTTCATAATTGCCGAGTATTGAAGTAAACACACTCTAACCAAGATCAATCTTCTCTATAGCACTTGTTCAAATAAAAACATGTTGAACAGTGTAGACAGCTTTTTTCTCACTTATATATTTTGGTCTTGTAAAAATAAACTCTGGTCCAGTGAACAATTGGAGTTACAAGCCCTGTGGACTTGTGGAATTTTATCCCAAATTGGAGCCCTGAACACCCTCCTCTTCTATGTCACTTCACACCAAAATGTTTGGACTTGGATAATATTGGAATGCCTGACCCTGTGCTAAGCAATTGTTATTTGGGCCTACAACCCTCAGTCCTTCTGAATCCTTTATTTCAGCTAAGATGATATAAATGAAAGGACTTGGTACAATTAGGGTTAAGACATGGTATAATTTCAGTAAAAAATCTACATACCAGAGGGGGGAAATCTTACATATGTGTATTTCTAACCCCAAATCGAGGTGAAAACCAGTGCCCCCTGCCCCTTCACACATATTGAACAGCTCCATGCTAAAACCATAATGCTAAAACTGAGTATTAAATCAAGTGAATGTACTGTAGGTTCTGCGCAGGCAGTTGGCCCATTGTTTCATTATCTTCTTTTGTTTTATAACAAACTTTGCTGAGATGCAAAGCACCCTCCAAATGATCTTTACTTTTATCAGTCTTGCTATTTAAGCATTTTTTATTTTCTAACCTTAACTCTTTTCACACTACAGAACCAGTTCCCAGGAAATAAAACCCCAAGAGATTCCTGTGGAGTTTTAACCCCACTGCCGCCACCCCATCTTTGTTTCACACTCAATGCAATTTTCCTGGAAGGCAAGACCACTGGGCATGCTTACCCCCAGGGCTATCTTGCTAAACCCTACTCCCAAGCAGGGGTAGCTCTTCCCAGTGAGTTTGCATGGGTTAGCTATTGAAGTATGAAAAGGTCAACTGAATTTTCCTAGGAAACTCATCGTGTGTGAAAGGCAGGCCTTGAACTTCACTCTTGAAGGGGCACGGCACTTTTCCTCTGGTAAGGGGCACTCTATGAGGAAAATGTAAATTTGTATTGGAACTTTGCAAAGGGCACCACAGCAAAAGCACAGGGCACCACGGCAATTGCTGTGGGTGCCGTGGGTTATTTCAAGGCCTGGAAAGGGGCTTTGAGGTGTTGGTTTCCTGGACTGATACTTCCTGGAGGCAATTGCCCCCTGGTCATTGCCTCGGTGCCCCAGGCAGAAAAGTACATTTCCCTCATTGAGGTGCCCTGTATGGACCTATCCAGCCTGCATACATTATAAGCCCCTAATTTCCAAGTAGAAACAGTTTAATTATTTAAATTTTGCAGGTTCAAGTCCCGCTCTAGTCAACTTTTGTCTTGTTTCACCCAAAATTAGTTCAAATATACCCGGTTCCCCTTGTGGTTTATTACTTGATGTTTATTATTATTTCTGTAATAAACTACTAGAAGTTTTATAGACCTGAATAAAAATGTAATTACTGATATTGTTAGTATGTGTGCATGTGGTTAATATTAGCAATGAGAGACTAGGCCCACATGTAGCATTTGCAGGTAGTTTATTTATGACCAAATGATGGACATTATGGTGAGGTTTGTTTTTTCCATCAGCTCTTCAACTATTACATGTAGGCCTACATGTACACAAGGGCGTCGATGGGTGGGGGACGGGGGGGACATGTCCCCCTCACTTTTTAGACTGGAGGGGACAGCATATCAGATGTCCCCCCCCCCCCCCACTTTTTGATTGACTGTTCATTAGAAATATGCAACAAAATATAAAAATATACACCATTTTCTTGATTTAATATTTCATTACAATTTTTGTTCAAATAAAATAATAGCGAACAAATGTTGAAATGTTTTTTTCATTTTTATCTTTTTTTCTGATGGACCACGGGCAGAATGGTATTTTGGGCCTATTATGGCACATGTAGATGTATTTTTTCAAGACTTGCTCGCCCGTCCCCCTACTTTTCAGTAGCGATCGACGCCCTTGCATGTACATAACTATATAATTCATCTCACCCAGCTTTTTTATTTTTGTAAGAAATGCAACTAATTTGGTGCATAAAAACAAAAAGATATTTTGTTTTTAATAATTTCAAGAGGGTTCTTTTGTCACAAGAGCATAATTTGCATGTCACGAGTCTACTGGATTTGAGTAGAATTACAAATGTTGCATGTAAAAATGCCCCAATATCCAACTATCTTTGCATGGCTAGGAGTCCAGTTTGAAACTAAAACTCCTGGGCTCTGTCCGTTCCACAAAAAGTTAAGATTGATCTTAAGATGTGTATCTTTGCTAAGCCAAAAAGTTATGTCATAATATACTCACTATGGCAATATGAGACAACTCTGAAGATTCTTTGTGCTTTGTGTTATTAGGCCTTGGACTAGAGATCTTACAATTAATTGTTATTTCTTTAAAAAAACAAAAGACTAAAGGCAGTACAACAAAAATAAACTCTGCATCCATATTTTTTACTTTTTTTTTTGCTTGAGCTCACTAACTCAACTGTTGAGAGACTTTGTGAATAATAAATGATTGTACGCCATGCTGTCTGTGTGCAACGTGTAAGCTGATTGGCGTACCGGCTGTGGCTCTTTGGGGCGCTACCTATGTAAATGATTTATCAGCGAGTGCCTTAGCTTACAGATAGGTGTTACATCAGGGCATGGCACGCTCTAGAGTAATACTTCCTTCTCTGGTCCATCCCGCCAGTCAACAGAAATTAGCTACCTCCTTGTGTGAAACCATGCTTATTTGACATGTAAGTACCACACACAGAAACCACACAGGCTAGAAAAAATGATATAATATGGGCTGCTCAAATGTACAGCTGACTAGCAAAAACACATATATGCCTGACAGACAATCTCTAAACAGCAACTGCAACAGAAATTGTCCTTTGGCTTGTCAAAGGAGAGAAGGTGGCTAAAGTGATACCACCACCCCACCCCCCCCCCCCCAGCAAGATTAACCCAATCCTCTGTAATGATGGAAACTAGGTTGGACATTTTGTCATGTAACTTCAGAGGAAGTAGCCAACCACACCTAACTTAACAAGTCCGTATTCCTATGAGCCATTAATCCTAACCCCCATTAGGGTCTCTCTACAAAGCCTGCCAAATACAACAGAATGCAACACAGTTGAAATGAGAACCATGCCATATGCAACAAAATGCAACAAGGGATATTGTTGCATTGTGCAGGCATGCTGTCTGGGAAAGGACTGAGCAAGGGTGTTTGCCCTGCTAAATTCAACAGTATGCACATAAGTGTAATGTTTAACAGTTATTATACAGTCTTTTGAATATGATTTGAATTATGATTCTTACCTAATATTACATCATACTTCTCAACACTTTTCCCATAAAAAAACATTTTGAAATACCCATTATAAGTTGTTCAGATACAATAGAAGCACCCAAACCTATATCAAGTCACTTCACTGCTGAATGCAACAAATTCAGTCCAAAAATGACATCTGAGTTGACTGCCAAATGCAACAGATCACAACAACTATTGCCATTTGGTGCATATTGTTGCATTTAGCATGGTTAGGGTAGAATTCTGCAGTAAGTAGTGCCATGACAATTGGGCCCTCTGTTTGTGATAGCTCCACAGTGTCACCATACGAGTGTGGGGCCAATTCTAGAGTTGAATCACGAAGGTTGAACAGTTTTAAAAAGGTTGGTCCCCATCAACTTCCCAGAAAGTGGCTACCAAAAGCGGAAGGTTAGATCATTTTAAACGATCTTGTTTACGTTCTAAATTAATGTATACTTTTAATTACACAACCATTATCAGATCATTTACACGTTTAAACCGTTATCATTTCATATGTCAAAACAGAAGCCTTGACAGAATATCTGTGTTGATATTGATTCAAGATAAGACTAAATAAACAAAGATTAGATAAAATTGACATCTGGCCTGCCTTGCATGTATACACACATACACATACCTTTTTCTACACCTGTTCCTGTTGAAACAATTTTGATCAGACTGTAGGCCTACCCTATACGTACTGTATGTGATGATCAATATTATGTTTTCAATATCATATCCTTACTGTTTCTAAAAGAGGAATTAACTTATGTCATGCAAAATAAATTTTGCAAAGTTGCTTGTAAACAAATTTAGTAAACACTTTTCTAAACAAATGTTTGATATGATGTGCTGTTTTTCTTATTATTTTAAAAACATATTCAAGCCCCACGCAAAACAAATATTTATATATATATAAATCACCTTTTGTCTGGCTCCTGTATCAATTATTGCTTAGCAAAAGTCCCTAGCAGTAATGTTTGTCCTGATGCAAAATAAAGAATCTTGACCTTCAATTCTTGACATATTAAACTCACATGGTGAAATCTGAGGTACAAACCCACACATCTGAGCTCATCCCTTCTAACTATGCCAGCAATTATGTCAGCCACAAGCTTCTAAGATGACCCCCTTGCAGAGGAATGTCCATTTAAGACAACCAGTGATCAGTAAAGCAGGGCTCCTGGATGGAGGAGCCTTGATGCTGCAAGATGACTCCATCACCTCATCATTCAACTTTAAAGGGCAAGTATGTTTGTTTTCTTGGAAGGGGGTAAATTCATTCCCATCCTGTGTGTTTCCATAAAAACACACTATAAACACATTTGTAGATGCCATCTACAATGTACATTGAAAATGGGTTTATAATCCATGGTCCAAGTTCACAGAGCTTTTTAAGCATCAAACGTAGCTAAGCACAACCAAGGTTATGCTTACCAGACTAAGGTTACCAGCTAGAACACAATGTCACATGTACAATTTGTGAATGGTTTCCTGCTTATTTTGGGTAAGAACCAAACTGTTATTCTGTTAAGCAATGTCTTCTGCTTGAGTACATGTAGCTCTGTGGAATTGGGACCCTGGCAGGAATTTCAAGGGAGAAAATCAAAAGGAAAATTTTTTTTTTTAAATAAACGTAACTCTTTTTAAAGCTACTTTCATAAATATAAGAACAAAGAATAGATACAAATCAATTTGGAAAAAAAAATCTTCATCTTCTTTATTTATTTATTTATTCTTATTTCTTTCTTTCTTTCTTTCTTTCTTTCTTTCTTATTAATTAATTTATTTATTTATTTTAATTCTTAAAAATAAAAATTGTCTTATTTATTTATATATATGCTGTTGTTGTTGTTGTTGTTGTTGTTATTGGGGGGTTTTTGGTGTGGTTTTTTTTTTTTTGGGGGGGGGTTTTGGGGGGGGTTTCAAGTGATTGTGTTTTGACATTGACGTGGGGTTTTTAAATTGCCAAAATAAAAAAGGCCATCACTGATAAGTTTAGTTTGTGGGATTTTCAAACTGCTAGTTCTGGGACAATGACTGCATTTCAGTGGGAAATATTTCTCTGGAGGATCGGGTGTTAATATGAGCTTTATAATCACTAAAGCTTTCAGGACAAATCCAATTAATTTACCAACTGGCCAATCTTGTTAATCGTCTAAGAGGCAAGCCCAAATCACAGGTCTGTTCTCCCCAAATTTGTTGAAAACTGTGCAAAGTCTGGATGCAAGTATTTCAAAGAGACAAATTGAATCGATATGAGTTTGATGCTTGCATGTTTGCGTGTAAATGCCCTACTGCGATCTGGAGCATTTTTAAAAGTTGGTTATAAATTATTGATGTAAAATAAAATCACTCTACAATGAATCTTCACATGAAAAAATAAATATCAAATCTGAATGGAGCATATTTGTTTGGCGTATCAGCCTGGTGTGTTCAGACATTAGGCCGATATGCTAGCTGGGGAGAACACTGTCTGATCTGTAACAACCAAACATGGAATGAGAGAAAAATCAAATGGTCCTCATTGGGATTTGAACCCAAGACCCCCGACACTCCGGGCAGATGCTCTACCAACTGAGCTATGAGGCACAGCAGGTATACTCCCTCAGGTTTTCCCTAAGAACCAGGGAGTATACCGCTGTGCCTCATAGCTCAGTTGGTAGAGCATCTGCCCGGAGTGTCGGGGGTCTTGGGTTCAAATCCCAATGAGGACCATTGGATTTTTCTCTCATCCCGTGTTTGGTTATTTCACTTCTATGGTGATTAGGCACCAGACCAAATATGATTGTGCTCGTTGATCTGTAACACACGGACCATGGACTGTTGTTAAGGAATCCTAATCAGAGTAGTCTCAAACCAGCCGCGATACTCCAAGATCATGTCACCTCATCATTAAAACATGAAGAAACTAACACCTCCAGTCATTATAAGATGATTATAGGAGCTAGGACTGCCCCTTTCACATTAACAGACCTGATTCATGGGGAATACTAACCCCAGGAAATTCCTGGGGATTATAAAACCCACTACCATCCCATGTTCGTTTCACGTGTGATGCAATATTCCTGGAAAATATGAACAGCTCAAAATATGCTAACCCCAGAAGTATTGCTTAACCCTACCTACCCCCAAACAGATAGCATCTCCGTTAGGAAATGTTAGCACAAAATAAGTAACAGCCTGACGTTTCGACCCTAGCAGAGTCTTTCTCAAAGGCTAAAAAATAAGGAAATGGTTGTCTGATAGATCATTACCAGATGCAAATTTACTAAAAAAAGAATTCTGGTCAATTAAAATTGTTGAGCTACAAACCCTGAGATCTAATGGATTTTCCCCCCAAATTCAAGCACTGCACACCCATGGCATATCTGGGCTTTGAAATATCAGACGAGATTTTGTTCTCCTCAAATAAAACAAGTAATCATAATTATATTTTACAGATGTTTGTATTGCACACACATTGAGTATACAGACCATACACGAACAGTCAACACACATACCCCCCATGCTTTCACTTAATACAAACAAACCAAAGATTTCAAATTACACTGAAAATTTATCGCCGCAATTGACATGTGTGTCAACTCCCTCATTAAATATTAACGCTGAGCAACATCGCATTTTCCAATCCACAAGGCGAGGACAAAAAAAAATAATAATAAAAATAAGGAGAGTTAAAAAAAAAAAAAAAACACTACCCCAAGCCTTAGGACCGTTACTCTGGCAACTTGGCATTTGAATGCCTCCATCGAGCTAGATTCTACAGCAGGAGAATGTCTTGCCATCCTCTTTTATTTTTATTATTATGTTGGGGTTTTTTTTTTTTTTGTATAGCGGCCTGGGTTTTCAATCAAGATATGATCTGAATCCAGTCAGCCATCTCTCTGCAGCAGCTCCCCGTAGAGTTTGAAGGGAGAGGCAGTATACTTGGCAGCATTATAGTGACATACTGTGTGATCTGTACATGCAGGCTTCTTCAGTACGGATAACATCGGTTTATGCATAATGATCAAAAGGACGATACGTTGCTGGCTTTTGGAAGAGTAGAATACATGTACCTCTCCTGTCCTCTAGTTTTCAACAACCAAAATGGGGAATTGTTGTCAGATTAGATTATGAGGTTTTTGTGAAAACTAACTGTGGATTACATTTTGTTTTTCAAGGGGTTATATGTGCATATTATTTCAATAGCTACAATCAACATTTCTATACATAAGCAGTGATTTTGGAGGTTCTTGTCATGATGCTGTAGTGACTTTCACGGAATTTCAAACAGTTATTCTTTCAGAGGAATTTCATACTCAGGAAGATTCCTGATTGAAACTGTTCCATTTTCTTTGTCACAATGAACAACCAGACTGATGCTTCACCTTTATTAACCGTAATTCTACTCTCTTTCATGATCCATATGGTCCAATCTCACCAACATTGGATACGTCTAGTGACAGCTACATGTGTAGATCAAATTAAAAATGACACAGAAGAAAGATATTTTATACTTCGTACTCTGTCAAATTTTTTATTAGACCTGGATTATCTTCGGCAATAATTTGTTTCCATGTGGATGCAGAACTGTGCCATGCGTCTGCATGGTCAGTTGGTGGTAATAATTACACATTTGTATCACATGCCTCAATGCACTAACAGTCCATGCTTTTTCATGGACCATCTCACAGTACTTAATAAGACTTGGGAACATTGTCAGGTGATTACTGCACACAAAAAATAGATCATCCATTTTTAAAATTCTAAAAGCATTTCTGAGAAAATATTCCACCTGGAAGGCTTTCACCTAAAAGGGGAATTTTATCTCATTTTAAATAAATATTTCCTTGCAAGATATGATAATTAATCATGTAATACGACAGAGCACAGTGATCACTTAACTTGCCGTTACACTGTGTATAAATTTTACCTTGAGCTCTGTGCTTGTGCATTGAATGAGGTAATAATTCAAATGAGATAATAATTTTCTTATACGTCAAGCATTTTGTCCCAATTTTAAGAAGAACTGGATGATTAGTTAGGTGTTATTTGAAAGCTCATCTTTTCATCTATTTGAGTTTGCAAATAAACCCATTTTCAGCAGAAAGTGCCGGGTTCTGGCATCTCACTGCATCACACTTACATACAAATGTTTCATTTTCCACCTTTTAAAATAATTGGTTAACTTGTTTTTATCGTTTTTAACAGTATTCCCAAGTTTACAATTATTGAACTAAATTTACCTGCATCGCATCTAACTCAATGCTTAGAGAGCACTTAATCTAATATTTAAAATCAATAGGAATGGCTTTTCTGTTTGCTTGTTGTTTTTTACTTGATAAGGACAGCTCTTTGTTTATTGATAAATTTCAGTGATTTTCATTCTATGGATTTGATCGTCTTTCTTTCCCTTGTTGCAAATATGTGCATTATTAAGCATCCAGTACCGTCATCATTTGATCAATACTGATTCAGTTTGATGAATAATACACTACTGCCGCTCAAGGGTAATTGTACAGACTAATTATATTGCAACCAAATACTACCCAACTTGGACACCGATGCACACTGCAATGTACTGCTTCGTATTTTGTTATATAATTATTCAAAATGATCCGTGAATTATGCATAAATGCAGTAAACAGTAAATTTATCGTAATGTAAGCAGGTCTCTAATGTAAACCATTTTCAACTGCTGTGGTATTTTCTGAGTTAAACATTAAAGGAAGAGTTGTTTGGGCTGTCTTATCAAGAAAGATCTATACAATAAAAGTCACCTGTGAAATGTTCATTTGAATAAAGTGTCTACTTATTGAGAAAAGAAGAATCTGCTCATTTTGTCAACAACAACAACTTCTGAATTTAAGGCCTTTGATTTGTCTACATTTTTCTTCTTTATGAATTTATACTTTTGTTTTTATTGGATCTTCAAGTACACATGTGATACATTCTGACTCTAATCTAAACAAAATAATGCTTAGATCTATATTTTGTTTTAAAAAGCTTTATCCTTTAAAAAGGTCTTTGATAAACGGGTCTCAAATTTCAAACATAGCCCCGCATAATTTGCAGAAAAAATAATGAGTGCTATGAGATGACCTTGGGTGTGATAATGAGTTGTATAAGAACTAAGTTGAATAAGAACTGCAGCCGATTTCACGAAACGCTAGGATTAATCCTATCTCGAGTTAGGACGAGTAACTAGTCCTAACTTAGGATTAATCTTAAGGTTTGCATGTTACAGTGCAAGGCTGGGACTCGTCCTAAGTCCTAAGATTAATCCTAAGTTAGGAAGAGTTTTGGTGAAATCGACGGCTGGATGTACTAGTATTTATTAATCTCTGACATCTTTAATGAGTTTTGTTTCTCCCCTTTTTGTTAACATTTAATTAGATTTGAGTCATCACACACTGAAATGTAGTTATATTCCGCTGCCTAATAACCAACCCAATTAATACAAACACATCAAAATTGTTGTTTTTCTCTCCAGGAATTCTTACATACATCGGATGTGGTGCACGTACACTAACCCTGATTGATCCGTCCATCAGATGACAAAATGTCCTTCCTTGAATGTCTCTTAGTCACCGTAAAAGGTCAGTTCTTAAAATAACAACGGACCCCTACTATGAAAACAATCGTCTACATGGTGAGAGTAACATGTATAAAAGGCTAACATAACAAGACAAACTGGGCGCGCGACGGACTACGTACGACTACAATACGTATCTGGCACATTATAGCACGATGCTTGAATCTGGTCACAAACTTCGTATATTGCAAATCAAAAAATTGGCGAGCCGTGAAGCGTTACACCATCATTCATGCATCGTGTCCATGCCAGCATTTCAGCGCTCTATTATTTAATTAATCATTCCGGGGTACACTGCTCGCAGTAGGGATGTGCAGTGGACCGACGGGTGCTTAATTTAAAATGTATTATGCTGGGAATAGGGGGACCGGTCGAAAGTGCGCTCTAGTGTTAAATGCAAGTTTGCAGCAGAAGTGCCATGTACAGTGTGTACATTTGAATAAAATATGCCGACTTTTTAAACGATTAATGAGTGCTATGCATCTCACTGGATGTTACACGTGTACAAACTCCTCCATGATGCCAGAGCTCCCATTTATTCTGTTTTGATGGCGGTTTTTTTATTGCCAAAAACATTTTTTATTCACCACATTGAGCGCTTGTGTATAAAAAAATATTTGACTTATTTCCAGTGCAGTTTTATTACTGTTCATTTACTATGTTTGTTTCCTATTATATTCTGTTATTTGGTGCCTTTCTTTTAGTGCTTAAACATTTTTAATGCACATAATGTATTATAGAGTGTAAAATGAAATATTCTAAAACATTGAATTTGTTATTTTATTCTCCTAATGCAATATTACATGATTTTGAATGAAACTTTTGTTATGGTCCAGTTAAACCCTACCTTTTATCTTAACTAACAATATCATCAAAATGGGTAGTCACGTTTTTGTTTAGAGTACCCATAGGCGTTTATTCTAACTTGGCAAATCTAAATTCAAATTTATCTTAATCTCAGGGCTTGAAATTAATACTGGACTGCATTATTAAACTGAATAATATTACCTCACTGTGTAATGGGGGTGTCATGTGGCCGAGTGGATTAGAGCATCGAATTCAAGTTTCGATGAATAAGTCATCGGGGTGTGGGTTCGAATCCCGGTCATGACACTTGTGTCCTTGAGCAAGATACTTTACTACAATTGCTTCTCTTTACCCAGGGATATAAATGGGTACCTACGAGGGTAGAGGTTGATATCGTGTTTGAAAAAGCCTTCGGAGCGCCACGGCAGCCCGAGCTGTATACTCCCCAGGGAGCTGAGAAAGATTACAGGAATGTTATTGGCCCAATGACCAGGGCACTAATGTAAAGGGCATTGAGACGTTATTGTGAAATGCGTTATACAAGAACTAGTTATTATTATTATTATTAAAATATCAATAATTAAAAAAATCACGTACTCAAAAACACATGTTGACCTTCAGTCTGATAAATATGTTTCAATTCTGTGTTTCAAAGTATAGCCTACTTGCCCATAACTAAGAAAAATGAGATAAATGTTAAAAACAGCTACTCTCAAAACAAGTGACAACTCATTTTGATGAAATTTTCAAAGGTCATTGGGAACAGTGTGAACTGAAAACTAGTGGACTCTACATGTAGTTTTTACTGTTTCAGAAACCAATGAAAGGGTAAAAATGCACTTTTATCCTCCACAAGTATAGCCTAATGTACTTGCCCATAACTAAGAAAAATGAGATAAATGTTAAAAACAGCTACTCTCAAAACAAGTGACAACTCATTTTGATGAAATTTTCAAAGGTCATTGGGAACAGTGTGAACTGAAAACTAGTGGACTCTACATGTAGTTTTTACTGTTTCAGAAACCAATGAAAGAGTAAAAATGCACTTTTATCCTGTGGTATTTTATGTATTATACCTTTAAACTAAGCAGTGTACAACCTGTGTATCTTAATGAGTCATCTTCAAATGCAATAAAATAACTAATTGGAGATAATGTTCAATTTACATCACTGCAAGCGATACTGGGCCGCACCTTTACTGCGCATCGGCCATGTTTACTTGAATTAAAACATTCTAATCTTATTTACATAGTATGAGATATCAATTACAGAAGGTAGCTGCTTGAATTCATGTGAACTGTACTATCTTAAAGGTGTGGTCTCGTCGCACTTTTCTTCAACTATCATTTTATCAATGGATCAAACTAATTACCCTTTGACCTGCCTATTAGTAAAGTGTGTCTGATGATTGTAGATCCCAATATCAGGCCTAAAATTGCAGTTTGTACAAAAAAAAGAAAGGACAATTCCAGGCATACACAGCAAGACTTTGTACTGTGTTTTTCAATTTTCAATGATACAGCTGAGAAACTAAAATTTAGGAAATAGGCTGAAAAGTTGCAAGCTTGCATTTATGAAGCTAGCACTAGAATCAAATTCCAAAGGAGATGGTACAAAAACAAACGTTGCAGAGTTTGGGAATAGAAAGTTCATTTTAAAATTTAGAGTTTTCTTTCATTCTCTACATGGTTTTTAAAATCAATATCGAATTTGTTTTTTTTATCTCCAATAGAACCATTTGGCAAAGGTGACCTTTGACAAGATTGACAACATTTTTGTTGATGTTGGTGTTTTTCGTTCAACAATCCATGGAGAGAGTACTGCACAGATTTTGTCTAGCTACAGGGAGAATATGAAGTCCCATCCCACCCCCCCCCCTCTTTACTGTCAGAATCCACACTAGACAGTTGCTTCCTGAATTACAAGAAATGGAATGAATTAATGCTCCTACTGACGGCTCGAGCCACACTTATCAATTTCCATGCTAATGGCGTGAGCGTTGAGCTTGTCAAAGCCCTTGCGTAGTCGTCTTGTTTTACGCTCAATGGCGTCAGGTTGGCTGAGGTGACGTGTGAATACAGGTACTTTATGGTGGAGCGACACCTGTCGCAGCATAATCAATTCACCATACAGGGTTCCGTCCAGTATGATATTGTCATTGTTTTTGCAATCTTCACACGTCATGTGTAAAATATACGTGTACAGTGTGAGTGAACTTTATACTGTTCACAAAGAAGACGTGGTGTGCCATTGAGTTTTATTTTGAAGATTACATGTGCTTTCAGTGATACCATCTGTTTACCATAAACCTGATCAAAAAAGCAACTGGTGTATGAATATTTCATTAAAAAGGTTTTATTGATTTTTCCAAGAGAATAATGGTTTTAACTATTGTTTGTTTTGTTGCCCCTTTCAGGCTAGAAGCAAACTCCAATATTTTATTTTTTTACTTTCTTAAAATTTAAAATATCAATTCGTTTTGATTTGTTTTTGTAATTATCAGAAAACTAAACGGAACTGCTATTAAAACTGCTCCCCTAAAAATTGAATCAATAATTTTTGAATTTTGAAAATACTAAAATACAGCGCATCTACTCCCTGAAGAACTAGGCAATGTAGCTTATAATTTAAACATGAAGACAGAAACAATAAATTATCTGATATTCTAAATTACATACTTGATGAACCACTTTCATTATTCAGTAATCAATTTTCATTTCACGACCAAGCAGCTGCTTTCTACAGTTAGTTGTTCATAAAATCCAGGGCCCCATTTAATTAGGATAAAAGCAGAAGACACTCAAAGCAGGGCACCGGTTGCAACATTTTAATTTTTATGGCATTTTGGCTAGTAACATGTTTCTGCTAAGCAAGATTCTTCTGTGCTTAGCAAATTTGTGCGCTTACATTTATTATTTCTGACAGCTGTTCCCTCCAGCTGATGAACTAAGAGAGATGGCAAAAATTCAAATTGAAGCAAAATTTCTGCAGTCTGCAAATTGACAAGAATGCAGTCCTCTCACGAATGCATTAATAATTCCATCATGTACAAATCTCAATTATGGGGTTCTTATGGAAAAGCTAAATAATAACACAAATTAAACAGGTCTTTTTGTTTAGCAATATCCTTTTAAGGTAAATCTTCACAGTGTTGGTACATTCCAGAGACTGCTGAAGTCATATCTACTTCAAGAGGCGTATTGCCAGCAAATAACCGTGTTGTTTGAGCTTCAACCAATATAGGGTGCGTAGAGTGTACTTTGCCATGAATAAAGCGGCTTAGATTGTGTACTTAAAGTCCACTTAAAATCCCACTTTAAAAATACATTTTGAAAACGAACATTGATGAAAAAAATGAACACAAAGGGCCGTCTTTTTCAATTTCTCATGAAGCTGTTCAATACAAGTACAATGAATGTACTGTTCAATGTATGAACAGTCTGGCATTCATTTAAAAACCAATTTCAGCTCCAGCAGTTTTCAGCGTGTTCAATTTCATTTTAATTGCTATTCTGACTAATTGTTCAATATCAGGTTCCCGGATGACATATCCGTGCTGGAGCACCCAACAAAAACACAAACGACAAGTAAAGCTCTGTTTTATGACTTCTATTCTATGGCAGGAAATCTATGTGTCCGTAAAGCGTTGTGCGTAATGCTTAGCGCGCAATGCGTAAAAAAGAAAGGTTCTACATAAATGGGTCTCGTAATTCAAAAACTTCAAAACGTTGTCTTAAAAAAATAATAGTTTGTGCTTTGAGACACCCGTAGATAAAGCACTATATGAAAACTAGTTATTATGTACCAAACAGACTTAATGTAAAATGAGACGTGTAAAAGAATGTACTCACCTGAATGTCCTCGAAGACCCTCGCCACAACCATGATGACATCCAAGAGCTCTAAACACTTGAATCAGGGTCTCCATCACCAGGTTATGTACAGTCATGTCCTCCAGACTCTTTGATGCTACATCCCCTTCACTGTCCTTGTCCGGAGCCTTGACCTTCTCCCCTTCTACCTTGATGACCGGTATCTTTGCCTGGGAAGGCTTCTCACTCTGCTTGACCACCCGAAACTCTAGGATAGTCTCGATGATGTGCAGGGAGGTGTCGCAGATCTTGGCTGAGGTGTCTTTTGTGATGATCTTGTGGAGGGCCTTGATGATGACGTTGTAGTTCATCTGTCCATCCTCTTGGATGTAGTAAGTGGAGCCGGCAGCCTCGGTGATCTCTTCCTCCTCAGCCGTATGGTAGTTGACAAAGGTATCGGATGCACTACGAGGTAAGAATGTCGGAATGTCCAGGGTGGACATGTTGGAGCTTGAATCATGGTGAGAAGTTTGATCCGGAGAGTGGGGAGACTGGGGTGGAAGTGGTGGTGGTGGTGGTGGTGGTGGCTCACTTATCTCCTCTGAGAGTGGAATGAGGAGAGACCCAGAGCTCACCGATGACGGAGACTTCTCAGAGGGTGGGGAAAACTCTTCTGGCGACAGAGGCGGTGATTTGGAATTGGTCAGTGTAGTGATTGGAGTAATCAAAGGAGTTGCTACCTCAAAGGTGGTTTCATTGGTTGGTAGTGCCTCAAGTGACTGAAGGGGCACTTCAAAGACTGGAGACTGTCGCTGGAGCATCGGACGATTTACCACAATAGGGGCTTTGTGCTGCACTACAGTGGCCTTGTGAGTGACTTTAGCTGGCTGAGGTTCAATCTTGATTGGCTCATCAAAAATTAGAAGTGGCCTGTCATGGACTTCAACGGAGACAGGATTGTGAATAGCCAAAGCATTATTTTCTGACCTGACAGCCCGTCTTTCATATAACTTTTCAGACCTGGTTGAAGTTGAATTTGTATTTTCTGCAAGGAAATCAGCTCTGGCCATCCGAACAGATGTGGATTGCACACTCGTTGTAGTCTTGGTGACTGTGAAACAGGTTGATGACTTCTCTGTTTTTAGTGGCGGGATCACTTCCATCGGAGATACTTTAGACATTGCCCCGAATGGCCTAGTTTGTGTTGTCATGACGGATGGTCGATGCGCAGCATCAGCACCAACTTGGACAAAAGATGTCAACTTTGTTGCAGTTGCTGAGAAGCTCTGTTGATATGGTAGAGCTGTGGGTCTCGAGACATATGAGGATGCGGTGGTCACCCCAGTATATGGTCTCTTGGAATCCAAGGACCCTGTTGAGTAGAGCATTGGTGATGTTGGAGAAGCTGTCTTAGAAAGTTCCTCTGGGCTCATAAGTGCTGGAACTGTTTTCAACTGAACCACATCGATTTTGAACTTGAAAGGCTCCAGCTTTGGAGTTCCTGCGCTGGAGCTCTTTGGCATCTCCCCGAGACCAGGTATTTTAGTAGAGCCCGTCTCTGAGGTCTGCACTATCTGTTCATCACTCCCAGAGCCTTCCATCTCTTCCTTGATGAGTTTAGGCATCAGTGCACCTACCGTTTTGGACAGACTTGATGTACGTCTGAGATTTCTATGAGATTTATTCCCACGGCCATGGTCTCCAAAACTGGCTCGTTTTGGAGGACTTATCTTTCTCAGAGGTAAGGGCTCCACTCTCTCAAATTTCATCTTCTTTGGGGATCCGCTTAAGGGGTAAGAGTCCCCATGCCTCCCTTCATCTTTGGATGATTCAGAACCTCCCATGCAGCTCATCGGGACGGAAAATTTCTTTGGTGGTGGTCCTGGCACGGGAGAAAACAAGGATATGGTGATTTGTGGAATTGGCGAGGAGTTGCTTCTTTGGCGTACTCTTTCAGCTGCCATGGTCTCATCAGCAATTTGTCGCAGTCTGTTCAGTAGATAGATGAGTGCCCACTGAACCCCCTCTTCAGCCCAGTGTGGTATAAACAGACATCGCATCACACCTACATCAAAGTATGTGGCAGAGAAGACGTCGTTGATTCGTTGTGGGAGTCTTCGTTTGGGGATGTCTGTTGGGCTGGTTGAAGGTGGTGGAGGCCTTGGGACAGAAAGAGAAGCAGCAAGTTCAGCATGGTCAAAGCCTTCATTGAGTGGAAGGATACTTCTTTCAATGAGTGACTTGGGACGTTCCTTTGCTCTGTTTGGTTTCAGTGGCTTTGTTTCGTCCTCAGAACTGGATGAGCTGATCTGGTCGAAATCAAACCTCGTCTTGGCAGCCATATCCCCTGTCACCTTCAGATTTCCACATCTACAGGCATTGTTCTGGGTCACTGTTGTGTTACAGACTTCACACACTATCTCAACATTAACAGAGGGCGGATCTGGGGTGACTACACCGCTGCTGAAACGACTGACTTCTGAGATGTCTGCAAGAGGAACAATCACTCCCGGTGGTGTCTCCGGCAAGGCCACTTCCTCGTTCTTTGGTGATTCCTCCACGATTTCCTCCTCTTTTTGAACCTCCTCTTCCTCAACCATTTCGTTCTCCTCTTCAACCTTTTCGCTCATTTCTGGTTCCTTCCAGATTCGGCGGGCTAACCTGTAGCACCGTTTGGGCTTCACCATGGCATTGAAACTGGAGATATCCGGCAGCTTGTGCTCCCAAAGTGATCGCCACAGCTTCAAACCATTAGCCAGACGGAAAGTGAGATCTGACTCCTTGATGGAGTAGACGAGAGGAGCAAAGAGGTACACAAAGAGCTGAATAGTAGTGAGGCCATGCTCTGAGTTTCCGGGCAGCCGCAAGAAGTCCAACTGACTACTGTTCTCCTGCATACACTCCTCCAGGGACTCTATCAGGACCCAGTGGAGGGTGTGGAGTAACTTGGTCTCGGCCACACCCAGCTTGTCTGCATGGCCAAGCTTGGCACGATTGCTCAGGAGGGCAGCACAGCAGTGCATGAGGTGCGGTAAGGAAGCTTGAATCAACTGCCATCTTGTGATGCTGTTGATTGCATCGGAGAGACTCGGAGACAGCCCGTGCAGTTTGTTCTCAACAAGTACTCTTTCAAATGACTGTAGACGAAAAGAAGAAAATACCCTTTTAAAAATGGAACAAATCCTTCCACAGAATACAAATTTATTGAACAAGCTAAAGAATCTAAACGACCTGAAAGACATTCCACTATTTAAAGTGATGACACCCACATTTGCTTTTTGAAGAGTGTATATTTCGTCACCGTTTTCACGAAGAGCCACGTACATGTATGTCCAAACGCCTGACTGAGGTTAACATTTTACACTCTGCTTGGCTTAAAAGTGCACAATCTGCAAAACTAAAGCCACGGTTTGCAGTTTAAGATCTCTCATATGAGTCGGTATAAGTTTAACCTCTCCATTGGCTAACTAATTTCTTTAAATATATTGGCTAATTACCGTATTAATTAGTTAAAGATACGTGTCTCTTTGTGAAACCTAAAAAGTAAGATGGCCTACTTAAACACCCAACTGGTTAACGTGTTTTTACAAAGGAAAGGGGCGTGTATGTCACGTGATCACGCGCACACTGACATACGTGGCTCTTCGTGAAACCCGAAAAACGATTTGACCTACATTTTACGCTCCTCTGTTACAATGTATTACAATGCAATTTGGGGGCCTGTGGCTCTTCGTGAAAACGCAAAATGCGGTTATTGAGATAAAGGCCCCTTCCTGTAGTAATCAATAATTTAACATTTTAAGATACGTGGCTCTTCGTGAAAACGGTGACGATTTGTTCCAACCAATCCTCCAATTCTCAATAAAGAAACCTTTCCAACAACCTGTGAAATGTCATCAAGTAGTGTTCATATTATAACATGTTTAAACCTGACTGTTTTGCAGGGATCTTGTGTAAGTTCAATTTATTGCAACTGCACACAAATTAATATAATCTAATCCTTGACAAGCTGTATTTTTTATGACAAAAAGTTCAAATTTCAATTTATTGTCATTAATATAATATGGTGTACATGTACAGTACAGTACATAATAATAATGTATTATTGGAGGTTTTTCAATTGACAGCTAAAGAGGTACATGTGTGTATTTTCTGAAAATTGTTAGATGCATTATGTGCACACTGTATTACTTATTTTATAATCCCATATGATATTTGTGACATATTGTGGCCAAGGGGTCAAGCACACTGGACCCTACCTCTGGTGTTTTTGATCAGCAGAGTGTGGGTTCAAGTCCCATTCTTTTAAGCGGGACACTTGACCATTACTGCTTCGTCCTTCGAAAGCCGTAGTCTCTGTAATTTGTGTAATACTCTAAAAGAACCCAGTTACACTTATCCCTAAGAGAAGGGGTTTGCCGCGGTGTTTCTGGCTCTGCTGAGTGCACCGCAGCACCTTGTTAACCCGTATTAGGTGCCACATAAATGAATCTCATGATTCAAAACAATTTCAAGAACCTGCCTTAAAAAGGTTTCTCTTTGTTCAAGTGCCTTGAGTACCTTCAGGGCTCGAATTTGACACTGGACCACAGGCCCGAGGCCAGTGATTTTAGCATCGGTCCAGTAAACTCATAACCGGACAAGCCCAGTGGTCTTGTGTTTTTCTATTGAGTAATAATAGGCTACCTCATTGTGTAATAATTTTGTGGAAAAATGTTGACTATGAGTCTGATAAACAACTTTCAATTCTCTTCAGTATCGAAGCACTACACGTTAGACAAATGAGGTGGAATTAGTATTAGTGCTGATTCAACTCATTTTGATTTTGGTCTTGTAAAATAAATTCTGGTCCAGTAAAATTTGGAGCTACTATCCTTGTGGTCTTGTGGATATTTCCCCCAAATTCAAGCCCTGAATCGGTGGATACGTGCTCCATGTTCTAAGACTTTGGTATTATATCTGGTATTAAATGAAAATGACATACACTAGTAACAGGGCTCGAATTTGGGATAAAATTCCACAAGACTGCAGGGCTTGTAGCTCAAAATGTTTACCGGACCAGGATTTATTTCACAAGACCAGAATCTTTATGAGAAAGAGCTTTCTGCACAGTTTTAAATGTAAATTATAGATTTTTCTCATTTGTCTTATGGGTTAGTATTATTTTGATACTTATCAACAGAATTGTATAAATACCAGACTCAAGGTCAACATTTGAACATCTTTTCTTTCTGTTAAAGATATTACACAATGGCTATTGTTCAATTAAAAAAACACAAGACCGCCGGACTTGTTAGGTCATGAGTTTACTGGCCCAAGGCTAAAATCACTGGCCTCGGGCCTGTGGTCCAGTGTCAAATTCGAGCCCTGAGTAATATAAACCAGGTACACATGTGTACATGTACTGCGTAAACTAAGAAAACATGCACAGAACACGACATCATAATTATAATAATAGTGGTTTCCAATCTAACGCATATATAACGTCATGCAGTGATGCTCATGGCGCTCAACAATATGCAAACAGAAAATAATAAAACCCACTAATATAATAACAAGAAACTGAACATAATATCCAAACTTGGAAATTAGGATTAGAATGCCAACAAATAGGTGTGAGTAATTTCTTTTAAGAACTGGCTGTCTAAGCTTGACAAAGGAAAAGGGGGAGACTGTTCCAGAGAGTTGGGCCAGCATGGGAAAAGTTGCAGTCACCCCAGGAGTTTAGGGATCTTGGAATTTGAAGAAGGGGGGGGGTCTGATGACCTGCGTCTGAGTGGAGTAAGGTTGTATTGAATTCTGCATAACTCTTAGTTTATAAATGTACCCACTCTTTTAAAATTAAACAAAAAATGTTCCCCTTCGGTCATGTACAATGTACACACGTACTTGTGTACATTGGATTTCAATTTTCTAACTGTAAATTTATCATCATGCTTAAATAACACAACATTAATCAAACTAAATATTTGTTGTGCATTTAAAATTTCACAATACATATGTTCTGTATGCAACCATTGGGCAATATTGCTCCATCAAACTCAGCTCTGTCACATAACAAATAAAACAAATACATAAACTAGGCTTCAGCTGTTTTTATTGTTTTAATCATTCAAGAGAAGTCGTAAAATTTCATTGACGGTATGATTGCCTGTGCTTGAGTCACTTCGAGTGAGCTAATAAAATTGTATATTCATTGACTATGACCATGAATCTGCAAGTGCAATTGTTAAAGACAGAAAAGGCTCAGAGGTGAGGGTCATTGCTGTCAAAAGCTCCGAAACTTATTTTAGGATTTTATGTTGAAATGGTTTCATTTTTCTCTTGCTGCAACTAAGATTTCTTCATCATTTTTCTCCTTTTGGCAACTCAACTCCACCTGAACCCAATTTCATAGAGCTGCTTTAAAAACAGAAACTTAACAATTGTCTGCTAAGTAGAAATAGCAGGATACCAGTCACCAATTGTACATGTGACATGGTAGTTTGGCTGGTAATCTTATTCTGGTAAGCATAATTTTGTTCTGCTTAGCTACTTTTTGTGCTTAAGCAGCTCTATGGAATTGGGCCCTGCAGGGCTCGAATTTGGGGGAAAAATCCACAAGACTGCAGGGCTTGTAGCTCAAAACTTTTAATGGACCAGAAAATTTGTTACAAGACCGGAATCAAAATGAAAAGAACACTCTACACAGTTTCACATTAGAGCTGTTTTTGTACCAAGCACTAAGAGAAGATTTATCAAATTTTTCTTGTGGGTAATACTTCAATACTCAATTGATCAGTTGAATTTAAAAATACAGTGACGTGTTATTGTAAAAAAAACACAAGACCGCCGGACTTGTACGGTCATAAGTTTACTGGCCCGACACTAAAATCACTGGCCTCGGGCCTGCGGTCCAGTGTCAAATTCGAGCCCTGCCCTGGTGTTATGGATTTCAAGGAGCTTTTGGGGATCAGCATCCTCAGCCCTGGAGAAGTTGATCTAGGAAGATGATTTCTTCTACATGTATGTATTGACCCCTTGCATCAATGTTTTGGAGTCAGTGGTAAGTGTGTAAACATGCACTAGACTGTATATAACACAAGGACCACCAAAATGGAGCAACTAAGATTTATTGCAACTGGTGACGTCAGGCGCATTGGGTAAATATCTGAAAAAAGTAATGCTACTTTTTCACCAGGCAAACATAAAAAAGATCTGAATACTGGTAAAAGTCTAGAATTACTCATCCCTGTATTAATGTGTGTGCCTTTGCAATACCGAACCTTGATATTGAACAATGAATTACAACAACCTCTATAAAAGTAATTTTGTTTCTGTATCCAAAATATGCTTGTGCTTTTTGCTTTTCTGTGCCGAATCTTCCCTATCTGTTTGTCACTTTTGTATTTTCTACTCTTTATTTAATGAACTATTATTATGAAAAGTGTTTTTTGCTTTATATTTTATTTTACAAAAAATTGAAATAAAAAATATTAAAAAATGAGAGAAAAAGAAGTGTGCGCAGTAAATTCATGACATTTACCGCGGTAAATGTCAAACTGAGTCAAGACAAATCTTACATCTACAAGTAACACTGCAGTGCCTTTAGTCACGCAGAAGGGATGGGTTGCCATGGTGACAAGACAGAATTTAATACTAAATGGTATGTCCCGATTAAATTGCTCCATGTAATCTGTGCGCACAGTGTATAGTGTGCCAACATTGCATGGGTCCAGATACTGCCATCAGATTAGAGCTTTGCCCTAGCCATATTATAATGTAATGTAAGGTCATCCTGTACTGTACAGTGTATTTCATTAGGCATTAAAGCAGAGGTTTTTCACCTTTGAAGATGTGTCTTAACATCTTTAATGCTGCAAACGTCTGCTTTAAGGTCTTAACAGACCTTTTGATGCATCAACAAAATCACAGGGAAACTTTCTGCAGCATTTGATAAACACATCACTTCAATGAAATTAAATTTCTCAACTTCTTTTCCTGATCTTATTTTTTTGCATCGGATAAAATTGATTGAATGCACACAATGCTTTCCGTTAAAAGTTTGTACATTAACAGATCCAAACAAAAATTGTTTTTATCAAATTTCACTCCAAATTTTTCTTTAAAAACTCTGATACATTGTTTCACACAAAAATACTTTTTTTTAGTACTCCTTTTCTGATTTAGCACTTTCTTCACAAAAGTACTAGTACTCCTTTTCTGATTTAGCACTTTCTTAAGATAAATATGCAGGCATGATATTTGGACCTGGGAAAAAAATAAGAACATTTTTTTTGTGAGTACAAGAGCTACATGTACACCTACACCCGGTATACATTGTACATGTAGATTTGATAACAATTATGCTGATTTCTCTGATGGACAATCAGAAATCAGATTTAGGTACATGTAGGAAGAATATCCGCAAGCCCCTGCAAAGAATTCCAGAATGAAAGTTTATATATTCCATGACATACTACAGTGCACCTAATGTGAAGTTTTGTCTTTAATTGCACTAGATAGCGACTCTATGTAAATGTTATGCAGGGTTTGCCCTTAACTTTTTAAGTGACTGGCCAGCAGGACCAGTTAGCTTGGCATTTCAGTAGTCAATCACCTTTCTCACTGGTCCATTTACAAATGAAAAATGAAATAGGGAAGCTTTTCACCAGCCAGTCGGACTACTTGGAGTGAATTTTAACTGGTCCTCAGGTGTTTTAACTGGCATTTGGCCAGCGCACCACTGTTAAGGGAGAACGCTGTAATGTTGAACACTCCTTGTACATTTACTGCTCAGTATTACAATTAATTAAACACCCATAAGTTGGGTTATGATAATCATCCAGGTTCTGTGCCCTTTCCAAATCTAATCAATCTGAGCTTTACATCGCTGATAAAAAAACACAAATTTCTGATGATATTATGTCTCTGAAATATTGCATTCTCATGACAATGGGCAAAATACATAGTAATTGAACACATTTATTAATTTTGGAAATTTGTATATAAAATGTTTGTTATGATTTGTGTTTAAAATGTTCATTTAACACATTAAAAAAAAATTGGGGGGGGAGCAGAACAGTGAAACACTGTGAAAATATACAATCTTTTTTGTATAAAAAAAATTAATCAAAAGCAACAACCACATGTAGTCAACCAAATTCTTACAAGAAATTCTTTCTCCGATAAATCAAGTGATGGACCAAGCATACTAAATAGCCTGACCCAGATTTTGCATTTGGCTCTGTACATTTACAGCCAGCCCAAGGCTCACTACAGCCAGATTAATTTAGGCCAAATTAACATTTTAATCACATTACAATTGCCCGACCCAATCGTGCACACAAGAACAGTTATTCCGACACTCCAGCGACGCTGCCATGCCACATATGGTACAGAAATGCGCGAGTAAACAGGCAGCTCGCCTGCCCGCTGCCCTGGCCCTAACCACGGCGAAAAAGGTTCTCATAAATAATTGTCAATGATAATCACCCTGTGTACTTAATCAATAGGCTTGAATCTTGCGTTAGAAGCTAGGGCAAAGCGGACGACCATAGAGGAGTGAGATGCACACAAAAGGGCCTGCCAATGGTTAGCAATTGGATAAAGTCACCATAGAGCAGCTGTTGCGGATGCGTGGACTCTGAATAAATCATTAAAATGATTGCCAGGGAAGGATGTCCCTACTTTGCTGTGCACAGATTAAATCACAACCTTATAGACTGATGAAATGCATACTGTGTGCGGACAGGCGGGAGTCTGATTTCACATTTTATACTCAATGTCTCTGCAGACTTGCATAATGTGCCGGGCTGTCACGGCTTGTCGTTAGGCAACGGTACATCATGCAGTCTCACAAGTCTACATAAATCATTTTTGTTATTTATGCAAATTACTAGTAACTGCAATTATACAAGTGCTTCAGGTTTTTAACAAAGTAATACAACATGTAATTTGATTTTAATTAAAAAATAATACCGTCTAAAATTTTTGAAAAACAATTCTAAACAGCAACAGTAATTTGCATTCTATCCAATTTAAAGGGATGGCACTTTAATACAGTGTGACATTTTCATTGGTTTTTTTTTCATCTTCAAATTTCCAGATTCTAAAAATTGCGGGCGAAAATACATTATATCAAAGTGAGTAGGCCTATTGCTATTCGGCTATTTTTTTTTTCTTCAGATTTTTAATTATTTTCTTTGTTGCTTTAAATAAATAAAAAATCTCCTACTCACCACACAACTCGCCTCATAGAGTCGTCCGAGCTTAGGCCTTATGAAGGGGCTGTAACAAAGAGAAAAAATGTTAAGTTAAATGTAAGTAAAATGCATGTAAAAATAGATGCAAGAGCTTAATTACGCTGTGAAAACCACTAAAAAGTCATCTTCACTTGTTATGATAAAAATAACCAATCTGTCAATATTCTATATTTTGGGTCGTAAAGATTGTCAAATTCTCCAGTCTGAACTCAAAAAGACAAACTCCTAAATGTGTGTCTAAATCGACAGAGAATGCCAGTGTCTGCTTAATTTTATTACATGCTATGCAAGATGGACTGAAAATGGGTCTAGGCAGTACATGTATGTTGTACACACTACATGTAGGTTAATGTTTGAACCATTGTATTTACTCACTTTTGAGGTAAACAAACAGATTTTTATCTAAAAAATTTTGATGTAGTCTTAACTGTGAAATACATGTATTATCCTAAACAAATTAGGTTCCATAACAATTAGCCTGTAATAAAACAATAACATTCATTTTATAACAATTTTAAGAAAAATACCAAGTAACTTCTGATATAAGTCAACGAACATAAATTGTTTTGATTTTTATTTATTTAGGGGCCTATTTTTTCTCTCTTTTGTTCCTTTAATTCAAATACCAATCAGTAACAATAAACTAATAATCCACCAACATATGACAGCACCAAAAGCATCTAACTTTGAGGCGTGCAGACTTTACAACTCAATAATAAATTAAACAGTGAGTTGTTAATTAGTTATTCAACTGAAAAACACAAGACCACTGGAGTTTTCCCGACAGTGTTGTCTGACATCTGATGCAAGTTGGTACGAAAGCTTACACAGTTTTTGATGTAATTTTAGTTATTCTTTAGGTGCACTACCACTATTTTCCTTGTTTTATCTACATGTATCAGACTAACTTGGCCAGTACCTCTATCACAGTTTAAAAGCAGTATGTTCAACATGTCATTTGTCATGATTTCTTTGACCTCATTGTAATATATTGTAAATAGCTCGAATTCCATCAGTAGAAGTAGTTTGAAGTACTGGTTAAAATTGTATAGGGTTAACATAGTTTTGGTTTTGTTCTTCCAGCTGAGTCCCATAATGGACAGCCGGGACATTAGTCTACCTAATGCAGATATTTTGGAATGTAATGTACAATAGGGGCCATAGCTTTTCTCAGTTAGAGTAATAATGAGTGTTCTAGATAGCAAGCCAGCTATGCCAAGTTAATTGTATGCTTTTCAGTTTTGATAGTGAGGCAAGAGTTGATGCAAATAGCAAGGCCGTGGTTTTTTAGGTTTTGGGGCGTAGTCCAGTCAGATCACCATGAGACAGCATCGAGGCAAGATGTCTTTTCCCAACTCTGTTGGCTACTGAAGTTGATGCTGGCAACGTGTGCCTACAAGGCAGGCTCTATGGGGCTTTTATAGATAGCCTGAGAAATCTGCGTGTTTCGCCTGTGTAGCTATTTAAAAGTATTTGTGCTGTGTGCGACACCATTATTGTTGGTGATAATTTTAAGTCAGGCAGTGGAGAGCATAAGAGCTACGACATGGATAAAAGCTGTAAGTAGAAGCTATTTCTTAAATTTTTTAAGTTGCTCAGGAATACCGCTAGTATTTGATCGCATGAGAATAACACTTTGATATTTCATTTCGAAGACATGTTTATGATATTTGAAGTCGAGCCCGACAAAACAGAATGTACTATTATTTAGCCCTGAACGGTCATAAGAAAATATTGTCAGAAGTTTTGGACTGTTTTTATTTATAATTGTAGATGGCCCACAGTGAATGTACACGAGATGTAGTCAAGAGTGAACTCTGGCAGTACGGGTGACGGGCCACCGATTGAGCGGCTGCGGCCGGAGGTTGAGCAAGTTGTACACAAATCAAGAACTTTGAAGAAGTGGGCCTTTGGTCTGAGTGACCCACATTTATGCCTTGGTGACATTTGGTCTTTGTGACCTGCATTTTGATCTTGATGATCAGTGGTCTGAGTGACCAACATTGCTGGTCTGAGTGACCTGGTAGACACTTTTGCCTTGGTGGCTATTTTCCTTTTAGGATCAAACAATTAATAATTGTCTTGGTGACATGGCTTTTATTAATAAATTTGACATTATTGTGTGGAGCATTGTAGACACGTGCCCAAAAATGAAGTGATTGTAAATTGCAAGAGCTAAGTTGAACTCATATTTTTCTGACTAGTGTTTATACTTGTGTAATAATAACCATGATGTGAGGCTTTGTGGAAAGATTAACTTGATTTCAATAATAATATAAGTGTAGTTTAACCAAAGTTTTGTTTCTGTATTTTCTTGAAAATGGTTCATTTCCAATCTCGATTATTCGCAGATGTGATAATTAATAGCGGATAGTATTGACATCATTACTCATTCATGGTTCTTGCAAGGAAGCAATTCAATTCCTTAGTGTACCTTTATTAGAAAAATTAAAAAATTTTACTGAAACATTTCAAAGAAAGGGTACCAAGAGGCAGTGACAATGGGCATTGTGGCCATTGCCTCCATCAAGCATCATTGTCCCTGTGGTCATGTTATATGTACAATTGGTTTTTGGAATCAGAGTAGTTTACATGTAATTTGCATCAGACTCTTAGCTTTCAATAAAACAAAATAGGTGTACAACAAGGCTCAACAATTGCACTGGACTGCAGGCCCCACTCCAGTGATTTTAGCGTCAAGCCAGTACACTCAAAGACGAACGACTCTGGTGGTTTCGTGTTTTTCAGTTGAATAAGACAATATCAACTCACTAGGAGTAATATCCTGAACAAAACAAAATTATGTTCAAATGTTGACTTGAGTCTGATTTCTTTCTTTTCTCATCTCGATTCTGATCTTGTAAACAATTTCTAGTCCAGTAAAGATTTTGACAGCTACAAATCCATGATCTAGTAGATTGCATGTATCCCCCAAATTCAATTAAATTCCCCCCAAAATACAACCAACCACTAAAAATCTTGTCAAATTCTATCAGTAGCTGGTCACATTTGCGGTAAAAATAGCGAAAAATGCGTCATGTTTTGTCTAGGATTTGTTGCAAATTGTCATAGATCTGGCCTTCAAAGCAATGGTGACTTTTGGGTCTTTAGTCCCATTTCCTCAAGTTCAACATTATTTCAGGTGGAAACTGTGGTACATGTACACTGTAATGAATGAACTCAGAAAGCTTTCTAAGTCATCAAATATCTCCGATACTATTTATCTGAGTGAAGTCACAGTTCCACAAACTGCAGTTTAAAATGCCCATGTTAAATGCTTTCAGATTAAATAATAAAATTTCCTGATAATTTACTGACTGTCTTTCTTTAATGGACAGAACTGGTACGCTTCAGTATGAATTTCACAATAATCAAATAATAGTCTCATCCACCAATTATTTTCCAAGACAAGCTTCCCCCTGGGAGCATTCTGATAATAAACAATCTGGTTTATAAATGTCAAATTAATGTTCAACCATTTAGACCGGGTACAACTTGATGAGATTTTCCTTCTCAAAATTGTACATATGTGGAAGTTAATTACAATAATCTTGTCTAGATCCAAAAAAATAAGTGCACAACGTACAATTAAACCTATCCTGAAAATTGAAACTACAATGTGGATTGTTGTTATGTATAGAACATGTCATTTTATTTCTTCAGCACAAAGGTAATGATTATGCACAGAGAAAGGGTTTCTGAACGCAAGAGAAGACAGGTGTTCACTTCAAAGGTATTATACAGGATTGGTAAGGATAAAAAACACCATTGGTGAATAAATTTAGTCTGAAAGCTTACTGATTAGGCCCCCCCTATAGAGTTCATAATTTTGTCTGTGAAATATTTCCCTCTGAAACCATAGAGCAAGTTTGCTCTATGCTGAAATGAACTCATACACGAGAAAACTGAATCTGAAAACTTAAAATACAAAAAAGCAAAAGCTGACTTTGATTGTTACATATATTAAGGACAATGCTGAAAATTTTGCATGGTTTTTCACTATTTTCTCCTGACTCACACAACGGATAAAGACCAAATTTTCACATTTTTAAAAAATTCATTCAGATGGTTGATCACACAAACATGGACACTGTCTACAACTATTTTTGTCAGCTCAACCAGTCCTGCAATACATGCACCTTTAAACAACTTAGACCCCACAAGGTCTCCTCAAGATACACTAGCTCTCCAGGCCTGCTGTAGAGATAGCGTGTCTGGTTTCACTTTAATTACAAATAAACATCAGTTAATGAGGTGATTAACATCTTAAATAAGTCAACCTTGTTTACAGATTCCCTACGATACAAAGTTTTGAGTATGGTTTGAAAGCTCTTGTGATCATAAAGTGTAAGAGATCTTCTTGTATTTTTTTTTATGTAAGTGTGAGTACAGTTATGAACAAAATGGTTATGAAAAGTGTTCACAATCAATTCTATGGCTTTCCTTCATGTAAAGAACATGTAACCTTGTTCACAAAAAGAGTGACATAATATTTTTATAATAGTATTGGGAGCTACCCCCCCCCCCCCCTCCCATGTAATGTAAATACACTGTACAATACTTTTTTTATAGGTGTAGTTATTTTGTTTTTAAGAGAAAAACAAACAAATAAATTTACCAGGCAGTGACTGAGCAAGTTTTTTTTTAAACAGTGCTGTGACATATTGAGAAGGCTATGGTTTACAGGGATGGGAATGTAAAAAATATGCTAAGTTGTCTGTAAACAAAAACAAGAAATGAAACAACCTTTTATTTTTTAATTAAAAATACCGAAAAAATCACAAGACTCATAATAAAAATTGCAATATGTTTTTTACTGCAAAAATAATTTAGTGCCCTGACGTGAAAGACTCTGATAGGGTTGAAACATCAGGCCACTAAATTATTTTTGTATAGGTCCTTTTGGTTGGTAAGCAGTTTGCAACAGTAAAATCTATGTTCTCAATATTATAGTATTTAATCCAATTGCATCCAATGTCGTTAGTTATTTCTGTATTTTATTATTGTTACTTTTTCTTTTATTTAGCCTAAGGTAGCTAGTTAGTTGAAGCATGGAAGTAGAATCGTTGAAGCATGTTTGAACCATGGTTGAACTCAAGAGTCAAGTGACAGTTCTACCTCCGTATTTTCTTGACTACATGTTTTGTATTAATTCTTCTCTATCAAAAAAAATGTACACCATACCAAGATAAATCACAACAAGTGAAGTGTAACACTCGCAAATAAAATGCACTTCTTTTAATATCTGACCAGAAATTGAACCAGCGGGATTTTAAATATTCCAAAAATGCAGCCCATCCAAAATCAGCGCACGGCAGGCTCATTATACACAGAAACAGCAGACAACCGCGGCTGGGGAAAAGTGACAAGTGAACGAACCTTGTTTGCCTCCACAGAAAAATCTGCAACGGCAACGGAACAGACCGGGCGAGAATTTTCGGGTCATCGTTGCAACTTTTCCGTTTGACCATCTTGGATAAGAAGCTCCTGCCGAGGGAAGAAACTGTTGGTTTATGTCCACATCTGGAGTAGAAGGTTTTCGTTGTTTTGTGAAGGAGTTCTCATTGTTGAAAAGTAGAGAAACAGTCAGGAATTGTGTCCAGGTGCCGCGCGTAACAGCAAGCGCGACGATCAGCTGGCCTCTCTCTCTCTCTCGCGGCTCCTGATCCTCATCTCAGCCATGCAGCAGCTGTGCACACGACGCGTCGGTCGGTCGCGCGGCCGGTCGTATGGTTAATTGTGTACATGACATAAGCAAGTGCGTGAGTGTGTGTGTACACACGATCCGTTGCATCACGCACACACCAGGGACTACGTGTAAACAAAATAGCTGCATGCGGATCCAGATGTCGGACAGGAACTACGTTCGACGTACTGCTCTGACTGATGATGAACTAGTGCGCCCTCTAAAGATTGCACAAAACAATCAGGGTTTTTTCTTGGACGTTAGTAATGTAAAGATGACTTGTATTTCACTTCGCTCGGCCCCAGCGGCCTTTGGTTTGAAGGCAAGGCGCTGGGGACGAGCGAAGTATTTCACCAGCTAAAGCTCCCCTGTTTATGTCATCATGTCTGTGAATGCCTACATATTAATTTTAAGCTGTTTGCGCTTGGGAGTAAAATGAGGTTACTTAAGTGCCACATTGAAGACGATCAGCCCCCTACTGATCGAAACGTTGAGTTGTTACATCACTACGCCACAACTAAAAACAATATATTGTATATACAAACCTTACTACCAAGTGCCAATACATAGCATGGACCCGCTTATAAATGGCCGCCACCTTCGACCAACAAAAGAGGATCAAAAGTTGTACTGTGTTATGCACGGTTTTATGTATAAATCCTGCCCATATTATCACTCAATCCGAATATGCTGAAGTATTAATTAAAAGAAAAGAAACAATTCAATGATCTATATTCATTAGTATCTCAGTATACCTTTGTGTTTTTTTAATCGCTCGGTTGTTTTAACCCTATATAAATATAATCATATACAACAAAACTGACCTGTGAAAATTTAATTCCAAAAGGTGGTAGCGTTTCTGAGATATTGCCGTAAACCCAGAGTGGTTATGTCCACGCAGGAAGAATAATCCGTAATTGGAATACTGTACACAATCTGAGAGACGTTTCAAGCAGCAACATTTCTCAGATTGAAATTTCATTGAATCCCTTTCTCTGAAGCCACATTCCTTAGAAGCAAATCGTTTCTCAACATGCTAAACATTACCGACAGTTGCAGTGGTTCTTACCAAGTCAGTTTTATGGTCAAATTTTTTTGGAGTAATTACCCGAAAGGAATACCCTCCTTTAGAAATTGTTGTCCGAAAGGAAACATAAAGCGGAAGAAAAACAAAAACGATTTTTTGATATTTCTAAGATTGATCACCATTTTAAATTTCAGGCCCTTTTGAATTGTTATGGATTATTAGGAAATTTGGAAATAATAAGGAATACTCGGCATTCTTGTTAGTTACGAAACCCAAATCTCTAATGATCTGAAGCAAAAGAAACTCCAATACAGTCACGAGCTTAACTGAACAGAAATACACAATACCAATTATTAATTTGCATCTTGCTTTATTCGCTTTGTTTTAAATCCTGACCAACAGCTTTATCAAAAATTCAGAAACCACAGACAATAATAACCAAATAAAACGTACATAGCTGCAAATTAGCACAGAATGATCATGACGTGTTTCAAACAAAAGTTAACTCCGTGCCACCAGAAAACAACTCGTTGACGGTTCGGTCGGACCAGCTACGTCACCGCGGCACAGCCGAACTCATGGAAAACACTTGATGATCCAACGCCTAAGATCAAACTAGTTCCAGGTCGGGTCATCAAAACCGCACCTCTCTTCATAAAAGTGACGCAATTCCACCAAATCGACAACATAAATGTTGCCCAATTTACTTGTCTGAAATAAACAAATCTAAATAATTCGTAGTCTTGGTTTCAAAGATATTATTGTTCACATTATTGCACGCATAATCATTTCTATACAGCTGACTGAAAAGAGACGGCGACTCTTGGACAAAGGCTAAGCCATTAATTTGTTGTTGATCAACTTGAACTAAGTGATCCTGGAATATGTCAGCTCAAACACCACAGCTTAAAAGCATGGGTCCTTTCATAAAATTGTTTATAATTGATAAACAAAGTCTGATTGTGCACTAAACAAGTTGTTATTAAAATCTTTAACAACAAATTCATCCGCAGTTATTACATGGCTATTAATTAATGCTTTCTTTAAAGTATGAGCACCTAACATTAACTCAACATTATTTTAAGGAAACCATTCTTGCAAAACCTACGTTGGGGGTAAATACACAATTAAATCAATTCAAATGTTGTACCTTTTCTTGAGCCTGCTCTTAAAAAAACCCAGGATCTTTACAAGGCCAACAGAATGAAAAAAGGCAAGTTGCTATAAAAACAATGTCGATTTCATGCAACCGAATACATGAGTGTATTAAAAATAAATCATAAACTTTACACGGAGCAAGTTTTCCCTTCAAGGGTAGTTGTACAGGATTCGTAATTATTCCGATTTTGTTTTTATGTTTTTAATTTGCAAACTTATACTGGTTTTACTTTTAACCTCATCAGAAACAATCCTCCAGAGAAATATTTGCGTCTGAGATACCGTAGAAAGTCAAGAGAATAGCATTTTACTCGATACCATAGTTATTTATTTTGATTATGGCACAATCAAATTAAATCTGGTATGAACAAACACGAACCCCTTGACAAAACATTTTATTAAAACCTGACCACACACTTTAAAATCTCCCACGTCAAAGTTCACCCAGATACTGGGCTCCTCGGCCCCGAGTCATCACTGGATCAGAATGACCTGGAATCTGTGCCAGATTGACCTGGAATCTGTGTCAGATTGACCTGGAATCTGTGCCAGATTGACCTGGAATCTGTGCCAGATTGACCTGGAATCTGTGTCAGATTGACCTGGAATCTGTGCCAGATTGACCTGGAATCTGTGCCAGATTGACCTGGAATCTGTGCCAGATTGACCTGGAATCTGTGTCAGATTGACCTGGAATCTGTGCCAGATTGACCTGGAATCTGTGCCAGATTGACCTGGAATCTGTGTCAGATTGACCTGGAATCTGTGCCAGATTGACCTGGAATCTGTGCCAGATTGACCTGGAATCTGTGCCAGATTGACCTGGAATCTGTGTCAGATTGACCTGGAATCTGTGCCAGATTGACCTGGAATCTGTGCCAGATTGACCTGGAATCTGTGCCAGATTGACCTGGAATCTGTGTCAGATTAACCTGGAATCTGTGCCAGATTGACCTGGAATCTGTGTCAGATTGACCTGGAATCTGTGTCAAATTGACCTGGAATCTGTGTCAGATTGACCTGGAATCTGTGCCAGATTGACCTGGAATCTGTGCCAGATTGACCTGGAATCTGTGCCAGATTGACCTGGAATCTGTGTCAGATTGACCTGGAATCTGTGTCAGATTGACCTGGAATCTGTGTCAGATTGACCTGGAATCTGTGTCAGATTAACCTGGAATCTGTGCCAGAATGACCTGGAATCTGTGTCAGATTGACCTGGAATCTGTGTCAAATTGACCTGGAATCTGTGCCAGATTGACCTGGAATCTGTGTCAGATTGACCTGGAATCTGTGTCAGATTGACGCAGAAATGGGTCAGGCTCCCATGAAACACAGAATCTGGGTCAATGCTGACCCGGGAGATTCTAAAGTGCAGAATTTGATGAGGTCGGATGAATGATCTCATTCATAAAATCTTGAATAATTAATTTAGTTAAAAAATAATGGCTTCAACAGCAATGCAAAATCCAGCATGTAGCAGAGCTATACAATATAAATATAATTATCAGTCACAAAAAATATCACAACTTTAGTTTATGAAATTATATATTCAAGTGATCATCTTGACATTTTTTCGTTCCATTAAAATTAGGAAGACCTGAAATCATTGTTCCTATGGACGCCTTTATACAGGTAACATTAGACTTTGTAAAAGAAGTCACTACCTACCCTACTACTTACTAATACTTGGTTCAACAGAACGGTGTGAATTGTACACTTTGAACTTGTTTGACCCCAAATCACAATAATCATAATAAATTGAAATATTTCATCCTTGATGAAAGGATGAAAGCCGTACCACCTTGTCCATATTTCTGTTAAAAAAAACACCAAGATTTTTTCACTGCTAGATTGAATAACATGAAGGCACCAAGTTGAACCAAGTCTGACAGATAGTTTCCTAACTAAATGATCAAATGAGTTGAACGCTGAAGGAACCCCCCCCCCAACAAAACAAAACAAAACAAAACAAAACAAAACAAAACAAAACAAAACAAAACACCCCCACCCCGCAATTTAACGTTATACAAAGAAACAATAATAGGTACATTTGTTACAAATTTGATTTTACCTTTTCAATATATATATGTTTTTCTTATATAATTATTTTAGTTAAATTTAATTTGGTTCAATCATTTAATGTTTCAACGGGCAATGGGTTACAAATACAAATCACTGAAATTGAGACAAGCAATCGTTTATGTCATTGGCGAATCACTGCTGACAAAAAGATCTGAAACGCAAACAAGGATCAAAGTTTTAGGAGGTATGTTAAACGCAAAAGGTGAAAATTCAACCAAAAATTGATTAGTTTTATTTTGCAATTTTATAGAACCAAAAGCACTTATACTTGTGAATTACCAATTTGAAATACCAGAATTGAAAAAACAAATTAATGTATTCATTATCATCTAAATATATTTTTGGTATAATAACAGCATCAGGGATACAGAAGAATATTTTGGTTTACCCTAAAAACCCTGACAGACTAAGCAGATTGGCCAGTGTGTGGCCTCAATCCTCCCATATCCTCTTCTCCTATGTCACTCCACACTAAAATTGTTTGGATGTACATGTAGATAAGATTGGTCTGCCTGACCCTGTGAGAAGCAGTTGTTGTCTGGGCCTCCTGGCCCCCAGTCATTCTGAATCCTTCACTTTGGCAACTGGATATGGAGTGATTTGGGACTGTAAGGGTTCGAATACACTGATGAGTGATAATCACTGTACACTTTTTTACTCCCCCCGGGGAGGGATTCGAACCCTTGACCCCTGCATTCTAGAGCAGATTTCTTAACCACTACACCGCATTGTCTTTGTCAACCAAAGATTGTTTCTTGTACAAACAGTGCCCTAAAATCGCAAACCACCCACAAATCTGTAACTGGAAGGTCGCAAAAACAACACTAACTTCTTTTCAATTTAAATAAAATTATAAAAATGGGCAAAAACTTGAAAATCATTATGAGTTGCTACAATTGTGGTATTCCAAAACATTTAAGAATAGTGAAGTGACCTCCTTTGTAATAGATGACACAATACCAAAGTTACCATAGTGACCGTGTGCAGATGATCTTAAGAAAACAATTATACAAAATTACACACAAGGGAAACCAAAGCAGTCATTCTTTTTCTTTTCTTGGAATGTAAGAAATATGATAACCAGATTTTCATTAGTACTAAGAAGTTTTGAGGTAAATTATATTTATATAATAAAAAAAACCCCCACACAATTGTTTATTTGAAGCTTTTATCAAATTTCTTAGCAAATCTGAGCATTAGGTTTTGTAACAACCAATCAGGTGCATTATTATTTTTATAAGAAGGAACATTTTTGTATCTGGGAATCCTTCAAGCTGAGACTGTGTCTGAATGAGTGGATGCGGCTTGATCCACACTTGAACATGAGCATAGGAGGCCCATAGCAACACTCTTAGCAACAGCAACAGCCGCAGCCATAGCCGTAGCCGCTTATTCCAACATGACCTCGCCAAGAATAATATTGGCGACTCAACTCTGTGGTGGCAAGCATTTTAAAGAAACGAACTACTTAATGCGTTTGTTTTATATCAATGGCCTCATTGACACAATTGCACTGACCATGTGGTATGGATTCAAAAATGCAAACCAATCAGAAGATTTGTTTTAACAGCAGTTGGTGTCACTACCATTAAAGAACTTAGAGGTTAAATAATTGGACCGACCAATCACTGTTATGCATTCTGACATATGAACCAATCAGAACATCTGTTATATAACAATGGTTTCGTGTTCAAAAGAGTACGTGGATGCATTTTTGTGTGTGCTCATCATCACCGATCAACCAATCACTGCACTTTTTTTCAAAAGAAAAGCCAATCAGAAGGTCTGTTGTATACTTAGTTATTTTCTTCTTCTTCTTCTTCTCCTCCTTCTTCTTCCTCATCGCCTACTGCTTCATCTTCCGATGAAAGGTCACCTTGATGAGAGGCGGAACTTGGACTGGCTGGAGGTGAAATGGCATGCCTCAGACGATCTGTCCCGTCCACGAAAATCTTTTTCTTTAAAAACAACCAGATTTACTTCTCCAATTAAAAAACACCATCGTGACTTTCATAACCCTTATTATTTAGAAATGGTGAAACACAAATAATTATGTCAACAGTATTAAAAATAAATACTGACGAAAAAACCTGAGCCCGAAAGGTTGCCAGTCAGAAGCCATACAACCTGTAGCTGCCAGGTAGCCAGGGATCACACCCAAGTTTACGATATGATGGTTTATTACTTGAAATGTAAAATGTTACTGTAGGAGAGTTAGATTAACGGATAACTAAAGACAAATCCAGAAACTTACCAAAGGTCCTTCAGACCCAAACAGGTCTAAGAAGTTTCCGATCATCTCTCGTGATTTCTCTTCCCATCGCTGGATTAATTCTCTTCCTTTGTCTTCAACCTTTTGGACGAACTCTTTGGACTTGGTCTCCACCCTGTTGACTTTCTTCTTGACCTTGTCCACTCGGTCCTGCAAACTTAGGCTGGTTTCCTTTAAAACAAAAAGGGGAATTAAAACCTTCCTACACAATGGTACCACAGACTACCACAAAGTACCACACCTTCCAGGCTAGCATTTGGGTGCATGGGTTTCTTCCATTTGTACAGCTGGCACTGGTACCACAGACTGTCACTAAGTCCCATACCTTCCAGGCTAGCATTGGGTGCATGGGTTTCTTCCATTGTACAGCTGGCACTGGTACCACAGACTGTCACTAAGTCCCATACCTTCCAGGCTAGCATTGGGTGCATGGGTTTCTTCTGTTTGTACAGCTGGCACTGGTACCACAGACAGCCACAAAGTACCATACCTTCCAGGCTAGCATTGGGTGCATGGGTTTCTTCTGTTTGTACAGCTGGCACTGGTACCACAGACTGCCACAAAGTACCACACCTTCCAGGCTAGCATTGGGTGCATGGGTTTCTTCCATTTGTAAAGCTGGCACTGGTACCACAGACTGCCACAAAGTACCACACCTTCCAGGCTAGCATTGGGTGCATGGGTTTCTTCTGTTTGTACAGCTGGCACTGGTACCACAGACTGCCACAAAGTACCATACCTTCCAGGCTAGCATTGGGTGCATGGGTTTCTTCTGTTTGTACAGCTGGCACTGGTACCACAGACTGCCACAAAGTACCACACCTTCCAGGCTAGCATTGGGTGCATGGGTTTCTTCCATTTGTAAAGCTGGCACTGGTACCACAGACTACCACAAAGTACCACACCTTCCAGGCTAGCATTTGGGTGCATGGGTTTCTTCCATTTGTACAGCTGGCACTGGTACCACAGACTGTCACTAAGTCCCATACCTTCCAGGCTAGCATTGGGTGCATGGGTTTCTTCCATTGTACAGCTGGCACTGGTACCACAGACTGTCACTAAGTCCCATACCTTCCAGGCTAGCATTGGGTGCATGGGTTTCTTCTGTTTGTACAGCTGGCACTGGTACCACAGACAGCCACAAAGTACCATACCTTCCAGGCTAGCATTGGGTGCATGGGTTTCTTCTGTTTGTACAGCTGGCACTGGTACCACAGACTGCCACAAAGTACCACACCTTCCAGGCTAGCATTGGGTGCATGGGTTTCTTCCATTTGTAAAGCTGGCACTGGTACCACAGACTGCCACAAAGTACCACACCTTCCAGGCTAGCATTGGGTGCATGGGTTTCTTCTGTTTGTACAGCTGGCACTGGTACCACAGACTGCCACAAAGTACCACACCTTCCAGGGCCCAACTTCATAGAGCTGCTTAAGCACAAAAAAAGAGGCCAAGCAAAAAAAAAAAAAAAGTTACCAGCCAAAGTATCATGTCCAATGTACCATCTGTGACTGGTATCCTACTCATTTTTGCTTAGCAGAAAATTGTTTTCTGCTTCAGCAGCTCTATGATATTGGGCCCTGGCACAGTTAATCTATGATTTCAAACTACACTAGATGACAAATGATACTTTGCATCTCGGAGCATCCCCTCGGACTCTTCGGCTTACCTTGATGAAGCTAACGTTCATCTCCTTTGCTGTGTAACCTCGCGATAGGTTTCTTCTGACGTACATGTCATAATCGCGGACCAGCCTGGCAATGATGTCCGACGTTGATATTCCCTCAGTTCGCTGCGTTGGGACAAACTTCCCTGCCGCTTTGATGTCTTTGTAAACGTCGTTCATCTGGACACCGGGGGTGTTGTATGGAATGTCATCGTGTGCAACAAAATCAATCTGAGAATGAAAAGATTCCAACCACGTTGATAACATCATCTTAGAAGTCAAACTGTACGTAAAAAGTTTGTCAATCATGTAAATGCTGTGTCGTCTAAACATGCACTACACTGTACAACACACTATGACATGGACTACCAAAATGGCGCAACCAAGTTTATTGTGGTGATGATGACAGGTGAATTGGGTCAAAAAGTGAGACTTGAAGCTTTGCATGATGTAGAAAGTGAGAAATAACTAGTTTAAGCTTGACAATCATGTGAAATTAGTTAATGAGCTGACTTCAGAGCAAACGGCCTCGTCGTGGGTACTGACACCCACGAGAGCTTCGGTCAAGGATGAGATTTGCACAATGTGAACATTCCAGAAAAACGGCTTGTGGGCCTGGGTTCTCCCTTATTCTAGACCAGTCACCTCCCAGGAGGTTTACAGACTCTGTGCATCACCAGTAATACAAAACTAATAAATTTGGACACAATGTGGACAATTTCTTTCTCCCTTTGGTCAACCTCTTCCCCAGGGTGTGTCGAGCAGTACGAGGTTGACCATTGACTGCTCTCTCACCCTGGTATTGGAACATTTGCATATCCAAAAATTTTGGATACGTATGCAAATTAGAATAGTCTGGCTGCTTATCGAAATTCACATCTTCGCCATAGTCTCGTGGACCGGTACCAGATTTAGTAGCTTGTATGTATTGGAAACATGTACATGTGGTAATGTAATGTTGTTGTCCAATCAGGGTCCAAGTGAGGAGTTTCCATCCCAGGGTTTACTATTTACAAACATGGTTGGAAATAAAGTAAACCATGGGGACGAGGTTGCCCTTTGGTGACTGCTTTACTTCTCTAGAAAATTTGAAGGCTCAATTCGATTTTGACAATCCTGTCTGGTAACTGAATTGAAACTCCATGTTTATAAGATCACTGTGAAGAGGAGATGTTGAAGAAATGCCAAACTGTGGAAAACCCACACAATCAGGTGAAGGGCTGAGCACTGACCTTGTGTTCTTCGAGGTATTCTGGAGTAATGACCCAGGGTGCGTCACAGATGATTTCATCCACATAACGACAATGTCTGACGCCTTCATATCGTTCCCATTCATTCAGTACTGTGTTGCCTTTTAACCTCCTTGTCAACTCATCGTTGCAAACTAAAAAGAAAAGACAAAAACTCATAACCTTTCTATCTGAAATATTTTTATCCCACTATCCAAACTTGACTTACTACCCCCTTTCTTATTGCAATATCCTTGTGAATCGTCTCAGTAAATGAAGTCTGACAAGTCTTTCCCCATCAATTTTGTAAAAAAATTTTTTACCATCATCATCGATTGACTGAATTATTTGGTCTTGATAGCTTTGTATAGGCCTATCCATCCATTCTTAGACTCTCTAAGTCCGTTTGTTTTTTGTACTTCTAGTTTGTTTTCATGTTTTAGCTGTTTTTTCTGTAAAAACAAGTCTAAGTTATTGGCTTTTGGGGGCTATACTTGATAATTTGCATTTGTAAAGAAGTGATAACCTAAATTGAATAATTTTCACCGGCTGGTTGTACATGTATGTTGTGTTTAATAAAACTACTGAATTGTTTTTTTTAATAGAAAAAACAATTATGCATCACATATTTTTGTTGACATGAAAAACAACTTACTTCCAACTATTAGATATACGTTTGGTAGACAGCTCTTGGCTTGCATGAGCGCCCTCGCATGACCAGCATGGAAAAGGTCGAAAATGCCATCTGCATACACCCGCACCGGTCTCGAGCCTGCAGTACGAACCGTACACAAGAATACAGTGAATGGATGACAAGCAGGACGACTAGGGGAACCACTGAGAGTACCGAGTACCGTGGTAGCCAGTCGACCCAAGCCCCTCCATCTCCCTCAGTTTGGCCCAATTTCATAAAGCTGCTAACCACAAAATATTGCTCAGCAAATTCTTCTGCTAAGCAAAAAATAAGACAGGCACCAGTCATGACAATAAATAATATATACAGCATTTTGGCTGGTAACTAGTTTTCTGCTGAGCAAGATTACTCAGTGCTTAGCAACATCGTGTACATATCAAAATGGACCACAGGGTGTTGCTGTGAATACAAGGTGGCCCCTCACTCAGGAAAAACCCCTGTGTATGGCATATCAGACACTGATATTATTATAACTTTCTGAAATTGAAATCAAGAAACATAAAAATCCATTGCATTGTAACCCCTAGGGGTCTGAAGATAGATGAGATGAGAAGATGACAAAGAAATGTAAGTTTTAGATGTGATGAGAAGATGACAAAGAAATGTAAGTTTTAGATGTGATGAGAAGATGACAAAGAAATGTAAGTTTTAGATGTGATGAGAAGATGACAAAGAAATGTAAGTTTTAGATGTGATGAGAAGATGACAAAGAAATGTAAGTTTTAGATGTGATGAGAAGATGACAAAGAAATGTAAGTTTTAGAAGTGGGAGGAAAACCACAAATAGGGAAAAAAAACCTGCATTCATGGAGGTATTGTCACCTTGGTCAAGTGGTTAGACTGCGGGGCTTGCAATCACAAGGTTGCGAGTTCAAATCCCGCAGAGCTAACCGTTGACTTCACAATGACTAGAATATATTATTTTTTATCCCCGATGCAAAAATTAACATCTATTAGACTAGAATATTGTCGTCTAGTTACTGAATCACAAGTTATTGATTTGTGCAATTCATAATCATAGACGTTAAAGCAACGTTTGCGTGAAAGAGATTGGCTGCTACCACTGTGGCGTTTGTATCCCATTGTGGGAGCTTTGCCGAGTTCCCTTGTTGGGAAGATTATCTTAACAAACAAACAAACAAACAAACACCCCAACAAACAAACACCCCAACACCCCAACAAACAAACAAACAAACAAACAAATAAACAAACAACAAACAGACTAAAAACCCAATCACCTTGCGAGGCTCCGGTCTGGGATTTGAACCAGGGTCCATCGAGGTGGAAGGCAGAAAAAGAACCCCCCCAAACCAACCTGATCTAGTTTGTGTATGAGGTCACTCTTAAGATAAGAGTTCTGAGATGTGTAATTTACCGTGGTCGCCCTTCTTGGCTTGCTCTAGAGTGAGTGGGTAGAATTGCCATCTTTTTTTCTCCCTTTCTGATTCGACTGATCCGCCCAGAATAGCTGGTTCAAGAAGACCCTGCTCAGAAAAAAAAAATAATACAAAATTATATACTTAAATAGAGTCAAATATCTTTCAATTCTGATGAGTATTGAAATATGCTCACCAATTATATAAGTGAGATAAATCTTCTCTTTCAGATGTTAAACTGTGAAGACAGTTTTTTTGCTATTTTGATTCTGGTTGTGTAAACAAAAAAGTGGTTCAGTAAAACAAAACGGACTACTGTACATAAGCCTCGGGGTCTTGTGTATTTTTCCCTCAAATTTGCGCCCCGAGTTGCAATGTTGAAAAATTTCACTGATACAAGTCAAGCAACTAGACAAAAGCCAGCAGCATTTGCATTAGACCTTTCAAAGACCTTTCTTTTGTCGCTTTCTGCTTGTAATTCTGTTGCTCTTTTTAAACAGAAGCTTAAACGTTTTCTATTGTTGTCTCCTCATTAACTATTCAATTTCCAGTAGTATTGCTTTGTATAATCTAGTACGTGTCTACACATTGTTTGGTCACCTTTGTGTATAGTTGTTGTTTATTGTTAGTTCATGTTTTTCTGTCTTAAGGCTGTTCCTCGACAAGCCCTGCTTTTTCGGAACATGCCTCCACACTATATATATATATATATCATTGTATCCTCTAATTACAAATGTTTGATGTGGAAATAAATGTTACTTTGAACTGAATTGAATTAAAATGGCATCATTTCTTTGGATTGCTGAATGTACTTGGAAACCCTGACAAAACAAATCTCTATGAATAAAATGGCATCATTTCTTTGGATTGCTGAATGTACTTGGAAACCCTGACAAAACAAATCTCTGTGAATAAAATGGCATCATTTCTTTGGATTGCTGAATGTACTTGGAAACCCTGACAAAACAAATCTCTGTGAACAAAATGGCATCATTTCTTTGGATTGCTGAATGTACTTGGAAACCCTGACAAAACAAATCTCTATGAATAAAATGGCATCATTTCTTTGGGTTGCTGAATGTACTTGGAAACCCTGACAAAACAAATCTCTATGAATAAAATGGCATCATTTCTTTGGATTGCTGAATGTACTTGGAAACCCTGACAAAAGAAATCTCTATGAATAAAATGGCATCATTTCTTTGGATTGCTGAATGTACTTGGAAACCCTGACAAGACAAATCTCTATGAATAAAATGGCATCATTTCTTTGGATTGCTGAATGTACTTGGAAACCCTGACAAAACAAATCTCTATGAATAAAATGGCATCATTTCTTTGGATTGCTGAATGTACTTGGAAACCCTGACAAAACAAATCTCTATGAATAAAATGGCATCATTTCTTTGGATTGCTGAATGTACTTGGAAACCCTGACCAAAACAAATCTCTATGAATAAAATGGCATCAATTCTTTGGATTGCTGAATGTACTTGGAAACCCTGACAAAAGAAATCTCTATGAATAAAATGGCATCATTTCTTTGGATTGCTGAATGTACTTGGAAACCCTGACCAAAACAAATCTCTGTGAATAAAATGGCATCATTTCTTTGGATTGCTGAATGTACTTGGAAACCCTGACCAAAACAAATCTCTATGAATAAAATGGCATCATTTCTTTGGATTGCTGAATGTACTTGGAAACCCTGACAAAACAAATCTCTATGAATAAAATGGCATCATTTCTTTGGATTGCTGAATGTACTTGGAAACCCTGACAAAACAAATCTCTATGAATAAAATGGCATCATTTCTTTGGATTGCTGAATGTACTTGGAAACCCTGACAAGACAAATCTCTATGAATAAAATGGCATCATTTCTTTGGATTGCTGAATGTACTTGGAAACCCTGCCAAGACAAATCTCTATGAATAAAATGGCATCATTTCTTTGGATTGCTGAATGTACTTGGAAACCCTGACAAGACAAATCTCTATGAATAAAATGGCATCATTTCTTTGGATTGCTGAATGTACTTGGAAACCCTGACAAGACAAATCTCTATGAATAAAATGGCATCATTTCTATGGATTGCTGAATGTACTTGGAAACCCTGCCAAGACAAATCTCTATGAATAAAATGGCATCATTTCTTTGGATTGCTGAATGTACTTGGAAACCCTGACAAGACAAATCTCTATGAATAAAATGGCATCATTTCTTTGGATTGCTGAATGTACTTGGAAACCCTGACAAGACAAATCTCTATGAATAAAATGGCATCATTTCTTTGGATTGCTGAATGTACTTGGAAACCCTGACAAGACAAATCTCTATGAATAAAATGGCATCATTTCTATGGATTGCTGAATGTACTTGGAAACCCTGCCAAGACAAATCTCTATGAATAAAATGGCATCATTTCTTTGGATTGCTCACCATACGGTGGACCTTGTGTGGTGACGCATCCATTTCCCCACTCTCTGCATCCTCCAATGTGCGTTTTCTCTTTGTAGACGTTGATGCCATGGCTGGTATCTACAGTCAGTGGTTGAATATGACATCCAGTGAACAGAAAACAGACAAGATAGTTCCCGGTAGACACCATCTCCGGGTCTGGAATTTCGTCTTTTAGAGGGCATGGCCATTTGCATTTTTCATAGGGCACTTCCATTGGAAAATCTTAAAGTGTATGGGACGCTTTTGAAGGGGCACCAAGGCCAAGACTAGGGGCAACGGAGGCCATGGCCTCCGTGTCATTCCAGGCCTGCATCTCAATGGGCAATGAGCTGTGGCAGGCATTCTTATATTTCTACAGAGCCAAGTGGTTCATGGACAAATCATACAGGGAATTTGATAAGAATAGTTGTGCGTTCAAAAAATGACTATCAGTACCCGTAAAGATGATCAACTTTACACTTTGGGACGTTAAGTGGGAACAATCTACAAAGCATGCCATGGCTAATGAAGATGGCCAAGCGAATAGGACTCAAGAACTGGTGGCCAAGTCATTGGGGTTGTGGGTTCGAATCCTGAATCCTACACGGGTAGTAGGAAAAACACAAGCCCAAAGCAACTTCAAGTCAAGCCTTTTCTTACCTTTTATAAGTCGATTACACTTCTGCCGACAGGTTCTTAAGCCCGATGGTGCTGGAATTTGTAACCTTATTTCTATATCACGATGGCTGCACAAGTTCGTAGTTCAATTTATTCTATAAACATGATCAAACAAATCACAAGAAAGATTACTACTGAAGTTTTTGGCAATGTTTGTATGATGAGATTCAGTGAATAGGACTATTCCTGATAAATGACCCAGGCCTGGGTTTCCCCATCATTCTACACCCGGAACTTCCACCAAAATGTTGCAACAAACCAGATGTGAAAACAATCAAAACTGCCTGCAAGTTTTGTCGGTGGTTGGGGGATTAATCACTGCAATCTGGGCCCAATCTCAGGGCTCTGCTTACTCATAAGTGAAAAAAAAACATCCCGGCCACCACTGCCGAGGTCAAACAATTGCCTACACGTCAAGCACAACTATCAGCCAATGATAGGTCTTCCTTTGACCTCAGTGAGGGGGCCCTTTGAGCTTGTGACATCCAATGCAAGGGGTCTATTTCATAGAGCTGCTTAAGCAGAAAATATTCCCAACAACTTTTTGCTAAGCAGAAATGAGCAGATAACCAGTCATAAATTGGGCATGGGACACAATATTTTGGCTGATAACTTTAGTCTGGTTTTTGTCTTGCTAAGCTGTTTTTGTGCTTTAAAAGCAGCTCTATGAAATTGGTCCCTGGTTGTCTGTACATTAAATAATGTCTTGCACAACTCATGTACAGCAACATGTGTACGCTACACAGCAACAACGGATGTCATCTGATATTTTTATCATGCTTGCACAATACTACACATGCAATGCATGCACGGAATGTGTGACAATGGACCAAAGTTCACTTTGATGATCAAAGCTCAAAGTATTTACTATACAAATTTAAAACAACAACAAAAAATCAAATATTTACACATTGCAAATTGTGCACACTGAAAGAGACCAAATTTAAAGGTCTACAAATATAATGTGATGTATTAAAGACTTTCATGATTGGAAATAACTAGATTAGCTCTCTCTTCCATGCCACTGATGATATCATTGGGGGTGGGGGTGGGGACAACCCTGGCAAAGGCGTTTGTAATTTTATAATTATATTATTAATAAGGGAATAAAAGAGTGGCGACGAGTTCTTAAACGGGCTCGGGCCTTTATCGCACGGCCACGACCCTGCAAGGTTTTAAACGGCCATTTAAAAACGAGTCACTACTCTTTTATTCCCATTCATAAATGCCCTTTTGTTTAAAAAGCGAAAAAATATTATAGACAATCTGTGACAATCTGCTTCGCAGCGAATTTTCGAAGTTTGTACATTTTCAAAAACTTTTTAAAAGTTATGTTTGGTGCGCGTTGGGTTTTGTGTACGCGCGTGTAAAAATATATTACGCGCTGGTACTAATAGAGCCTCTATATATTGCGTTCCGCAAAATTAAATTGGCGTACATGAGCTTGCGCCCCCAATTAGAGAATTTTCAAAAACGTTTTTAAAATTCTGTTTGGTGCGCGATGGGTTGTGTGTGCGCGTGTGTAAAAATAGATTACACGCTGGTACTAATAGCTATTTGCGTTCCGCGTAGTTAAATTGGCGTACTCGAGCTTGCGCGCCCAACACGTGAAGGCAGCCGGTTTTAAACAGCTCCAGTGATGTCTTTATCAGCCGTTTAAACACCCCCACGTGACATGCTCTCCACCAATAGGATTAGCGAAACTGTCTGGGGTATTTATGAATATTAAATAATATACTCTTTTTAAAATGTTAGGCTTCAATCTAGCCTAACTCAGGGTTTAAGGAGATTACATGTAAGTGGCAATCGGATCTGATACTTTTGTCAAACACTGTACTTTCTTGCTGACGTTGTTGCTGTAATTTGTTGATGGAGGAGGGGGCGGGGGGAGATACCAGGGGCCTTTCTCAAACCTCGGCTTGGGCTCCGGCTCCATGCCGGGGCTCCGTGCCGCGCCGGCTCCGTGTGATACAAATACACGCTGCGCCAACAATTTATAACGGAGCCTAAGCCGGAGACGGAGCCCAAGCCGAGGTTTGAGAAAGACCCCAGGGCTCAATTTTGTTTTGGGTGGGATCCACAAGACTACAGGGCTTGTGCTTTAAAATGCTTACTGGACAAGAATTCTTTTAACAAGACCAGAATCAAAAATAAGAGAAAGCTTCGTAAACCAGTTTAACTTGCATTTAAGTTAACTGTTTTGGTTTGAACAAGTGCTAGGACATGTAAGAGAGGATTGATTGCAGTTGTCTTTATGAGTGTTATACTTCAGTATGCCATTAATCACTAGAATTTAATGGAATTTCATCAGATCAAAGTCAACATTTGAACATTTTGTTTCGGTTGTTGAAGATGATACACAGTGAGGTATTATTCTTCATTAACCCTAACCCCCATTAGGGTCTCTCCACAAAGCCTGCCAAATACACTGTACAACAGAATGCAACACAGTTGAAATGAGAACCATGCCAAATGCAACAAAATGCAACAAGGGATTTTGTTGCATTGTGCAGGCATGCTGTTTGGGAAAGGACTGAGCAAGGGTGCTTGCCCTGCTAAATGCAACAGTATGCACATAAGTGTAATGTTTAACTGTTATTATACAGTCTTTTGAATATGATTTGAACTATGATTCTTACCTAATATTACATCATACTTCTCAATACTTTTCCCATAAACAATATTTTGAAATACCCATTATAAGCTGTTCAGATACAATAGAAGCACCCAAACCTATATGAAGTCACTTCACTGCTGAATGCAACAAATTCAGTCAAAAAATGACATCTGAGTTGACTGCCAAATGCAACAGATCACAACAACTATTACCATTTGGTGCATATTGTTGCATTTAGCATGGTTAGGGTTAATATTAAATAAAAAATACACAAGACTGCCAGACTTGTCCGGTAAAAGGTTTACTGGCCCAACACTACAACTACTGGCCTCGGGCTTGCATTCCAGTGTAAAGTTCAAGCCCTGGATACTTGTGAATTGGAGGTAGCAAGCGGCAGAAGTTGTATGATCTTGAGTGAGTGTGTAGGACAAGAAAGTCATTAGCGTGACCAGTGGCATAACCAGCATTGTGAAATCACACTCACGAGACAGGAACCGGACCATTTACACTGTTTCAGAATTTATTTCTGATGTCAAGTTATATAAACTACAAGGGAAACTGACTGGGTAAATTTTAAATAGTTTGGGATTGAACAAATGAAAAAGGACATTATCTGTTTAACTTGGTTAAACCCCAAATTAAGGAATTAAGAAATCCCCTGGTGTCACAAATCAGAAAAAGAAAAGAAGAATGCTTCTACAGGAGTAGAAAAATGCAAGCTACATTTTTGCAACCATGAGATGTTTCTTTGAAAAAAGGACTGCCAGTAGTAGTACAAAACACACTGCCACTCAGTGCCAGTGCCAGTCAGCAGGCATGCAGAGGCAGGTAGGTGTGCCACACTGCCCACTGACCTAGCCCTGGTAGGACGTCAGTGTCTGTTGTACTACATTGGTGTCCTGGATATAAAGCTTCTCTAGCGTGCAAACAAAATTTTGACTAATGTTTTCAGAAATATTTGTACCTAATTTACAAAGCTGAAATTCCGTTCATATACAATTCTTCATGTCCATAACTACACTTCTGAGGCATCCAAAAATAGCAAATAATATATTTGTTGCGTTTGAAATATATCCATGGATGACATTAGTCCAGAAAATAAATTGCAGATCCACGCTTTTGTTTTAAACGTCATGTGCCAATTAACGAGTGAGCAAGTGTGCGCAGCGCAATTGCATAGCAACTCTATCGAACGAACGAGTGTAGTCAGTGGTAGTTTCGGTGTAAGACTTTGCTTTGATCTGTCACAATATTTCCCAGCGAGATGGCACTATCATTAGCAGGTGGTTCGTGGATGATAGCGCCCTCTCAGGGGGAAAATTATGACAATCGAACCGAGAGGAATCTTGCACCAGACTAGAATGAGTGTGATGAGCGTGCGTGTGTGTGACTGTAAGAGTATTCACATACGGTGTCTGTAAAGAAAGTTACAACTGAGACGTAAATTTCCATGGTTATTTTTTAAAAATAATGTCACCCAACGAACAAGGCAAGGGAAGGGGCCAAGGTTAAAATAAACAATTCTAAACCCAGGCATGCCAGGCTGGGAGTGGGAGTTCCGGACACAAAAAATAATATGTGAACAAAGTTTCAGCTTCCTTCATCAGGTATAAATATGAAAAATGTTTCTTATAAATTGTTAGTTGGGACGTCCCAACTTTAACACTCAAGTTGGGACCAGTCCCAACTATAGTTGGGACAATAGTCAAGTTGGGACGGAACATGTGCAACGTAGGTGTCCAATCTGGGCTACCCGCTGCATACTCCTAGAACTATTCGGTTCGTTCCGCTATCGTCTCCCCGACCCTCATAGGTCATCATGTACAAAATCCTATTCGAAACTTTTTCCCCTTCACGTTTATGCACCTGGACTTCTCTTTTGAAAACGTAGCTCGCCAAAATTAGGCTCTATGTGTTAATTGTTTTCACAGTGAGCTCGGGGTGGGTCCAGAAAATCCACTCCGCAAAAAAAAGGTGCGAAAAATGATAAATTCCCATCGTTATTCGGAATTGTCGCCTTCCGACAACAAAAATGGCCGCCGTCGCTTGTATCAATGGTATGCTGCGCGCAACGCTGGTTCACAATAACCAACGGTTTACGTATAATAGATAAGCCATTGATTATTGTGGACCAGTGTTGCGCACAGAATAGTATTGAATACCAGCTTAAGGCATGTCGTGGACCAGCGTTGCACGCAGCATACCAGTGATACAAGCGACGGCGGCCATTTTTGTTGTCGGAAGGCGACAATTCCGAATAACGATGGGAATTTATCATTTTTCGCACCTTTTTTTTGCGGAGTGGATTTTCTGGACCCACCCCGAGCTCACTGTGAAAACAATTAACACATAGAGCCTAATTTTGGCGAGCTACGTTTTCAAAAGAGAAGTCCAGGTGCATAAACGTGAAGGGGAAAAAGTTTCGAATAGGATTTTGTACATGATGACCTATGAGGGTCGGGGAGACGATAGCGGAACGAACCGAATAGTTCTAGGAGTACCCGCTGCAGCAGAACAGCTGACTGCTGACCGGTCATCATTTGCTCATGTGTTGACTTTAAAAAAAATCAACGAAATTAACAGTAACATCACAAAAAAACATATTTACCTCTCAAAAATGTGCCTTGAAATTCAGCGAAAGTTACTGCCCATCGAATTTTGTTTGCTGTCTGTCAAACATCGTAAAATGTGAGAATATAAACGTCACAAAATCTCGCATGATCTATTTGCAGGTCATCAGTCCGAGGTCAAACAGCAGCCCAGCCGTTTGTAATTGTTGAGTGACCTTAGAAATGTACACGTCGTATTGTGTCACACGTGAACTGCACGTTTGTAATGTCGCCCTCAATCGGCAAGTGTTCGAAATGTTGGGTTGTAGCCTACAGAATCAACTGTTGGCACTGTAGTGAGAAATCCTGCATCCACACTCCACAGTAATCCTAAAGCTTCAATTCGTAATGACTGTAAACATCATTTTGCAAAAAAAAAACCCCAAAAACAAACAAACATAAAAACATTTTCATATTATTTCATAAAAAGATCTTGCCAACAAATTTCGTTTCAGCATGAAAAAGCAAAAATGCATGGCTGGGGCCTTGTCCATCCACGGTGTCTCGCTTTAGCAACGGCGGGCAAGGGGTCTAATGGGCTTTTTGTCCCTGCACGTGGTCAACCTACTGTAAGGCAACGCATCCTTTCTGATGGAAACATAACACAAAGTGTTGAGACAATGAAACAATTTCAGATTTCGTGGAAGGTAAACCCCAAAGCGAAAAACCCACGCACTGAGTCAGATAGGGACTGACAACCCTGCCCACACACGCAAGGCTTCTCGTCCACAGAGGTCAGGAAGGCAGGGAAGAAAACACTGAGCCAGTCTGACTGTGATAATGACCCTGTTCCCATCCAAGTTCGGAATACTGTTTTCCCACTCTCATGTAGGCCTATTGATAAATTGCTGTCACGTTTCCCCTTAAAATAACGGGTTATGGTGTGCTTGGCCGGAGCTAAAATAGTCAGCCCTCTGCGGAGATTTTGCTTTGTGACAAAAGGCGGATGCATCCATTGTTATAGACCTTTATCATGGTGTGGCCATCTTGGCTTGATGAAAAACAAAATATTAATAGTCTTGTTCCTTTTTCAGTGCAATGACTTTTAGCATTCATTAATGTTATTGGATACAGAAATATGACCAAAATGGTGGCAGCATGATAATGGCCTGTTGTTATTAAGGTTGCAAAAAATAGTTCGTAGCCTGACGTTCCGACCCTAGGGCAAAGTCTTTCTCAAAGGCTGAACACGAGTTGTCAATCAGCTCAAACACAGCGAACACAATCATTGACAATATTGTGTGAAACAGTATTTAAACAATGTATTTGGAATACCGAGACAATGCGGCCCAATTTCATGGCACTGCTGACCTAGAATTCTTGCGGCCAAATGTTATGTGCTGTTTATAGAGGGCACTGTAAAGTGTATAAGTGAAGAATTCCAAGCAATCAGTTTCAGGACATGAAGAAACTACACTTCGCAGCCTGGGGATAGTGAGTTCGGTTAGAAGAATGTCCCTTAGGCTGCTGGAGTGTTTCTTTCAAGCTGCTTCCAAGTTGAATAAAAATCTCCCGTCCTTTTGGCAAGAATGAACTGTTAACACTGCCACAGTGATTAGTATTGTGACAGTCACTCTTTGACCAGTCTTTGTACGGTAACAAAGAGCCTTGGGAAAGCCAATACTGTGGTGGTTATTCTCTCCCTTTTCTCTTCTTTTACAGCATCAAGTTAAGTATATCACTGCCATTTTGTCCCTTTTTCTTCTCAGTAAATTGGTTTAAGACAAAATTCAAACACTTTTGAGAAGATGGCATTTTCCATTGTTCTCAGCGATGTGAACAGTGGAAAAGGACAGGTGAGTGGGATAACGGGCTATCATCTCCAAAGTCTCCAATTTCAAGGTTCTGCTTACCTCGGAATTCTGCACTTAAGCCTGTAAAGCACAGTATGGTCCGTACAGAACAGAATTCTGGGGTAAGCAGCGCCGTGAAATTGGGGCCCGTTGTCTTAATAAGACCAAATACATTGTTTAGATTGTCTTCTATAGCGGCTTGATGACAAACTTTGCTACAATGTCACAGACGAAGCTGCTCAGCATCTGCAACTGATGACCAATTAAGCCAATAATGGTACACGGTTCACCAACTGCACCGTATTGTGTTTTTAAGTTGTCTATCCACCATCTAAATATATCTCTGGTGCTAATCAAACCTTGATCAAACAGACTGCCGTTTGTCCACCAACGTTATACTCACACAATCCCGCTTGTCTCGTGCCGAATTGACCACTGAACAAAAGATAGGTATACACTTATGGGGGATGATGCTAGAGCGCTGAGCCCACATTACTTCTAAAGCGCGAAACCATCAAATGTGGATTATCTTAGGCCATTACAATCCAATCACGCGCATGACGTGAGCCAAGAAAGAGAATCCATCTCATCCGCCAAGCTTCGATGAGCTTTTTTTCCCCCTCGACCGGGGATTTCGCACTGTTTTACCCTCGACCACTTTAGAGCTCCAGACGTCTGCAGATTTCGGTAACAATACCGAAAAGCTGATTGCGGCTCACGGGCCATTTCGGCATACCCCCCCCCCCCCCTCGAATGACCAGAGTTAAATTGGGTCTTGTCGGTCCTTGAGATGAGTACGTTGTTTGGTTTATTTAGAGACAGACCGTAGCAAAGTGGAGTTGGATTATTTCATCATTTTCTGAATTGTACCGGTCGCATCAGCTTGCGTTGCCTTCGGGAAGAATACAGCTCTATTCTACGTTTACATGATCCATCTACTTCCAATGTAACAATACCAATGAGGTAACAAAATTGACCTAAAATTGTTTTTTTCACGCGGAGGAAATTTACACCGGTATGGTATCATGGAAAGTAAAATGTGCAAGGAAAACAAGAAGCAGGCGAATGTTCGGAGGATCGATGGAATGAGATGCTGACCTAAACACGCCCAGTGGAAAGTTAACATCAATAATTTGTTTTGTTTGATAATGAGTCCAAATTCGGAGGACGAGTCGGTCGATTGCTCAACACTCCTCATGAGACGAGTCGGTGGGAACCACGTCGTCCTCCCAAACGACACACGAAGAGTTAAAACTGAAAGTACGACTGACCAGTGGACATCACCGGAGCTGTTAGACGTGGAGTACGCGGGCGCTCCACCCACCACCGGATCCTCCGAAGACGGTGATAGTGTAGTTGGGTGTTACGTCTACCGGCCGGGGATGACGATGGCCAAGCGAACGCAGCGCCGTTATCGCACGACGTTCACCGTGGAGCAGTTGGACGAACTCGAACGGGCATTTCGCAAGACACATTATCCTGATGTTTTCACAAGGTTTGTTGTATGTTGGAATAGTTGATCAGTTATGTATATTTACAGATTTCTATGTGTGTCTCATGATTGTTGGTGACAAGCAGTATACAAAGTGGTTGATTTTGTCTTCATGAAATTACATGCACAGCGTAATTTCCTCTAGTGTCTCATGTAACGATACAGAAAGTAATGAACTGCAACAGGTACTCAATTTGTACATCTAAATTGGTACACACAGAGAAAAAATTACACAGCTTGTGTAAAATTTTACCTAATTGAGTAGTTGCAGGTGAACCTCATAACTGTTATGTACAACTTTACCCAACAGGGGTTGGGTAAGGTTTTAGTTAATAGTTGTGTGAAACTTTACCTCGATATTGGGTAAATTCATTTACTGAATTGTTAGGTAAACCTCGGTTATGTAAAACATTACCCAATTACGAAGTATGGCTTTACCTCGTTACAATGTAAAAGATAAGATCTTAGTAAATAGTTGTGTAAAACTTTATTTCGGTATTAGATAAATTTATTTGTTGTATATAATACATTGCTAAAAATAATTTGGGAAAATTGTACCAAATCAGTGGGTAAGCAGCTAAGTTAGTTCTTGCGACATACACACAGAAAAAAAAATACTCGTAGCAATAGTGTAAAAAAATGGGGGGGGGGGCAGCCCGGCAGACAAGGTAAAAAATCTCTTCTGGAAAGAGGTGCTGGCTCTGAAAAGAGCCGGTTGGTTTATTCAGACCTTTTTCGACGGTTTAATTTGCCCCATTGCTGAAGCCTTCGTGTTGAAAGTCTTTGCAGCTAGTTCGCCATGATTTTCCTGGATGAGTCCTTTCCCTCTTCGACAGACTGTTGTTCCACGACGACCATAAAGCCAAAGTCCCCCTTGCAACTTTGAACACGCGAACTCCAAGCATCAAAACCCTGCAGCATCAGTGTTCTGTCCACCCCCGTCCATCTTGGATTGTTATGTGTGCCTGCGACTTGCTTACTCTAATGCTTATACATGCACGAGTGTATTACATTTGCATTATGGGAAAATGTTTTCACGTGGACCAGTTTACTTCAATTTCGGTTACTTTTTACCACTTCCTTGTAAAACTTACAAATTACATGTAAAGTTTACTCTTAACTTTGGTAACTTTACAAAACATAAAGTAAACAGTAAGTTTATCCTTTGATTATGTTTTTATTTTTTTACAAAACAACTTAGTATATTTTTTTCGTGGCTTTTTACTTCAATTAAGTAATTTCTTACACAACTTTTTTTACATAACTTTTTTTTACCTTTTGTTCTGAGTGTGTATAAGCGTGGTATAATCATTACACATGGTTCTAATAAAGTCACTGTCCAATTCGCTTTTTCCCAAACAATCGAAAAATGCAGTCTTTATTCATTAAGATTGGTAGGCTACTGATTCCGGCAGGTATGATTTGTCTAAATGTTCATAACATTTACAGTCAATAACTAAGCACAGAATTAAGTAAAATCAAGCAAGCATGGAGTGACGAAACCTTAAAAAAGGCCTGGAATTTCAGCTTTCAGAGTGCAAGGACATTTTCATTTTTACAAAAGGCACTTCCATTGGAAAACCTCAAAGTCTATATGGGCAATATTTGAAGGGGCACCGAGGCCAAGACCAGGGTAATGAAGGCCAGGTCTGCTTTTATGTTTTACTGTGGGGATCAGATTAGCTCAGTCCGACTCAGTGGACCTCGGTAACGGTGCCCCAGACCGGAGCTCGCGATGTGGATTTGGGTTTTCAGTCCCCCTTGGGGTTTTGCCTCCCACATCTAAAACTGAACATTTTCTTCTCGTTTCCTATTTATTCTGTTATTGGCGCCACTGGTGGATGTGTCATGCAATAAATCATGTATTCAATTCAATTTAGTTCAAGGATTTTCTTATCAATTCGTCGCAGCCCAAGGGTTAATTTGTAAAAAGATTTACAAGTGCAAATGTGAAACATTATAATTACATTGATACAATAAGGAAATTTCATAAATCATAAAATGTCAAAAAGTCGACTGAAGTCAATATTTGGAGATTCAAACGTTTTGAAATACTTTTATTGATTTGTAACCATGGGGGGAATTTCAATGTCCATCTTTAGGCTTTTCAAATAAAAGGTATTAACATTTTTTTTCAAACAGTAATACCAAAGTATGACCCTACACCTTTAGTTACCAAGACAAGTCAACAAGAAATGTGTTAGCTTTGTTCATCGCGGATGGTCATCTTTGTCTTGAGGTTTTTTTTTGTAAAATAACTGTCAATCTTGGAGCAATAGCCCCAGGCGTCACACCCACTTTAGCTACAATTCAAATAATTCAAAATAATGTCACGCCGAGTAGGCAGACAACCGGCAACGCACGTCTTCTTCAATCGATGTTCTATACCCGCAACGTGAGCATTTACACTGGTAAAGATACCCCGATAAATCTCTTGATCACCAATCAAGTCAAACAAGTGTACCGTCTATATAACTATAAAGTGTTCAAAACATAAGAGTTGTGTGAAAGAATATGTCTTACAATATTAACCAACGTCCTTGGGTTTTTAAATCGGCCTACGAGGTACTGTATGAAATCAACCAGACAAAATAATAGGATGCCATAAGTTTTACGCTGATTTCGACTGACTCGCAAACGAAGCCGTCGAATGGCGGGCAGTTTTTTTGTTAATTGAGGTTTTAGGAACCTACAACGCGGAAGAGATCAGGGGATAAAAGCACAAAGACGAGACCGGGGAGATCTGAGTTGTACGGTCTCCCACGGGGATACATTGTCTTCGACCTGCTCGCGTTCGTGCTTAAATCTGACGTGAAATCTAATGAATAACTGAATTTAAACGCCATTAGAAAGAAAGAAAGAACGAAAAAACAAAAAAACAAACTAACAAAACAAATAAGAAGGCAACATTGCTCTATACCTTAGTAGCTCGATATTTAATTATGCCAACGTGAGTGTCTATAGGCCTACACACCAATAGCCTTTTATAAATCTTCGTGTAACAGGTTGAGTTTGAGAGGTGTCTTTTGTCACTTTGGGCGTAGCGAAAGAGGTTGGACTTCTAAGGTGAACCAGGGGAATGTTCCATTATTTGATTGCAAACCACAGATTGGTTGGTTTCATTGTCAGAAATAATTATGTAAAGAGATTGAGTTCATAAATGTAACGGTAATGACACAAATGTTCAAAGATAACTAGCAATTTTAATGCATTGTTTGTATCTGATTCATTGACGCAGGGAGGACTTGGCAGTGCGAGTCGATTTAACCGAAGCACGGGTTCAGGTAAGCTAACAGAGAACCTTCATCGTACAATCAAATGCCCTCGTCGGGATAGTTTATCTTTTGAACATTAACGAAAGAGCCGTCGGGGAAAAAACACAACTCATAGTACCGTTCTCTAATAACAAAGACCATACATGATTTTCAATCACAAGGATGTGGGTTCGAATCTGGCCAAGCTAACCGCTGTTTTTACAATGACTAGAATAAGTATTGTCTTTTAGTTACCGAATCACTTTGATTTGTGCAATTCATACACTTTAAACCAAATTTTTAAAATGAGAGAGATTGGCCGTTGCTAGCTTGGCGTCCATACCCCTTGTGGGAGCTTTGTCGAGCTCCCTTGTTGGGAAAATTATCAAAACAAACAAACAAACAAACAAACAAACAAACACCCCAACAAACAAACAAACAAACAAACACCCCAACAAACAAACAAACAAACAAACAAACAAATAAACAAACAAACAAACAAACACCCCAACAAACAAACAAACAAACAAACAAACAACCCAACAAACAAACAAACAAACAAACAAACAAACAAACAAACAAACAAACAAACAAACAAACAAACACGCAAACACCCCAACAAATAAATAAACAAACAAACAAACATATCACATGTTCTGAAAACGTACGCCATCACGTTGCGGTAAAGGACTTATGGGTTACAGTATTGCCTCTTGGGTTGGTGATGGCAAGAACATTTCTGAGGTAAACTTTCACCACTTTATCTACAGGTTTGGTTTCAGAATAGACGAGCTAAGTGGAGAAAGCGTGAAAAACAGGGCATCCAACATGCAACCACAGCATGCGGGTATAGCGGGCTACCCAGCGGGCCACCACTCCACACACCGACCATACAACCCTTCACCCAGCCCCGTCTAGATTTACGAGGCATTGCGGTGCCCCTCTCACCACCGAAACAGTCCAGCTTTGGAGTGGCAGCTTCCAAACTCTCCCGTTTGCCAGCATCTTCACCTTTGACTTCGCTGTACTACCCGCTTCTCAGACCTAGTCTCACGCCCTACCGTCCGTTCGTTTCCCCATCTTTTAGCCAACCCCAACAGTTCTCGTCGTGGTGCCCGGCTGTGACTACAGCCCCACAAAGGAAACCCGACGAGAGACAAGTGTCCAGCTGTAGTAGTCCAAAAAGTGATGAAAACATTGAAGAACAGTCGTCGGATGCACTAACCAACAGACGATCGTACAGCATTGCGTCTCTGCGTCTGAAAGCGCGCAAACATCAAGCAAGTATGGGGCAAGAGTTTAAGGTTTCTCGGCGTGACGTCACCTGCTAATACAACCAACGCACACCAGAACAATCAGCGGTACTACATCAAAACTTTATCTGGAGAACTTTGTGACAATAATAAAGATACAAACCTATTGTCATAATGTGATAACTATTACGTGAAATAGGTTATTATCAACAGCGAATACCAGAACAGTTTACTTTCACAGGAATGGTTGCTTTGACGCAAAAAGGGGTCAGAGGTCACCATTTCTTCTTGGTCTAAATAAGACCCATGGTCGAACAAGATAAGGACGTGGCCTATTGGGTGGAGACGGAGAGTCAACCGTATATTATTGACCCACTTCATGACGCGCACAGCGCACTTACACGCACCTATATCCATGCCCGCCATTTTGGTTGTCAAAATGTGCTCAAAGGAATTGACTCCCAAAATGGCGGAAATGGCAAACGTGTTTGTAAGGAGTTGCGTTCCGCGTTGGGCAAGGGGTGATGAATAATGAGCTACTACCGGTACCATTAGTAACCGATTTGAGTATTAATGAACGATGTAAACTAAATACAAGAAGTCTCGAGTTCGATTCAGTTTCCTTCACATTATTCCATTCAACGAAGATGTTTCCTAATTGTTGTTCTAATACACTAAATAATTGTGTCGAACAATATACTTTTATCATGGGGCAGTCATCTTGTTTTTCTTTCATTCAAACCAATGTAACTAAATTGAGGCTGGAAGGGAAAATAGTATGTTGCTTTGTTATAAATTAAGAATTACAAATACCAGTGCCATTGTGTGTACAGGGAATCTGGCATAAATGGCTGCAGTGTGGCATGAATGAAAAACACCGTAACTGGAGCGGAGTTGAACTGCGACCTTGGCGTAGCATAATCCATTATGAGGACAAAATGAAAACAGTGTCAATATTCAATTTCAAACACATTGTGGGAAGCGATGTAGGCAAGTTTTTAGGACTAGTAGTTATTAAAAAAAGACCACAGCAATAAGACTTCGTACAAGGGCGGCACACGTCAATCGAGTGGTGGAGGTGATTCAAAATTGTAAATGAAATTGATTTTTAGTTCAAATCTACCGTACCACCGGCAACCAGAACTTTGTTGTAAAATGTTTTCAATAAGATGATTTTTCTTGCTTGGCATTCCATTTTCAATACTTTATGCAAAACTGTTAATTTTGACTAATCAGTAAAAATTAAACAGAATGTAGAAGGTACGCAGTTTTGTTTTGATCATTTTGTAATTAATTGAGAGCTTTGTATGTATAATGGTACAACCCTATCTCATTTTAGTCAACAAAAACTAGTCGATTAGAAGACGCGGGAGGTCCGACTTGTCAAGAAACCGATGGGGTCGAATAGTTTGGGCTGGAGGACGGTGTGGATCTGGATGAGGGACGTAGATCTTCGGTCTCTCCCATGTAGTGGCCTTCACCACCAGCCTGCCATGACACCCGAGCTGGCCATCTTCCATTTTTGACAAATGACACCAATTCCAATCCAATTAACACGACAAAGGTTCGGGTGCGTTTACTTTGTACATTCGATTTTCCCCTAGGTGCCAACTTGAGACAGCTTGTTATTATCAGTGAGTCGATTTATCATAGCAAGGCTGCTTTCCTTTTATTGATTACCGAATTTTGAATTAAAAAAAGACACCTTGCTGACTTGGAAGGTCAGTTACCCAATTTTAGAGGTCATTTGATTGCGTCAGTGTAACTATAAATAGTCTTGATGCAAGACGTTTCTCGTGAACGATCACCAATGGCCGATGTACACACCCGACTTAGTCCACCAACATTCTGGGGGTAAGCGCAATGGTTTAAAGGAACGAGGAACTGCACATTAATGTCTTGCAGCAAGACTAACATAACTAGCTCGTATGTCCGCAGGTCGCCAAATAGTTTTTACAAAAACTATTTAATCTGGTCAATATCTCTAAAGGGTCCTTGTCGGAACGACGCGTCTTTGGCTACGGTTACGGCTGTGGCCATTTGGCTGGCAATGCCGCCTGTTTGGGTGTGGTCGTTCACAAATTTTTAAAGTTTTGTCTCATCGGATGACAGGTTAAGCCCGATTCATATATCACGCAAGTTGCGATAGAGAAGCGAATTTCCCTGCGTCACAATTATCTGGAAACGGTTGCCTACAAGACTGTTTGCGCCAAAAGGAAAACGGCAACTCGTCACCGTGTGTCTCTCAAAGCGGTGGTCCTGTGCTAGCCATGATGTTCTCGGTCCTCTCCAAACTTCAACACAAATGTCGATGTTTAGGGCCTGTTTATTGGAGTCAGAGAAGTGCCGATTGGCGTACCTGAGAGGTATATGACGTCACAATGTTGCGAATTAAATAGCGCGTCTAAATATTAAGAATAACTGTTAACCAAGGGCTTAAAATTAACTGGACAATATAGCCTATTCCAATTAAGACATTCGGGCTACAATAAAATTGTACAGTATTTACAACAGATCCTTTGTCTTCTTGAATGTAAACAATGAATGGCAGTTATATAAATAAATTTATCATCACATTTTTTCTTTGAATATACTGAACTGATCAGGAACAATTTAGAAGGGAATTTGATAATCACCCTGTGATATCGACAGCCAGCTCATCTCTTAACTCGTTGCAAAACAGAATCTACCAATCGGGTTTATTATTCCCGTGGGGAAACGAATGACGCTCACACCGTCTGGGAGCCAAATTAAAAGCGCCACCTCTAAACATGCGAGAGCGCCTTTCTTCACACTTTGTCGGGTCATTATCCCCTGTTGCATTGATGACGAGTAAGTTCTACGTGTTGACAAAAGATGAGTATAACGGTCGCCGGGATATCACGCTGCCGATAATCCGGGCGTAATCATCCTCCGGCTTAAGTAACAATGACGTTTCGATTAATTTCCATTAAGGTAAAGAAAGGCTCGGTAAATAGTGTAATCGAACCCAATGAGGATTCGATTGACTACTGCCATTAACCCAAGTGATAAATTTACCTCATAGCAGGTCATTTCCCGACCCCCCCCCCCCGTCTTCTTCACCTTACCTAGCTTAAATAAAAGAAATAATGCATTACTGTTTTGGGGGAAGAGTACACTTATTTCCATGCTCTGGATTTCAACAAACACACCAAACAAACAACCCGTGATTCATTATTAATACTGACAGCGTACTCCAAATGCTAGCCAAATACTTGGACCGGTCAATAGTCTCCCAAGTGGTCCGGCTGGCTAATTCAGTGTTGCAAATCGTCCCTATTTTGTGTGAAATGCTGGACTGGTGGAAAAGCTGGCGGATCAGTGAATTGGCAAGCTAACCGGTCCAAATGGCTGAGAGTCACTGAGATTTTGAAGGGCAAACCCTGAGCTTGGTTGTCACGTTTAGGTGAAAACAAGGTCTCAATAGTCACTTGGGCTGACTGGGAGAGAGAGAAAGAGAACAAAGAGCTCCACACACTCTCAAAACTACCAGGTCAGAATTGATCCAGATCTGGGTCACGTGGAACCTGACCCATTTTCTGGGTCAGTATGACCCGGAATCTGAGTCAAAATGATCCAGAAAATGTGCGACACAGGCTCCCATTTGTAACCATACAGGGTCAGCCTGACCCAGACAGGCCCACTGTGACTCAGAATCCGGGTTGATTCTGACCCTCGAATGACAAGTATGACAAGTATGGTGCACACGATTGCGCATCTGAAATAAGCAATGGTGGTTCTGGGTCTCAAAGTCTTAGTTTCTCAACTGAATGTAGTTCAGATCTGAACAGTTCTCAGACAGACTGGTAGGTCTACTGGTTGGAACATTGTTAGTCAGCATTAAGATTGAAACTATTAATTTGTGCTTCGATAATCCTCAATCATAAGCCTTCTTCTTTAAGCTCTATACGTTTCTTTCCCCGAACAAAACAAAAATGACACACAGACCCCTTGTAGCTCCCTACATAAAGGCATTATGTCTTGAAAACTCTAAAATAATCCCAAAGGAGGCTCTTGCGACACTATCCGCAAGCCTTGTCACTTCACGTACCTAGGATTAGCCCGGCCAAGCGTTAGGGGATGACCCACTGACAATACAGCGCCACCAGACTGGAAAACGGCATTAACGCTAAAAAGAATTTGATGGTACCTCATTTATCAAAGGTGGGCGAAGCATTCCCCGGTCTCCCGGCGTCTTTTATCTCCAAATAAGGGTCCATTTACCGATCCTTCAGGAACCAATGAGGGAAACTAATTCGATGGGGTACTGGCCAGGCCCTGACATTTTACCGCTGGTCTCTGAGAGGAATTTCAGACAGAGCAGGGGGTAGGGGATCGGTTCAATCTTTTGTACAGACTGACGTGCTGCAACACTTGCAATTTCCACTTTTGTGTTTGGAACAAGAGGGCTCAAAATGCTTTGTATTTGTTTAGATGTAAAGTATTGGCTAGAAAGCAGTTTGGAAGTGTGCGTTTGCTGGGTAGAAAACGATTAAAGATGCCGACAGAAACAAGAGGGAATCTTTCGTGGTTTGGGGAAGATGGACAAGAACAAAATTAGTCAGATTCTGTAATAGCATTCAGGCCTAGCAATAACAAAGAATTGACTTTTTGGATGTAAAAAAAAAAAAAAAAAATGCAAATAGTATAGGCCCCTATGGCTGATATTCTGCGCGTGCCTCCGATTCCGAGGCATCGAAAACAATGGGAAGAAGATTGCAATATGACGTAAGTCGGCCATCTTTACGGGCAATTTGGAACACACAGTCATGCGTTTTGCGTGAGAACGGCGTGCAGCACGCGCACATTTCACAAAACTCATTGCATGATTGGTTAGTAAACAGCGCGGCTGCGTTAATAATTTGAGCGCTTGACGCGCCTGCAAGCCAAAATGCAATTTGCCCGTAAAGATGGCGTCTATTGGGAACTATCTATAGGGGAGACAACCACCGATCTCTATATACTGATAGAGATCGGTGGAGACAACACACAAATGACAACACGAAGGAAAATTACAGGGCCATATTAAAATGATGGGAACACAGCTGTGTGTTAAAACAAAAATAAGAGAAGAACTTTCTACCCGTAGCACAAGAAAATCGTGAAGAACAAAAGTCGAGTAAATGGAATGACGGCAAGACAATACACATTATGTTGAGGATAGCATTTGACAGAGCATTCATAGAGACGAAAAAGGACATTGAAAACCATGGGTGAGATTGTATGCAAACGATAAATCATTGGATAATAGTTTCTATAGGTGTGAAGATGAAATACCAGACAGGATGTTACAGACCCTCTACATCATAACTTGATAACCCCTGGAGTTTGGGTTTCCAATGAGCTTTTGGGAAAAGTATCCCCAATGCTAGAGAATAAGATCAAAGAGTCTTTAAAAAGTCTTTAAAAATCTGAAAATTCAGACAAATCTGCAATATCTCATTCCTATCTAACGGTAACTTGCTTGCAGTATCGATCCAGATGCAGCTACTCAATGCCTTCCTAGTCCTGCGGGAACAAATCTACAGGCATACTACTATGGTGGGATTCGAACCCACGACCCCTACATTCAGATGTCTAACCACTAGGCCACCAAGCGTGCCCAGGGACGAGAAACCAGTTCGAATCCTGTAATTAGCAGCGGTTACCACAAGGTAATAATTGTATTGGGGATTAAGAATATTGGTTTGGTTTTACCCTTACACCAATGTGTGGTAAGCACTGTAAACTGAGTGCTTTCTGAGTTGAGGTAGGGAAACATCCACATACACACACACTACTCGGGTGGGATTCGAACCAATGACCCCAGCCATTCTAGAGCTGATGATGCAGTTGCAAAGACATGTAATTTTAGAAATCGCTTGGCTTGGCAAAAACATAGACCTGTGGTTAAAAACAAAGCCAATAATGCACAGAAAAAGCTGCCATGACTAATAGAAAAACCAATCATTTGATCAAGTGATGTTAGGGGTGGGGCATTAACAAACTTGTATGCACTGCCTACTTGATTTGATATGGGAGTGACAGAGGGGATCAGTTTGGGTGATGGCTGACTGGGAAGAGAAACAAATAGGCATGGGTTTATCGGGGCTTGTGGACGAACGAATAGAAATTGGCATAACATAGGCTCACTCTGCATCGCAGCACGCCAAAAAGGAAGATCATGTACAGAAAAAAACCAACAGAAAACTTGTATTCGCGTTTTTTTTTTTTTTTTTTAGAAACAAAACATTTAAAATAGAAATAAAATTGAAACGGTCAGTTTGTAATAACTATTTATTAGATAAAACCTGCTCTCCACATTGTGGATTTGATATTTGTTTTACAAGAAAATTCCTGTTAGGAAAACCATACACAAGTGAAGTCAATGTCAGTCACGATGTGTCACGGAAAATTGTCCTTGATTTTTCTTTAATTTGAATAACTTTGTACACACTATAATTTAGTTTTCATTTAAGATTACTTTGTAATAAGACAGTAGAAATATTCAGCCATATTTAGTTGGTATTAGTACACTAAAATATTTGATTTGATATAATTTTAACAAACAACATTTTAAATTGGAGATTAAGATGAAACTTTGCCAATTTCAAAATATTTCAAAAATATTTCAATTTTTTTTCGTCAAAATATTAAAGATTACCAAAACCAAGTTCTCTGGGCATATGCACATTTCTGAGAACAAGGGATTACAAGCAAGTGAGGTTTGTGGAGATGCCATGTAATTTACACTCTCTATGAGCTTTGGTTCGGAGAAGAACCGGTGGTTAGCAACTCGTCATTTTGATCAGTGTTCAACTTTTGGGTGAACAATGAAAAAATAATAACATTTGAACCTGTAACCTCCAAATTAATCGGCTGGCACTCTACCAACTTTCGCTCGACCCCAGCGCCTTGCCTTAAAACCAAAGGCGCTGGGATGGGCAAACGTATCAAGCATGCTCATTGGTTAATGCTCAGCCCCATCATGCATCACATTCACACTGCAAGCACTGCACGCATGACGTACTTCCTGAACAAGAATCTGTGCAAGCTGATTAGCCCATCCCAGCGGTCCTGGATAGGCCGCTGGGGCCGAGCGAATCTACCAACTGGGCTAATCTAGCCCTGTGATGGCAGTCTCCCTATTTTGTTCGGGGGGTGGGGGAGTTAGCAGTCAGAAGCCATCATGATATACAACATCATAAAATGAACGGCTTACAAAATATACTTAGGGGTAACTGTCGCATAGAACACAGTGAATATTTGTTACAAATAGGGTCTCAAGTCTTTAACAGATCATCTTTGGAAATGTTTCAAAATTTGTTGGCTTTTGTAGCCCAAAATGTTACAGAAATTGTGTGTTTACCTGACAAAGTTTTATGCTGTTAATTAATAAACGTGTAGTTGGCGGTAGGTGAAGGACAGTCAATGACTTCAACTTTAATGTATAGCCCAATAAGTTTTTAGTAAACTTCGGTAACCAATCCAATTATGAGCTTTGTGACTAGTCCTTTGACGTAATATAACCAAAAAGAGGCACAATGGGAGCTTCTTCTCTTTTCATTGCAAAAAGTAATCAGTGACTATAGAAAAGTAGTAGACAGTATGGTACAAGGTCTATAAACAATGAAATAATTATTACACACCCAAACTGCTGGTTTGAAGACTAGCTCATTCTTTCTTTATGGAATGACCGAGTACCATTGTAGTCAGCCCTGAGAAGAGTCTAGACAAATCCACCTCGGAGTACTTGCTTTGTTTCAGTTTCTTGTCCAAGAAGTTCCGAAGTCGGGCGTAGTTTTCGAGATGATCCCTCACCGCAACGCTGGCAAAACCTTTGGGTTGAGGAAAAGACAGATGTTAATACTACATAGATCAGATTATTTTGGTTAAATAATCCAAGTTTGAAATTAAGGGACAAATGTAAAAAAAATCCTTGAAATTAGGATTGGATGAACTTACTCTTTTCACTCTCTGACAGTTTCTTGATAGCTCTGTCCACGTCGAAGATAGACTGGAGGAAGGACAGCTGATAATAAAGTGACTTGTCCGTGTACTGTAATGAACAAAATAAAAACTATCTTGATCAGGGGGGACACATCTTGAAAACAAAAATCCACCCACTAATTCAGACAAGGTTGCAGACGAAAGGATTTTAACCTAGCGATGTCCGACCTGATTTGCGGGCTGTGCATCAGTAAAAAAGGTCATGTGACCTTATAATGACCTTACTGAAGGTTCAGATAAAATTATTATAAAATATTGTATGCCTTGACTGCAGTCATTGTTTCTAAAATCGTTATATTATGCAGTTTAAATAAAAGAGAGAAAAAAAAAGAAAGAAATTTACTGGACTGCATAGTAGTACACATATTTAATACAGGGCACTACCAGGGTTACTTTCCAGCTGTTTGATCATAAAAATGAAAATTTTATGAGGCGTTCCTCCCAAAATAACACTATTTTTTAAAAGAAGCAGTATGGTATGAAGTCTATAGACAATGAAATATTACACACCCAAACTGCTGGTTTGAAGACTAGCTCATTCTTTAATGAAATACTGAGTACCATTTGCGTAATAACTCTTACTGTTCATCCGTTTTTGTTTCCTAAAATGTTGGAATTGTTAAAACATCTGAACTTGGATGTTGAAGGTCAACTTCAGCACAGTTCCCCCACAAAGAAACAAAAACTTCATCACACTAAATATCTTACCTCTGGTTTCAAAACAGCCCTTTGACACACTGGGCAGATGAAGCCTTGCCGTTGGGGATTCAGAGGGGTTCTCCTGGTCTTGTGTGCACATGAGGTATCCTCACACACCATCCATCCCTGGAAAAAGAACAGCTTTTGCTCATCATGCCCGAAATTTACAGTAAAAATAAGCAATAAACAGGGGTAGACTGCTACTGGCCTAGCCAGCTGTGTGTTTGGATAGCCAGCACAAATGTTCACAAGCAGGTAAAAATACTCACAAAAACTCTAACAAAACTTTAGTCACCTCATGAAATTCAAGTAAAATATTTTAGGTAAGCTGACAATTTTTGACTAGCTAAGAATAAAATATTCAATACAATACAATATTAAATACAACACAATACAACAAAAATCTTAATGTCCTTGCATGGGAAATTTATGTGCTTTTTTTTAATACTAAAAACACAACACTAAACGCTAAAATTACAAATCATTTGACACAATAATAAAAGAGTAGGCCTACAATAAAAAAGCTAAAAAGTAAACCCTACAAGGATAAAATGGCAGGCAGAAACATAAAATTAAACACACATCAACAAATATTGTACAAGGTAATGAAGGACAGTGGAGTTAGAACCTGAGTGGTACCACAGCTCATTGTTCCAGCTGCCCATTGTGTAACTTAATGGCAGACGGAGCAAAGGAACTGTCATACCTTCTTTCCATAGGTGGCGATGCACACATGAAAAAAGAAAACAAAACATGCATAGCTACCAAATAGACAGCGTTTATAGAAAACAAAACCTCTAGCATGAACAGCGCCCTCAACTGATCACCATTAAAGCTTCAACCAATCACCTCAATAAACTCACCGCATAGTATTTCTGTATATATCCCCTGATGAGAAGGTTGAGTCGATTACTCATGAGTCTCCAGTGATTGGACAAGACTGTCTTACACTCAGGGTTTGCACACTCAGCCAACGCACACCTTACCAGCTTATCCTGCAGTAGGAAATTCATTTTATTTAATTTCATTTCATTTTCATTCGCCAACAAACACTTAAACAAATTGCACAATCAAAGGACCTACAAGAACAAACAGTACAATTCTTTAAAGAAGACTACAAAAATGTAAAAATCATCAGCAAAGTACTGAGCAACCAAGCTGGGCGGGCAGATATATGTAAGAACACCCTCTAGTGGAGATGGTGCAATAAAACAATTAGAAACATAATTAAACCCAAAAGAACCCTGGCAGAGAAAGCCAATATTGACAGAAAGTCACTTTCAAAGTGGCTGACCATTTGAATCTCAAAACCACTTGGACATTAAAAACCCAAACATAATGTTTAATGCTCATCACAAATATCGGAAACTTACTTCTTTTTGTTGTTCTTCCAGGGTTTTGTGTGCATACAATAGAATTTTATACAGGATATCAAGGTATATGCTATACTAGTCTAGTTCACCAGCTTCAATTGCTATTTGAAGCTGTTCAAATATCGCATCTTGCTGAAGATAACCAAGACATACAGAAACACCAAATGGCACCAAAATACAATGATTGCAGACTCTTTTGTACAAGACTTCATGAAATACAATGCTTTTGCATTGCCCCGAGAGCATCTTAAAAGGTTTACTTGTGCATTATAAATGCTCATTATTATGATTATTATAAAAACTTACCCCTCCAGTGAAGACGCTGTCAATAATGTTCTCTTTGCCGCATCCAGGGCTTGGGCAGACAAATTTGAAGCGATCGGCATCTTTGTATTTCTCATCGTCCGCCATGGCTGCATCACCTCCCAGCATGGCGTCAGCTTCATCATTATGCTGGCGCACTGCATGACGGTAACCAGCCGGATCGAGTCCTATGTATCGATACATGAAAATTGTTATAATTAAAATATAGGATTGGCAAGCGTGGGTTAGTTGCAGTTTTGTGCTTCCACAAGTTCTATTGCTCTTAAGTGGTCCAGAAATTTCAGTCCAGTGGGTGTCGCTTCAATCCTACCAGCATCATCACCATCTTGAACCAAGTCTCTGTCAATGTGAAAATATCATCACTGGAAAAATACACAGGACCTACAGCTTTACATACAGCTATCAATTTATCGCTATCTATTTGAGGACTTTCCTTTGTCCCTCTAACTTAACACTCTCCATAGACTAAGCGCCCGAAAAAATGTGAGGACAAAAAAATACAAAGGATTCCAATGTGAGGACAGCATTGTCCCTTTTGTATTCCTTTGTTCTACTGTCCCCACTCTTATGGTATTACCATTACATACATAAATACATACATACATACATACATATATACAGGCATTTTTATCGCGCCCCACAAAAATCAGAGCACTTTACAAAGCTTAGGCTACATCAATAAAGATACAAACAAACAATGCATTGATACAGATATAAAACTATACAACAAAATCATATGGCATGATTACATAAATACATGAGATTTGTGTCTATTTTTGAAAAGCTGGAGTGTGTTGGCTTCCCGGATGTTACTGGGAAGGGAATTCCAGAGCCGGGGAGTGGCAGCTTGAAAGGCATGAACTCCAGCACGCGACTTTGTTTGGGGGTTATGGAGACATATTTTGTCCAATGATGAGCGGATGGCATAGACAGATGTGTTGAAAGAGATGAGTTCTTGCAGATATGAAGATGCCATAGAGCACCATGGCATTCATGGCTTTACGACCCATCTGAAGGACAAAGCAATAATTGTCAATTCTCTTGCTCAAGGACACAGCTACCCTGACTCCAACCCACTCTCTGACAACACAAGAACTTGAGTCTGGTGCCCTAGTGTATAACAAATACATAACTAGACATATTGCATTTGTGCACAAATGCCGAGCTGTTTCGCCATAACTTTTTCAAAAAATCATAAAAAATCATGTGATGACGTCATCATGACGTCATTTCAGAATTTACAAGAACTTGCCAATATCCAACAACCTACCAAGTTTCAACATGATCGCACTAACACTTAGGGAGATATATACAACATTAAAAAAGGCACCTTTAATGCCGCGACACGTGACCCCCGATGACGTCATCGATCTGAAATTTCACACATATGATGGCTGCCTGACGATCAACATGTATGTAAATTTTGAAGTGATTACACAAAACTTCACCACACACATCTTCAAAAAGTCCATTTTGATCAGTTTTCAACCTGCCGCTAGAGGGCGCTCTTGTGTATTGTGACGTCATCGGTAATTTTTTTTAATTACCCACCCTTGCCAGACAATAACATCGTTGAAAGCAACTTCATAACTATTTCCACTTTTGAATAACGAGGCACTTCCTGTTTCGACCGGAAGTAGAGGTCATGTGAGGTCACGCACACTGAATAAAATGAAGACCTAATATATCCCTATACAATCCCGCAAACAGAAACCTACGGTCTCTTGTGGCTGATTTGTTACAGATTTTCAAATATTTAAAATATAAACCTTTAAGATGACGTCACGTGACAGGTGATGTCATCATGACATCATTGTTTGAGGGGCATTATTGCACCAATGCCTTTCATCACTGAAAGTTTCATTGCAATTGCTCTTTAGGAACTAGGCAAAAGCCCGCATAGAACGAACGTGCGTTATCTCAATGGCTTTTATTACTGAAACAGACAAATAAAAAAAAAAAAAAATAAAAAAAAAAATAAAAAAATAAAAAAAAACTAGATATATTGCATTTGTGCACAAATGCCGAGCTGTTTCGCCATAACTTTTTCAAAAAATCATAAAAAATCATGTGATGACGTCATCATGACGTCATTTCAGAATTTACAAGAACTTGCCAATATCCAACAACCTACCAAGTTTCAACATGATCGCACTAACACTTAGGGAGATATATACAACATTAAAAAAGGCACCTTTAATGCCGCGTCACGTGACCCCCGATGACGTCATCGATCTGAAATTTCACACATATGATGGCTGCCTGACGATCAACATGTGTGTAAATTTTGAAGTGATTACACAAAACTTCACCACACACATCTTCAAAAAGTCCATTTTGATCAGTTTTCAACCTGCCGCTAGAGGGCGCTCTTGTGTATTGTGACGTCATCGGTAATTTTTTTTAATTACCCACCCTTGCCAGACAATAACATCGTTGAAAGCAACTTCATAACTATTTACACTTTTGAATTACGAGGCACTTCCTGTTTCGACCGGAAGTAGAGGTCATGTGAGGTCACACACACTGAATAAAATGAAGACCTAATATATCCCTATACAATCCCGCAAACAGAAACCTACGGTCTCTTGTGGCTGATTTGTTACGGATTTTCAAATATTTAAAATAGAAACCTTTAAGATGACGTCACGTGACAGGTGATGACGTCATCATGACATCATTAGTTTTAAAATCATTATTGCACCAATGCCTTTCATCACTGAAAGTTTCATTGCAATTGCTCTTTAGGAACTATGCAAAAGGCCGCTTAGAACGAACGTGCGTTATGTCAATAGCCTTTTTTACTGAAACTGACAAATAAAAAAAAAAAAAAAAATAATAAAAAAAACTTTAACGAAAACAAGAGCTGTTTCGCTGCGCTTTGCTGCGAAACAGCTAATAAAAAAAAACTTTAACGAAAACAAGAGCTGTTTCGCTGCGCTTTGCTGCGAAACAGCTAAAAAAGCAAAGGTGTATGAAAACAGCACAGATGATGCAATATACAATGACAGCAAATTGCATTTACTTTCATCAACCCACAGCCCTAGCTCAAACCCCAATATCAACACCGTGAAAAAAAGTTCTCTTTCAGTCTGATTGTTCCTTAAGTTCGACCATCCTTAATAACAGAAGTTCTCACCAAGACACTCAGCGATTCGGGCAGCGTCCGTGCCTTCGATTGGATCACAGAGACGTGACACGACCGGGTGAACCTGGTGTGCTAGGTAGTACTTGTAGTCAATCTTCAGGTGGTCTTGTTTCTGGACTTCATCTGGGTGGTACGCACGCTGACTAGCTGGCAACACAGAGCCATCCTATGAGGGGAATTAAAAGCACAACAGTAGTAAAATGCAAGACCAATATTCAAGACACTGCTCACCACAGATTTTCTTAGGATTTCCTAGTTGGAAAATTCTGTCGGTCACAAGTGCAGTAGTGCCAGCAAAATTGGCCTCAGTAGTCACGTAAAGATTCATAGATTACTAAAATCTTTCAATCAAAACACCATGAGCAAACCTGCACTAAGCTGAACAAGTTGAAATATAACAAATATTAAATACAAATTTACCCCAGGCAAATGTAAAAAAAAAAAGAAGTCTGAATTCTGAAGGTTCTCAGCCGGGGATAAGATTGGACCGCTGTGAAAATTCCTGAAAAATGGCTAGTGGGTCCAGCTCACCCTTGTTCTAGACCCAGAACCGCCAAGATGTTACAAACTCAGGAGGTTTACAGACTCTGTGCATCACCAGAAATACAACACTGGATTATTTCTTTCTTCCTTTGATGACTGCTTTACTTCTTTCAAGAGTTTTTTGAAGGCTTGAGGAACTTTGAGAAAATCCTGAAATCACGAAAAACCCTGAGAAATCACACGCCTGGTCTTGGCTTCTCTAACATGTTATCAACTCACCTCACAGATGATATAAGATACGGTGTCCCCAGCTCCAACTTTCTTCCCTCCCTGGCTGTTGAGCCAGAGAGCGACGTGGACATGGGGAAGACTCTTCTTGTCCGGGTAATCCTGAGGGGCTTTCGTCAGGCTCTGCAGATTACAGACAGCCCCATTGGGGAGATTAATGGGGATTAAACTTACAGTGAAACATCTGTTAACATTAAGCCTGACGAGATGGCAACAGTAACAAAGAGCCAAAGTGCATCCCTACTCTCTACAGTATCCCCTCGCTGGATTACGACAGTTTTCTACCAGGGGCTGTAAACATCTGGACTAGGCTTCCCCGGATGTTATCATGCAGCCTTCAGAGGATGGCACTCAGTGTTTCAAGGAGGCTGTGCACCACTGGTTGATAGGCCACACCAAGCACGTTTCTGGGTTTTTTCTCTTTGAAATCCTATTAATGTTACTGTGTGTGATCTTAGCCTGTTATTTATTTTTTTGCTTTCTTATGAGATTTTTAGATTGCCCACCAGCGTTGTTTGTGTAAAAAGAAAGAAAACCCCCAAATAACCACCCCCAAACTCAGACTTTTCTGCCATTGATGGACATTTCCCTCATGTAAATGCCAATTCAGACATGGCTTATGGCTGTTGTGACTATTCGCTTCAAGGTCAATGCTGAAGTATCATATAGACACGAACAATGACAATGTCATAGCCCTGCTCATGGTACCAGTCCCAGCCTAAACTATAACTCAATCTTTGGGCAAATCAAACAAACCACATGAAGATCTCATAAATTCAATGTGTTATTTGACAAATATTGCATACAAGCTAGTCCTAACTGCGGTTCACTGACCCCACATTATTCAACTGACCCTTTTGGGGCTGACCGTGAGACTGACCTTGTTAATTTCATACATCTCCAGAGGGACTTCATTATTCATGACCTTCTCACCGACCTCAATCAGCTTAGAGTGAATGTTCTCCACAATGGTTTCCCTGAGGTCAGCTGACAAGATCTGACCAATCACATAGCTGCAAATAAAATATTCTATATTCACCTATTCATGGTACCACAGTATTGTTAACTCAATTTGACACAGGTGACCTTTCGGTCCAAATTAGAAGATAAACTAATAATATAAGAAAGAGAACAATGAAAACAGAAAAACTTGTTCAACTTTCAACTCAATCATCCCTATATTTCTACCTGCAATAATGCAATTTTTAAATCAAAAGTATTAAGAAAGTATTTTTGTTAAGTATTAAACTACTTTACACATTAATTTAGTTTTTGTTCATTTCCAATCACTTGCCATATCATAAGGGACAAATGCAAAATTACACAGGCGGTTACTCAAGGTTAGCCTGGAATTTTTTCCACAGGATTATATGGAAATGAACCTCTACTTACCTCCAGTTACCCCTTGTTTAATTTTGCAACTCTCCCTAATATTAAGACATTAAATCATCATCATGCGTACCAAACAACGGAGCAAGGGTAAAATCAAATTTTCAAGGACAATTGAAATCTATAAATATCTTCATCAAGATGAGGTTAAAGAGTAGTCTTACTTCCCAGCTTCTTTTGCCAACTCGCTCCAATCTCTGCGGACGATGTCCAGACCCTTCAACTCTTGCTTGGTTGTAATTTTTCCATCAGGGTGACGCTCAACGGCCAGTGCTGCATACCTGGTCAGAATGAAATTTCAAAATTCAATTTGATCAGAATCAATGTTTTGTTATTTGAACCTTAGTCGTTGAGTAAAGAATACAGTTTGGTCATTAGAGCAGCCAGTATTGCTCTTTGGAGTGGGCTGGGGAGAAAGTTCTTTCTTAGTATGCTTTGAGGGACCTGATGATATGTTGGCATTTGGGATTAGGTTGACCATACTTTCCTTCCGCCTTTATAAATACAATTTAAAAACGCTCCTTTTGGTGACAATTCTCCTTTTACCCTCTCATTAAAAAAAAAATAAAATAGAATACAAAAAATGGCAGGCTCTTGGGGGGGGGGATTGATTTAAATCTTACTTCTTCTTCTTTAAAAGCAACATTGACTGGAAGACACCATCAATGTCAATCTCGAGCAGACGGTATAACTTGTTCACTTCACCCTTGACCTGGTGGTAAAATAAACAAAAAACAAATAAGAAATCATTTGAGATTTCAGCCTGTCCATTCTTGTATTCCACATTTGTACAAGTCAAAGGTCTGGAATTGGGGGTTTACACAACAGCCCTTGGAAAGGGATTTTACAAGGGATGTTTTCCAGAACCTGTTGTCACTCTTTGTACAGGTGAAACAAAGTGCATCACAGTAGGTGCCTGCCTGTGCACGCTACACATTGGAAAGTCCTGTTGGATACAAACATCAGTTGATTGGCTGTTGGCAAAACAAATTGAGGAAAAACAAAAGTTGTTCCGGGCGTAAAAAACAAATTCTATGTTGTAAGTCTGTCCAAAAATGTTTCGCATGTAAACACAACATCCAACATGAAGTGGTTATCACTCTTACCTTGTTGCCAACTTTGAAGACCTGATCCAGATCGTTGGTATTTGTGTTGATCATAATAGAATCTGTGTCTCCGTAGATCACGTCCAGATTCATCTAAAAAGTAACAAAATCAGACTTCAAAAGAGGCTACAAGTATTTTGGTCATGTTAAAAGAGTGGGCAGTGACCGATACCCCAAAATTCTTCTAGAAGGTCACATTGCAGGAAGCAGACCCAGAGGTAGACCAGAAACAAGGTGGCTGCACGATATTAAGCACTTCTGCGAAGAGGCTGACATACCATCTGTGATGGCAGCAGGACAACTTGCAAGCAACAGAGACCTATGGAGACTCAGTGGTTGGGAAGCCATCTCCGGAACTTGCCAACATTATTCCCCAACTCCCTTGAGAAGTCTACTAGGACCAGACATGCAACTTTGTAATAGCAAAAAAAGAGAGGAAATTGCCCACCAGTGTTTTCGACGAACACACTTTTAAAGAAAAAAAAAGAGGATATCAGCTGATCAGCTAAAATGTTACATGCTTGTAGAATCCTTCCCTCACTAAAAATCCAACTGCTACTAATGCAGTCGTCAGTCCAACAGTATCAAACAAACCATGCAGGTGAATTTTGAAGAACTGAGAATGGTTAGACTTAATTCTGGGAAGTGGCCATTTCAATGAAGAGCAAAGGAGAGGACCCTTTAAAACAAGCTTAGCTTGAAAGATCTCTTTTAATGTAACTGAACAAAAATACTCTGCGTATTTTATCTTACCTTTTGGACAAGGTCTTTTGTTTGTAAAAGAATCTGAAACAGTGTAACAAATTTTACAAAATCTTGTCAATTACCGTTGTTAAAATGAGCATTAATATGCGGTGTTTAGGGTTTTTGTTGGTGCTGTAATTTTCCATTTGAAAAAATTTGAAATATTGTTGTTGATTGAGTGTACAATCTTTTCAAATGGGATTTGATGTGTTTATCGTGAAATCAAACAGTTCTAAAGGTAGGTTCTTCAGCAAAAAATGCAACCGTAAACAGTACAGATGTTTTGGTGGTATTATGCCAATTTAGTTTTTGTACAGACTACAAATATTACGGTTATTAATGTATTTTTTTTTCATTTTAAAATTATTTTGGGGCAGACAGGGACAATATTTTTGGGGGAATAATGCCTTTTGGTGATCCACACATGGAATTTAGCACACAGTCAGAGTTTGTCATGAGAAAGATATATGACTATAGGGCCATCCTAGATTTGAATTTTGAAAAAATATAGGTAGAATTACAAGCAATTTAAAAAATTGCTGCCATTGCTGGCTCTTCTGCCTATATTTTTTCAAAACAATTCTGCAATGGCCCTATAACGAAATATGTTTCTTGACTGTGTGCAAAAATCCAAACTTATTCATCAAAGGCACAATCCCATCATCTACCTGCTGTACTGTACGACTACAATCCCATTATCTACCTGCTGTACTGTACAACTACAATCCCATCATCTACCTGCTGTACTGTACAACTACAATCCCATCATCTACCTGCTGTACTGTACGACTACAATCCCATCATCTACCTGCTGTACTGTACAACTACAATCCCATCATCTACCTGCTGTACTGTACAACTACAATCCCATCATCTACCTGCTGTACTGTACAACTACAATCCCATCATCTACCTGCTGTACTGTACAACTACAATCCCATCATCTACCTGCTGTACTGTACAACTACAATCCCATCATCTACCTGCTGTACTGTACGACTACAATCCCATCATCTACCTGCTGTACTGTACAACTACAATCCCATCATCTACCTGCTGTACTGTACAACTACAATCCCATCATCTACCTGCTGTACTGTACAACTACAATCCCATCATCTACCTGCTGTACTGTACAACTACAATCCCATCATCTACCTGCTGTACTATACGACTACAATCCCATCATCTACCTGCTGTACTGTACAACTACAATCCCATCATCTACCTGCTGTACTGTACGACTACAATCCCATCATCTACCTGCTGTACTGTACAACTACAATCCCATCATCTACCTGCTGTACTGTACAACTACAATCCCATCATCTACCTGCTGTACTGTACAACTACAATCCCATCATCTACCTGCTGTACTGTACAACTACAATATAGTGTAGGTCATCTAAAAAGGGAAATAAATGTTAGGGGCCCAAGCCTTACCTCTCTTCCTTTACCAGTCACCAGTGCAGCTAGGGGCTTGGCATAGAATCTAGAGTGTGAGAAACCCAGGCAACCGTACATACTGTTAGCCGTCAACTTCAAAGCCTTCTGACGAATGTCATACTGCAAGTCAAGAGTGATAAATAACACAATAAGTAGGATTTACAACAAAGGACTAGGGTTATGCATCTATGTTTTTTTTTCTGAAATTTTTTTATACATTTTTTATATGAGATATCGCCCAACTCACAAGGCCGAATGGCCACTTCAAGGTGAGGGCTACACTTTAACTGATTTGGGCTGTCGACCCAGAACAAATGTTTTGCTGTCAAGGCGATTTGGAAACAGATTTACACTAAAAGGTTAACCGATTAAACTTCCCAACCCAGGGCTCGAAATTAACACTGGACCGCAGGCCCGAGGCCAGTGATTTTAGCATCGGGCCAGTAAACTCACAACCAGACAAGCCCGGTGGTCTTGTGTTTTACAATTGAATAGGCTACCTCATTGTGTAATATTTTTGTGAAAAAATGTTGACTAGGAATCTGATAAATATCTGTCAATTCTCTTCAGTATATCGAAGTACACTAAACATTTAAGACAAATGAGAGTAGACTTTCTCTTTGTGCTGGTTCAACTTATTTGGATTCCGGTCTTGGAAAATAAATTCTGGTCCAGTAAACATTTTGAGCTACAAGCCCTTTGGTCTTGTGGATATTTCCACCAAATTCGAGCCCTGCAACCCTACAAAGGACGCATTCTGTACCTCCAAAACCCGATAGAATGTGCCCTCACCTATTCTTTGGAAGTCTTACCTGAAGCCTGAGGTCAGCGTGGAGGTCTGCTTGTTTCATGAGCTGCTTCACCTGTCTACGTCTTTCAACCAGTCTACGAATCTCAGTCGGTAAAATTCCAAGCTCAACAGATTTTTCTGGAACCTCTGGCATCCACTCTTCATCAGTCTGCAAAACACAAAAATCTTAATAATAATAACCACGGGTGAGAGTCAGAACCTAGGATCCAACCTAGCGCACTTCTACACGCCTTCCTGTCTGCTATTTTGGGAGTCAAAAGTCAGTCAGTCAGTTAGTCAGATTGGTCATTCCGGTCTATCAGTCAGTCAGTCAGGTCAGTCAGTAAGTCAGTCAGGCAGTCAGGTCAGTCAAACCCGTCATACAGCTCAGTTCAGTCAGTCAGTCAGTCAGTCAGTCAGTCAGTCAGGTCAGGTTGATCAGTCAGGTCAGGTCGGTTGGTCAGGTCGATCAGTGAGGTTGGTCAGTAAGTCAGTCGGGTCAATCAGTCAGGTCGGTCGATCAGGTCAGTGAGGTCAGGTAAGTCAAATCAGTCGGTCAGTCAGTCAGGTCAGTCCACAGAGCATACACAGAGTCACGCAGGTATTTCTGTGTCATACATGGGGTCAATAGTGCTGGTATCCACCAATTTTGAAGCCCATGGCGCATGAACATTATTGCCCCGGTCATTAGACAAGTTATTTTATTTTTAACCCAAACCATCTCAACTCCCTGCTACATGCACAGTGAACCAAACTTAAGCAATCACAAGAACCATCTCTGTCCTCACAAGTAGCCAATTACTTCTTGATGAAGACAGGCAATTAGTCAAGTCTTTGCTCAAGGAAACAAATGTCATCTTAGGACAGTCTGAAGGCAGGGAGGATCTTTTTCTGACAGTCACTTCATACGACTGTATCGCATCTTAAAGAGGTATCTTACCGTTTCTTCTGGCTGCGTTCTATTAATGGTAGTGAAGCAGATATTATACTCCTGTATAATTGAAGGGTAGAGACTGTTGAAGTCCAGCAGTAAAATATACTTGTCATAAAAACCTGTATGAAAAAGGTACAAAATGGACAATCTCATCACCAGGTAAACTAGATAGCGGTTAAGGCGTCTGCTCTAGAATGTGGGGTTGGGGTTCAAACCCAACTCAGGAACTTTTTAGATTTTTCTTGCTAGAGAACTCGGTAAAGCACTGAGTATACAGTGGAAAGGTAAATAGTAATAGGTAAAATATTCTGTCTTAGGAGCCACATCATGTGAAGTGGGCGTGGCTTATGGTGGAATTAGTTCACATTTACGAACAGGATACAGTGCTCATCTCACATCGGTGTAGGATAAAACCAAAATAGTATTGTTCATCCCTGATGTGAAATATTGCATCAATTACAAAGGTCACTTGGAGTTTTAAGAAAGTTCCAGACATAAGAAAACAATCCAGACAACTCACAGCATCTCCCTCTTTAGCAATCTAAAAAGATTCAGGTTCAATTATTACGAGACAGTGGACTGATTATCTACCTCGCTTTGGCTCTAGCACTAAGCCGCCTGTGTAGGCTGGTTTCCGTCTTGACTTTGTAGTAGCTTGCCTCTCAGTCTGGTTGTCCTCTCCATCATCATCATGCTGAAAGGTTCATCAATAGGATTATCAATTTCACAGTGATTCGTTTTCAAAGGCATACAATTCAGACAGTTTACATCTTGAAAACATTTTCAATTTAGAGGTAGGGTCATCGATTGATTTCGTTAACGCAACGCTGATTTAAAGGCAACATTATAGAGAAAGATAGAATAAAAAACACATGTGAAAGTTTCAGCTGAATACATGGACTATTTGATGAGAAAACAACCAAAAACTGTCACAATATTTTCGAAAAAAATGTTGAATCCATCCAAGTTTAGCAAGGTGACAGCCAGTACCAACCGAACTCTGGCCTTCGGGAATGGACACCTACCCTCAGAAATCTGATAAACGATTCATTCTTGAATCCTTTGAGAGATTCAAATGTTTTGGGGTGAAACATTTTCCAAACCATGTTACTTTGATGGGAATTCTTTCTCAAAATAGTTTATACTATCAACAGCTGCTCACCTAGTAAGTTTTCATGGTCAATATTTTTTTGGAGTATTTACCAATCTTTGACCCTATCTAAAAAAACAACCCAACAACTTACAGTACTTGAAGGTGGAAGTTTCTTCTTGTATTCTTTGTCTGGACAGAGAAAGTTCTTCTCAAAGAAGGCATGAAGGAGAAGATACTCGTTTCTCTCAGATCTGCCTCCCATCAGGGTCCTCGACTAAACAAAGAAGGGAAAGAATTTAAGGAGAGGTCAAAGTTCATACTCAGGTTGGCTCAGTGGTTTCTTTTCCTGTCTTTCATCTCTGTGAACCCCAGTTCGAATCCCACCTCAGACTGCAGCTCGTATGTGGATTGGGTTTTCAGTCCCTACCTGATTGCATGAGCTTTCAACATGTGTTTTCGCCGGTGTCTGTAGATTCACCCTACCTGGTAACTCTGGGTGTCTGTAGCAGTGCCCAGCTAGAAGCAAGTCCAACTTGGTAACAAGCCCACAGTATTCTTGACTAGTCTCTGAACTAAACCAGCCCTACAGTCAGTACTTACCATGATATTACCGCAGATGTTGGTGATCTGTAAGGAGAGGGGGATGACGTTGAGTTCACACATGATGCCCAGAATATACGACGCATCCATCCACGTATTCTCTACGAAATACATCAACTGACGAGAGGTGCTGAAGAGTTAAAAAACAAAATTAGGGGGCTAGTTGTACAAAATCCTGAAGGTAGTGAGCTGTTTCTTGGGGATGGGGGCTAGGGGTGTTCTGTCTCAAAAGTAGGTTTCGTTGTGTCCTTCAACTAGGTTTATTCAGTGTAACGATGTATTTTCTTTAACATAGTTTCAAAAGGCAAGCCGCTTCAAACATCTTATCCTGAACCTTGCCTCCCGGTAGTTTTCTTCTCACCTCATTATTGCTTATCTGTTAGCACTTACTGCTGTGAATTGCTCAAGGAAATAAATTGAATGTACAACTGAATTGAATTAGAAAGTAAAACAAGAACATTAGAGGCTTATAATCAGTAAGACAAGTTGTTCTTTCCTACCTGTACATATTTTTGAACTCTTCAAATGGTATCTGCGTTCTCTCACTCTTCAGGACCTGCTTTGTCAACTCGGTCAGGTCGTAGCTTTTACATCTCATCAACTCCTTGGCGGAGATCTTGATGTCGCAGATGATGCGGCCACATGTTGATTTCTTCTCAGCGAAAGTTCCGCCCTTTCCTCCATAACCACCCTGTATAATTGTAAAGACAGACAATGCAATTCACTCTCTAGAAATTCCACTGAAATTAGAACTTAAGAATGTTCTCAATAAGTCGCTCAGAGCTCAAAGTTCTGGGATTTTCCTACCACATCTAAAACTGAAGTGTCCTTCCTTGTCTTCTCTCCATGGGGTTCTTGGCTAGTACAGTGATTAAGTTTGCTTTTCTGAGAATCTTTCGCTTCAAAACCGGAATTAATAAATAAAGAAAATGAATAAAGACAGTAGCCACATTGTGATGTCAGTCGAAGGGGTCAATACGCAAACCCTGCAAATTTTATTCTTACCGTCAATTTGGGCATAATGGATCTTTTCAGTCGTCCAATCCGAGACCAGTGTGGAACTTTGTTAGCATTGATCCTGTGTAGCAGGACATCCAAGTCAAACCCAAAGATATCATGTCCCTGAGAAGAAAATTAAAAATACCACTTTGAAGAAACGAACTTGGGTTTTCAGTCCCTACCAGATTGCGTAGGTTTTCCCCGTTTGTTAAAAATTTCGTCTTACTTCTAGCACTGCCATTTCTTCATGCTCTCCTCTGCACAGGTATCTTCAGGCCCGTGGGTCACAGTGCTATAGTCACTTTTGAGGGTCATTTGGTTTCATTACCGGAAAGATATCAGAGCAATAGTAAAACTATGGCATTCTGGATTCAAGTTTTGCAAGTTTGGCCAAAGCGAGCTGAAACAAGTTCCTTGGATTGTTTTTTACTTGATGTTTATGTTTAATTTTAAAAGCTCTACTATGTAATCTAGGACATTTTAACTTTTTTTAGCTGATGATATTTGTAAATTTGATCTCAAATTTGTTTTTGAAAATAGTTATGTTCATTTTATTTTGAGTATCAACCAAAATTGTGTGCGAATTGACCCGATATGTTTGCATATTAACCCGAAACGCAAGCTTGTGTGTTGAGAAAACCATGCTCAGTATTTATAAAATATTACCAAGAATGACTCACCACAATGATGTCCGGGTCGATCTTGTGCACTTTGGCCAGGAAGAATCCCAGCAGAGCACGCTCAGTTGCCATGATCTCAACTTTGGATTTCTGAGCAGGAAAAGCAACATTTTCCGACATTACATTTATTTTCAAACAAGAACATGTGCACATTAAAGAATATATCAGCTTGTTAATATCACACTCACAGAACCTAGAATGAAAAACAGCAATTTAATAACATGTTTTATTCACCGATGACAGTTCTTAACAAAAAAAAGTCTGAAACTACGATCTAAATTTTAGGAGGTATACTAAAAATGATGGCATTACCACCTTTAGATAACCCTTGGAGTTATAGATTTCAAGGAACATCAGCGCACAGAACCAACACTTCATTCTAGAAGAAATTAATTTCACATGATTGTTACAATCTTGTAACATCAAAGGATAATTACCTGCTTACTGAGGGCATCTTTGATGTCAAAGGGAAACACACAATCACTCGGCTTAGAGATGGCTGTTGAGAACAAAGAAGAAATTGTTTGTCAATATTATTCCCAATGTCAATATGACTTGAATGCAAAAAAAAGTTAATGGGCTGACGATTTGACCTAGCAGAGTCTCTCGAAGGCTAAATGACAACACTACAAACATAAACAAGTATTCTGGTGTAACAGAAGCAGTCAAGTGGAAGACATTGTTTTTTGTTTGATAAATTAAACATCAAAGTAGATCCTTGTCATTTGATCGCAGTTTTGTAGATCATTAATCAAACCACTACACAGCCATGTCCTAAACAATGTTTAGGTGCTAATCACTATGCATTCACCATGTCATGAATTGCGTGCAGCCCGGCGTGATAATGAGCGAGAGCTGGAGTAGAGATACACAAGTCCTTCAGGGTTTGTCCTTAACTTTTCTAGTGACTGGTCAGCAGGACCAGCTAGCTTGTCATATCACTGGTCCACCAGCTTTTCACTGGTCCATATTTCATATGAAATAGGGATGCTTTTTAACACTGAACTAGCCACCCGGACCACCAGGAGAGAATTTTGACTGGTCCTCAGGTGTTTAAACTGGCATTTGGCCAGCGGAACACTGTCAATTAGGGAGAACGCTGTCTTTCCATGTTGGCAAGTTATCAGGTAAATCCATCGTTCATGGATTGTGCGCAAAACCAAATCCCTGTAAACAATGACAAATTACGTGGTATGCCTGCTTCCACCAGCAGGAGCTGTCTCCCATCGGTGGTGCTGAACTACTTCAGGGGGCTGATTTGATTAGGTGCAGGTTTTGAGAATGCATTTTAGATATAAGGACACATTTCAGCTTACCGCATAGATGCTGCTGGAATGGAGGCTTCGGTGGAGCTTTATCCATCGGGAACTTGTGATGTATGAGGGCTGCAATTGCAATCACCTGACACAAAGGAGGAATATCCACTTCAATTAGAAAAGGCTTTGCGTTTGGCTTTTGCATTTGAAGTGCTTCCCAGACAACAGCATCAACTCACATCAAAGGCATCATTCAGACTCAAATCAGGTGGAGATTGGAGATGAAAGAACCATAATACAACACCTTGAAAGGGCTATGAGGTGAGGTGGTGCATATTGCTGCCAGACCATGGCCCAATTTCATAGAGCTGCTAAGCACAAAAATTTGCTTAGCATGAAATTTCTTCCTTGATAAAAACAAGATTACCAACCAAATTTCCATGTGTTGCATATTGCTTGTTACTGGTAGTCAGCTGTTGTTTGCTTATCCTGAAAATCATGTGGAAATTTGGTTGGTAATCCTATTTTTATCAAGGAAGAAATTTCATGCTAAGCAAATTTTTGTGCTTAGCAGCTCTATGAAATTGGGCCCATGTCAGAAAACTGTGGCAAACTTCTTTTCTTTACAATAAGTGTACGGTTTGTTCTTTATGTGCATTACTTTACACAAGACACATGATCTACGGCTTAACATCCCATCTGAAAGACATTACAATTATGGTGAAGTGTCTTGTTGAAGGACACAACTGCTGTTACCAGCCGTCGATTTCACCAAACTCTTCCTAACTTAGGATTAATCTTAGGACTTAGGATGAGTCCCAGCCTTGCACTGTAACATGTAAACCTTAAGATTAATTTTAAGTTAGGACTAGTTACTCGTCCTAACTCGAGATAGGATTAATCCTAGCGTTTCGTGAAATCGGCTGCAGGACTCGAGTCAGGTGCACTTAGACCAATCAGCAACGATATTACACACATGTGACTTAATCCCTGTGAACAAGAATAAAGAACTTGCCTCATTATGATGGGTCTTCTGATTGAGAATAGTGCGAAGACTTATCGTCATGACAACCAGAGGAGGAGGGGTTATGTCCTTCACGAGGGTGATGTGGTCTTGTTTGTTGACGACTGCTTCAACTTTGCACCAGCTTATTGGCAGGTTGGGAACCTCTGTAAACATTTATAGAAAAAAAAGAAAACTTGTTAGAATTGGAAAATTTTATTTGCCATAAAAGTTGACTACATGGCGCTATTGAAATGAGGGATCTCTTTTGAACTGAAGTGTAATTTTGTACATGTTATTTTCTTTAACCAATAACTCTTAGGTATTATGTAACCTGTGACATCACAAGGTTACATATGAGCCACAGAGCCTGGACTTTCTGCAGACACATCCCTGTAATGCACCAGATAACAAGCACAAAACAATGTCGCTTACCCGAAAGACCACCAACCAAAATACCATGAAACATATTGCATTTGCAACTGGTTTCCTACTAACTTTTGCTCAGTAGAAATGTTTTAAGCATTATCCTCTGCTTAAGCACCTCTGTGAATTTGAGCAAGGGTCACTATTTTTGTAAACAGTTAACATCACATTGTACTGATTTTGATTTGTAATGCTGTCTTAATTTTCAAAATTAAAAAAAGAAATAAAAAAAAAGAAATAAAAAGCATCTAGACCCAATTTCACAACTCTGCTTACTGCAGAATTCTGTGCTTACATGCTTTACATGGCGCAATAAGCACAGAATTAAGCAGTTTCATGAAATTATGTCCCAATTATAAGCATAAAGTCAAGTCTGTCCCAAGCCAATATGGCTCATCAGGCCGGAGTGTTTGTAGCCAGTTTCATTGGCATTAAACGACTGAGAACATCATTTCTGTTCCCCTGGACAGGATGCCAGTCCATCGCAAGTTACTCCCCAGCTCTCACCGGTACCCATTTGTACTCCTGGGTGAAGAGAAGCAATCGTGCTAAAGTGCCTTGCTCAAGGACACAGGTGTCGTGACTGATCAGATCAGGATTCAAAACCACATTCTGTAAATTACAGAACTCGAGTCCACCACCCTAGACCGCTTGGCCATGACACCATGATTATAGCCTTACAGAAAACTGCAATAATATCTTACGAGGCATTTGGATGTCCAGCCAGCCAGGACCCTTGATCTTTCTCTCCATCAGTAGCTGCTCCAGGCTTGAGGTGTTTGTACCGAAAACACGGCTGAATGTGCTTCCTTCCAAATCACTGGGAAGCTGTGGGAGGTCAGCCTGCATGAAAACAGAACAGAACCCCATTGTTTTAAGAATTATTTGCAATTTCTAGAAAACAAAGAGTAAAGAACAAAAAGCGCATGGCATTAATACAGGGAACAAACACAGACCCTCTGTTGTGGTACTCACCGCATATCTGACTTCCAGGTACTCCGATTCGGCTGGTACCCCTTCCTTCTCGAAGCAGTACTGCTTGGTCACTTTCTGGATTTAAAAGAAAATTTTACAGTTGACTAGAGTAATCATCCAAAAATAAAATTGATTATGTTTTAACCTGGAAACTCACTGATTATAAAGTTTAAACCATAAGAGGAATTTTTGTCTGGAAATACTGTCAAAGTCAAACTAGCATTTGAAGAACTCAAAATTCACAATTGCTAAACTTTTACAACTTAATTTAAAATTTCATAGGCTGGTTAAAGCTGCATGGCCTGATTTTTATCAAAAGAAAGTTTTAAAATATTGTTTTTCTCTGAACGAATTTTAACACATACAAAAACTTTTGTATATGCAACGAACATTGCACAAAATACATGTAACATGCAAATTGTTTGTACATGGCTGATGGATGTGAGATAATGTTGGGGTCCCAACAATAATTAACTTTTAGTTTTTAACTTGATTCAATACCTTAAATGAAAGCTTACAACTTTCTTGAACCTTTAAAATATACAATTATCTAAAAATTTTCAGGTAAAATCGGCCAATTTTTTTTTGATCTTTGCTAGTTTTTGTGCTTTTGTGAAATTGAGCCCTGGGCTGAACAATTTTCCAGCAAACCAGTTTTTATATGATCCGTAACAATGACTCATTGTTTTTACTGACCTTTGACCTGTATCTCATGATCTTGTAATTGTTGGTGAGGTCATCAAATTCATGATAGACGTCTGTCATGGTCACTTCCTGCCCTGTGCTTTGTTTCGTCTTTATGTCTACAGCCTGAAAAAGAAAAAAACCCAAATTTTTTACTGACCATATGACTCCTACATTTACAATCATTACAACCTGCATGTTTCAGCGTCATAGTCGTGAGTGTCATGACTGACTCATTGTGACCCTTTGATGATGAAGTTGCACCTCTGCCTGTCCAAAGCTGACCGGTAGGCTGAGGTCAGAGACATGCCCGTCGGCTCGTTCACTTCATTGGTCCAGCGGAGTTGCTGTCTGCTGCATAAACAGCTTCCTTGAACAATCATCTTCTCCAGATTATCTCCTTCTCATTGAGACATTGGCCAAAATACTGTAGTTTGGCTGTTAATCCTTTCGTACATAGCTGTTGCGTCATCCACAATCAATCTTCTGAAATAATCATTTGTTTCCGTTCCTTCCACATCCTCCGCCAGCACCACATTTTAATTCTGTTTCTGTCTGCCTTTCCAACTGCCCATGTCTCAGACTCGTAGGTGGTAATCGGCAAATGTCTACTATTCAACTAAACACATTTTGTGCAACATTTTGGTGCACAAAAGCCAAAATATAATTGCATAGTTTATGGGTTGCAGAGATGAGATCCTAAACCATGACTGAAGTAATTCATACAGATTGAACGGGACCAATTAATCTTGAAATCTGGCTTCTATCTGTTTGAATTTTATATGCAAAGATCACCATGCAATTTTTCTACCAGTACAGTCCAACTTTTTGTAATACGAGGAACAAGAACAAAATGAAAATAAGGGGGGCTTTCCACACCCCAACTTGGGCTCCAGCTTGGATTCTAGCATCAATTTTAGAACAGTGTACATTTTGCACAGTGTTTCCAACATCAATTGGAGCCTGGAGACGGAGCCCAAGCCGAGGTTTGGAAAAACCCTAAGTCTCCGATGACTAACAAGCACATTTTAGACCATCTATTGACATACCCTTTCTCTTGGCAACAAGTAAATAACTCTTTCAAGATTCTTGACAGTAAGGCAGCAGCTGACGTACGTCTTGGCGGATTCAATCCATACACGTCCAAACAGAAACACAGTCCCTAAACAACAAATAAACAAATAACATTGTATTCAATTTTATCTGGGTTTTTGTAAAGTAGTATAAGGGCCATGTCACACGATGCAATTTGCAGGCAACCAGTTCCAGGCAATCTCCAAGAAGAAAAGACACTCACATTTGAATGTTCACGTATTTTTCTTAAGGACCGTAAGACATTGTTTGAAAAGTTATTCATGTGCTACCAAAGTGGTCCTGTAGCGTGCACTGCGGTTGGTTGCCTCCAAGTTGCCTGGAAAAGGTGCCTCATGTGACAAGGTCCTAAGAGAAGGAACTTCTTAATTTTTGGTTGAACAAAGACAAATTGACTAGAGCAGTATGTGAGCATGTGACCTCCGGATTAACCTGCAGCGCTCTGCCAACTCAGCCATCCAGCCCTAATGTTGGAGGTTTCCCTAATTTATGCAAGAGTTTTTTGTGAAATAAATACTGCAGAAAACAATTAACTACGCCAGATATCTCTAACCAGATGCAGGAATTACATCAATACCAGTAGCAAGCAATTTACATTACATGATATATTGCCTGGTAACCCATTTTTGTCAAGCTAGATTCTTCTGTGCAAAGAGAAAAAACTGTGCGAACTAAACCCTTGTCCCACTGATGCCAGACATACCAGGTTGTTTATAGGGGTCCTCGTAAGCATCCAACCAAAAGAACCTCAACACCTGGTCCCCTGCTTCATTGGTTGTCATTGGTAATGATGCACTGTTGACCTGTATATCCATGGCAACTGCATCCTTGTTGTCTTCTGCCTCTTCTCGTATCGTCTCCCAGCCAGTGCTGGAGCAGGCGTCCGGATGAACACTTTAATGTTAGAAATGGAATGACAAGCTGTTTTAATAACCAAGTATTTACATCGTCCCTTAAGCAATAACACAGTCAAATTCCCCTGTGGCTTCCCTCGATATTTGAAACAAAAAATTGTTTCCCCTTAAGACTGTCAACCTTAGGGCTAGATAGCCGAGTTGGTAGAGTGACGGTGCGTTAATCCAAACTTCAAGCCCTGTCCTTAACAGACATGCCGAGTTGGTAGAGTGACGGTGCGTTAATCCAAACTTCAAGCCCTGTCCTTAACAGATATGCCGAGTTGGTAGAGTGACGGTGCGTTAATCCAAACTTCAAGCCCTGTCCTTAACAGACATGCCGAGTTGGTAGAGTGACGGTGCGTTAATCCAAACTTCAAGCCCTGTCCTTTACAGACATGCAACTTTGTTTTTTTTGCAAAAAAGGAGGAAACTTCATACAAACAAAACTTTGTAGTGTTTTTCAGTTTCAATGGCACTAAAAACAGAAGACAAAAAAGGAGGAAAACAGCTAATGAACAGCTGAAAAGTTGCACGTCTGACATACAGGAACTTTAAAGCAAGACGAGAAGTTCATGCAGTTAAAAATATGTGTATTGTGTAAAGTTTCTGAATACGGAAACGTTTGCACTAAAAACAACAAACAATAACACTGGTCAATCCACACTTACTAGGATTTCTTCATTGGCTCAGGATGGCTGACTTGGGCTTCTTTTTTGACTGCTTGTTCTACTTTCACTGACTCCTTCATGTCTTCTGAATCAAACTCATCTATTTCGTTGTCAAAATCCACATTTTCTGACAGAGAGAGAGAGAAAAAAAAAAAAAAAAAAAAGTCTATATGTTATTGGTTGAAAATATTGTTTTCTGTAGCAATAAAGAATGCATTTTACAAGATTGTTATGTTTTGTTAGAACTGGTTAATCTGACACAACGATGTTGATTAAAAGAGACTAATTTTCAGGGTTCACCCTGAACATTTTTTCAGTGAGTGGCCAGCAGGACCAGCTAACTTGTCATTTCACTAATCCTCCAGCCTTTTCACTGATCCTTATTACTTGTAACATTCTCCTCTTATACAGGACTTGAGTTTGAAACCGTGAACATTCCGAGCAGGTAGTGGTTTTATTCGCTCGGCCCCAGCGGCCTATCCAGGACCGCTGGGATGGGCTAATCAGCTTGCACAGATTCTTGTTCAGGAAGTACGTCATGCGTGCAGTGCTTGCAGTGCGAGTGTGATGCATGATGGGACTGAGCATTAACCAATGAGCGTGCTTAATACGTTTGCCCATCCCAGCGCCTTTGGTTTTAAGGCAAGGCGCTGGGGACGAGCGAAGTGGTTTTATAGCTTCTGGAAGCGATGAACTAGCCAACAGGGCTACTCGGACAAAATTTTGACTGGTCCTCAGAAGTCACAACTAGCATTTGGCCAGCGGACCACTGCTATGGGAGAATGCTGATTTTGAAAAAACTTTATTAAAAAAACAAAAACAATGTTGAATTATCCCTTTCATGAAATGTACTTCCTAAAAACCAATGATTTGTCTCCCTCATTGGTTTCAGTAAATCTGTCTTACCGAAACCGTGTTTTTGATCATGTGACATTTCTGAAAACTCCTCGATCTCATCCATTGGTTCCTCCTTGACGACAACCTCTGACCTTTTCATCTTCTTGGCTGGTTCCTCATCTGGCTCCTGTTTGACCACCATTTTTCTCACAGGCGGGCGCTGTTTAGGTATTACGGAGGGCGGAGTTAGATCATAGCCCATATTTCGAGGTTGTGATGGGGAGGGTCGTGGACGAGTAGGGGTTTTAGAGAAAGGATTTCGATGTGTTGATGACATCCTGCAAAAAAGGTTACCAGCCAATTAAAAAAACATCATTAGCTGACTTAAGGCAACTCTCCCCTTGAGTCGACAGGACTCGTACCAACTTAACCACAGGCGACTTAAGTCCATTACCAACACCACATAGAAAAAAGCACTCAGGCCTGATAAGGTTCCTTTTTTAATAAAGCTTAGTTTTTCCAATGTTCACCCTCCACAGCCAAGCTTACAATAGCTAGAAAGAAAAGATTTTATATTTCCAATGGTGCTAATTTGCCATCTTTCCAAACTCGAGTGGAAAAATGTGAGTGCCATAATGCTTGTTGTACACAGAAACAGTATTTGAGTTTTTTGTCATACTTTCAAAAGTCAGATTTAGCACCTGGAGATTTATTGATTGGTTTTAAATTTTGTGAAAAGGAATTTAATATATGAGAAACATTCCCCGTTGCTCTTTAATGGTATCTCGATTTGTAAAATTGGCCTCTGAAAACATGACTACTGCTGGGTAAGAAAATGAGCTTCACACTCGAGAGTAGTCGTGAGTAAACATACAGCTTGGACTGATGTGTGTATGTTAGTGAAATTAAACACGTCCTAGATCCTGGTACATGTACTGAGCTTCTGTATTTAGCATCAGTGCAGAGTGCTTCGTGCAATGATTGGAGTAACTGGCCTCATTTGGCCTGTCTATTAGGTTAGCCTGTAAGGTCAAAGACTGCTCAGTCAGAATGCTCACCCAGAAGTTGGCGTTTTCATTTTCTTTTTGATGGGCAGAGGCTTGATTGCTGCTCTCTGGAAAGATTAAGGCGTAAGCAAATTATAATAATAATAATAATAATACTCAGTTCTTATATAGCACTTATATACAAGGCCTTTTCCAAACCGTCATCAATTTTTGAGTCGCATACTTTTTTCACGGAGTTTCCAACATCAACAAAGACCGGACCTGGACCTGGAGCCTAAACCAAGGTTCGGAAAAACCAAAGTAATTAGATCAAGGCGCTTTCACTATCATTCCTGTTCATCAATCATACTTAGACCATTCCTCCAACTTTCTCAACTTCCTGGTGAGCAAAGAACTTCAAATTGCTTATATTAGTAGTAATGGGTCACTCCAATACTGGCTCAAAAATTAACTTTACTTGATAACCCAGTGGGCTAGTCAAGATTTATGCAGTCTAGTGAATGTACAGCTGGCTATTCCTGGGGGCTGGCCCTGGAGGCTGGCCCTGGAGGCTGGCCCTGGCCCTTGGGGCTGGCTCTGGGAGCTGACCCTGGAGGCTGGCCCTTGGGGCTGGCCCTTGGGGCTGGCCCTAGAGGCTGGCCCCGGGCGCTGACCTTGGAGGCTAGCTCTTTGGGCTGGACCTTGGGGCCGACCCTGGGAGCTGGCCCTGGGTACTGACCCTGGAGGCTGGCCCTTAGGGCTGGCCAGAAGAAAGCATTGTGTAACGCATGAAGGGCGTTTTCAACACCATATAGGATTCCTGTACATTGGGAAGTCAGTTTGTTTTATTTCCTTACATCGTTATGCAGATCACTCAGAATGTCTCCAAGAAGCTCATCGTTAGCGATGCTGACGTCCTTCTCAGGTTTACGTTGTTTTGTTGCTCCCATCTTGAACATCGACTTGATATCATGTGACTTTGACACAGATGGTTTCTTCACATTCTACATTTAAGAAAATTTAAAAGCATGTCTTAGTGGATATTTAGAAACAATGGCAAGAAATAATAAAAGTGAATAGTATTTATATAGCCCTTTTCTACTGCCTGTCAAAAAACATATTACTCTACTAAGAGCTATTTGATTAACAACACCCATCTAGAAAGCTCTCTGTAAGACCTATGGGGTGCTGAAGCGAAAGCTCCAGCAAGTTGGTCCAGAAATACCAAGGCAGACCCCTTCTCTTTACAGGGAAGTGCAACACACAGGACATACGACTTAACGTCCCATCCAAAGGAAAACGCAGTTGTGGTTAAATGTCCTGCTTAAGGATACAACGTGCCCACATTGGGACCCGAACCTACAATCTAACAACAGGTGTACTTGGTGCTTTAACACGTATTTATACACAACAAGAAGGAACTAAGGCTTTGGAAGGGTGAAGGAAAAGGATGAACATATTTATCTACAGGCATCTCAACGCCCTTATCATTATTTATTTCCAAACAGGTTTTTGAAGCTCATGAATTACGAGACCTATTTATGTAACACCTTGTAAGGGTTCACAAGGTGGTGCGGCGCATTCAGCAGCCACTGGCAGAAACACCGAGGCAAACCCTTTCTCTTTAGTGATAAGTGTAACCGGGTTCTTTTACGTGCATGAAATATACAACACACAGGTTCTAGGGCTTTACCAAAGGATGAAGCAGTAATGGTAAAGTGCCTTGTCAAAACCAGGACTTGAACCCACACTTTGCTGAACAGAACTTGAGTTTGACTGCTTGGTCAAGACACGCCACAGAAATAACAAACGTTCCAGAAGTCGAGTACACAGTATTCTTGGAACTATGGTGTCGTGGCCAAGCGGTCAATCGCACTGGACTCAACTTCTGGTGTTCTAATCAGCAGAGTGTAGGTTCGGTTCCTGGTCATGACACTTGTGTCCTTCGAGCACGACACTTAACCATTATTGCTTCGTCCTTCAGATGGGATGCAAACCGTCACTCCTGTGTGTTGTGTAAAGCACATTATAGAACTCAGTACATTTATCACCAAGTGAAGGGTTTGCCCCGGTGTTTTCTGGCTGCATAATGTGCTGCAGCACCTTGCCCTGGTCTTTACCTTGACATAACATGCAAGGTCATCCAATGAGCAATCTCATGAAAGTGGCCTCGTCTTTGTATTTCTAAGTAAAACATTAAACACAGATTCTGCCTTACTTACCTGTTTCTTAGATTCTTTATCACTGGCTGCTTTAGTGTCCTTTTTACCTGAAGAAAATGTCAAATAAATTTAATCTTGAGGTGACGGTATAAGTAAGCGTCCCCCCCCCCCAATGGTTTGACCCGCCTCCTGCTTGGGCACTCATCCTTTCGGCATGAGACCTCAAATTTACCTCAAATCAAAATTACAAGGACAATTTCAATTAAGGCAATTTAAAGGCAACCAGTTCAAGGCAATCTTCACGAACCCCCCCCCCCAAAAAAAAAAGAAAAGAAAAAAGAAAGAAGAGAGAGGGAAAAGCCATATTCACTTATCAACATAGTTTTAGCCAGAGGGGTGTCTGGGTGTCTTTTGGACACCCTGTCTTAAATTTTGACACCCTGTTTTATCTGTCATTTACATGTAAATGTATTGTAAGTTAACAATTTGGACACCCAGTTTTTAAATTTCCAGCAAATCTGGACACCCTTTTACAAAATCCTGGCTAAAGCCTTGTTTATCAAAGAACACTTCTATTGGAAGATCTTACACTCTAGGGGAAGCTTTTGAAGGGGCACCAAGGCCATGATCAGGGCACCAAGGCCATGATCAGGGCACCAAGGCCAATGGCCTCCACACCCTCTGTCTAATTCCAGCCCGGCAGTAAAAAATGACAGTTCTATAAAAATATCTTGTGTGTTATTAAAGTGTTCCTTTTACAAGAAGTATAGTTAGTAGCCTTAAAGTTGCCTGCAACAGTTCTCTTTTATGACGAGGCCCAACGATACAACCCAACCAACCTTTTGCTGTTTTCTTTCCTTCCTCTCCATAAAGATCATCATCAAATATTTCTCGGCCATCTTCCACATAACCTCCCCCATCTGAAGAGAAATTTAAGAGCATCAATTTGTTTCAACTTGCACCTCTAGACATTTTTTCAGATTGTGCAAGTATCAGACATGACAATTCAATTTTATGCATAACTTGTTAAGTAAGGCTTGCGGTAACACCATGTGGAAATCTCTTTGAGTAGTGTAGGCTCTGAAAAGAACCGGTGGTTAACGACTCCTTAACCACCGAGTCGTTAACCACCGGTTCTTTTCAGAGCCTACACTACTCAAAAGAGATTTCCACATGGTGTTACTGCAAGCCTTACTTAGTTATACTTCCACCATGCAAAGTTTCAAATCCTGCATAACTTGTTAAAATTCGTATTCATTCTTAAAATGACACTTTTTACTCCTAAAAAAGTTTGTTTGAAGCTATGGCCGTGTCCGAAACGGCGACTTTGGCTACAGCTACGGCTAGATCGCGCGCGTCTGCCTACTCTTCCACACTGGCAGACGCGCTGATCTAGCTGTAGCTGTAGCCGAAGTCGCCGTTTCGGACACGGTCTAAATTTCTTGGATAGTTTACCGTCGTCAACGATCCAATCATCATCTTGACGATCTCGGACCATTCTTGAGTATTCGTCCTCATCCACTTCATCGTACACATTCTGAAGGTCATCCACCTGATAGAGACATTTTGTGGGAAAAAAAAAATCGTTAGAATCATTCAAAAGCTGAGAGATTCTCCGATTGAGAGGAAAAAATTTACTTGAATAGTGAAATAAGTTTTTTTGCGAGTTTAGGAAAGTTATGAATAATTTTGGGTTGAACAAAGAAAAATGTACCAGAGCTGAATGGTTTTAATCAACTCACTAGTATTGTGTTAAAGAAAGTAGATGAATAATGAAAACATAAATAAACAGGTGAAGAAATGAAAGATGTGCCTCAGTGCCCTATTATTAATGAATAGGAACTCTGAAAATACAAGCAATGATTTGTGATGTATCCACATTTAGATATTACCTCATATTTGAATTTGGATCCTGTTCCTTTTTTTGCCTCTTTCAGTCGTTCCAAAGCTGCAAGTCGACTGTTCTTCTTGCTGCTGATTGCCCGCTTGCCACGTCTCTGAGCCAAACTGCTTGAGACTGGACAAAAGTTAAAGGAAATATTTATTTAAAAAAGGTCAGTGACAATTGTTGATCTATACCCGCATCAGACTGCCACTTTGTCTCCCTCCTATTTTCAAATTATATCCTTACCTGTCCAGTAAGGTTGACAGAATGTATACAGAGAGAAACACTAAACAGGCACTTTGAGTTGGGCTATTTACAAAGTGAAGAAATCATGTTTGACATGTTTGACGGTCTACGGTGGTCTTTAACCATGATCACCATATTACAACTGAACTCTACTTGCTTCATGCTATTTTTTAAAAGTTCCGATGGGCATGAGTGCGCGAGAGTTCACGCAACGCATTGAAATGCCCGCTTGAAGATCAACAATTACAAACTAGTTAGTAGTGTATTTTTAAAGCTAACAACAACTGTGTGAGAGAAATAATAGGTAGGCTAGTTATTAAAATAACTCTAACATTAAAATAAATAAAGGGGAATTTAAAAAAAACGAACACCCATTTCCATTCATGAATATTAAAATTAAATAAATCAAAATTGCCTAGCTAGGAAAGAAGAAATCGAATATGGAAATTTGGCCTAACTTATACAAAATTGTGTTAACTTAAAACTTAAAATTAGTAAATAAAATAAAATCAAGTCATGAATGAATGAGGTTGCACTCCAATTAAAAATAATTCAAAGAGTGACAGTGACACGATGACAATACCCATACCTGCTGCATCGCAGCCAGCACTGCAGTACCCCCCAGTAGCACTTTTAATTAGCTAAATAAATAGCAGTATTCAGCAACGTAACTTTTCACTACTGCAGTGCTACAGTACAGTGCTACTGCAGTGCTACTGCTATACTAACTAGTAGTAGTAGTACTGTAGTATTAGTAAGTAGTGGGGAGAGCTAGTTGAGACGGTCTATTGTTTTTTTTTTGACATGTTCGATTAACATTTACTCGTTTTGTACTTCAATTTTCCGATCAAAAGATTTTCAAGTCCCGAAGTTAGGGCCTAAAAGATCTGAAGAAAACATGTAAAATATATCTTACCGTCATCTTCAGGAATCTTGTCTGGATCGTCAGAAATTGTTGCCATTTTTTCGCTCCACTTCGAAAAACGATCGTATGGCGCGAAACGTTTCAGAGGTCAACAAACAGGATAGAGGTCAATAGACCGAGGCTATACCAACAATTTATTAGGGGTGTTTCAGATACCGGGGGTATGTATACTCCACAATTGTTACACAGAATTATAAGAAACAAGTATTAAATAGTTATGAATTGGTGCTTATGAATTGCATAGAAATGAGTTACAAAATGAATGAGTGTATGATTGATATTTTTTTTCCAGTATGCTCGTTCATGGAACGAGCAAACCTTAGTAAATAGACTTGCACTAGGTCGTAAACAGATGATGTACATACACATGTATTGAGATAATGTGTTGCCGCTCGTCAGCTGATTCGTTTTTGCAGGTAGGTGCATTGCTTAAGTGTACTGTGTGGGACTTGCCCCACGATTCAAGTAGGTTATTGTTTAAATGTTATGTACTAATACTATCATTATCAAGATCCTTGAGCCCCCATTTGACCCCTCCTGCCCTCTCTCCTTCTCCCCCAAATGGGACCGAGAATTGATCCATCCGATCCAGTCGAAAAATCTTTCAAGTTGAATACAAATTGAATACGGTAGGCCTACACAGTCATGACAATACTCAGAGTCATGACAACACGTACGAGGCTATCAGTCATTGTGATAAGGATGTGAAACTTTGCATGGTGGGAATACAATCTAGAGAGGTTTGCGGAGACTAGTAATTATGAATCTACTTGATAAAAATTATGGTGATGGCGGTTCTGCTAAGAAGTTGTTTCTTGTCTTAAAAGTAAAACCACCAACATATCAAAACATCAATTTATGCGACTGACCAGGTCAGACACTGAGTTGTATGTAGAGTTAATTGATATTTTGCCTTCACTTGTGGCTGTACAGTGACTATTTTTTGTATTGTGACACTCATCAAACAGTGATGGAGCCTACTGCATCCCTATCAGCAAGCACCTTTCCAAGCCTTGCCTTTGCTGCAGTTCTCTTCATTGTGTCCGTGGTTGTTGGCTATGGACTTGGACGAAAGCTCCCCACCCTCGACTGCTTGGTTGTTGTTTGGCTCGTGTATGACGCGCTTACACATTTCATTTTGGTGAGTAGAACTGAAGGGGTATGGGTATTTTTTCGCTGATAAGCAATAAAAGCGGAAAGAAAAAGTTTGATTAGAATTCCCAATCGAGGAGTAGTAGGTGTATCAAACACTCACCAGGTTAATGCATCTTGAGGTCATAAGTCAGACCTGCATATGTTGGATTGACAGTCTACTTGTAATAAGCCTTAAAGCAGTGACAAATTGGGGAAAGGTGGGTTAGGGGTGGAGGTGGGTTAGGGGTGGAGGTGGGTTGGGGTGGAGGTGGGTTGGGGTGGAGGTAAAGGTGGGTTTGGGTGGATGGTTTGATATAGCTCCTAAGCTCTCCCCCAACAAGGGGGCGTGCTGATTTGTTTATGAGAAACACCTCAAGATCTGCTGTTCTGTGTTTTGCGTTTTGTTTCCTTGTATTTTGTTTTAACAACCCACTGAAGACGAAACCCTTTTCATTTCCTTTTCTATTCTCATTTCAGGAAGGTGCATTTGTCTATTATTCCATGGTTGCTACAGTGCAGACATCAGATGGGTTCCTGACTGACTTATGTAAGTCCACATACTTGAAAAGCCCACAGAAGCTTAGAAATTTACAAGAAATTATCACAAAACTCAGATTGAACAGAGGTATTTTATAATGTTCACACCGTGAGAGGGCACATATTTTGTCTTGTATAATTGGTGTTTGGAAGCCAGTTTGTTATCCACTAAGAAAGACTACCGTTCCCCGTTAGTATTTTTGATGTTTGTTATTTTTCACAGGGAAGGAATATTCCAGGGCTGATGCCCGTTGGGGAGAGTCGGATCCAAACATTGTCTCGTTAGAAATACTGACGGTGATTGTAGACGGACTTCTAGCTGTTGTCTTGATACATGCAATCCTAGCAAAGAAACACTACAGGCATTATGTGCAGGTTGTACTCTGTGTGTGTGAAATTTATGGTGGTGAGTACATCTTGTATGAATGTAGTATTGAATTTGATTGGCTTGACTTCTTGGCCCCTTTCCCTCCTAAATGAGATCTATCCAAGAATTGTCACCTATGAATACAGCCACTAGTACTGTATAAAATGTATCAAGCCTGATACTTCACAGAGGCAATTGTTTCCATCGTCTTGGTGCCCTTTGAACTGTTCCAGGAGACATTTAAATTTTCCTCGTTGATCTGCCCTCTTTTTTAAAAGGAAAAGGACCTTTTTATGACAAGTATCAAATTTGGCTTTATGTTAGAAATACAAGAAAGTCAACTAAAAAAGGTCTTCTAAAACTTTAGGTGCATTGGGTGGCAAAAAGCCCAAAACAACAACAAATAAAGAAAAGAGAGAGACAAAAATTATGAAACCAATTTTGTTCAAACCAACAGGTTGGATGACGTTCTGTCCAGAGTGGTTGACTGGTAGCCCGAACCTGGACACCAGCAATGCACTCTTTCTCTGGGTCTACCTCATCTTCTTCAATGGCATCTGGGTTGTGATACCTGGCGCCCTCATGTGGCAGTCCTGGGTTAGTCTACGAGACCAACACACCAAGCTTGAAGGCCGTGTCAAGGGAAAAAGAAAGTAGCTCGATGTAGATTTTGTTCACTTATGTGGTTGAGAGCAGATTGGGATGAAGGGGCCAACCATCTCATTCCCCAGTCCTAGACAAGAGCTCACACTGGTCTTTTTAATTTCTTCTTAATTTAAAGTCTTGGGAAATGTTGCCAGGCAGTCTAGAAATTCCTTTTGTACCTTTTGAAGGAATCACTTCAAACCGAATTATGTCTCAGGAATAATTTGACTGAAATACATGGATTGCTCTTTTTAAGTCACCATGGGAATGATTTTAGCTTTAAATTCATAGATTTGTATGTTTTTCTGCAAATATTTTATCAAAATTAAATACAAAGTGACCATTCAGTATCACAGATAAAGTATGCTAGTCTATAATAAAATATCATGTGGTTAATGCATCTATATCACCCACTGTGGTATTGAATGACAAGTAATTTATGCCAGCCTTCAATATTATACTATGTGGTGAATGCATCTATTAAAGTAAATTGAGTTACTGATTTTATGCAATTAAAGTGTAAATTGAATCACAGGCAAATAAACACATAATCACTATTCTGAATGAATGGGTAATAACTTGTACATGATTATTGTTATTTTTCTAATATAATCAGTGCGAAGTATTAATAGTTCTTATTGTTCCAATGAATAAAAAGAGGAGACAAAAATCAGGGAGTTTGTCATTGCAGAAATGTATTCAAATCGGGCCGTGAAAATTCTATGCTGCTCATATGAAAACCAAAGGCAATACACCTTTAGCGAGTTGGCCGGACTTCGGTATTCAAACGAACAAATCCGAGCTATTGTTAAATTGTAACCAATTTGTAAGTACGGAAGTTAATGAATAATATAGGTTCATTTTCAGCAAGAAAGCAGCCCATTTTACGTTCATGCATTCGTAATAAAGCACTTTTGCCTCCACAGTTCAAGCCTTCAACAAATTTCACTTTTCAGGCATGTGAATTATGTTCATTTAACTTATAAGGCTTTCATTTTAGCAATGCGAGATCGTCATTCACATTTAGCAGAGTTTGAACAACAAAAGAGATTTTGGACCAAGAAGAACTTAGCTTGTAAAGTGAATCTGAATGACTGTAGTTTGGGTAGCTTCGCGCGAAATAGAATAATGCGACGGTAAAATAGGCCGCTTATATGCAGGGAAAGCCTACAATTAATAACGTTTGTGGTTTAGGCCAAAATTTTTTAAAAATACCAGTTGGTCGTCCTGATTTTTCCAAAAAGAGGAAGATGAGGGCCTCAAGTTTATTTTTTATTTTTTATTTTTTCCCAAGATGGCCGCCAAGTATTTCAATTCAAACAGGCCACCAATTCTTCAGTTTGAAATCACGGCTAACTTTCTTTATATCTATTTGTTGCATGAGGACCCATTCTAACAGGGATTATTACACGAAGATGGTTATGAATAATAATGACTCTAAAAATAATGGTACAAAGACACTGCTGCTTTCAATGTTTAAGGCTTAATAATTTTGCTTTTGGTGCGAATTAACACACACACAAAGACCATCTTGCAGTTCACCTCTGATAAATTTTACTTAAAATAACATGGCAAGGGAACTTGTGAAGGTAGAATTGGTTGTACACTGGACACTTTATCAACAAAATCTCCCATGATTGATACTTATTTATCTAGGCCCTAAACACTCAAAGAAGCATACAATTGTCGGAGCTAAAAATAAAATTGAAAAAAAAAAAAAAATGGAAGTGATGTTCGCAAACTTGCGTTTTTGAACGATCTTATCCCCTAATTTCTGCCCTTAATAATACTGTTTTCATCAACAACCATTTCCATGGATTCGTGAATAAAGGATCGTTTGTTTAAAATCGCTTCTTTTAGCTGCAAAAGCAGTACGTTTTCGATTGAACGATCGGTCGACGACGCACATTGGGGAAAATTGTGCGGCGAGAGCGATGTATGTATGAGTACGAAGTTGCAATTTTGTATAATATATCACAGAAAGGAGGTCGCAATTAGACTCCACCGCACGTCTTCTAACCCCTGAAAAATCAAGTTGTGTGTTTCCCTACTCGCCTACGTATTGTAGTATATGACATGGAGGAGAGAGCCAGACTAACAATGTGCATGTGTGTTTCAACATTTCGTTTACTGAAATGAACGATGCAGCTAGTACCGAGACTAGGGACTTAATCGACAGAAAACGAGCAGGATTTCTTGAATTTACCCGTAGATTTTTTTTTAAAAACCTACATATCGATAAGTTTACATCAAAATTTTAAACAATTTATGTCAAGGATAGATTAAAAATACAAACAAATATTGTCTTTTTAAGGAAAAATCGAAAAAAAAAAAAGAAAAAAGAAAAGGATGCGGCCTTAAAAAAGGATGCGGGCGGGGACGATTAACTGGTATTATTTTTTTATTTGGCCTTATTACTTGATATTTAAAGAAAAAGGTCACATCCCGAAGGTCATGACCTCTTTACAATGCCCCTCGAGATTGCATCGTAATCCTTGGCTATGGCAGTAGGGGGCCTACTATACGGCTGCATGACTCATGACTGGCGCCCTCTCCCCGAACAAGACGCCAACGTACGACTAGATAAGCTCAAGCGCGTATAACCCACTGATCTCTATTATACTTACAGTATAAAAGAGATCAGTGGTAACCTAGCCCGAGCATCTGATGTCACGCTTCGAGGCTCGTGAATAACGCCTGAGACCGGCTTTGAGCGTTTGGAGGGATCCTGACAAACGCACCTTTGACCTCCCATCTATTCACACGGACGACAGAACAACATTACATACGCTGCATGTCTGTCCAATAAAAGCACCGGATTATTGATAGACCGGTGTCTGCCCTTATCCTTGCGGATAAGGACAGGGAAACAGTCTACGAGGAGGTTGCACCCTCCGTTGTCACTCTTTTTTTGTTCACGCCAAATTGAATGTAATGAACTACTAATTCTACTAGTCTTAATTTTCCCCCTCCACTTTGATGGGGTCCTTCCATGCCGCCTTGCACCTCACATTGTGCGACAATGCTCTCTCTTGAGAGGCCTTCACATCATTGGAAAAGAAGCAACAATTTACCTTTCTTACATCATTTGATGGCCGCATGAGTGTTTTTGTTGTTTGGTCATACACACGTCGGGGTATTTTCCAATGGGTGAATTCCCCGAAAAAAAGATATCCATGTCACATTTTCCATTGATACATTATTAAAGTTTTATTCTGTAAATTTTTGTTTGTTTGTTTGTTTGTTTATTTATTTGACAATCTCCACACGAAAACATAAAAATACAACAAGTTGACAAAAACAGATATAAAATACAAGTATTGAAAAGACATTAGAATCTGCATGAGAAATTGTCGAGGATAACACCAAAAAAGCTCGACAAGCTTATTTCCATTGTGGTCCTCTGATATTTGCTTCCTGATATGTGCCGGGGGGGGGGGGGCGGGTCAGTAAGAATGAGTACAACTGAAATGTGGCTTGCTGCATAACACCTGCACCGTGGAGGACCTTGCAGAGGGCAATGGCATTGGACTCCAAGTTGCCCAACATTGGCAAGCAATATTGTGTGATGACACGAAATGATGATAGTTAGCTTATAATTATGAGATGTTAGTTAAAATTATGACATTATGTCCCTTTACAATTGCCCATTTTTTCTCTCTTCGAAGCCCCAACATCTGTCAGTAGTATTTGCTCGCACTAAAGCAAAAACATCTTTAAATCCGAAATACAAAAATTATTTAGAAGGGCGTGGCCGGAGCGGACCAAAGATTAATTGCTCAGTGCTTCTACATTACATTACATCTATTAAATTCATACGTGTTGCATCTAATTAATGCCTCGTCAAATGGGGTTAAAAAAAGAAGAAAAAAAAGCGTCCTCGTCCAAAGTTATCATTTTGTTTCAACGTCAATTGTATTTGAAAAAATAAAATAAACATTGAACTTCTATTAATAACAAATTGCAATGGATTTTTTTTTTTTTTAAGGAATTTTGTGTCAATAAAATTTAAAAAGTAGATTACACTTCACGGAAAAATACAGTCTTCTTTGTATTGCCTATTTATTATGGGAATTCCCTGGAAAAAAATTCAGACGAATTTTTCCATCACAACATTTCAAAAGTCAAATCTAGAAAAGTGCTGCAGTTGATAGGTAAGTGTTACGTCTATACGTCTTTGTTTACGTGCAGGTATAATCTAAAATGTCCACAGGGAAAAAATCACCCTAGTTAAAGCCACGAAAGTGCTTAAAAATGAAATTAAGAATTTAGGAAAAAACATTTTTAATTAGCATAAGGCCTACGCAGCATATTTATTTGTGTTTGTATACGAACGCTATGGGCAGCTTTGAGTATCTTTGGGTAAATATTCCAACTGTGGGTTGGCATTAATCTACCCTCTACAAAACCTCTAATATTTTAACGAAAGAACGGTGCTTTTGTTTAGTAGAAAAATTGATTTATCGGCGATATTGGTAATGTGATTGCCTTTGATAAATATAATGATTGTTGTATTTGTTTGCAGTAAATACAGCCCGAACTTTTGGCTTGTATGCCCTAAGGCTGCTGTGGCAACGCAAGGCTTTAAATACCCCAGGTAAGCAAGCCCATATGGGTAAGATCTGGGTTTATGATACTTTCCGTGAGTGTTGTAATTTCCCATGGGCACGCTCATGTGTGTGAAACTATAATGCAAAAGCCCAAATTGGTAAAAGAAATACTTAAGCAATCCCGTGCGGCAGATACTATGCGAAGGTTCATTTGGTTAAGATATCATGGGAAAGGCCTAAGTAGGCTATGTGGGTAGAATATACAAAGACCCATATGGGTACCATAATTGGGTAGGACCTGGGCAAGCCCATATTGGCAATATGCAAAGGCTCGGTGGGTGTCGTATTGAAAAATACCTGGGCCAGCCAATGTCAGCAGGATATGCAAAGGCTCATAATGGGTGTCGTATGGGAGAGACCTGGGCCAGCCCATGTCGGCAGGATATGCAAAGGCCAATATGGGTGTCGTAATATTGGAAAGATCTGAGCCAGCCCACATGGGCTGGATATGCAAATGCCTATATGGGTGTCGTATTGGAAAGACCTGGGCAAGCCCATGTGGGCAGGGTATGCAAAGGCCCATATGGGTGTCGTATTGGAAAAACACGAGGCAGCCCATGTGGGCAGGGTATGCAAAGGCCCATATAGGTGTCGTACTGGAAAGACCTGGGCAAGCCCATGTCGTGACAGCAACAGCAAAGGCCCATATGTTTTGTATAAGAAGGAACTGGGAAAGCCCATGATATGGGCAGTGTATTTATGTAAAGACCCAGCACATGGGTATCACAAAATGGGGAACGTAAGACCTTCGCCAGCCCATGGGCAAGACATTTAAAGGCTCATATGGGTGTCGTATGAAAAAGACCTGAATCAGTCCATGTGGGTAGGAAATGCAAAGGCTCGAATGGGTGTCGTATATGGGGAAGACCTGGGCTAGCCCTTATGGGCCGGATATGCAAAAGCCAATGGGCATCGTTTTACGGGGAAGACCTGGGCCAACTCATGTGGACAGGATATGCAAAAGCCTATGGGTGTCGTATTATGGGAAGACCGGGGCCAACCCATAGCTGTTAATGTGGTATTGTAGATTAGTAGTATACATGTAATTGATCAAAATATTAGACTTCTCAAACATTCAATAATTACTTGCAATAACTAGTTATTTGGGCCGGCCCCATGGGCCCCGTATGGGCCTCATATGCGCCACCCCACACAAAATTGGGCCACATGCCCAATCCCACCTACTTTCATGCTTTTATGATAGCCACTACCACTTCTTTTAATGAACTAGGTCGCTTTTTAAGGCCCTTTTTGAGTTTGGATGTATTGGTTTGGTGAGGGCTGCAGGTTTATGGCATCTTTATATCTTGATGTCCTTTAGTGGTGTAGTTTTGTCTTTTAATGATGTATTATAATTTGCAATTCAGTTTTTATGCTGTGATGACTATTGTGAATAAACCTATCTATCTGTCTATCTATCATGTAATGCTCATAATGTAATGCTTCATGCTTTTATGATAGCCACTACCACTTCTTTTAATGAACTAGGTCGCTTTTTAAGGCCCTTTTTGAGTTTGGATGTATTGGTTTGGTGAGGGCTGCAGGTTTAATTCTTATGGGTTTCTTATGGGTTTCTTTAATTCTTATGGGTCCCATATTATGGGACAGTCAAATTTTTACCCAGGTTGTTTTTTTCACCGGATGTGCTCCAGATGAATCCTATATAGGTTATCTGGGCATACCTATATGGGATCCATATGATTCGGTGGGTCCGACATGGGTTACTCCATGTGGGACCCGTTATGTTGGCCCACATTGGACCCAGATTGGCCCAGATGTATCCCATATGGGTTATCTTGCAGGGTCCGATGGGGCCTATTATTATGGATTCTCGTGTGCCCCATATTTTGGCTCATATGGGACTCATATGGGACCCATATAGGCATGCTACCTGGGACTTAGCCCGGTGCTTATTGGAAGGGGCATTACAAATGGCACGCCATAAGATAATAATGACAAAGAGTTGCTAAGTTCAGGGCGAAAAAATTATGATTGGAGTTGGTCTCTTCTGCTTTTTTATGCAGGCATTTACTGTTGTTTATCCAGAGTATCATTCCTGCAAGTATGGGGAACCAAAACAGCATAAGTGTAAAATTTGTTTTCTACCAGGACCCTATGTGTCGGGAGAAGTCCATTTGACTCGTGTACCTACCTATAAGTGTAAACGTAAAAGGTGTAGGTGTCCTAGTTATGATGATTTGTATAATGAGATACGTGGGATTTTGTTCCCAAAAGATGATCAGACCTCTCTACAGCTGTCTTGGAAAGGTAAGTTTCAGAAATTTTAAGCAATAAACCACAAAGGAAACTGACTGGGTAATTTTTTAAAAATTGGGGTTTGAACAAAGACAAATTGACTGGAGTGGGACTTGAACCAACGACCTCCGGATTAACGTACCGGCGCTCTATACCAACTGAGCTATCCTACCCTATGTTGGCGGTCTCCCTATTAGTCAATATCTTTGTTCGGGGGTGCCAGTCAGAAGCCATGCAACCGTTAGCTGCCGTGTAGCCAGGGATCACACCCAAGTATGATACAACCTGGGAAGCGGCAGCCAAAATTTTTAATATTATATATCAAGTAATAAACCACAAAGGAAACTGACTGGGTGAATGTTTAATAATTGGGGTTTGAAAAGAGAAAAATTGGTAGAGCGCCGGTATGTTAATCCGGAGGTCGTTGGTTCAAGTCCCGCTGCAGTCAATTTTTCTTTGTACAAACCGTAATATTTAAGAAATTTGGCAAACAAACCGTTCTAGCCAATATGGTATTATCCACCTAAAGTTTGTGCAGACTTTATTTGAAGTTTCAGATCGAGTTATTTTTTCCATATCACTGCACAAAAACGCCACATTTCTTTGTCTGTACTGATTTTCAATCTAGGTAAAATGGGAGTATATGGAACATTTAAACACTTTATTTTGTGCAACTTCAAATCTACACAATTTTAAGACCTTGATACAACCTAGTTCGTATTACAATTACATCATCTTGTTTTCATCAAGCATCGCGTGACGTCACCTTAAAGGTGCATTTTTACAAAATCTTTATATAAAAAACACATGCACAATCGAGCTAAAACCTTGCATGTATTCAAGCTAGGATGTTTTTATCTACAATTTGAGGTCACATAAAGATGACGTCATTAAGCGTTACCTGACGTTTTCAAAGATTTATATTTACAAGAAAACTCAAACTTTGTTTAATTGTTCACGATAATAAAACAAATAGCAACACCACCGTCCCATTTGCACAAACGAAGAGCATTTTACCAAAAGGGCATATCTACAGGCTCTTGTGCACACGGGAAAACGTGCACACGGGAAAACGTGCACGACAATGCAATCTTCGAATTACAGTTACTGATTTCCGCCAAAATCAAAACACAAAAATTTCAGTACTGCGTTATAATGACTCTTACTTATTGTGTTGTAACACCCTGTATGCCATTACCCCCCTACCAAAAGAAAAAAACCCACAAAGCTGTTTATGTCTGCCCTCAACGATTTAAACAGACTGCAACGCCGTAGTTAGAACGCCGTAAATAGGAGTATTACACCGCTGTAAATGTAGAGCGTTATCTTACAATGCATTAATGTTATTATTAGATGTGCATAACAGCGTTAAGAAGCTAGTGTTCATATCTAAGATTCAAATATAAAAGGGTTCGGGTGCCATACTGAGCAAAAAAAACCAAACCCCTAGATAATTATTATATGTCACAAACACGACTTACTGAGACGTAGATGATAAACCGACCTCTTACTTGCAGTAAAGATTAGTCTAATAGAAATTCAGTCTCTCACCAAGTTGACTATCGACTTGGTGGGATAAATCTTGTTTTGCCCAATGCGCTTGGTAAGTAACATGACACTCATGGAGCTCCGTGCCTCTTTATCTTGATTTTATTTCTTTCGATCCAGATAAGGACGTTGTTGTAAAGTTCAATACAGACCGTGAACTTTGTGAAGCAATTCCTCGAATGGAGAGAGACGGCAGATCTTTGATTATATATGTGGATACTACAGAAAACACGATCGATTTTCTTGGGCGATCTGCCGGGCAAATCATAGATTTTTCCAACACATTTGCTCAGTTGTATTTCAGAGTTTTTGGAGGCCTGTAAATGTTTAGAATATAAAGCACAAATGGGATGGGGGTTTACCATTTGGACGGTGTTAAATTAAGCTCATAGCGACTTAGAAAACGATTAATTTTCAAATTGATAATCTTTTTGCGTGAACAATTTACCATTTTGTACGGCAATTTGACCCATAAAACGGCTAGCGTGGGAGACAGTATAGCCTCATTGTGACGTAATGCAAAGAGTCCATGTTTGGTTTTAGGCCTTAACTGTCAAGTTTCTTAACTTGAAGTAAAGTCAAATTAAAAGAAGGGGTGTTTTCTCTCGAGAAAGAACAGGCAATTCCAAACATTCATGGGGTAATAGTTGAGAGAATTTTAATGCATTGTTAAGGTTAAATATTTTGCGAGCCAGTGGAATCGATGAAGAATAAACCACAACAAACAAAATTTCAAATGTCGTATTTACCTTTGCCAGTTGTGGCGACAAGGTTTGTAGCCTAAACAAATATAAAATGACTTTATGATTATTTACCAGACAGCATGGGTGACATAGAAACGACAAATTCACACTTATTAAACTGTATTTGAAAAAAGGAGAAGAAGAATAAAAGCAAACTAGTCACTGAGATCCGTTGACCTACTGCCCCCGCAACTGGCAAATAACATAAATAAACAATGATTTAAGAGTATTGCATAGTAATATAAAAATAGGCTGTTATCAGCAAAATGTGTAGCAGTAAGCGCTTCATTCTGCCATCCTTATTTTGCGTGTGATTAAGACCCCAGACAGTCTTCTGTAATTAGTGATTTCCTCTCACTGAATTAGTCCAACAGACCTTATGCATATGACGTCATTTGAGTAGGGCGCCCTCACTTAGAGGTCAAAAGAATGTTGCTCATTGGTCAAATTATAGGAACGTCAGGCGTTCACATTTGTGCGTTTCTTTGGTTTGACCATCAGTTTACCTCTGAGTAGCGGCTCAATGACGTCACTGCATCAGATCAATAAAGTCAGGGTGGCCATCAATATACACAAAAATAAGGCCCAACCTTTATACGGTTATGTGGTATTGTATAAATTTATTGTTTTGTATTATTTGTGGGTGTTACGTTCTTGCTGTTATTTTTGTTAATAAATGTGTATTGTTTATAATGGAAGACGAAAGAAGAAGAAAACATAAACGACCTATTACTATCGTTACTCTCCTGCCCAAGTGGCTCTTGCCACAGAACACCACAGAAGACTGAAGTGACTAAGTCCACAATGCACAAGCCATGGGGTTTCCTGACAATACCAGGGCCCAATTTCATAGAGCTGCTTAAGCACAAACATTTTCCAAGCACAATAAAATTGTGCTTACCAAAAATAAGGTTACCAGCCAAAACACCTGTCACATGTACAAATTGTGACTGGTATCCTGCTCATGTCTGCTTAGCAGGAAATTGTTTAGCACTATTTTCTGCTTAAGCAGCTCTATGAAATTGGGCCCAGCTTTACAAACAAACGAAACCCATTCACCCAATGCTAGCCTGGAAGGTGTGGTACTTTGTGGCAGTCTGTGGTACCCGTGCCAGCTGTACAAACAAACGAAACCCATTCACCCAATGCTAGCCTGGAAGGTGTGGTACTTTGTGGTAGTCTGTGGTACCAGTGCCAGCTGTACAAATGGAAGAAACCCATGCACCCAGTGCTAGCCTGGAAGGTATGGGACTTTGTGGTAGTCTGTGGTACCAGTGTCAGCTGTACAAACAGAAGAAACTCATACAACCAATGCTAGCCTGGGAGGTATGGTAGTTTGTTGCAGTCTGTGGTACCAGTGTCAGCTGTACAAACAGAAGAAACTCATACAACCAATGCTAGCCTGGGAGGTATGGTAGTTTGTTGCAGTCTGTGGTACCAGTGTCAGCTGTACAAACAGAAGAAACTCATACAACCAATGCTAGCCTGGGAGGTGGTGCTTTGTGGTAGTCTGTGGTATCAGTGTATTGGAGAGTTTAAAGTGGTTTCTACTTTTAAATGGGGTTTATATAGTATCTCAGCATAAACTGATGCCAAACAACTTTAACAAGTACAAGTTGACAACTTGACTATTAAGCTCATGGCAAGCCAACACGGGAGCTCCAAATGAGTTAGTACAAAAATAATAATAATACTAATAAACTCACTTTGGTCACTTTGTACAATAAATCGGTATTAAACCCGCCAACATTGCCCATTACTCTGCTGTGGATGAGATCAAAATGTTACAGTGGACATTTAGTTCTTGGTTGGGGTGTTAGGCTTAATGAAAAAACAAACTATGCATCTGTGAATAGCAATACACATGTTCCCTCCTATGGGGAAGCTGATAATGAAAGTAGTCATATTATTATTCTGCCTAAGACCACACGGTTCTATCATAATGATTTGGTTTTAATGCTTTGTTACATCTTGAAGTATACATATATTGACTGCTTCGAGTGCTATGGTTCAAACTACAACGCCCGAGGTGATCCTCGGCGCATTTTTTTCCCGAGGCAAAGCCACAGGAAAATAGAACGCTCCGGGGATCACCGAGGGAGTCTTAATTCTAACCATAGCACCAGTAAAAGCAGTCGATCGTTTGTTAACACCCAATACATATACTGTGTCTAGACTTCTACACTCGACTTCTAGGTACCAAGAAGCTACACTTGCTATAGGTATAGTACATTGGTTGCCATGGGATAATACATTGGTTGCTATGTGGTTATATGTAGTAGGTTGCTATGTGGTTATATGTAGTAGGTTGCTATGCGGTAGTAAACATATTTTGTGACGCACTGTAAGCCAATAAAAACGCAGAATATTTGTAAGGGGTGTTATAAGGGGTGTTATAATGTCATATGCAATTATGTTTTATCGATAAGGATTTAGTAAAGCAATTCTATGAAACTCAGAAAAAAATAGTGCAGGCCTAATCATCTTATGACAATGAACACACCATTTAACGGTGAATTGAATTCAGTAAAGTTGTCTTGATGAACTATTTGGGTAAAGCACGTGTAAGTCTAGCGCGTAATTGACCATTTTGTTATAATGTCTTATGCAATTCGTCAGCGACGCCACGAAGTAGCACGCACCTTTCCACAGTCCAAAAATGTGTTCTGAAGATAACGCGTGTTTAAGTTTGAAATGCATTTATCTTGCAAATAACAAGCGGGCACGGTATAACAAAATGTACGTCGTCATAGAACTATATCTAAATCATGTAAATGTATTGTTTTCTTCTTGATGGATTAATTAATAATTAAGCTATTAAACTATGAAGGTGCGTACTACTTCGTGAAAACAAAATCTACACGAAATACGTGTGTGCGCGCACACACAACTGCAGTGCTACTTCGTGAAACCAAAATCCACACAAAATACGTGTGTGCGCGCACGCACAACTGCAGTGCTACTTCGTGAAACCAAAATCCACACAAAGTACGTGTGTGCGCGCACACACAACTGCAGTGCTACTTCGTGAAACCAAAATCCACACAAAGTACGTGTGTGCGCGCACACACAACTACAGTGCTACGTCGTGAAAACAAAATCCACACAAAATACGTATGTGCGCGCACGCACACACACACGCAATCTAACCCAAAACTAACTATAATATACGGTTGCGCAAAACTACCACAAAATCATTAACTATTAGGGCCTATATTCCCCCAGTACAAGTCATGGCACCACATGTGTTATTAATCTTTGAGAACTCTTTCCTAAACAAAAGTGTTTTTATAAACGTTGTGAAATGGGTTTAGGAGAATTTGCTTTTCCCCCATTTGCTTTTTCGCCGCCCCACCCCTCAAAAACCCCACATGAAATATGAACTTTTATAAAATTAAAAATCCGTTGGACAAAATGATGAACGCTGAGATGTTTTTATTAACAATTTGATCGATATAAATACAAATTTGTAATTCATTCGTAAATTTAAACATTTAATATTTAATATTTAAAAATTTCATTAAATAATTCATTGAATATGGTAAAATAAACATGATGACACTGAGGAACTATTGTCAAGTTTCGTGTATAGACCTGGTCACCTTTCTTTTGCAGCGTCACAGCCCGAGTTTTTGCCAACCGAGATTGGAAAACTATGGAAAGCCATAAATGCAAAAAGAAAAAAGATAGCCACAGTTTTTAACAATGTTACACAAATATTTAAAAATAGTGATGAATTTGTTGGACACAAAGCAACCAATCATGAGAGGTACTTTACTTAATTGAAAGTTTCCGGGAAATGTTGAATTTTGTTGAAACATCTGTTAACACGATTGAGTGTTTTGCTAACATTTGGCCTTCCATGCCAACCAGCGCGGTTTGTTTATCAACAAAATAAAGGTCTTATAGACCTTTATCATACCGCAGCTATCGTTGCCAAGTTCCTTGTATACACAACAACATTCATAGTTCAAATTGTTTCACAGAAATGAACCAGACTATTATACTTCCCGTGTCAGTTTGGTTACAGTAATTTGAAAGGAAGAAACAAGATGGCAGCACCATGATAAGTGTGTATAGAAACATTGTTTGGTATTTTTTAAATCATTCTCAGTTCATAAAAGAAATGTTGAACAAATTATTTTCCTTCCAGACTCACTGACTGGGCAAAATTTCATGGCTCTGCTTACCGCGGAATTCTGCTCTTACGGAGCCCTTGTAGCACATATTTCTATGATATGTAAGCGCAGAAATCCGCGGTAAGCAGAGCCATGAAATTGGGCCCAGATGATTCACTAAATTGCACTTCGAAAACTAGTCATGTTACATCATAAGAGTTGCACACAACCTTGTCAACATAATATACATGTACCCTGCAAACGAAATATCCAGTTACATAATTGTATTCTTATTACTTTTCAAAGCTTAGCATAGCTATTCAATTATGCACACTAAGGTAAGTATCTGTGTCTTACAAATAGTACATTAAGTTAACCCTCATCAAACAAGTATGAGACATTCCTCACGCTATTTAGGAAATTAAAGCGTAAGGAGTCACCTAAAACAGCAACAGACTTTCTATCAGTAGAAATCCTGAAAACCTAGATTGGTCATGTTCAAAAGAGGTATACAGCCTCGTTCACAAGTAATCATCATTACTAAATACTTCAGTACTAAAGAAGCTCAATGAGTCTACTATCAAAGTTATCAGTAGAAATCCTGAAAACCTAGATTGGTCATGTTCAAAAGAAGTATACAGCCTCGTTCACAAGTAATCATCATTACTAAATACTTCAGTACTAAAGATGCTTAATAAGTCTACTATCAAAGTTATCAGTAGAAACCCTGAAAACCTAGATTGGTCATGTTCAAAAGAAGTATACAGCCTCGTTCACAAGTAATCATCATTACTAAATACTTCAGTACTAAAGATGCTTAATAAGTCTACTATCAAAGTTATCAGTAGAAACCCTGAAAACCTAGATTGGTCATGTTCAAAAGAAGTATACAGCCTCGTTCACAAGTAATCATCATTACTAAATACTTCAGTACTAAAGAAGCTCAATAAATCTACTATCAAAGTTATCAGTAGAAATCCTGAAAATCTAGATTGGTTGAGCAAGGGTTATACATCCCCAGTTAAAGACAATCTTACACAACACGAAGTCGAATGCTTACCAGCCTAAATACTTCTGAGAATTTTGTTTATGTTATGTTTTACTTTGTGGCAATTTGTCCTATTTCATCGAGACAACCATTTCAACAAGGCATGCTGAAAGTTCCTATTGAAAATTACATAATTAATTTGGACAATTTCAGTGACTGAGCTGCCTGTAAAAGGCCTGATAGTCGGGGTGGGAAACTACAGGAGTCTGTCCGGTGCACAGGCTAATCAAATCATCATACTTTGCCTTTGGAATACTATGAGCACCTAACGGGTAACATTGTAGTGGTTCTGCAAGCTGGGCTTGATCAGTCGAGTGTCGACGCCTGCCATCGATTTTGAGTATTTCAAAGTCATCGTCATCATGTGAATACTTGAACTTTATTGTGTTTGAATCTTCTTTGTTCACTCTGATCTGCATGAACTTCTTCCAGTCAACCTTAGTGCCAGCTTCTGAAGACCGCACACACAATAACCCCCGACTTTGGCTATATGTCTTCCAGTCCAATATATCTGATGACTCTACTGAAGTTACACGATATGGTCTTGGATTCTTACGGGCCATCTTGATGAGTGTTACTAGTTGTGAGGGCACAAACATTTCACCAATCTGCCTCATTTGCCTCTCAATGGTACTGTGCATTGCATCACCTTCTGACTGACCGTGGTTTGTTTCAAAGAAATTCAATGTTACTTGTTGAACAGATATTGAACGTTCAACAAAATACAAAATCATTGCCGGGATAATTGAGTTTTTGTTTTGCCCAATGCAACCGTCAGAATACAACTCCACTGTCTCACAACCTTGTTCATCAACTGTAGAAAGGTACCGATGAAGAAAGGATGCTATTTCACAAGACCCACGTCCTGTGCGACCTTCATGTGAGACAAAGCAAAAACCGTCTTTACTTGCTAACTCAAATATTGTGAAGTTAAAGCATGAAAGTCGACGCTTATAGAAAAGCTCTGAACGATCAGACTTTGGCAGGTATATCACCTGTTGAAGGTCAAAGACAGCAGCATGGTATTTGTTATCAATGGTGGCTTTTTCTTTGGCAATATTTTTCAATTCACGAGATTTCTTTTTCTCCAGTACATGTCTGTCGTATTGCTGTTGCAGTTCCTTCTTATGTTCAGCACTTGCATGGTGAAACGTTTCACATAAGCCACACATATCTTTTTTGGCGTGGTGAAATTTCAGGTTGAATGACTTGAAAACCTTCTTATAGAAGGTCATGGATGCTCCATTTGGGTGATCTTTCAGATACATCTTATACATTATTGAAAAGTTAAGGTCAGGTGAAAGATACTGGCATTTTGAATTGGCCCTACAGTAATGCGACTCCATTCGCGGAAATTTATTGATATGAGCTTTTACTTGCTCTCTCTTCGTGTGGTCCTTTTCAACCATTTGTCGTCCACCACGTTTCTCTCCTTCTAGTACATCAAACTGGTCAATCTTACTCAAAGCAGTGCGGACTTGACAAACAGAAACACCAATTGTACTTGTAAACATCTGACGACATACCTTCCATTTCTGGCCCTCATTGGTTATCTGTGGCAGATAGTAGGAATAATTGCGCTTTAAATCTGAAACTTGGTTCACAACTACGTGTCTAATTATCCACTCACGTTGTTTCTGCAAATCTGCCATGTTGTAATAGGCTTCCCTGATTTGGTGACGTTGTTCCGTAGAAATCTTAGGGCAATCTCGACCTTGGAACTTGCAAAAGCAGCAGTTACTCTCTCCTAATTTTCCATGTTTTGACGGTACACATTTGTTTGATTTTTCCATTATGTAGGCGTTTCCTCTGTTTCTGTTGTGCTTAACTGCCAAATTTTTGCTTTTGGGTGTTTTAACAACATTTGGAGAGAGTGGTCTTGACTCACCATCAACTCTAAAATCATCTGGCTGAACATCATATTGTTCACTGTGTGCATCATAACATGAACTAGGCAAGCTGGACGACGAAGGAAGAGAAGCTAAATGCTCATGTCCAGCTGCAACCGGGGCACATCCACCCACAGACAAAGTTGAAGGAGGGAGTTGTGTAGCAGGCACACTGCTATTTGAAGACAGAGATGTAAGACCATCATGTCCAGCTAAGGGGGCACATCCACCCACAGACAAAGTTGAAGGAGGGAGTTGTGTAGCAGGCACACTGCTATTTGAAGACAGAGATGTAAGACCATCATGTCCAGCTAAGGGGGCACATCCACCCACAGACAAAGTTGAAGGAGGGAGTCGTGTAGCAGGCACACTGCTATTTGAAGACAGAGATGTAAGACCACCGTCATGTCCAGCTAAGGGGGCACATCCACCCACAGACAAAGTTGAAGGAGGGAGTCGTGTAGCAGGCACACTGCTATTTGAAGACAGAGATGTAAGACCACCGCATGTCCAGCTAAGGGGGCACATCCACCAACAGACAAAGTTGAAGGAGGGAGTCGTGTAGCAGGCACACTGCTATTTGAAGACAGAGATGTAAGACCACCATCATGTCCAGCTGCAAATGGGGCACATCCATCCACAGACAAAGTTGAAGGAGGGAGTCGTGTAGCAGGCACACTGCTATTTGAAGACAGAGATGTAAGACCATCATGTCCAGCTAAGGGGGCACATCCACCCACAGACAAAGTTGAAGGAGGGAGTCGTGTAGCAGGCACACTGCTATTTGAAGACAGAGATGTAAGACCATCATGTCCAGCTAAGGGGGCACATCCACCCACAGACAAAGTTGAAGGAGTACGACTGGAACTAGGGTAGCTGGATGATGAAGGAAGAGTGGCTACACACTCATGTCCAGCTAACAGCAACTCTGTGAAAGATGTAGATGAACTATCAAAAAGCTCTGAATTTAAAGTTTGATACTGCAAACCATGCCCATAAACTCCACTTGGTGATGCACACAAGGGTGTTTCTGTTTGTAATATGGAAGCTGATGTCTGTGTTAAGCCATGATACAGATTATGAGTACTACAATCCTTATTTACTAGAAAATGGTCATAGCAAAGGAAACACAAACATTTGTTACAAGCTGCCCAGACCTCTCCGCTGCAGAAAAAATCGTCACATCTTGCAGGCATCTGTGATGAGCCATACGTATCTAATGTAAGATAAAACACAAAAACATAAAATTATAATGGACAGTTATCATATTATTATATGTCTGACATTAGTACGTAAAATCAGTAATGAAAACGTATTTCCTTGTTTAGTTTTACAATTGATTGATTTGTCTATGATTGGAAATTATATTTGATTAGGCGTCTGGTTCAAGTTTGTTTACATATCCACCTGAAATGTTTGTTACATGTACTTAAAACTTTAACCAACTTTGAAGGTGTAGTTTGAAAATAAATGAGTTTTAAACATGTAAGTGTATTCATGACATTACTGTCATGCAAATTATAAGAGAGAAAAAAATAATTTTATGAAATTTCAGTATTCTCAGTTTATTAATCAAATGAAAGTACAGTAGGGTGCTTACCTTGTGCTTTGGTTTGGTTGTTTGCTTTTAGCTGAGCAAGTGGAATATCCGAATCCGAATCCGAATCATCACTATCGATGTTGCCTTCAACATCCAGCACCCGTCCTTCCCATGTCTGCTGTCCCCATTTCATTGATATTTTGCACCCCTTTTCCAGCTTTCTGCTCACTAGGATGATGTCCTGTATCTTGACCACATTTTTAGTTCCATCCTTCCACTCCACCAAAAGATCAGTTTGGGGATCCAATCTGTAAAAAAGATAAATCTGTATTAAAACATTAGACAGACATGAATGCACAGGTGTACCCGTCCTTTGAAAATAAGATGTAAACTTGTCCAGCAACTGTTTTTGTATATAATTTTGGGTAGGATGTTGTGTTGCATTGACTTATAACACCTCTCCCCCCTGAAATCAGTTTATGCAAAACATGATTAGAAAAAACATTTAAATGTGCTTCATCTGTGTCAATTCACATAGATCCTAAACCTTGACCATTATAGTCACAAGTGATAATCTCTAGATCATTACTTTTGTTGAGTTATTCTTTTTTTAAATGTCTATTCAATTTAAAGCCTTCAAAATCTATGACGTTACCAGTGAACAGAAAATTAATATAAGCCTTGCAATAAAGTTTGTTCCTCACAGGTATTTTCTACATATTAAATTTGCATCTTCAACCCAGATGTATGTTAACCTCAAATATCACCATGACTTATTTTTGACTGCAAGATGGCACCCTATTATATGAAGACTGGGGTCAAACCATAGAAATAGTGTGGTAAAGAAGCAATGAGACGTTTTATAAAGCAGTATGTCTTAATTCCAAGGTTGAGATTGATCATAGATCTTTTAAACTGTAAAAGTATGTAAAGTATTTGCTTCAAAAGTGTGATTTGTTTGTGGAATATTGTTGTACTCCTATAATGCCATTAGTGCCCCATTGCAGTCAAAAGTAAGGCATCTAGTTCCTAAATTCTGATTGTCCATGTCACAAAAGTACTGGCATGCATGTTTAATTAGAATTTGTTTTTAAATGTAGATTGGTAGATTATGTACTAATGTCATTATTTCAAAGTAATATGCTGTACATTTCAGAGAATACAATCAACTTACTGCTGTTTTCTTGACATCTCATATAATATTGGAATTCCCCGATGCACAATTCAATACATCATTCCAAATTCTGCAAATTAAAGCAAAAGGAAGAAGTGAAGGGAGTGATTCCGTCACACATTATATTAAAGCATGCAAACAGGATTCCAACGGCAACGTATATGCAGATATGTATACATGAACTAGTTTCGATAAACAAATTAGTAAACATAAAACTGATATTCGATAAACATTTCTCAATGTAAAACACATCAACATTAATGGAGACGGCTCATTGATGACAATACTGTGCACAGTCATCATGATGAGTCAATATGAACGACTTAGGCCAGGCGTAATCAAATTTCGCTTTATAATCACAGTCAGAGAGGAGAAGGCCTTGCAGTAATGTCAGTGATTTATACCACTAAGTACTAGAATTTCAAGTACTACGTAGTACTAGTACGCCTACTAGTAACTACAGTACGTACCTACTACTACAGCCTAGCCCTACCCTTGCATGAATGAGACTGATAGTGATAGTATCACTATTATCATTCACATTCACAGTGTGACTATTATTAGTATTAGTATTATAATATAATATTATAATTGGAATTATTATGTATCAGTGATACTGAGTGATACTAGGCCTATATTGATAATATTATTTAATATAATTCCAGTTATATTGGGCCAAACTGTCATGCCCATGCATTCTCATGGCCCAACGGTCATAATATCAGGCCTATAGCTCTCTCTGGATGTCTGTACTCTGTATTGTAGTACTAAAAGTAGTACTGTGTAGGACTAGGAGTAGTACGTGATAATTAGGCCCGATAATTAGTACGGTGTACATGTAAGTCTACCGTCATGACCGTCTGACTGTCTGCCGGCTTTGTCTGGTTTTATTTGAATTATACAGGATTCTTGAGAAATGAGATTGCTTTATAAATGATCAGCGCTAGTTTATTAAAGAAATCTAAATAAAATTATTATACTTACACCCATCGTTTAAGCTGTAGATTAAGTTGTCGACGACAACCAAACCGGCATCCCGGAAAAACTGGAGTGGCGCCATTTTGAATGCAACGTCGTTTCTATTGTGATCGCGTTCGTGCGTGAACTTGTACTTGTGTATAGTAAAACTCTGAGAACGAGATTGCGGTGCTACTTCGTGAAACCGCAAAACCTCAAAAATCGCTCAATACCGTTTTCACGAAGTAGCACTGACATCTGTGCTACTTCGTGAAAACGAAAACTCGCCAACTTGGCGAAAATTCAACACACTCATAAGCGTAATTACCAAGACAACGGACTTGGAACCTCAAAATTTAGGGAAAAGGAAGATTTTGACTAACTTTGCACGTAAAAAAAAAAAAAAAAAAAAAAAAAAAAAAAAAAAAAAAAAAAAAAAAAAGTATTGCATTATGATATGGCACAGTGCTACTTCGTGGCGTCGCTGACGAATTGTGTTTTATCGATAAGGATTTAGTAAAGCAATTTTATGAAACTCAGAAAAAAATAGTGCACGGGCCTAATCATCTTATGACAATGAACACACCATTTAACGGTGAATTGAATTCAGTAAAGTCGTCTTGATGAACTATTTGGGTAAAGAACGTGTAAGTCTAGCGAGTAATCGACCATTTCGGGGCCATGTACATTGCTTTAACGCGTGAAGGAAATATAATTATTTGCGCTCTTTTAACGGGTCCCAATACTCGAGCACGTGCGAGACTTGCACAGTGTATTCGTGTTCTTACAAAGTCGACGTGGTGAAATGATTTTTTCGTTTTTTTCTTTCTGTGTATTCCATTTTTCTGCCCAATGTATTCTGAGCGGGCCCTTGATATCCTAGACTGGACTATTCCACATATCTAAAGTGGTGTTAGGTCCTGAGTGGTGTATGCTTTTTGTTGTTTATGTTTTGTTTTGAGGAGCTGTTTTTTGTTGTATTCTTTTTTATACTCACATTAAACACAAAGTAGTACAAACATACAAACCTACCCTGATCTGAACTCTTTGATAACTGGAACCCACTGTTAATTTTGTAGCAGGCTTCTAGATGTCTTACTGACAGCCTGTGCTAGGTTCTGAGGTTTCCAACACCCCTCTCCCGCTTTCAATCAAACTTGTTGGCTTGCTGGGGAGATTAGATTAGTCCTAGATTAAAGCCACACACTGCCCACCCCCAGAAACCTGTGCCTTGGGCCAAGAGCACACAGATCACTTCCCATTTAAAAGGCCACTCACCGACAATTCCACTAAAAATTCCTTGATCTGGGCCTACCCCCAAAGGGTTGGGGTGGGCACTCCCCGTTTTAAGGCCACTCACTGACTGTGCTTCCGCAAATACCTTGAAATGTGCCAGATTAAAAGGGGAACCTCATTTAAAACCACTCACTGAAAGGGAACACTCGATTCCCATGAAAGCCCCTCACTGACTATTCCACTAAAAATCCCATGATTTGGGTGAAAACTAAAAGGGAGGGGTCACTCCTCATTAATAAAGCCGGTCACAAACAAACCCTAGTAAACGGGGGGGGGGGGGGCTATCCCAGTAATCGAAGGCATTTCAAACTAACCCTAACAAAATACTCATATCAACATTAATCTTTGTGTTACAATTAAATCATTGTGTCAGTTTTACTACATGCCGGTGTCCTAGGGAAATCTGTCCCTCGGAGGTTCTGTCCCCCATATGGGCATTTCGCTCGTCCCCAGCGCCTTGCCTTAAAACCAAAGGCGCTGGGATGGGCAAACGTATCAAGCACGCTAATTGGTTAATGCCCATCATGCATCACATTCACACTGCAAGCACTGCACGCATGACATACTTCCTGAACAAGAATCTGTGCAAGCTGATTAGCCCATCCCAGCGGTCCTGGATAGGCCGCTGGGGCCGAGCGAATATGGGCATGGGCTGCAGTAGGATTCAAAAGAGGGCGCTATCAGAAGAAGTTTGTACACAGTTCGTCAGAACCTCTGACACACCGGCCGTCTCCCCAATCGCGGCCAACCTTGACCCAACCGTAACAAAAATTGAAATAATGCAGAGAGGCCTAAACATTTTGCATGACAACGTGATGTACGTTATTGCAAGAAATACTGAGGATCTTTATCTGCTTTGAGTATAAAAGACTACCCAGTACTCCCGACCGTAAACCTATACAATTACTATTTCTAACTTCTGGTGAAAACCTAGGCCCACCAATAATTTAAGGAATAAAAGGTTTAATGGAACCTAAAAAGCCATGGTGCCCCGCTGAACCCCGAAATGTCCATGCTCTTCAGTTGAAATTCAAGGCTCGCACTGAATGCAGCAACGATCGGTGCGGTATAGTCTGGGTCAAAGGTCTAAGCTATAAACCCTTTGCATAGTTCTTTCCTTTTATACAAACTATTTTTTTGCATTTATACAAACTTAAACAAAGAAAGAAAGGGTAAACTTACCTCAATAGCACCGTACTCGTCCATTTTTGTCAAAGGGAAATAAGACGCCGCTGATACACGCTAGATATTGAGCAGAAACACACATGGTTAAGGACATCACGACCGTGGGATACAGGTCTGAAAGCCTTGCCCGTTATTACCTATAACAGTCACCATGAGTACACTTGGATCACTTCACGGCATGCCCAGGGGTTTCAAAGACATTCACTCGACCGCTACGAGGTAAACAAATTAGCGGAGCGTTGTCATTAGCCTCCTTATTTACAAAGGGCCCGATTATCGACCTCTCTTACAAGTGCACCCAAGCGCGAAAGTGCCAGCTCTTGCTGATGTCCATCAACCCAAATCAAACATACCCACTCCCAAAAGGAACGCAAATTGATTTATATCAAGGAAGGAACGATAATTATTACCTTGGTCTTCGATCCCTGGACCTGTGGATTACAAATCCAGATCATACTGCAGCAATTTCCCTATTAACGAGCTGGTCAATAGAGATACTATCAACCCCCCCGGGGGGGGGGGGCGGAATTTGGGACTGTCTGCCCTAAACAGTGGCGTAGCCAAAGGGGGGGGGGGTTCCGGGGGGCACGTGCCCCCCAATTTCCAGTTCCCCCACGAAAAAAATCGCAATAGTGCTCACAAAAAGAAAAAGAAAAGATTAAAAAGAGGAAAATACGTTTTTGTTTAATCTCCACAGAAAAAGTCCTTCTACGCCACTAGCCCTCAAACGACCTTCCGTTGGACACTGGACACCAGAATCGCGACTGAAGATGAGTCAGTCGCCCTCAACGTCTACAGTGGTAAAAATAAGAAAAAATAGTTGCAGTAATAATGCTAAGACCAGTGACATACTTAATGGATGGCTCCTCCGTGAACACCAAAATAAACGGCCAGCATTCAAAACAATACTTCAGTAGATGACTTCTTTATTCATAATCCTTAATGTTAAGCAACGACAGAATCAGCAATAGAAAAGTTCGGCAAGTATTCCGTGTAAACAAAATAATGAATACACCTCGCCCTTCACCGAGGTTAGAGACATAACGCTGATTTTCTGATTTCAAAAGAAGATAATATGTAAAGCGGCGACAAATTGGGCTTTACTTTAGCCATTGCATGGAACGAAAAACATTGATAAATTATGGTATTCAATAATTCAGCAATTCTGACAGAAGAATCTTCCAAGCCATAACAGTATATTCTCGAAATGTTGAAAACATGTCTCTTTTGTTTGAAAAAGAAACCAATTTCCCTTCTTTACACTTAAAAAGACGAAGTCATTTATGTTTTTTCAAAGAATCAAAAAAGGTTTCCTTTCTTACACTCTAAAAAAGGGTCCACAGTGTCCACGTCCATATTTTATGGTTCAGCATGGTCCTTTTTCGGATCAAATTAATTTACCCATAATCTGTACAAAACCCCTTAGTACTGACCTGGATTCCTGGAAAGTGTCACGAATGGGTGTGGCCCTTAATGGGTGTGGCCCTTAAGGACCTTCTCTGGGTCAACTCTGATCCGGGACAGTTTAAGAGCGTTGACGCACTTTGTAAACCTGTACCCACGTACTTTAAACATGTCGGAACAGAGTAACCAGTAGTCATAAAAACCAGTTCCAATTAAATAAATAAAGGAACCAGGCACTTCCCCTCTCAGCCTCGGTTTGGTTACATTGAATCATATGGGAGAAACAAAGATGGCAGCAGCATGAAGAAGGTTTATCGACCTTTCTTTTGTTTAGAAATATCGACCACTATGTATATCGTTTGGCCAGCATCGGCACAAAACTGCCCTTAATATTACACGAAATCACCTTGCTTTCAAGAATCTAAAAATATGTCCAGTTTGTTTTAGGTGGCAAACGTTGATGTGTCAGTGGTTTTGCTAATTTTATATCATTTATAATAAATTATGAGATATTTTTTAAGCAATGAAGGCCGCCCGTATTTTTGCCAACCATTAGTTGGCTCATAGTTGGCAAAACTCCCGGCTGAACGTCGCATAAGAAAGTTTTATATACACTTCGCAAACTAAGAAAACTATTTCCGGAATAATTGGAGCCTGTAATCTATTACGTAACCGTGTAAGCTTAATAACAAAACCAATTTCAAATTGTATACAACTAATATCATGTTTACATTTATATTTTATTATTTATAAAAATTAAACAATAGCTTATTTATTGCCGTTTACATTTAATATACATGTATCTCAAACTGTACAGCTAAATAAAGATTGTGCTTTCAACGTTGGAATAAGTCAGTTTATCTACGACCTCAAAATAGGCACACTTGCTTTACGCAATAGATAGTCATCAAAAATCGGTTATTATTTGGCAAAATATACATATAACGTGTTGTATTCACAATAAAAATACAAAGTATCAAAACATTTCTCAGAGCAAAATACACGTCTTGGATTCCCGGTGGTTCGAGATTCTATTACGCATGCGTCTCGGGCTCGAAGTTGCGCCTGCGCTCCGTGACGATCTGGCGCCCTCAACGTCTTCAGATCTCTTAGATTCAGCCTCTGCCAGTTCCCTGAAGACTGGACACTTTGAGCGCTCCTCACTGGCTCGATCAGTGGAGCTAGACGCTGTACGGAAAGATAACACCAATGTAACAGATAATACTGCAGAAAAGGTTTGTTAAACAATGTATTGCATGGGAAACAGTTTCTGCAGAACAATACATTCCTCAACAACACATTCATTATTCCCAGCTCTGCAGAATTCAGACAAAAAAACCTTCGGGAGCCACAAATAAGAGAATGGTATTTTACCGGAGGCCCTTGTAGAGCTCTTGGCAGCTGACGGTGGTTTGGCTCCCCTGTACGGTGTGCGGTTCTTATCGTTGTCAGGATAGTACATCGGTATCACATTCAAGTCATCACCGAAGTTAAATTTACCAACTAGAAGAAAAAAATACCATGGATACTGTTAATATGATATTTATTATATTTTGAAAAAAGTAACTAATATGAAATAAATGTATTTTCTTGGTTATTATAATTCAAAGTTACACACACCCACACTTAGGTAGACATACACATCCTTACGGGTGATTTTGTTGAGTACTTCCATTGTTCCCCTTTCTCTATAACTCGTACCCTTTGTACACTTTGAATAATGAAAACCTTGTGTGGAATCACTATTGTTTAAAAGACTCTTACTTTGGACGTTTACACAATAAAGCAAGGTCCCCACAACGTTTTTCTTTGTTCAACTTGGTACCCACAGGGGAATTCTTCAGAAAAGGGAATAATAGAACAACAATGGCGAGTCCCCACAGCTAATATGTGCAAAACACTTTGCAAACACAAGATTTTTGACCCAGCAATGCAATTAATGTATACACAATCAAATCGAGAATGTACTCGGTTTGTCAAACCATATGAATGATTTATAAAAGCCCTGTATTTGAATAGTATTAAATTCCGGTGCGTTGTTATTCCTAGCAGGGCTCAGGAAAGCACTGAGTATACAGTGCTTATCTTACATCGGTTTAGGCCCCCCTGAGGGTATGCCAAAACAATACTCTTTATCCCTGATACAATTACTACATTCATTAAACTGTCCTTATTATTGCAACAAAGTTTGAAAATAAACAAAATCTTACTGGGTCGAGTATTGTATCGCCTAGGCGGCGTGTCTGGTGGCGTCTTGGTCTTGTCCGTTTTTTCAGGGGTCGAGCTTCGACTCGAGTCATCAGCCTCGTTCTCTACGTACGTTCCCATGATCTCCTCCATGGTGGCGCTGTCGTTTCCTTCCAGAAAATGTGTCCTCATCATACCTTTTCCTTTTATGACAATCTCTCCCCGGTCCTCGAATCGAAAGGCTTGGTCTTCCAGACATCTAGGTCAATCAAATGTAAGCGAAGTGATAAGAAATGTTCATGATATATTATCGGGGATTAACAATACAGTGCGCCACCAAGAGTTTCTCATAATCAAGGTCATTTTCCAAAGAAAAAAGCTGACGTGCAGATTTCACAATGCACGCTTATATTATTTGAAACTTTATTTGTCTTTATTTAATATAATGTTTGCATTTGACTGAACATTGCTAACCTATGTCAAGCAATTAAATAATTATATTTAACAACTTTTCGGCTCTTCAATGTAATGGTGGCCATTTTGAATCCATTTTAGAAACCTTGAACCCATTTTCATAAAGCTGTCAAGCACAGTAAAAACAAGCTGAGAAGATACAGGTTGCTAGACTAAATGCCATGCCATACACAATTAGTCTTTCACATGCAACAAGCTAATAACAATCACCGCAGACTCAATCACGTTCACTTTTGGTTGGTAAACGCCAAATATTGTGCATTATGCAGACAGGTATATGCGTCACGTCATCATCAGCCAATAGAAAAATGCGCAATGTCCCCCCATTTGGCCAACCGGTAGTGTTAAGTGCGCACGAGTGAAGGGCAATTTACATATTTCAGGTCTATTTTTGTCTGGTGCAAGATTTGTTTGGTTTTGCCGAGCAACAGGCCGCGTCCGAATGGGCATCTATGGTTCCGGCTGCGGCTGTTGTTAAGGATATTGCTAAGGGCAGTCTACACTTCAACGCACGCAGACGCTGGGATCCAACTATAGCCGTAGCCGCTAATTCAGACAAGGTTTGCATATTCTCTGCTTGACAGCTTCATGACGTTGAGTCCATGTATCTTCAGAATAACAGTTGGAGGCCGCAGGCAGAGGGTGTGTATACAGCCCAAATACATAATAATGACGTCATACTGGTAAGTTGTGGAGCTGATGTGGATCTTATACGGTACACCATGACTCTCCATCCTTGACGCTGTGTTGACGGTGTCCCCGAAGAGACAGTATCTCGGCATCTTCTCGCCCACTACGCCCGCTACGGCCGGTCCAGAATGGATCCCAATCCTTATCTACGAATAACAGTAGGAAGGGATAACACTATTACAAGAAATCGTCTGCCTTTATGCAAATAGAGCTAAAACTACACAAAGTATCTTCATTCATAACAATCTTGTATATTCTGTGCAAGAACTGCATAATCAAAGTCTCGCGCTTTTGCAGTTCTGATAAGAACTTGTCCTGCTATTTATCTACCTCACAATGTATATCCAGAAAGTACGGACTTCTTAATCGGCAGACGGGCATTTCTATTGCTCTTGTAATTTGCGCATGCTCAAAACTACGTAAACAATTGAAATTCATTTCGTATGTCTGTGCCATCCAATGTCTGTATTTATCTTAACGATCTTAATGAGTGAGATAATGATGGATTAAAAACATTGACATTTATATTGTAAAAGTGTGTATAGTTGTTTGATGTGCCAAAATGTGTGACATATCAATATAAGGAAGATACGAAAAGTACAAACCCCGAGTGGTTCTCGAGAGACAGGCGAGATGACCTCGCTAGAAGCCACCATCATACCCAGCGCCATGTTGGCAACACGCTCAGCGTGAGTTTTAATAGGAATAGGAAGCCCTCCAACGACCATGTAAGCATCGCCTATGGTTTCTACCTGTAAATACACAGAAACATACTGCATTATTAAAGGAACAGAAGAATGGCGACGAGGTCTTAAACGGCAGTTTAAAACTGGCAGGGTCGTGGCCGTGCAAAGAAGGGCTGAGCCGAAGAAGGTTACTCGATGGCCCATCATGCGCCACGCGTACATATATGTGCGTTTTTCAACTGTTGCGTCATCGTTTTACCTCTAAAATGGCGGCGTGATGACGTCAATGCATAAAGTTCATTGATCTTCATAAATAATTAGTATAGGTATCAATAATACGGTATGTACTATAAGACCAATCGCGCAAGTGATGCACGCCGCGCCGCTACTGCTTGGACGTTGTCAGCACAAGGTTTCGTACACAAAGACAATGGAAACCCGTTTACTTGTTACGCAAATAAGGTCTCTCACTCAACGATTTACACAAATTCCCTAACAGGGCAGCAGGGAACTCATACCTTGTAGACGTCGTGAACAGTCGTCAATTTATCAAAGCGTATGTAGAGTGCATTCAGCATGTTGACTATGTCGATGGGTCTACACTTGGCACAGATATTGGTGAAGGAGACTATGTCGCTGAAAAGGATTGTCACTAATTCATACTCGCCTGTACAATGGGATAAAGAATGACATGTGAACACGTTAACATGAGTTTTGCATTCGTACTCACCCGAAAATCCTTCGCTTGTGGCGCGTTTTGATTTGAAGCTAAACAGCCCCACTAAAACATATAGACCTTTCTATCGCAACGTCACAGCCGGAGGGTTTTGCCAACCAAAGTTGGAAAACTATGACGAGCCATAAATGCAAAGCAAGAACACTGAGATAACCACAGCTTGTAACAATGTTACATAAATATTCAAAAAATAGTGTTGAATTTGTTCGAAACAAAGCTAACAATTCCGGGATGTACTTTATTTGTTAATTTAAAGTTTTCAGAAATGTTGAAATTGGCCCACAACATCTGCTAACACGATTGAATGTTTTACTAACATTCGGCCGTCCATGCTAATCAGCGCGGTTGTTTTCAACAATGCCAATGGAAAGGTGTAATCATGTTGTCACAGTCGTCGTGGTGTTCCATAAGCACAAACATTGTTCCCCACAGAGGTATCAGACCTTTTGGCCCTTCCTGTCTCTATAAGGCTATGTCCAAATTGAGGGCTTCGGCAGTGGCTGTAGCCAAGTCATATTCTTCAACGTCTACGGTGCACCCAACGGCCAGAGCCGCAGCCAAAGTCACTCGACTCTGATACGACTTTAGTTTAGCTGGAGAAACACATCACAGTGTTTGTGTCATAGGGAAATCTGTCGGCCGGATATTCCGTCCCCCATATGGAAAAAAATAACATGGGCTGAAGGAGGTTGATTCAAAACAGGGCGTTATCGGATTTTGTTTTACACAGTTTGCCGTATGGGTAACAGAATCTCCTGCCACACCTGCACCATTAGAAAGGTCTAAAGCAGCAGTAGTCAGACAGGAATTCCAATCCAAATTATGGAGCACCGAAGTCCCGACACCCGACATGCCAAACATTGGGACGTTCGGTCTTTTCATTTAAGTTGTTTTCCTTTCCCACAAAAATTACTGATCCTAATAAAAATAAATCGACATTGGCATAATCTAAACATTTAGGGATGGTCGTCATATTGAGCTGAAGACATGCAGAATACGTTGTATGAAACGTCGTTGCCCACTGATATCTCCCAGTAACACATCTCCCAAGAAGAGACAAATTCCACGAGATTGTTAATATTCATTACCAAATTAACCCAATGCGTCCTACACCACGCAAACATTTCATTTTTTTCTGAAGAAGTTTAAGCACCAAGCTTCCTTAATAGCTTACCGGCCTCGACCTTCTTTCCCTCTCGCAGTTGATCAGCAACGAGTCTCGGGAGCATCGAATGCAACAGCATGTCCGTCTTCTTTTTCTCCGTCTCAAGGTCCTGGAGAGCAGACCGTAGCTCTTCCTTCTTTTGCTCCAGCTGCTTCCCCAGCTCGATCTCAGCCAATCGCTGGTGGTTGAAGAGGATGAGGTCACGCGTGACGTCATGAAATGGAATGTCTGACAAGTGAAGGTTTCTGGCTTCAAGCTCTTTCAGGCTGGCCACACGGGGGGAGCAAATGTAGACCATGGCGTCTAAGGAGTCCATCCACACCATTTGACCTAAGTGTTGGTATCAATGAAAACAAAAACTCAGTTCTAATTCCAATAATTATTCTGACAGTCAACGTGATCATACGAACAAAGACATGCCGCACCTGGATGTGTGGATGTATCTGCTGACCATCAAAATTATTTTCAAAAATCAAAATCAGGCTTTTTGTAGAGCCTACCTACCTCTGAGCTGTAACATAGGTTGGTCTGCTCCCCAGCCGTCTGTAATCATTCCCCTTCTGGTCTGCAAAACAAACTGCATGTTCTCAAACTTCTGGATGCTCTTTATGGTCCAATCTATTTGTGGATGGATGAGATCGAAGAAGCTATTCACAGGATGGCTCTCTAGACTCCTCAACCGGGGCATTATCCGCTGGATATGGACCCCGGCCTGGAGGACATTCAGTTCGCTGTTAAAGACAAGGTGGTACGGGAAGTACTCGCAGAAGACGTCTTGGGTCATCCAGAGTTTCTCCGGAAAGGATGGGTGGAAATTCCCGTAGAGGTTGCCGAGGGAGACCAGGGACTGGATCTTCTGCGAGCGGTGGAGGTGGTTGAGGGGCTTGGTGCCGGACTCCTTCTGCTCTTCGATGCTGCGCAGGACGGCTTGAACCTCCTAGATAAAGTACATGGGGAATAAGGCTGATATGACTGTCCGTTCTTGTTAATAGGATTGATTAGCAATAAGGTTAGATGAAGAAAGGCCGTCCTAAAGAATTTCCAGATCATTTTCAGCAAGAGCAGTGTATTTCACTTTCATTCGTTCGTAATAAAGCGATTTTGCTTCTGCAGCTCAATTTCATTAACAATTTTTTTTGAAATTTCACTAAAACCCATTCAAATTCACCTTCATTTTTCTATTACTTTATAAAATTAAGGATTCGTTCTTATACCAAATATCTCATTCAGTTCCTGTTGCGTGGATTACCGATGTGACGATGCATTCATGCAAACAAAATCGAATGAACCACGATGCGTGACATTGATGGGTTTTTGTTGAAATAGCAGGGAAAACCTATGTACCCAAAATGTTACAATGGTGTCATTATTGTGTCAGGGTAGCGTACATTACGATCTAGTTTTGCTCTAAACCCAAACCGCAAAAGAAAACCACACTCTGGCAAAGGGCAAGCAGTACCCACCAAAAAGAAAGCACAACCTTGGTGAACATTCATGCACAATTGCACATCAAACAACAGGTTACACATTGGCTTTGTTATTAAATAGACTACGTCGAGTGCTAAAAACTAAGACTCCTAAGGTGATCCCTGGAGCATTCTATTTTCCCAAGGCGAATAGAACGAGTAAAAGCAGTCAATTTTTTGTTTTTACAACACCCCATAAGCTACCGTTGCTATGGGTATAGTATAAAGGTTGCAATTGACCCAATTAACTTGATGTCATCATCAAAGTAATTTAGTCGCGCCATTTCGCGGCGTTCATACGCTTACAATACGTGAAATTTGACTACCAAAAAGGCGAGCTCGGTAGACAAGGTGCATGAGGTCATTAGAAGGTATTCACTACATGAAAAGACACGTGCACCATGCTTTCAAGAAAATTTCCACTGTACAGCCCTTTAAATTAACACAACAGAGCAAACAAGTTAAAATATTGCTTCTAAATAAAGGCACCGTATAATTATTAGGGACACCTTGATTAACGATGGCTCACTGCACTGCACGGACAAAAATATCATATAAAAATGTGTACAACATTTGCGATAAATTACACACAAACACACACTCATGTTTCAATGGTTCATATTTGCGTCTTGTGCTCTGTTTGTAACACTAGTACAGTCGTGCAAGACGGACAACCAAAACAAGGCAATAACATTGAGTATTACCGTGTCATCCTTTTAGTTCAGCAGCAACGAAAAATAATAGAAATGGGAAGAAAGCATTAATGTTTGGAACCTTGAAAGGAAATGTTTCATTGATGTCCAATACAATGATCAAGGAAATGCTAAAATGTTGATTAATGTGTGTAACACGTGATGGTGTAGGACTTCTCAAGGTGTTGGCATTTGATAAAGAAACTGCTACATATTCAAAGAGTATAGACGAACAATTTACAACTGCTTACAAAGTTAAATAGCTACTTGAGCGAAATATTGTTAACGGGAGGAATTCATTTAAAATTTGTTCATAGTGTGTTTCTTTTTCATTGAATGTAATAATTGTTTTGACACTTCTGGATTCGGCGTTATTATCTATCAAAAAATAAGACCCCAACCTCAGGGTTTTGAAACACTAGCTACACCACTACAGTTGACGGCGTGCGTCAAAAGGACAACACTTTGACGCCATAATGTGAAAGGTTGCTTTGTTGTACCTCCTATGTTGCAACAAAGCGGCTATACAAATCGGAGCCCCTACAAATGACGTAACACGGGTATGACGTGAGATGGGTTTTCGCGAATCTTTCTGAAAAGTACCGGAGAAGTGCATTCAAAATGATCCTGTTTGTTTTAACGAATAAAATCTGCTTACTCTCATGTGAACTCAATTTCCCTATTGATTGAAAACATTTAAAATGAATTTCAGCAAAGATAACTTGTTGCCGATTTCGTTCCAGCTGGACCTTACGAAATCCTAGATATTATGGCTTATTATGTAACTGATATTGTTAGAAAATGGACGTCAATAATCTGCGAGACAATCGAACTATATACATCAAGTGCAATGAATTGAGGCCACTTCATTATAATGTGGACAAGTTGAGGGAGGTTCCCACCTGTGACACCAAAGTCAACGGGTGGAAGTCGTACAGACGAAAACACACTTTTTTTCACACGACACCGGCAAACACTCACCCAGGTGTACGGTAGCCACTCGGCACTACCACTGCCCCGTATGGAGCCAGGGGTGATCGGCGACCCACTGTTCTACCATGGTTAGATGGATGGTTGTGTAAAGCAACAGGATCAAGGAGGTTGAATCAGAAGGAATGACAGTTAAGGGATCGAGGAGATTAGAGGTGGTGCATCATGCTGAACGGAATGTCAAGTTTAAGTGCAATAAACCAGCATCGTGACGGGTGAGATATAGTTAAGAAGAAAGTGCATTGTTGGTTTTGTGGAGAAGTAGTTCCTTGGACTCCGATTTGCCAGTTTCGGGTTCTTCAAACATAACAACTGTAATTTCAGTTACCAACATTATGGCGGGATTTTGGAACTCCCCATAAAAACAATAAAATAACCCCAAATCCTCGCAAACACGCTTTATCAATGTCAAATATTTGTCAAACAAACATCCACTGACAAAACTGTTTTGTTTACCACTCCAAACCGAAACTTTATGAATTTGAACCAAAAAGTACTTCTGAGTAGAAATGACTCAGTAACCAACATAGACACTTCCTTTTAGAAGATGCAACATTCAGGTGATTCACTGTCTATTAGATTAGCAACCCCCTAAAAACCCAACAACAAAACACTCGTTTATCATAAAATCAATATATTCGTAATTTTGTTTTGAATCTCCAAATCTGTCTGTTGTTTAGCGTTTTCTCTTTTTCCTATAAATTTCGTTGTTTAATTGTTACAACTTGGTAAAAACAAAAATAAAACTACTAAAGTCATTTTAAAGTGCAATGACAAACCACATGAATAATGCATCTTGATACAAAATTAAATCAATGATCGGTTAAACAGAAAGTTATGAACAGAATGTGCAGTTAATAGTAACATAAGTCAATGACTATAGGGTTCAATGAGTCAGGTTTAGGAAAGTCATGGTTGGAGGTAGGTGCCCGGAAAGTGCTTGCAGTTAAACTTAGCTAATCAATTACCAAGTAAGGTAAACTAGGTTGGCGAAACTAGTGTTCGTAAATCATTAACATAATGGAGGTAATAGGATTAAAATCAAGAGATGATTAGGTAGGTTGAACCATGTTTAGAGCTCGCCGGTTGCTAATACGCATAGTGTCATGAAATAGCACTCGACACTAAAAATAGAACCTCAAATTTCGCTGACGTGCACACGCGTACATGTCTTTTACGTTTACTTGCGTGTACTTCACTACTGCGGTCTGTCGCGCCAATGCGGTGGTCGCGTCGTGTGGTGGAACGTTTGTCTGACATAAGGGAGTCTTGAGTGCGGAGTGCTATTCTACTGCCACGTTATAGCTTCGAGTGGACCGTGTCATTAATCTCAACAATCAATGGACCTCATTGACGTCATCACGCTGGCATAATAAGTGATTAAAACAATGGACAACGCAAACCTATGTATGCGCAGCGAAAATAATGGGCCATTGATAGACAATCTACCGACCTCTAGCTATGCCAAGGGCACCCTACTCAAATGACGTCATGGGAAAATCTAGGGCTTATGCCAATAATCCAATCACTCAATAAAACAAAACCCATCAAAATCAGAACAATGAGTTCTTACAAGACTTCAAAGAAATAAAAAAAAGTCAAGTGGCTGGAATTTATTATTATCATTATTGTTATTATTTTTTTGGGAGGCATAAACTGTTTTGTTGATAACCAAAACGACAGTTTTGTCGTGTAAAATCCAGTTAGTATCAACGCAGTGATTATTTGAACTAGTTAGATCGGCATGATCAATTGAGGGCGCTATATAGTGCTACAAACAATCACCTCCTTGTTGAGCTGCTGCTCGCTGTGCTTCCGCGTCTGCGCAACGAACTTTGGCGGCCCCTCGTCGATCTTTCGGATCCTCTTTTGGTAGATGGCGAAGGTGACGTGTTCCTTTTTGCCATTACGTTCCTCCTCGTGGCTTTCCTCTAATATTTCCATTTTCAGTTCACTCTCGAAGAACTCCTTCGCGACTGCTCGAACAATACCTACCGAGAAAGGGATAAAACCAACAATCGTTATCAGACTGTCATTAAGTGTTGGTCACTTCCTGCCAGTAGGGCTTGAATATACACCTGACCTGAAAAAGTTTAACTGCAGGAGAACACTTTGGCAGAAGCAACCACCAAAAGTTCTTTTCTTTGTTGGACGTTAATCCTTTTCAATGATAAATCTTGGTCTCTCATATAGCGCATATATCCTAGTTGTTAAATCAAAGCACTTCACAACACTGTTATCCTTACATGTTAGTCCTAACTGGGACTCGAACCCACATTGTGACGACAAGGCTATTAAAACCCGAGTTTGATGCACGAGACCGATCCGACACGAAACGCCATTCGTTATAACCCACAACCAACATAGTTTTCGGTTGAAAGCGCCTCCACTTTGGAACGATTTATTCATCCCCCCTGAAGACAACTGGGCCTTAAGGAGCCGTTGGTTATTGTCTTATCTGTCAAAGGTACAATATATCATTTGTGGCTCCACTCAGAACCCCTGACCCCTCCCCCAAATGAGATCGAAAACGTGCACAATTGATAAGATTGACACAGCAAAAGCCTCTCAAAATACGCTTGGCCCCACCCACATCAAATCAAATTTCAAGCTACGCCATTGTAGTGGTACCAAATTTATATACAAAATAATCTTGAAAGGTCCTTTTCGAACAATACCAATCCTGTACTATACCTTTAAATATAGTATGAAATATTCAGCGAGTAAACCAAATTTATACAAATCTTGAAAAAAAAAGCAAAATTCAATCCACGTTCAAGCATCTCATATTTTGTAACAAAAGTGTTTGCTTTTTCATCGCAGAAAAAACAACATTGCCATCAATTTTGGGTAAAAGATACGCCGTAGAGTGGTTGAGTTACGCGCATCGAGGTAACTTCATGAGCCAATCTGAAGAACAAAGCGGGTCTAGTTTCACGACGAGCAACTGTTTACAATCCATTATGAGACTGGCTACATTAAAAGCCACTGACAGAGTTACCTTTAGTTGGCGTTGTAAATAACTGTTTGTATTGTTTTCCCATGTAACGTCATCTGAATTTTGCTTGATTGAATGAAAGTTATCGTTCCAAACCTGATCTTTATATCCTTATCGAGTGATTTATTTGTTTGTGTAACGATGTTAATACACGGTATAGCAAACTCAAACAAAATTGTTTTTCCAAGCATTGTTGCATACAAATACAAAGTAGAGTAATATTAACAAAGACAGTCGGACAATAACATTGTTCTGCTACTGACTTTTCAAAATAACGACAATTCAAGACCAATTGATACAATCAGTTAAATGTGTTGACCAATTAATTATCAATCAGAAGCAGAATATCCACAACCTTACACGGAAAAAAAGACAGCATTAAACCTCGTTATATACACACATCAATTTGCGTACACGGGGCCTGGGATATCGGATTTTAACAATTCTTCAAAATTTGTTGCCTCCGTTGAAACATTCATTAGAATAAAACACTGTTACAAATACCAGCACCACTTAGCAATTGCAACACCCGTCCCCCAAATCACCATGATTGCTGACATCCAAACAGGGAAGTACATGGTCGTGCCCAAATTCCTTGACAGACACAAACTGTTTTTCATTGCGTTCCCTAAAAATGGGACCTTTTGATTTGATGGTTTGGTTGTTCACAGGTTGGTTGGGGAATAAACAAACATATGATTTCAATGACTTCAAGTTGCATGGCCGATTTTCACTGAACGAATTTGTTTAAAAAAAATTGTCTTTGAAAGAATTTTGACAAAACTGATGATGCTTCAAAATGAAAAACATAGAAACGCTTTCAAATAGGTCTATACCAAGGACATGTAACATGCAACATTGTACATCGCTGATGGACGTTTGTTTTTAATTAACTACCACTAATCAATGGAGAATTTCTTTGTGAAATACCTTGAAGGAAAGCTTACAACTACCCGAATCTATCAAACTAGCTAATTCTTAAGTCCAATCGGCACGAATCGGACCTAGCATCTTTAAACTCTAAAAAACACAGCAACGACATAATTCACCTTAGAGTTCAACACACCAGACCAGCTATGACATCTAAAATAAGATTTGAGTTGTTTCTCAAAACCCCGTTTGCGTGTAATGGGCAAGGGTGATATAAATAACACATGCTTTGACTCATAAAAATGAAACTTGATAGTTGGAACAATTTCCGACCTGTCTGCCGAAGATAAACCCCGAGGCGACTGATAGTTGGACCTTTAGAGCGGACCCCATACCTTTTTTTGCTATCTTTTCAGATGACAGAGTAGATGTTTTTGTTAATGACCTTTACAGGCTCTGTAGGTCCAAACAGCAAATAGCTGTCGTCTTTGTTCCTTTGTATTCTTGCCCAGAGGTTACAGTCAAATAACGAATTCGTAAAACGCCGAGTTAAATAAAGTCGGTATTTCAAATGTTAAAAAAAAAAAAAAAAAATGTATCTCATTTAAAACAAATTAAATTTTAACAGGAACGGGACCAACTAACATGACATTTTCACAGGTCGGTTTGATGGTGTTTTTTAGTGAAAACTAAAAGGTGAAAATGCATTTACCTCTCCAAAAACAAATGATGTAACACCCCTTTAACAAAGTAATCTTCCTTGCGAGCGCTAATATTTCCATGCCTACATATCTTGGACTTGATTACCAATTGTTATCATACACCCTTTCTCTCTAAGCAATCTTGTTAGTTTTCCCCATACTCTCTCATTCCCTCGGAATCTCTCTCGAGAAATCAATTGCCAGTCCTAGAATTACTATGTAGATTATCACTTGGGTTCAAAAAACAGTGCCACTCAGCTATTTCCCATGGTAAATCAATCGTGACATTTCAACAGTTTGAAGCGTGGTCTTTAAAAAACATCGACTGAGGGAGAGTGCTTGTGTGCGGCCGTCTGTTATAGCGGTATGCACGGGTAAATTTCACCAGGTTGTCGTTGTAAAGCTAACGGAAATGTTGCTGACGGTCATTGATTGCTGCTAATCCTTGCCTCAAAATTTACGTCCACTCGCTGCTTGTGAAACACCCTCACACACCCTTGACCTTTTCTGCTCTTTCCCGATCTTAATTCCAGTCAGCACTGCGAGTTTGACGACCGACTCTCAAGTTCCGATGAATGTCATTTTGAACGATTTTTTAAGTCGGCGAAAAATGCAGGGGAGAACACTATAAATGTCGAGTGAAAACATTCAAGGCATGCCACAAAGGAGGGGGAAAAATGCCCGCAAATCACACCACACCCTAAAACAAACTATACGGCCTATCAATACTTCGCAGGTTGTTTTCATCTAACGGTGACACCCTAATGCACCTGCGGGATTCAGTCACTCCGGACTTTGAGTCAAATAAAATGCAAACTACGACAGCAATAAAGTCAGTTGAAACCAAGACAAGAACAAGAGTGCAAATCGAACACCGTGGACTCAATTTATGTTCTTTTGCCGTAAGCGTCTTATCTGGCATTCGACTTAACCTATGTCTGTCGGTTCTAATCTTTATCAGAAGAAATGTGGAATTGGGTTAACCAGTTCCATTGTTGATATCTATTCTTCTCTAAATGACACTCACACATTAGTGTCACTCTGTGTTTTGTCTGTCTCATTAAGTTCTTTTTAAAAATGATTTCGTGTGTTTCAACGGATTGTGTGAACGGCAAAAACCCTAAGATGGGTAAAAGATTTCTCGAAATGCCTCAAATCTTTCTGTCGCAGTGAATACGCAATCGCGTTGATCATGGCACAGTGACAAACATTAGTGCTATAGCTTTTACGTTTTCACGAACGGCCAAAATGTTGACACACGACACGCTGCATACAGTGCACGTTTGTACAGTTTTTACGGAGAGACAATGTTGTTAATTAAACAATAAATCATTAGTTAAACACTTTATGAAACAAATACAACAGATTTGTATGATTTAAAATCTCTACTTCCCCGATAGGTAAAGTTTAAAAGATTAAATCGCAAACAGTACGAACCAATAATTTCAAAGTAAGCTTAACTTTAAACGCGGTTTTCTTGAAATATTAATTATACTTTTTGGCACTTTTAGGAAAGAAAGGGGAAAGGGCAAGGCGGAGGTTGAGCAAACAAGCGACCATAGAAACAAAGAAAGCGATAAAAAAGGTAAGAAGAACATCCCTTTACGGTAACAATTCAATGGCAAATTGGAGAAAAGTTTACTTTTGTCATGTAATATTCCTTAACCACCGATAAATGTGTTCTAACGCACACACACAAATAATAATAATAACATCATAAAAACACACCCAAACAAACAACAATCCAAAAAACGAAAAACATGGTGTCAATTGAATATCATGCTTTCTGAGGTGGTGAAGTATGCAAATGCATTTACAAATAAATCCCGGGGCTCGGATTTCCACTCGCAATGTACGAAGATAAATTACAGAGATAAATTAAACCAATTGCCAACGGGACTCTTGAAACTTCAACCATCTACAATAACAAGATATTAGATTATAAGGCGACCCCAACGTCACAATTTGCATTTCATTATTAGCAGGATTATTTCAGAGCAGGCCAAGTTGTCAAGTTAGCTGTGTACTTTCGTGAGTATCGTAGAGCGTTCATTTACCTCTCCGATAAGTCCGCCATTTTGAATCACAGTGGTAGTTTCAAAGAGAGTTCCCGATAAACGCTACGGGTAACTTCAGTTTTTAACTCTCAGCTCTCTACCAAGCAAAGTGGTTCACCAACCAATCACTCAAAGAGTTTGATAACCCACGCACACGGTATTTAAGTAAAGCGAGTTACTATCCGTTTAACAAAATATGGCCGACTTTTCGATGTGTGACATCTGTCAAACGAGCACAAATTAGCCGCATGTTCGTTTTTGTGTTGCAGCTTCCGGTTCAAGAAGCTGGCACACACACGTGTATGCGTAATATGACCGTTATTGCTTCGTTTCAAAGGTAACTCTTTTGATGCAAATTGACTTGTTTTATTGAGACCGTGTCCGAATTAATGGCTTCCGCCTACGGTCGGATCGCTGAAAAAAAAATTAAAAAATCAGTTGCAAAAACAATTCAGCCAAGTCAGTTGCAGTCAACAGCCATAGCCGTAGTCGAAGTCACTTGATTTTGCCACGGCCCTAACCTGTTTGCAGAAGCTATACAATTTCGAACTTACCTAAACCATACTGGGAGAGTTGGTTGGACCCTGACCGCGTATAAGGAAAGAAATTCCTTTTGCTACGTCACTGCTTTTGTGTTTGCAAAGAAACAACCAAAACAAGCAAAAAACAACGAAAAACAAACACCCCAACACAACCACCCACTCCCCCATAACAAAACAACAAAAACCGACCGCCACCATCACAAACTAAAACAAGACACAAAAAACACAAACGGACATGAATGTAAAATCAGGCAATTTCTGTTCCTTCGCATTTACGGACAGGACGTCCATGATAACACAAAGAGCCAAGCATATAATTTAAATCGCGGCTGTCTTCAACAACCACAAAATTACCATCCAATAATCATACTGCTCTCTTTAAAATGGAAAGTACAAAATGATTGAGGAAATACGCCAGTCAAATTAATCAGAAAACCAGTATTAATTTCATGGCAAACACAAGTTAGAGTTGTCATTTTCTTATCTTTTGTTGAATAACCTGTAAATTTCATTACAATTGTAGGTAAATTTGAAACATGTACATTGCGTTAATGAGAACTAACCAGTTTGGGACTAATGGCCACGGGTAGCCATGGTTCTGAAAAGATCAGTACCGGGTTAAATTACCTTTACATGAACTTATTTTACCTACCTCGTCTCAGCAAACAATCAGTGTCCCGAAAAGGTTGTGCACATATTCAAAATGAATATGTGAAATGTTTTCACATTGGAGACGTTGTGCTAAGAAGAGCACAAGGACGAGGAAGAGGTTGAGGACGAGGACGAGGACGTGGACAAGGACGAGGACGAGGTTGAGGACGAGGACGGCAACAGCAGCAACAACAACTGAAACAGCGACAGCAACAGCAACAGCAACAGCAATAGCAACAGCAACAGCAACAGCAACAGCAACAGCAACAGCAACAGCAACAGCAACAGCAACAGCAACAGCAACAGCAACAGCAACAACAAAAACAACCAACACAACAACAACAACAAAAACAACAACAGAAACAGCATTAGCAAAAAACAAAACAAACGCAACACCATTACAAATAAACAACAATAAAAAACATTCCCTGGTTTCAAGGCAACGCTTGACAAAAATTCATTCTTGCAGTAAATGCTAATAAGGCCATTTTCGAGACCACGGCTTAGCCTTCTGCTCGTGCTTAGGCCCTTTTCGCTTGTTCGAAGCCTGAAACTAAAAGTGCATGTTTTCACCAACCTATCAGCCTAAGCCTATGTTAAAGCCAAGCTGTGGTTTGGAAAAGGGCCTTTACTATGTCAAACCATTCATCAGAGAGCAAACAAACCTACCTGTTAGCCTACTTTAAGATGAAATGAACTGTCACATTAAGCCGCTGCACTCAAGTAATCTAAGAAGGTTTCGATGTCAAGGAACATTCACATCTCTCTCTCTCTCTCTCTAAAACCCAAGGGGAAGTCCTCTCAATCTAACGGCGAGCCCAATTTGCCAGCTCGCCCGAGCGGCTTTTAACAAATTCAGTGCACATGAACGTTTTTCGGACTCTCGGTTTATGTCTCGGCTCGAGGACCTCAAACGTCAGAGCGATTTACTATTCACGAGAGCAGACAAATACGTCTCCAAGAATCACTCAATACTTCAAGCTCCCACAACAAATTGATCAGGCCCTCTCCTCCATCAACTCCGCACGACGATTTTTGACACAAATTTGTTCCCTGGGACACGACTTGGCGAGTTGATGACGGCAATAGACGGCAAACTTCACCCTGCTGCCACCAGGCATAATCACGGTGAAGCTCTGCGTCAACCCGTATACGGCTTCGCTGTATACACTTATCACACGGTCTATTTGGCTAATTGGGTGCCCGTCCAAAGTCACTACACCTATTTGATAGTTTTTTCCTCTTACGAGAGATCTCGTTTCGACCTCCATGTACAAGGGACAGTAGCAATAAAGAGAAATGGGGCGAACTGGAGCGAATTAAACGAGCATCCTGTATTAGAGGAGGTCGTGGCACGTGTAATGCGGACCTAATGCAGGCAGTGAAGTCACTTAATAAGATTACACGCAGTTGGACACAACAACATACACCGGCGGCAAATTAGCGTGACACAAAATGCCAAGTCGCTTGCATTAAATAGGCACGAATCTGACACTCACTCAAAGAGCAATTATCCTTACACACGAATACGTTTATCAGATTGGATTCATTTCTTAACACAACATCACACTTTGTTGGGTTTATTGTATTAGTTTGAATGTGTTGAAAGGTAATGTAAAGATAAGGTAAAGTTAAGGATAAGGTAAGGTTAATGTAAGGTTAAGGTAATACAAAGGCAAGGTAAAGGCAAGGTAAAAGTTAGTTAAATGTTAGGTAAAGGTAAAGGTAAAGGTAAAGGCAAGGTAAGGGTAAGGTAAAGGTAAGGTAAAGGTAAGGATTGCACTAAGTGATGAAAGTAACACGTATTTTAATATCATTAGCTCGTATGTCATTGCCACCTATTAATCAGTCAAGATGTTTTGTCCTTTAAAATTTTCCGGTATTGTGCGAAGAACATCGAGTCAAATTTACAATTCAGTGAGAACATTCATAAAGGGTGAAGGCTACCATTTTGCTCATGCTCCCAGCTGCGTTTCAAAAACGATTTCAAATATTTATTCCAAGAAAGCAAAACGACTAATTTGTCAGTTCAATGATGATTTTTTCAATCTCTGTAGTACCACCATCGAAGCCGATCCTCGTATATCAATTTTCTCTTCTGGCTAAGCCTTCCCCGCTGGTGTTAATCGATACAGCAGGTACGCGTCATATCACACGCCATCATTTCCGACTGGAACAACTCCAATATTATATACCGTAACTCAAACTCACACTGCCGTCTAATTGCAATTTCCTTCAAACTCGAATGCGTTTCGTCTAGGGGAGACGTGTAATGCCAAATCATGAATCTGCTGTTATTCCGTCGGTCATGTACCTAATTTTTTCTTTTTATCGTATGCTCTATTAAAAAAAAAAAATAATAAAAAAATAAATAAATATATTGTTGTTAAAATAAATTGTTAGTCTTACTTATTTCCGGAGAACAACACCGCCACAGCCCAAGAACACGTCCGAATGGTGGTTGAAAAAGGTGTAACAGTTGTACACAAAGAAGACAATTTTGTTCTAATCTTTAATAAGTCTCTATCTAACGTGTCGAGGCTGAGCAGTCTAGCGCAAAGAACTGTCCAGGTGGCTGAGTCATCCGAGTGTGGGTTCGAGTCCCGGTCGTATCACTTACTTGCACCCTCGAGCAAGCATTTAACTGTAACTGCTTCTCACCACCAAGGAGTAAATGGGTACCTGCAAGGGTATTGTGTGTTGGTGTGAAAGATAAGCAACACGCGCGTGCATTTATCTGGCTGCTGGTGCTGCATACTCCTAAAAAGCTGAGATGGTTTAAGGATTGCCTAGGGGGCCAGATGAATAGGCGTAATAAGGCGCTTTGAGGAGCCTGCTTGGCATGAAAAAGTGCGTAATAAACATACATTATTACTACTAGCACGGCGACTCAGAAGAGTGCGCCACCAAGTGCTTAGACAGGAGAGGCAAATTGTTACTCAATATACGTCGTTCCTGCAAGCCGACAATATAACCTTAAAAGACCGCGTTCGCCCTTCAAACCAAATGGTCCGTTAGCGTGTTGCTAATAAAATTGGTAATGTAATGCTTTTCCCCATATGGTTCTTGATAACGTTTGCTTTCTCATTTGAACAAAATGGTCTCAAGGCCAAACTCTTGGTGGCGCACTATATCGTGGCTCCCCTAACCTGATCTTATGACATGTCTATACTGGTTTAAAACAGTTTAAAACAATACAGAGTCCATGAAAACTTTAATAACAGTAAGATAATACACTCCTTTATGGTTGGGATTCGGCCTTTGGATTGGTCGTGAATTAATGAAAAAAGGCACTCTACTTTTCCACAAGGATGTCCTGAAAAGTATATCAAAAACCCTTGTCACATGAGACTTAAAAAACAAGTAACAACCAACCCTAATTATTCCTTTTAGATAATAACGACAGGGCACCATCCTTCAAAACATTTAAAGACAACTGTAACAGCTGAAGACGCGGTTTGGGTTACTGCCCCCTCCGCTCCCAGGGTTTAGTTTTGCTGGATGGCTTGTATGGGTTTTGGTGGAGGCAGGGGTGGACGTCACAATAATGTTATGCCCTCATTGGTTCATCTCATACAAGTATAATATTGCCATACATTAACCAAACCTTTCATTTTACACCCTTTTAGTTTGTGTGAACAGAAACGAAATTTCATTAAATCGATGTGGCATATAGACATGATTGGATCATGAGATAGACGACCAACTGATAAGGATGGTACATTCCTGAAAAAATATTATAAAAATAGATATGTATTTGCCTGCAAACTTTTTCCGGTTAACATTTGAAACTCTAGGTGCTTATACATTGATAAACTAATGACGGAAGAAGCTTTTGCAAAACTTGAACAAGTTTAGATAGACATCTACATTGTCAAACACAAACCTCCCATAAGGCAAATCTCCTCGACATCCGTCTCGACAGATAAGTGATTGAAGTAACCCACAAAAACCAACAGCACACGCACAGAGTGTCTGCTGTTACAAGATTAGTTTTATGTGCTGTCACGTCATGTTTCACGTAAGGCCCATTTGGATGAGAGATAAATCACAGTATCGTGAGACAACGGGAAAACTGAGGAGAACATTTTTTTTCCTTTCGAGAATGTGGAATGTTCGATGAATCGGAGTTGAGTCCGAACAGGTATGATTTTGTAGCCGTTCTCCTGAAGATAACATCAAGTTTTAAAGAGCCGTACCTCACGAGGGTGCATTATTATGCTTTTTGGTATAGAAAAATAATACTGAACATAAAATTTTCCTAACCAAAAATACGCCTTTAATTTGGTCGATCCTTTCAGTTTGATTACAAAGACACGTCGATGTCAAATAATGGTTGTCAACTAATTATTTGCCCTTGTGGTTTATTACTTGCTAATTAATATTAATTACATAGTAAGCCATACAGTAACCACAAAGACTGCACTAAAAAGACTTTTAACGGCGACGATGGGATAAAGGCCTTTCAGTTTTATGTACTCAAAGCAACTAATGCAATATTGTCCAAGGATGGTTGTCAACACTACTTTTAATTAGCTAGCAAGTCATACAAATACACGCAGACGGCACCTAGAGACTTTCACCACCGAAAGCAATATTGCAGTTGTCGCAAGGGAGTTGGCAGCTCATCATTGTTAATTAGCTATAGCAAGCCAAGCAGTAACAGACAGAGAAGGCACTAACAAGACTCACTGCATGGAGTGAGGGCCTTTTCAGTTTGTGTACCTTAACAAGTAAAGCCATTGCCCAAAGATGGATGTCAACTTTTAATTATCTAGCAAGCCCCACACAATTACATAGACGGGCAATACAAAGACTTACCGACGACGATGGGATGCAGGCCTTTACGATGTGAGTAGTAATGCAGGATGAGCGCGTTGTCGTGCCGTCTCTCACACCTGAAGGACGGCGCCTCCATCTGCTCGTAGGAGAAGCTAAGGTAGGAGTGCAGCGAGTCCAGGTTCTCCAGAAAGCTCTTGAGGTTGCCGCCGAGGGCCCGCAACATCTCGTCGTAGCCCGAGGACTGGCAGAAGCTGAAGAAGAACTCTCCGAACAGCTCCAGGATGACGGGGACCTGCAGGCCTGGCGGTGGATAAACAGACATTACAAGTAGATGAAAAAGAAAGGTGTGTCAGTGATGACAGAGCATCAGAACTTCCAGTTTAAAAACCACCACAGGAGACAAACTCAAGACTTGTAACTTGAGATGCTAAACACGATGTCAAAATTTAAGACAAGCATAATCATGTTAAAAGAGCAAATGTGACCTGTTGCTGACCTTGTAAAAAAGAGGGAGATTTGACTTCAAACGGGCACAAAGTGGTCCCTCAACATCCACCGAAAGAGTTAATTTGTTTTTTAAAGTTTATAACCTTCATTGCGCAAAACACCAAAAATAAGACACGTGGGGCAAAAGAGAACCACCGAAAAAAACATGCAGGCCCACTAACATACAAAAACCAACAGAAATCGTATCAAAACTACAAGAAAAAAAACCCACGAAAAAATTAAAAACAAAAACCAACCAATAAGATTACAGTAGAAATAATGGAAACGTATGCAGTTTCAGAAGTCAGGTGGAGGATAGCATGGCGGGGAGAGAATCTTTGTAGTAACCAGCAGAGTCACATCAATTAGTCCCAACTTCACAGAAACAAACAGAAGCAAAAAGAAAATACAAGAAATTACAATACGTTAATTTGTGATTAATCGTTTTGATGGATCAACCGTTTAAGTTCTACATTTAAGTGACCCATTTTGTACATCAATCGGTATTCACAATAGTTAACACCGTACACTATTAATCGTCTACTACTCTTTGTGGAGTAACAAACATTTAAACACATTTCGGGGACCTGAGAGCAAACAAACCCACGCATAGTAAAGTGAAACTAAATGTATGATTGATTTGCAATCCCGTTGCGCAAACAATTACTGCGGGACAGCCCCCATTCCGGTATACACCGCTGCAGTTCCAGAAACTTATAAAACCATGGCCGAGCGGTTAGAGCATCGGACTCAAGTTCTGGTGGCTGAGTCAACAGGGTGTGGGTTCGAATCCCGGTCATGACACTTGTGTCCTTGAGCAAGACACTTAACTATACTTGCTTCTCATCACCCAGGAGTAAATGGGTACCTGTGAGGGCAGAGATGGTTCTTGTGATTGATTTAGCTTGGTGCGCTACATACTTGGCAGCACAGGCTGTATACTCCCAAGGGAGCTGAGATGGCTTAAGGAATGAAACTAATGGGCCCAGTGACTGGGGTAATAATGTTGAAGCGCCATGAGCGTCACTGAGTGACGGATTTGAGCGCTATATAAGAAAACACTATTATTATTATTATTATACAAAAGGCGACCAAACTGTATTACTGACCGCCCTAAACACGTCACACGTTTTTGCATAGCCTAAATACTTGCTTTATGTTACTGTGATACTGATCTCAATATCGGTAGATACCAAATACGGATTCCCAATGTACACACAAGGGGCCCAACTATCTGTTTTATTACATTGATATGAATGAGAAAAAAGATAAATGCATGGTTTGACATCTCTACGGCATTCATATTTACACAATGAGGTATCCCTAATTAACCCTCATCTGTTCAACAAATCACTAACATCCACTGTTTTGTTTTAATGAGATAAACAGTGCCATGTCAGCCTGCAATATCATAGCATGTAGTGAATGCATCTACACAGAACACATTCAACCCTCCTACTGTTTGACTTTTCAATATGATCTACTGTGTTTTATGTGCATCATGCAAGAGGCAATATGACAACATGTGGTGCGTGCATCTACACAGCACACAGTCAACCCTCCTACAGGCTGACCATTTAATATCCTCCTCCATTGTTTTGAACGATAAGTATGCCATTCTACAGTAAAGATAACATATGGCGAATACACTTACACAGTACACACAATGTACAGTTAGTTCAGTGCACAGTCGTGCCACCTTACACAACCCGGGCAGTTGAATGGTTTCAAATGGTTGGACAACTTGCTGGAAACTGTTACCAGGAGTATGGGGGATAATTTTCTCTTCAATCCTCGATTTCAACGCATCGAATTGAAATGGAAAATCGAGACGGTCAAATCATGCAAATTTATACTCTATTTAACGGGACAGTCCAGACATTAAAAAAACCACCCCCCAAAAAATCCCCAACCCCCAAAACCAAACCGAAAAACCTCCATACAAACCCCCAAACAAAGAAAGAAACAAAGAAACAAAGAAACAAAGAAACAAAGAAATAAACAAAGAAACAAAGAAACAAAGAAACAAAGAAACAAAGAAACAAAGAAACAAAGAAACAAAGAAACAAACAAACAAAGAAACAAACAAAAACAGCACAACTAAAATTCAGGGTGCTTTACTGATCTCACCTCTTTTCCTTGTAAATATCTTAGTGAACTACAGCCGACTGTGGTCTCTTTTTAAAATTTGAAATATTAATACTAAAATGTCCTTCATTACGTGAGAAGTGTCACAAGGTGAGAACAGTAAGATAACGAAGTGAAAATATTTGCATTAGATTTAATTAATCAAGCTGATGAAATCAACAGGGTGTGATGTAATCTGAAGTTCATTATCTGTTCGATGTATGCACAAGAAGTGTACCATCTCGTTCCAATTTGCTAAGCCAAGGTTACCATCTAAGGGTGCGATTAAAAACGGAGGTTTGTTTGTCTACACTTCATTCCCTCCCACCCCAGCAAACTCATTAATGATGGTGTACATCTACAACAGTCAAGTTCGCATTCCAAGCACGTAGTTTTGTGGATCTCGTGGGGGCATGCCTCCCGTCCGTTTAATCTCGCACTCCACGGTGAGAATACAATATCATCATCAATTCCAAGCCCGGTGTTCCGGAAATTGATGTTTTTTCTCCGTCCCCCTATTTCTATGTGCGTTCTCCATCGGTGATGTTTGCATAAGGGCCATGATGGAGGCATCATTGCCGTGCACAGCCTCCCCTGGGGTATTTGTCATTCCTGGCGATACGGACACTGACGGGGTATCTCCATGGGGAAATCTCCCGTGTGAGACGGCACAGAGGGTCTCCAAGTGGACAGCTCTTTCCTACAGCCCGATTGCTGAGCTGTATCAAGCAGCTTGAGGGCAGTCAGTCTTAAATCAACCCTACGGTGGTATTTACTGAGGATATCTAGCGACGGGAGACAAGTATAACCACTCCACGGCATCCAGGAGTGATGGGTGTAGGGGAAAACGGGGAGGAAAAATCTATGCGCGTGTTGTGATTTCAGTGAAGGGGATTTTCTGTAGTTGTCCCAATTTAGTGGGGGTCGTTGGCCGTGATATAGCATCCCCGGGCTTCTAAATTTAAATTTATGTTTTGAGCGAGCATATCCTCCAAGGGTGGTTGGTTTACAGAATGTCTTTTTTCAATTACTGCGATCACAATCTGGGCATTGTTTCCATCTTTAATCTTGATATAGCCTCATGTATTTTAAGATGTCTGATAAGAAGAGATTCTCGAAGCAGAAGGGACAGTTATTTAAGTTAGAAGTCATTTTCATTTCAAACTATGCAGTCTGCTCATAAAAAAGAGAGTTGATTGAATGTTTGACTTTAAAATGATAAAGTCTCTTGAATAAATGTGAAACAAAGCTTCCCATAACGACTTTAAAAAAACTAAAAGCAAAAAAATAAAAGGTTAGTTGCCCGACGTTTCGACCCTAGCAGAGTCTTTCTCGAAGACTTTAAAACTAGTGGTGCGAAAATCTCCATAACAAGTGAAAACTGAATGTTTCTGAAAACATTAAGGTATCATTGAGTTAAGCTTGGACTTAAAATGGTGAGGCCGTTTTAACCACAGTCGTATTATAAATCTGCATCACATTCGAACCGCATCGATGTAAAAGTACATCAATATTTAAGTGTCACTAACATTAACGTTCCATATGGATCCCCGGGAGGGAAAGTCAACTTAAGGCACCCACACGAACACGTTTTCTCTGCTTACATTTTGATATCTCTCAATGTACGACCAATACTTAATACATGGAACTGAGATCGAATGCCAAAATGCTTGGAGCTAAATGTCTGATCATGTAGCGAGAGCCGCAATAACAAATGAAAACCGTCATTCAAATTAAAGGGTTTATACAAAACATCTAAATTGAGTCAGTTAAGTCAACGGAGCAAATTAGTAAACCGAATAATTGTCTATATTATTCAATTAAGTAAACTGAGCAAATTGAGTCAGTTGGGTAAATTGTGTAAATTTAGTCAATTGAGTAATGTTAGAAAATTGAGTTAATATTGAGCAAATTCTCTTATTTGATTAAACTAAGTAAATTGAGTAAATTAAGTTCTATACTGTAGTTTAGTGAAGACATTGTAAATTCGAATATGACGTGTCACGAGTTTTTGCAATCGAAATAATCAATTCCGCCCACTTAAGCAATTTTTTAGACGGAACTAGACCTGCTTTTAAAGGATTAGAACTAGCACAAAAGTTCGATTTGAAAAGTTACCCCCTACCCGATAACAACAAGTTCTGCACTTTGTCTATAGATATTATTCACTGACGTCATAACGACGCCATATTAGAGGTAAAACGATGGTGTAACATCTTTGTACAAGCGGGGTACAGGATGTGGGCCAATGAGCAACCTTCCTTTGATCTCTAGTCTTAGTCCTAGTCTTCGTCTGTTATATTGTCACACACATATACAGTGAAAGTCACTTTGGTTTTGTAAGTCTAAAAACATTAAAATACAAAACCAAAATACGCACTAAAACCACGTGTAGGCTACACAAACAAAATTAATAAACAATAGGCTACATAAGAAAACAACAGTACAAATTCGAAGGCGCCCTACTCAAATTATGTCATGCGCATAAAGTCTATAAAGGGGTCTATGAAGTTGAAACAAAAAATACTCTTCAAAAAACATCCATTTGGATTAGACAGATGTTAATATAGTATTTATAGGCAGTATTTTAAAGGGGCATTTAAGTAGACTTAGTAATCTCCGCGCAACCTTTCACCTCTGTGGACCCGTGTTCGAGTCCCGAGGATCAGAATCTTCCCAGTGATTTTGGTTTTCAGTCTCTCTCTACCTGAGGTATCCCCAGTTGGAGTTTTTCTCCCAAATCTACAAACAACATTTCGTCACCATCTTCTCTTCACTTATAATATCATCTGTGCAAGGCATTCTTGATGTTTTTGGGGGTTCATTTTATATAATATCATATTTTAACCATGAGTGTGGCAATCGACAACAAGCGGTTTACAGGAGTCAGTGAAATATTTAAAAGGATTGGAGAATAAAACCCAATTTCAAAGTTCTCGCCAAACTGCAATGAAGTTGACGACACATGTAATCGGACTGATGGTGAAAACAACCTGTGCTCAAACTTTGCTCCCATATAAAAGTTACATGCCATGCTTAATTAGATGCTATGCGATGACAAACGCGTTATCAATCCTGTCATATCACGTTACGCACCACGATGCTACGAACGTTAACCAATTTATCAAAAATACATGATGCAGTACTACCCAAGTTATTCTTTAACCTACAGAAAAAAAAAATCCCAGATCGAATTCATTTTATACTAAATGCATGGTGTTTGCAAGTGAGCAAGTTCTGCAAATACGATAACCCATTGACATTCCTAGTAGGCCAGATACCGGCATATGCAAACAGCGTGTTGGAAAAACCAGACGCGAAATTCCCATAGGGGAAACATTCACGCAACTTGGTGTTGACTTATGACGTTCAAGTGACGAAAAGATTCGCAGAAGAAATAGAGTGGAACGTTCTCAATTTCGATTTCATGAACTTTGAAAAGGGCAACGGGGTAAAGGCTTAGTGCAGTTTTGTTAACTTTAGGGGAAAGAAAATCCCATGATAGACATGCAAATTAAAGCTCACGTGTATAAAAAAATGTGCAACAATATTAATTTACATGAAAACAATTTCCATATTTAATGCTGCCATCCTTAGAACAAATTGTTTTTTAAAATCTGATCAAACTTTCCAAACTTTTCTTTCGAAAAAGTAGTGCGTTCTTTCTATAAAGCGTATTCTAAAAACCTTCCTCTAGGTTTTCTTGTAAGGTTTGTGGTAGAATAATGTACATGGAATCTCCAACTCGACGTATGCTCTGATCGTCTTCAGAAGACAGCTGAGATTTCATGTAGGCCAAGACGGTTAGACCGTATTCTATATTCTCTCCCTCCCTACCATAACGCAAAGTATCATCGCCTACTTCGCATATTTGTTTCTGAGAGGTTTCTTGCAAAGTATACGGTTTGGATGAACGTACTCCTCGCAAATCATCATCGCTCTTAAAGGGAAGGTATACAATTGGTAATCACTAAAAAAAAAAAAAAAAAAAAAAAAACAACTAATGGCAATAACAACTTACTAGAATGGTTAGAAGTACAGCAGCTTTCGATAGCATGAAGTATTTTGAATACATTTCAATTCGAAAAATGCGGTAATGGAAAAAGTTATCAGTCCCTCCCACCCTAAAAATTTGAATCCGAGATATGCGTGGACATATTCGCTCTGGAGTTTCGGCAATATCAAAAACGCTACCACCTTTTGACATGAAACCTTCACAGGTTAGTTTTATTGTATATATATATATATACACACATAGGTTTAAAACAATCAAACGGTTCCAAAAACAAAAGGTACACTTTACCATTAAATGATGTCAAAATCCCTTATGAAGTATCCCCATTATTATAAATTCACACGATCCAGTCTACAGCTTTGGTACGTGGTTTCAGACTCTTTGGTAACATCGACTTGTGTGCTGCACAGAGCTATTCATAGAAAAAACAGGCCCAGGGATTTTGAAGTCACTCGAATCTTTGCAGCCTTTAAACAAATTCATTTAGTATTCCCTTGTAAATCTATATGATTTATTGCTTCACATGTTGGCAGAAGAGCTGGGCTATTCAGGAACACACACCAAACAGTGCTTTCATTGATACCATTGTGAAGTTACCGGCTGAGTCAGTTCGGGATACCTCAGGCACTCTTTAATGTAATCTTCACCGGGAGGGGGTCCAGGTGTTGGTGATGTCCCTTCCTAACAATACTCTATTTTACCCCCTGAGTAAAGATACTTAAGCCAGGTGCAAAGAGCTTGTACCTTCGGGAATCCCCTTTAAGGTCATCTCATTATACAAATAGCTAACATCCAATCTTTAGCAGAGGAAATTAAAACGTTCAGGTTACACACAACCCAGAAGACGGAAAAAAGATAAGCAGAATATGGATAAGAAGAAGAGGAAGAAGAAGAAGAAGAAGAAGGAGAAGAAGAAGAAGAAGAAGAAGAAGAAGAAGAAGAAGAAGGAGAAGAAGAAGAAGAAGGAGAAGAAGAAGAAGAAGAAGAGGAAGGAGAAGTAGAAGATGATGACGACGAAGAAAGAAACAGAAGAAAGAAGACAAAGAAGGACACACACACACACGCGCACAAGTGTGTAAACACCTCCAATCGGGGACCTCCTATTGTCCCTCTTTTGATTGGACTCTAACTTTTTGGCAACAGCTCCTATTGGTTTTGTACACAATTTCTAACTGGGGACCTTTACCCAACCGGGGACCCTATTGTCCTCTTTTGTTATAGGTCCCCGGTTTGAATGTGAAAACAAACTCGTGTACACACATTCACAAAAATGCATCCTTGTGGAGCATTCTTTTGTTCTTCAGGTTGGGCTCATATTCGGTACCTTATGGAGACCAAGGACAAAACAAAAAAGGAAAAATAAAAGGTCTCCACATGGAAATTCTAAAGACCGGGGTGCTCCACAAGGAAATTTGTGTACAAAGTCTATGGGAAACTGTTAAGTGCAGGGACAACCTTACCGATGGTGGTTTTGGGGTTCCTGCTATTGTTGTTCTATTATTCCCTTTTCTAAAGAATTCTCTTGTGGGGTCCAGGTTCAACAAAGAATTCTCTTGTGGGGTCCATTGTTCCACACCCACCCACCCACACAAACCTGGGGCCAGTATAGTAGATCATAATAAACTCACCAGATATTTCGCTGGCAGCCTGCACCAGTTGCAGCGTAATGGTATCATCATAGCATCCATGTGTGATGAAGCTATCCTCCACTCCGGCCTTTGCTCTGCAAATACACACACATACAGCACTGATTGGGTTATTGTGTTTACAATTGAGATTGTTATTGACATACGAGAGAGAGAGATAGATTGCTTCTGGGCTTTCAAGAAGTTCTGAGTGAAAAAATACACACAATAGGGGGAAAGTTGGCTGGAAAAGTAACCGTGCAAAAGAGGGCAGTTTCGTGAACACAGGGCGTAGAATTGCAATTAAGAGACACTCTTCTGAACGTAAGCTACTGGCTACTGAATATATTGGGACAGACAAGAAAAATGTCCGTACAGCAAATGGTTGCGGATGATGGACCCATATATTTATTTTCGGTCAAAAGAGGGGGAAGCTTCATTAAGGATGCGTTCAATAAACTGGCACGTGTAAGTAAAACTTACACGAGAGCGTTCGATTAGCCATCACGTGATATTCGTGTCTGCTCCGGTGTCAACCACCACAACCCCAGCTTGCGAGCGGGTCTCCGATGGATGCCCAGGGCTCAATTACACTAAGAGCTAAGATTGACCTTAACTGCAGATCAATCTTAATTGCAAAGGAAAGTGTGATGTCACAATATAAATCACTGTTAATACTGACATCTCATCTTCAGATGAATCTGAGTGCTTTGTGAAATTGAGCCCTGGGCCCAATTTTATAGAGCTGCTTAAGCAAAAAACGTTGCTTAAACAATTTCAGCTAAGCAAAAATAAGCAGGGTACTATTCACAAAAGGTACACTTGAAATAGTAATTTAGCTGGTAAACTTATTCTGGTAAACATAATTTTGTTGTGCTTAGCTAGTTTTTGTGCTTAAGCAGCTCTATGAAATTGGGCCCAGGTGTCGTAGTTTCCAGCAGCAGGAGTATCATACCAGGATGGCAGGGAACAAGTTGAGTTCGACGTGAGTACAAAGACTACAAGTTAATACACATATTTATCGCCTATAAAACATTTATGGCAAATTGAAAGGAAATGTGTTTCCTAAACAACGAGAAGTTGGTGACCGTGTGCAAATTATGAATGTTATGTTTTATAAAAAACAATTGTGTTGTCACGGGTATCGACATTTTCTTACTGAGCAGACGACGGAGCTGTATTGTTTACACTTTTTTCAAGTCCCACCGCCACTACGCAATAACCTTTGATCTTAATTTTCCCCAGAATGCCAGGCAAAAACACCACAGCGTTTGATTTGCCTCGTTGCGTGGCTACCACAAGTGGCAATCCCTTGCATGATTGGCCTTTTAAATGCAGCCCCACTTAGGCCTACTGTGCATAATTCCGTGTTAGTTCATCAATTTTTAATTCTTGTGTACCGCTTTTTCTTGAATTTTTTTTTATTGTAAGTGCCTAATGTTTTATCTTTAATTTATTTTAGTGTCACTCCTTGTAAACTGAATATTTATAGTCCCCGGACTTGTTGTTTGGTATTTTTTTTTTAATAAACCGAAACGAAATGTGAAAATCCCTGGTACACATGGGGAAGCTAATCAAACGCACCATTAATTCCACTGCAGGTCATTTCCCACTTTGCAACACCTTGTGTGTACCTGACTTCACATAATGTCTCAAGGTCCCAAACTAATGGATTGTTTTTCTTCAGGTTCGTGTATAATTTATATATGATGCCTTTACACTCCACTGAACCGTAAAACTAATAGCGCGTGGTCAGTGAATGCACATACGTCTACTTACGAGTGCCAAACGAGTGCCAAGGACGTAATTGAGAATCGTAAGACACGTGCCACAAACGGAAACGAGTGTCAAACGAGAAATTCAAAGTAAACAAAACAAATACGGCAGCAGTGTGTTTCTGGTAATTCCCACGATGCACTTTCAAGCACACCATGAAAACGTGAACTAGAAAAGTGATGAATCCACAACATTGACGACGACCACTTAAAAAAACAAACCAACAAAACAAAACCTGACAAAAATTCTGCAATCGACTGGTTGTAAATCAAAAAGGTACCTGGTGTTTTGAATTCTAGACAAATATTAACTCGTGGACGAGAGTAATAATGATCGACACAGCACCGACCGTACCTACACCAGGCAAACATCAATCAACGCGCATTATAGGATATGACCAAACGCTCCGAGGATGTCACACAAAAATATAGGCTGTTTTTGATGTACCTACACTTTTCATTACGGTACCGTATGGTATCAGGCGATATGAAGTCTCTGTCAAGATACCGGTGCCTCCCAGACGATTACACCGGTGTCAAATTGCATTCGTATATGACCAGGGCGAACGAAGTATTGATGAGGCGCCATTATTACCAGGCGGGCAGTGACAGATAGTTTTTGTGTCCATATCAAAAAGGAAAACATCGATTTGGTAAAACTTGAGAAGTCGTTTTTGTTACAAGAAATACAATCCTTCATTAACAATAATTGGGCCTTGTCACACGAGGCATCTTTTCCAGGCAACTTGGAGGCAACCAACTGCAGTGCATTCTACAGGACCACTTCGGTAGCACGAGTCATACTTTTCAAACAATGTCCTACGATCTCCAAGAAAAAATATGTGAACATTCAAATGTGATTCTTCTTGCCTGGAACTGGTTGCCTGTAAATTGCCTCGTGTGACATGGCCTTACGCTAATATGAAATAGTATTTTAAGGGCTGTTCATGGTACATTATGACAGTGTAGAGTGGGATTGAATTCTATGCGTTTGTGAACTCTACAGAGCGTGCTTCAGTCGCCTAAAACCACTTTCTGAGTAATTTTTACTCGTTTTCTGCACCCAAATCCATTATGCTGTAAACCGGTAAGCAATGTCTGTGCTTACTCTAGCAGAAACAAATAGGCGTAAGCATAAGTGTATTTCACGTTCGTTCGAGAAGATTTTACGGTACGCATGAACTTTCACAATGGATCTTAAATTGTTGCGTCACTCATCTGCTTATAAGAACCGCTAGCAAGTTAGCGTGCCTTTTGCTTTGCTGACGGTAATTGTTGGGGGAGTGTGAACTTAATGGACGTCCCATGAGCAGAAAACGTCCACGCATGTTTGATCAAATAGGCTCCTGACCGGAGTTCTTCATTTTAAACTACTAAGTTTCTGTATCATGTTGACTCGTCGACGGGATAAAGTTGACCCAGAGATGGGTCAATTCTTACCCGGAGTTTGAAGATGTTGATGACTTATTCAACAGTGAAAAGATCAGTGAAAAGAGCAGTGAAAAGAACGGTGAAGAATGCAGTGAAAAGAACAGTGGATAGAGTAGTGCAAAGAACAGTTGAGAGAGAGCAGTGAAAAGAACAGTTAAGAGAGCAGTGAAAAGAACAGTGAAGAGAGCTGTGAGAGGGGTGATCTCCGGTTAACTCCAAAATCGCCATTAAATACCACAGAATGACATAACAGACCTTATGCACATGTCGTCCTCTGTGTAGAGGTCAAAGAAAGTTGATAAATGACCCATCCCGATGTGCACCGCGCGTCACAACTAGCTGTGCGCTTTCCATTGTTTCATCATCGTTTTACATCTAAGATGGCGGCATGATGACGTCAATGCTAATAACTCCATTATAATTTTGAATGCAAATTGTAAAATATACTGACTATTATAAAAGAAGATACTATTATAAAAGAGCAATGCTACCCGCAGATTAATGGATTTTTCCGACATGTTGATAATCTTCAAGAAATTGAGTATGTTCAATGAATCGTTGATTTCTTCATGCGTAACAAAGTGCCAGTATGTATAATACACAATCTACTACAACATCTCCAACTAATAATCTACCACATTTGTAAAGTACTTTCTACAAGGCTTAAAGTGCGGTCGGTTGTGTGATTACACATTTTCAATTGAGTCTTGAGTGAGTTGAGGGAGAGCAGGTCTCGGATACGAACAGGGAGTGAGGTCAAGAGGAGTGCTGCTGGGGTGCAGTCACCATAAACGTATGCTCGCGGACCATAACAGGTGTTTGTGTGTGGGCAAAGGGGAAGGAGTTGAATGGTACATAGTTTGGTGTTAGTCACAGGCAAATTTTGAGAGATGAAACTTTAAGATGGATTGCAAATGACGTCGTTGACCACCATCTTTAATGACAAACAATGGAAAATTGGACTCTCGGCCAATGATAGCCTTTCACGCGTGCACGTTTCATCAACGATGGCGGCCAATACAATGGGTCTAACTGGTGCATATGGGAGCGTGCCCAGTTCTTGCTTCGTATGGCAGAAGATCAATTTTTGAATCGAATCCGCTCGGTGATGGTGAGACAGTATATAAAGCGCAATCATAATCGACGTAACACGTCCATTGCGCTTTATTTCTTGACCATATGTGCTTCAGTGATATGAGAGTGCAGCCAACGTAGAGTTATGTAAACGACTACTATTGGAAAGTATTCCACCACTGTCCTAAAAATACACGGATTGAAAACATTCAGCACAGGCATACACATTTCGAAATCTCAACAACGAATGGGAAATGGGTTAATTTCTCACTCAAAATAAACTAAAGGCTCCGTTTTCGACAGGTTTAAAAAGTAACTGGTTGTAGTACGTAGTTTCCCTGTAAGGCTTACAAATCTCAAGATAAAACGTGACCTAGATTTCTAGGTCCAATGTAAGACACAAAATAAAGTTTTTCCACCACTGGTAAAAACAAAACAAAACACCCCCAGATTTAAAGCATTCACCAAAGTCATGCATATTTTGAAATCTCAACAAAGACGGGAAAATGGGTTAATTTCTCGAAGGAAATAAGCTAAATGCTACGATTTCCGCAGATTTCAAAGGGATGTATTTTTTCATGTAAAGCTAATAAATCTCACGATAAAACTTGACCTAGATTTCCCATCAATAGCTAACACAAGACACAATGGGGGAATAACAAGGGATATCAATATTGTGATTCTCAATTGGAGTAATAACCAAGGACGCAGCTTTAAAGTCAGCTTCGCATGTCGCCCGAAGCAACCGTTTGACCAACGTGATTATTCGCACTAAAGCGGACCCCGATAATAATACATACGTAATGTTGTCAATCCGTCGTCCTTACTCTACTAATGAATGGACTTTATACTCTGTGTGCAGACAAATTACAATCAGACGAATGCACGAGATATCCGTTATCGAAAAACATCATACGCAATACGGACACAAAGTACAGCACCATACAAAGTGAAGTGTACATTGCATTGGAATAAATGCACGCATAAGATTCAAATTGCATTTTAAGGTTGTAGTCGAATGAAGAAATACGAAGAAAGTTCCGACAATACCGTATGGTAAACTAAATTGATGGTTCAGTGATCGCAGTGAACGTTTTCAGGAATGCTCTTTTAGGAAGTAAAATTAAACTAAAAAAGTTATCCGCAGGTTAAACATGACATCATCAAACAGATAAACCATATCAAAAATGGCGAGTGCATATTTCATATAAACATAAACATTGTTTTTTCTTCAAAAGGGCGATCACACAAAGAGTATACTCTATTTTTCATAAAAATATTGGATAATCTGAACATATTTACGTTAAGAAGAGCTGTTTACGTCACGAACCATTCTGGTTACGAATTCGCTAAATTATCTCTTGTTCTGCATACCAGTGCTTTCAGAGCTCTCCTTTACAGCAGGAACTCCGACCTTGGCGTAAGCGTAATTCACAGGTGGTAAGATTGTTAACCGTAAACGCAAAATTACGCTGTAAGCAGATTCATGGCATCAAGTCAAGAAGAAACATGTTTCGGGGTTCATAAGAGTTTGCGGTGACTTGCTTCAAGATGATGCTTTTAGAAAGTAGAGTTAAAGGACTTCCTGAGTTAAATATGACAAACGTTTCCATTATCTAGACCCAGTGTTTCAACATTATATATATATATATATATCACTATCAAATATTTCCGGAGGTCATTTTCCCTTGTTTTCTGTTCCGTAAATGAATAAGAAGTTTGAGACGGATAAACATACCAAAGTTTCATAGAAGATAAAACGCATTAGGAAACCAAATGCAGAATTACAAACCAAAGTGTACCGGCATTGATCAAAGGACAAGAAGCCCAGGCAAAAGATTCCGTCTTCGTCATTACACTCATCCACTTAAGTCCTGAAGTAATATACTCAAACATAGAATAGGACCGAAACGGATAACTCCTTCATCATATTGAATGCTTTCCAACGTTAGAAATGGTATTTTGCAACACAGACAGGGCCCACGGCCAAATTTGGAAATAGTCAACAAAAGCCTCAATCTATAAGAATCTGGCGTGGACTACAACTCCAATAGATACAAAAATTGCTCATGACGTTTCTAATCCTAAGAGACTCTTTTGCAAAGACTTTGAGGATTTTGATTTAGACTCTGCTAGGATCGAAACCTAAGGCCAATAAATTAAATGTTTGCATTTATACAGATAGGTCATTGTGGTCGGTAAGCAGTTTGCTGCAACAGATTATTTAATATAATAAATAAGGCGTTAACGTTTACATTTAACGGAAGTTTAGGCGCTGTAATTTAAAAAGGAGATATTGTCTTCAGATTTGGCGTTTTTACAAATTACTGTGGTTGGAAAATTTTTTTAAAATTAGAAAATAATGATTCACACAAGTATCCCGTCAAATTGTGTGGTTTTCCTTTTACTTCTTTAATTTACACGGTCCGCCGGTTTGTGGAACCAAAACATCTTTCCAACCATATTAATTTCATAACAAACGCTTTTTATAGCCCAAAGCGCCCAATCCGAAGACAATGTGTCCCTTTTACGTCTTCATATTAACTGATGTCGCGGTGGGTTATAAAATTGTTCACGCAATCCGCAAAAAGTCGTGTTCCATATTTTGCCAACCAAATTATTACATGCTCACATGTTAACATCAACGAATAAGAGTATATCTAGATTGTATGCAAAGGCAGTGTTCAAGTTAAGAAAACTTGGAGAGCATCACGTACCAATTCTGGTAATGAAATCGTTCGTATTATAATAATTTTGTTTTTGTTTTGTACTTTTTGTTTGTCTCTGCCTTTTTTGTGTGTGTGTATTTGTTGGCCTACAGGACATTTCTGTAAAGAAAAAAAAAGATTGACGTAAATAAATATATAATCAATTAAACGTAACTCTTAGAAAGTGTTTTCCCCATACATTTTCCGAGTTTCGTGCTCACAATAACCATTGAAAAACGCCATGTATATCAAACAGATTAAAACCCTAATTTAACAGTAGCGATGGAGCGATGATCGAAAAACAACTAAAGATTGTTTTCTAATCTCAAAGATTAAACATGTTTAATGAGTTGATTTATAGTCGTAAGATAGGCCTACGTGGATAACATTGACAATTGCCAAACATCAGTATCTGTACTTTATGTGACCCAACATAGAAATGAAAAAACAAACCTGTGAAAATTTCAGCTCAATCGGTTATGGGAGTCACGAAAAAAACCCCGTAAAAACAAACACCAAAAATAAAACAAGCCTTTTTTTCAAACATTGGTATTTGGTCTCGGAAGCTTAAAACTATATATTTGTTTCACCCATTTCTCAAAAACTATAGCAGTTCAGACAAAAATATTCACTGTGAAATTGTCCACAATGAAATTCTTTATATTACATAAGTTCCGTGAAAAATCTGAGAACATTAAACATTTTGTGCACAGCCTTAAATTAACCATGTTTACGACGCTATAACTTCCTCACTCCACTCAACGTGGCTGCCGCATTTCCAAATATTAACTGACATTGAAGTGACTAGACGTATTAAGCCAGCATCAATCAACGAGTTGATGAAGAGATTGCATACGTAGCATATGCACCGCGACAAGACTGTGATTAAAACACCAAATCGTATATTCCCCGTTCAAGACACATTATACACGCGGGAATCCGTTATGTTACGCGCTAACAGAAGTGTCTGTCAAAATACAATCACAAGCGCCTAGATGGAGGTATCGAGTTGCATCCGCGTTGATCATCAGAGAGAAGAGAGCCACAACTAAATTGATGAGTCCGTTTTGACGTATATAGAAAGGTAAAGACCAGAGAAGGTTTCAGACTATACAGAGCAATATTGACCGTCATGGAAGCATGTTCACATAAAGGGAAAGTGACAAGCACAATTCGAAATAAAAGCATCGTTATAAATAAAAGTACCTAACCTAGACCACCTGGTGGTGTCCAGTAGATAGGAATCTCAGGGTCTGTGGTTAAGTCACCTTGTAAACAAACAGCCTGGTTTTGTTGCAATACTTTCCCTCAAACTTATCCGCAATCTATTTTGAATGTTAGTGGATTTCCTGCGGGTTTGAGAATCATCTGTGGAGAAGTCTACCCGCAAGTTCTCCTGGGAAAAAGTTTGGGAAGGTGCTGAATGATAATTAGTGAACATAAAGCAGTGAATTTTTCTGAATGATCCTTGCAAGAAGATGTATTGTTACAATGAATAACACGTTTCGATTGGCCTAGGCCAATATTGAATATGGAAAAAAGACTTCCTTTCGAAAAACCAGACTTCTAGTTTGTATGCAATATAGAGTTCATGACCGTGGAACTGTTAACATGATATCGTCACAACTGCACTCTCCGAATAAATCGATCGAAATTGGGCAGGTACGTGCGTGTGACTCATCTGTACAAATGATTGCTGTGCAGATTTAGAATAACAGGCCCGATACTTCACGGAGGCAACCACCTCCATGCCCATGGTTATTGCCTCGGTGCCCCTGTTGAAATCCACATTTCTTTCAGAAAGGTGCACTTTAAGCAGGAAACTGCTTTGCCCTTACAAGGCCGAAGTATCCGGTCTGGAGTAATAATATATTTATCCTTCACACTGTCACTAAAGCTAAGAAGGGAGTGTATCTAAGGTTTTACAGACCCTGTTACAAAGTTGACATAAAAAACTATGTTGAAGTACTCCTCATTACACACAAAACACATAGAGATACCTATGATCATGTAGCAAAAGCACGAGACACTACAAGCTCCTATGCACTGGGAAAGTATCCGATTTCACTCATATTATTTGATAAGAGACCATGGGTTATTGATGGGTCTCGTTTAGTGACTGAAATGGGAGAAAGTAAAATCAATAAACCCTCATTAAATCTGGTAAGGTTTAAATGGTGCTCCCTCACAGAGATGTTTTTTTTTTAAACACGGGCTATACTATTTCAAACTGACATGCATATCGTTCCGGTGGTTTTTCTTCTCGCGGAGCGGGACTGAGTTTGACGACTGTCTGCGGTCATTGACAACGTTTTGCTTAATGGTTTTGATTTCGGTTTTTACCCTTGCACCAATGTAAGCACTGTATAATCGATGCTTCCATTCACAGGCTCCTCGGGTAAGATTAGAACCAAATACTCTGCATTCTAAAGCAAATGTCTGAACCATGACCATGTGACAAGAAGTGGGTACTGCAAACAATTTAACTGATGCTATAATTATTCGGTGTGCCCCAAATCCGTACTACCACTGGTGACAAAAGCTTCCACGCTGCTGGCCCCAGACTGTGGAACAATTTACCCTCCTACGGTATCCGCCATTCTATTATTCACTGGCAGGTAAAAACCCTCTAAAAACTCACTAGTTCAATTGATAAATTTCGCTTTTTCTGTTTATATTCCTCTTTTTGCTGTTGTTTAGTTTGTTTTAGGCGCTGTGTTACTTTCTCTGGTTAGTTAGAGCGCTATGATAAATGCTCTGTATTACTGATACTATTAAACAACAATGTTGTCAGTGACAAACAATGTTATCACAATAGGATATCGAATTCATCTGCTTTGATTTAATACATCACCAGCCATATCATCAATTAGTTTTCACCATTGACTCTACCAACGAGTGAAGACTCACTGTATCGGGTTTCTGCGGAGGATAAAAATCCACCTGCTACCCATGGCACCTGCGGGAACAACATCACCGTCTAAATCTAAAATCCTCCCTGGCTTGTCTTACAGGGGAGTCACCGAACGCGAGAATGTCACCCACTGCATGGAGTGCAGATTATCATGGGATCAAATCCCACTGCAGCTTTTCCTCTGGGTTGGTAACTTTGAAATAATTCTGCAGAACTTTCTAAATGTGGTTAAAAAAACTGTTACAGTAATAATGAAAAAGAGTCTATTCGTGGTTTGCCTAGCACAATTTACAACCATGTTCCCAACTTCTTAAACATCCCCCTTGAGGAAGACTGTGCGCAAAACAACACCACTTACAGGCACTAAAAACAAATCGCCTGTTTCGAATCTAGGGGTTTGTGTGAGCGTTTTCTGCCTATCATTCGATGATGGCTTGCTATTTTGGCAGGCAAAGCCCCGTGTGCTGTCTAAACGAGCTTACATTGTAGACTCGGTCCCAATTGTGGTCATGAGAATGTACCGTAACACCACGCCGCCCACAAGGGACAACTCAAGAAGGGAAGAGCAATATTTGATCCGAGTGTAAAAATGCTGTCAAGGATATAGATAATACAGCTGGAATTGGTTCAGACTGAATCTGTCGGCATTTGCCTCGTATGTATCGATGTCGGGGGACATGTTATGAATTGGGTCAGCTTTACACAAACAAACCAATAAGCAATCCTTGGATTGAATGACGCCTTTTAACGTGTAGAAGCGAAAATACGTGCACGCGAAGTGTTGACTACAAAGAGTTGGCTAAAAATCGGTGTTGTAGTTAGTACTCGTTTCTCGGTATTTAAACCCAAGTACTACTCGAGCACTGTTTTCATAGTAGTTGTACTTTAACTGAAAATGTACTTGGACTCGATTGTAAGTACTCAAGGTCAATTACGGTTGTATAAAAATGATGTTGCGTTAATGTAAACCTATGCTATAAATGAAGCAGAATTAAATCACCGGGAAGGGAAAGGGTGGCGTATTTATGTTCAAAGATAGTTATCACAACAAACACACATTGTTGTCTAAAGATTAGTCAAAATGCCATGTGATGGTACCTCATTATGCCGTATTTTTGTTTACAAATTACTGGGAGACCCAAGTACTTAGAACTCGGCTGTTGGACTCGGTTCTCGGAGTCAATGGCCCATATACTCGTACTCGAGTACTAATCGGCCACCCTAGTACTCGGCAGTACTTGATACTTGACTAGAAAGTACTTGACAACAACACTGCTAAAAAAACTAATTAGAGTTTTCACTTTCCACTTTAATAGCAAGAGTAATGTCGAACTTGGCACTCCAATGTTATGTATACGAGCGAAGCTAACATGCAAAGAATGAACACTCATCAATTAATTATTAAAAAAACTGAGTACCTACAACGTAATGGATTTAATATAAGCTCAAAAAATTTCAAGAGATTAGAAATTAATTTATACCCTCTTATGCTCCGTGTTTCGCAAACAAGTGTTTGATGTAAATGCAAAGAAGCTTCTTTAATTTAAAACCAGAGACCCTTGGTGTTTGCTGATCTGGACACCTTGCACGTACACCATACACGTACACCATACAAGGAGATTGCGTATTATACATTTAATTACGAGCTTACAAAATCGCACTCGTTTACACCTCCGCTCAACACCTGCACAAGAAAGTGGTAAAACTCTTTTCAGATATGTCAAACATGCTGGCAACGAATTTGGGTTGATTTGACCCCAAAATTTACATTTAAGATTCAGGAAAGAGAATAAGCTGTTGCAAACTGCTCACCGACCAAAAGGACCTATGGTATAAATACAAGAAATAGTCAGTGGCCTGGAGTTTCGACCCTAGCAGAGTCTTTCTCAAAGGCTATATGACGACACTACAAATATAAACAGGTATACTGGTGTAACAAGAGCAGTCAAGTGGAAATAGATGGTACAGATGAAAGCACACAGAGAAAACAGGGAATGAACAAAGAGGAAGAAGGAAACACAAAAGAGAAAATTAATGTCGGGAAGAGGGAGGGAAAGTAATTAATTACTTTTCTCCCCCTCTGCACATACATTTTTGTTGGAACTTTGAAATTATCTCACGTCCATCAGCCGTGTACAAAATTGTTTGTAAGTTACATATTGTATTCTGTGCACTGTTCTTGGCCTACGGGAAAGTTTTTGTATAGTTTTGCTTTGAAACAGCATCGTCTGTCAACATTCGTTCAGAAACAAATTTATGAACCCTCCCCCGTCAAAAAAAAAAGAGAGAGAAAAAAAGGGGGGGGGAAGAAATAAAGACCCCCCCCCCAAAAAAAAAAAACCCCGGCGAAAATCGGGCCATGCACCTGTAAGATCGTTTGTTTATTTAGTAATTTTTTTGAGCCGGCTGGCGTTTTCAATTAAGAAACAAACAAAACACATTTTGAATTCATGAAATAACATTGGCTGTTTTCGTTGTGAGTTTGAATTCGATCAAAGTTAAAATAGATGAATTTTACATTTTACTCACAACCTACGTCTCCCCGTTCTACGTTAGCCTTGAAAACTGATGCCCAAGATAATCAAATCGATTGATCAAAAATTGGACATTGCAAATGACAACAGCCAGCCGGGAAATAAAACTGTAAAATACAAACAAAAGTTTCCCACGCCAATTAGCAGAATCCTACCCATGGGAAAATGACGTTCAAATTAGACGACGGCAAGCTAATAACTTCCGACTGTTAAAGACGATAAAAATTGATTGGAAAACATACATTTCTTGCCTTAAACCCCTCCTGTGCAGAAGTTTGTATGGAGATGGAGTAATATAGGGTTGTGTGCGTAGTATTCCCCGTCACATTAAAAATGATAATATAAAGACTCTAAGTTGTCCAAAGATAACTCAGTGCCGTGTTCATTTTGTTTACGCATCACAATGACTGTTTCCTTTACAGCGTGACGTCAACAACGTGCAAAATAGTTGCATTAAACCCAAATGACGTGCCGTCAAAAAGTGGTAATTAGCTGACTAATTCCAAAGGTATTCCATTACTGTTTTTATATTTGTTTCCGCATCACAATGGTTGTTTTCTCTACAGAGTGACGTCATCAACGCGCAAGACAGTTGCATATAAACCCAAAGGAGGTGAATATAAAACTCACTATTACTATTGTGTACGTCCGTGTAATAAGAGACATGCCTATCGTTTTGCTAGCCTTAATAATGGACCTTGGAAATGCGTAGACGCTTCACGAACACAGAAATACGAGTGTCTGGTAGCGAGGCGGCAAAAGTGATCAAATTTACCTTTACATTGACACCATCGATTGTTAATATGCTTATATTATTGTTCAACAAAACCAACCCATCGTCAGGAATAGCTTTTAATTAAGCGTTCTGATACCTGCTTTTTAGTTTCAACGCGATATATTGATTGGGATTCAGTCAAGGTTATGGCGCTAATAACATCCAGATCTAACTGAGGTACACCCAATAAGTCTCAAGCCAAAAATCAATATGGATGATTACGAAATGAATTCTCTGAAGTTTAAAGACAAATTAAAAGCGATAAAAGTGACTTAAGAGTTATTGATTAGTGGTCAGTGTTCATAATAGAGATCGTGATGATTGTACAACTCCACTGATATCTGGCTGAGTAGGCTTACTGAGAATTACTTTGACGGCGACTCAAGTACCGTAACGGACATACCATTATGCCATGCGAAACTTTCAAGGGCGTATCGCGTGTGAGCTTTTTTTTTTAGAGATCTGAAGGTTTGGAACAGAGGCGATCTTCTTTGTGATACTAAAGGTCCACTATACGGACACTTTGGCTGTAATCAATGGCCCTTGACAAAACCACGGCTACGGCTTCGGCTACAGCTTTGACTTCATCCACTCATTTAAAGCACCGTCCGAAATAAGTCAGTAGTCTAAGCCGGAATAGAAGCTGAAGCCGTGCTTTCGAAAAGATTTTTGAACTGCGCCACGTGGTACCTTTCTATTGAGTGACTATGAGGCAGATGTGCAAGCGTTGCAGCTACAAGAGAATCCGAACTTTGTTAATTTTTTGTATAAATGCAAAAAAAAAAAAAATGTCAGTGGCCTGACGTTTCGACCCTGGCAGAGTCTTTCTCAAAGGCTAAATGACAACACTATACAAACATAAACCCTTCCATTAGACATTTTCTGTGCAGCAGTTTGTGTGGAGATGGAGTAGTACAGGGTTGTGTGCGTAGTAGTCCCCGTCCCATTAAAAAATGTAATATAAAGACTCTTAACAGTCCAAAGATAACTCAGTGCCGTGGTCATATTTGTTTACGCATCATAATGACTGTATTCTTTACAGCGTGACGTCAACAACATGCAAGATAGTTGCATGTAAACCAAAATGACGTGAAGTTAAAAAAAAACGGTATTAAGCTGACTTTGATTGTCCAAAGATAATTAATTACTGCTTTTTTTATTTGTTTACGCATCACTACGGTTGTTTTCTTCACAGCGTGACGTCATCATGAATTCTCTGAAGTTTAAAGACAAATTAAAAGTGATACAAGTGACTTAAGTGTTATTGATAGTGGTCAGTGTTCATAATAGAGATCGTGATGATTGTACAATTCCACTGATATCTGACTGAGTAGGCTTACTAAGAATTACTTTGACGGCGACTCAAGTACCGTAACGAACATACCATAATGCCATGCGAAACTTTCAAGGGCGTATCGCGTATGAGCTTTTTCTGATAGAGATCTGAAGGTTTGGAACAAAGGCGATCTTCTTTGTGATAATAAAGGTCCACTATACGGACACTTTGGCTGTAAGCAATGGCCCTTGTCGAAACTACGGCTACGGCTTCGGCTACAGCTTTGACTTCATCAACTCGTTTAATGCACCGTCCGGAATAAGTCAGTAGTCTAAGCCGGAATAGAAGCTGAAGCCGTGCTTTCGAAAAGATTTTTGAACTGCGCCACGTGGTACCTTTCTTTTGATTGACTTTGAGGCAGACGTGCAAGCGTTGCAGCTACAAGAGAATCCGAACTACTTGACTATGGCTAGTGACTACCGGCTACGGCCGCAGCGGCAATATTCTGGTATACAACGACGATCTAGCCATAGACTTAGCCACATGTACACTTATGATGTTTTATCAGCCCAACGGCGTATCTGCGGAAAATATCGCCCAAGGTAACAACTGAAATTGCACCCAATTCCAAGCATCTGACACCACTTTTTTCAATATTTTAACCTTAAGATCTGCTCAAAAATACAAGTCCAACTCGCTAATCTTTTCATTAACAAGTAGTGGCACTACATTACAATAACTGTTCAACGACGCCTCCTTCAACTGGCGCCCACGGCACGTGCAACACCTGTCACACCTTAGATACGCCACTACATCAGCATGATACGTTCTCTAATAATGCCTAGTAGATTTGGACAGCAGGGCTCCAGTCGCAACAGTGTGAACACCAAGGCAGTGGGCTGGCAGCGTGTCTTTGTTAAGCAAAAGTTATGTGCTTAGTGCTTACCAGCTTCATGAAATGGGGACTCTGTCCGTTCAGTCACTCCATGCGTCACTTATACACATACAAAATCAGCAGGTGGAGGAGACACACGGCATTCGACCGTTAAGTCTGACGAAGTGAGCCTGCAATACGACCCTCTCATTCCTCCCGCCAATAACCGATTCGATAACTTGATAACGAATACACAACAACACGAATGCTACAATAGTGGAAATCAAGGCCCTTCCAAGTGAGCAAGTGCTTAAAATACATTATTAGCTGTCAATTTAACGCCTCTCGGGCAAAAATAACGAGATCGTTACACGTAAACTGACGAGAAGGAATCAATTTGTACTTCCTTCTCGATAAGACAAGAGAATGAATGTAGATATCAGACGTAGACAGTATGTCTGTCCACTGTTCCGCCTTTTTCAAGTCACCTGAAGTGTGACTTACGGTCTCTATTAGTGGAAGTCACGTCCTTCAGTGGCGTGGCACATGAGCCAAGGTCGATCACAACTACTTTAATCAAGACTAACCATAAAAAGATGGCAAGTCGTATCCAACCACAATCCTCATATGCAGCAATTTGGATTCACGTGTAAAGGAACGTTCGATTTGGTCAACGATGTGATGCAAGTCTAATGTCAAAAGTTGCGTGAGAGTTTGCAAGCTGCAAGGTGAGACTTTTCACACAATAAACAGAAAAAGTAGGGAACCATAAATGTTGAACCTTCGAAATGCATAGGTTAACTTCTGCGAGAGTTTGCGGATTGCCACTTGAGACTTTTCACACAATAAACAGAAAAAGTTGCGAACTGTACAAAGACAGTGACATGCGGTTCGAGCTGGAAATACATCCACGGGATTGGTGGAATCTGATGAACAGGCCAACGAAACTTCGTTTTTGTTAGCTATAAAGTTGTTTTACTAGCGAATTATGAAATTTCTTGAAAGGGCGACTGCGGAAACAATTGCTGAATTTACGTGGTGTGGGAGAGGCCTACGTCAGGGACAGTCTTATAAAACCGTACTGCAGTAAACAAAAATTGATTGCTTTTATTTTATTTCATAAGGGTTGGTGAAAATATTGCCCGTTAAATATCCTACCAATTTGTTTAATAACATTTCAGGATCGTTATATCACGACCAAACCGAAACCAGAAGACATTCCAACCTGGCTATTAAAATGCACGAACTTACCTGATTTTCTCCCAGGTTTCGTCACCAAATTTGTCCAAAACGAGTGCCCTCACGCAGAGATTGATAAAACCATACTGCAATTAAAAAGAACAATTGGTTGTATTTAGCAAAGTACAATTTATAGGAAAAGAACCAAAATTTATAAGATCACACCCGATCCTCTTTTTATGACGTCATTCTCAAGGATCATAATTGACCCGGATTCCGGTCCCCAGGGGGCCTGGCCCATTTCTGGGGTCAGGCTGAACCGGAATCTGTGTCAAAATGACCAAGAAATGAGTCACAAATGACGTAGAACCCGATTTCAAATCCCATTTTAAGGGTCAGCCTGACCTAGAAGTGGGGCAAGCCCCATGGGACCCAAAATCCGGGTTAATTCTGACCCGGGCAGATTTAGAGAGCAGCAAGGACACCTGAGTATATGAGTAAAACAAATCAAACATTGGTTTACTCCTTCGGTTGCAAACAAAATGAAAGAAATAAGGGTTGCCATTTCGATGATGTATCCTTTTACGAACTCATTACATTCAACTGGCTGTCCGGTCTTGAGTAATTATTCCCTTGTTGTACGCGGACCCCATTGTTTAAAGACTTTAACGAGGACATCACAAAAAAAACCCGCAATCCAAGTTTCTTTAGCTGACATGCCACTCAAAGTCATACAAGTGTCCGTTACACTGTTTCATATGCGAAAAAGAGGGGACCCTTGACTAGAAAATTACGATTATTGACACAGATGTATGTTTTTTAAATATTATTTCAGGAACGTATAAAATTGGATTGGCTAACCGGTCTTGAACAATCCATTTCCTAATGTACCAGGACTCTCTGTCAAATCTCATTCACGAAAACAGCATCAATGCATAAATCAATTAAACTTCAATTCAATATAGTATGTTTTAAAAATATTAGTTTTACTGCAATTCAAAAACAAAAGGAAAACAACAAAGAAAACAAGTAAAAATGCTAAAATAAAAAAATACGAAATGCCAGAAACGGTTTTTTCTAGATTTTAGCCAATATATCAAATTGGTCTGAAACAATCTAGTCCCTGACCCTTTTCAACCAGAACAACATCAACGTGTTCAAGTAGTGTCTGTTGATGAGTCAAACTCAATACAGCGCGTTTCACTGCATTTGCACAAACAGTGGAAACGCTAAAATAGAAAATGAGATTGTCACTGATATATTTTTCCTAGATTGTACAAACATATCAAATTGGATTTCAATGACCAGTCTTACCCCGGTCCATTACGATAACATTCCTGCGACCTGGTTATTAAGATGTTGACAAAGACGTCGTATCCAAATAATTTCATGTACCCGTTAAGGAAAACAGGAAAAACAAATTAAAACAAAAATTAATAACTGAGAAGGTTTGTCGGCTTTTTAAAAACATTTGCAATTTTAGTAAATCATCAAGATGCTGCAAACAAGCATCTGTGTAAGTTTATCAAATCAGTTTATGCTGACCGCTGAGGCCAAAGATACGACTTTAAATTGTTTGTTTGCACCCATGATAATTGATACTTGATATGTGTGGCACATCAAACTATCTTTAGGGTAAAAATCAATGCGTTGTTCACAAAGTAAGGCAGTACATCTGTTTGCCTGTAGATATTGCCACGAATAGAGCTATCCACAGGCACGGATCCAGGGCTCGATTATACAAAGCACAAAAAGATAAATCCTAAGACGAGCTGTCAGTATGATAACGACATCAAACTTTGCTTAGCAGTTGAGATCGATTTGCAGTTAAGGTCAATCTTAGCTTTCTGTGAAATGGAGCCCAGGACTCTTATATAGGTACATCCCAAGCGGGAAGTAGAAAGTACAAAAAAGAAAATAGATAGTAAAAATACAAGTTTTAAAAGGGCGTGGAGAGCAGGGAGTTTAAAGGGCGTGGCGAGCAGGGTGTTAAAAGGGCGTGGCGAGCAGGGAGAGGTCCCCTGGACAAACGCCCTGGATTCGGTACTTGTACAGGCCAATAGATATATATATGCGAGCACTACAAAAATTTCACACCGAAGGCTCATTTGATAAAAGACTCGACCACAGGTTTCTGGCTGGCCGTAGTTTTCGATTCATATTCTCCTCTGTATCATCACGGATGCATTTCTACATATCTAAAATAGATAATAATAATAATAATAATATATTGTATTTGTATAGCGCCTACTGCAGGCCAGCCTCTAAGCGCTTAACATTCAGTATTTCCTGCAAGGTATTTGGGGCTACGTTTGAAGTATGAGACCTACTCCTTTACATAGCACCTTGTAATGGTTTACAAGGTGCTGTGGCGCAATATGCAGCCGATCAAACCAGGAACACCGGGGCGGACCCCTTCTCTTTTCGATAAGTGCACTGGGTTCTTTTTCGTGCGTTACACAACACACGGGACCAACGGCTTTACGTCCCATCCGAAGGACGAAGCAATCATGGTTAAGTGTCTTGCTTAAGGACACAGGTGTCACGACCGGGGCTCGAACCCACACTCTGCTGATCAGAAACACCAGAGCTTGAGTCCAGTGATCTTATCCACTCGGCCACGACACGCCAGATAACTGTTGGCTTGAACAAAGAAAAATTGACTGGAGCGGGAATTGAACCAACGACTTTCGGTTTGTGGGTAATTACTTGATATAAAAGAGATAAATCTGCAAGACTTCAGTGCTGCCGGCCTACGCACGGGTGGATTGAATTCAGCAATACTTATCTTCCAAATTATCTTCGGATTCATACCAACATTCAAAATGCCTCTCACAGAAACTAATCAAAAGGGTCTCATAAATATTGTCACTGCTTTGTATAATTTGAACATCATGAAAGCATATTTCGCCCTGGTGGTCAGATTTCGAAACACCGAGTTGAATCGCTGCGCCTTGAGACAGCCATGAGCGCCCATCAAGTCGCCCAACACCACAACGGTATACACCCATCAATACCGTTAATGAAAACCCACATTCCTAAAGGGTTTAATTAAAGGGACACATTGCCTTGGATTGGGCGCTTTGGGCTATAAAAAAACCGTTTGTTATGAAATGCGTAATTTAAGGTAGGAAAATAGAACGTAAAAGTAGAATATTATTGAAATATTTCGCTCGAAATCGGGTGGTATTCCGTATTACTTTGTGAACTAAAACGGTCCGCAATTTTGAGTAGTCAAAACTTTGATTCTACAAAATGGCGGACCGTTCTAGTTGATGAAGTAAAAGGAAAACCACACAATTTCGAGGGAAATTTGTGTAAATCATTACATTCTACTGTTACAACATCTTTCCAACCAAACTCTTTAATAACAAACGCTTTTTATATCACAAAGTGCCCGATCTAAAGGCAATGTGTCCCTTTACACAACACACTGGGATACAACCCAAATTGATTGCTACAAATTTCGATCTCTTCTCTTCCCCTTGATCAACGTGATGGAAATAGCAAGACCATTAACCTCGGCGGAATGCCAAACTTTATTTAGACATACATTTTCTCTCCCCCCGCATTGTGATGTTATTCATCTAAACATTGATATACCTACTGAACGTAATTTTGTTTGTTTAGTTTATTATAATTCTATTTTGTACCCTGGGTCGATTAAACAAAAATGGAAATGGCAAATTAGAATGCAACCAGGACAGATGCGCATGAAACTGATTATCCCGAACGAAAGTGAAACATAATATAAAAAAAAGGCCCATACCCAAATACAAACCAAATAAGACAAAGCAAAACAGAACAAGACGAAACAACAATAGCAGCATAGCCATTACAGGCTCACTGTTATAATCTTTCGGCCAATAGTGGAACGAGAGTAGATTAATTTCCGAGTTTCTTGATTATGCCTGAATACCTTTGTATTTTTGCTTTTGTTTAGATGACCCTGACCTTAATGTATTGACTAAATGGCAGACTGCCTCAATACTCCGTCCAGTCCACTCCGCCCAGTACTTAATTAAAAGATCAACCAACTCGATCTACTTAGTCTAAATGTGTATTTATACATCGGTCTTTAATGGTAGACGCTCAGTGTCTTTGGCAATAAAAGGAAGCATGAAGTGTTTAAGCTTAATTAGATTAATTGGACCATATCAAACGTTTCTGGTAAATATTTTCCTCTATTGCCATTACAATAGCATGAATATGTTTTAGGCGCTTTTAAACTCACCGCATCAAAGCGCCCTTTAATATTAGTTAAATGTTCATTGGGCCGTAAGAATTTCTGAAACGTTATCAACAACTCCTTTGGAGTATGCAGTACCGGAAGCCAAATGGGTGCACAGGCTGCTAATCGTTCACATGAACAATCGCTACCCTGGCAGGTACCAGTTCAACAACAAACAAACAAACAAACAAATAAATACCCCAACAAATAAACAACAAAAAACTCGTCGTATTCACGCAAAGAAGTTATATTTCAATCTTAAACCAACCACCAGTCCGAGAACAGTTTCTATAAAGAACTACTGCAATCGTTTACGAATACAAGGACTCGCTCTTTCCACTGCTGCTTACTCCGCATGAGTCAGGATAGTTGCAGGGAAGCCCGTCATGGCCACGATAAACATGTGGATTTGACAGTGTGTGCGCGTGTCTTGTTACTTATAATGGTCAGTTTACCTTTTAGTACCCTTGACCAAGAGGGGTTTGACAGTGTGTCCACGTATCTTGATGACCGTTTCCTACCAATGACCAACAGTGTGGTCATCTCTTACAAAGAAAATATCAACAAGTGAAACAGAATCTTAGTTATATCATATTTTTAGAGGAAAGAGCTTCATTTAAGAAACATCCTGTGAAATGTAGCCCCACTGACATAACAGAAGTTGCACGTAAACTTGTAACGGAAATCGATCGTCATCCGATAGTTTTCCCAAAGAAAAACAAACCCGACTATTTTGATCCATTGCTTTTTCTGGGTTTTAAAGGCGAAAGGCCGACTTTAAATTTAACATATGTTCATGTTTACCAGTAATCTTTATAGCAAACAAAGACAAACAGGTTTATATTTAGATGACAGAAATCCTGTTAATGCAATGTGGATTGTTTGTAACCATTCAAGTATTCCAGTTGCACGGCCCAATTTTTGCCGCCAGAAATGTAATTAATTTTGGTCTCTCTTATAAACGAATTTTGACAGCTGATGTTGGTACACACAATACATACATAAACATACATTCCCATAGATTCCCAAACGAAAAACATACACAACTTATGCATATGCTGTGTGGAAAATGCACAAAATACTTGTAAAATGTAACATTGATGGACGTGAAATAATGTCAGGACGCCGACAAATAGGACAGTTTGAATTTTATATCAAGTCATGATCTTCACAGGATTTTCTTCGAGCAATATCTTATAGGAAAACTTAAAACTTTCTCGAATATATCTAAAAAAAGCTATGAAAAATTCAAATATAAAATTGTGGGTTAAATTGCCGTACAATCATTCGGAGCACCTTTAAAATCTTACGTCTCCCGGGAATCAACAGCAACAAGGGAAATTAGGTTTGCTCTGCAACACAAACAGCAATAACTCAGACGGACATGCTTTTTATTCAAGGCAACTCCTAGGGTTTGTTATTTTTTTTAAAACGCACACTTGGAATGATGCGGGGATCAGGTGAGTGTGTGCCGTAGTTGGTTTTGAAATACGGCGTTCACCTTGGGCAAATAAGTGTGAATACATCGACCCTTCATAGAGCTGCTTAAGCAGAAAACAGTGCATGCATCTTTTCTGCAAAGAACAAGCAGGATACCAGATAACCAAATAACCAAATAACCTTATTGTGGCAAACATAATAATGCTGGATGAGCTACTTTGTGTGCTTTTTGAACGTTTGAAGATACTTCAAGGCAAACGCGTCAAAAACACAAACACATTTAAAAAGTGGTTCACAATCTATGTGAAAAGACAAGTTTCATATTTAAAATATTCCTGTACAAATCTGCATTATGTACAAAGTCTATAATTGCGTTCAAACAAAACTGATGCAATAGTTAATCATAATGTAAAATATCGGATGTCATGGACATCAATCTTTCAAATTGAAATTATGATTCATGGTTTATTATTAAAAACATTTTCCATGCCAGACAGGGGTTGAATTAGGGCCAAAACACAGTAACCATACAAAAGAAAATTGTAAATTAAAAAAGAATTTAAATAGATTGTCATAAAAGTCGGACAGTTCAGAGAAATTTACAACTTAAAAGAAAAACCCACAAAAAACAATAGCCCTGGAGAAAGACTGTTACTTAATAAATAATGAAATAAAGAAAATGAACAAAGGAAAAAGCAAATTAAACAATGAGCCTGACTTCTGGGCACCTGGAGCAAAGGACATCTTACCTTCTTCTGATTGATATTCATTTAATAATAGCGATGTGTGTACAGGTGCACACGGCCATTCAAATTGGTCAATTAGTATATACTCCATCGAATCCAAAGAGGAAATGTTGATCTAATGGAAAAACAAGTCCTTTCCCAAACGGTATGTGTATGTTAAGAGAAATGACACATGAAAACATTACAGTCAACCGGCTCCAGGCAAACCTCAATTTAAAAAAAAAAAAAAAAACAGACTGTGATTTGTCATTTAAAGTTCTTGGAGATGGTCAAAAACTGTTTAAATTATGCAATATTCAACTACCGAAGTTGTCTTCGCTCATGCAGCGCAATTGGTTGCCTTCAGATTGCGCGCAGAAATTGCCTCGTATAACGAGGGCTTACAGATAGTTCCAAATAGACGCCATCTTTACAGGCATAATTGCATTTCGGCTTGCAGGCGCGTCAAACGCTAAAATGATTAACGCAGCCGCGTTGGTTCACTAACCAATCCTGCAATGAGTTTTGTGAAATGTGCGCGTGCTGCACGGCGTTCTCACGGGAAACGCATGACTGTGCGTCCCAAATTGCCTGTAAAGATGGCCGATTTACATCTTGTTACAACCTATCTAAGTGTGCGTATCTTTGGGAAAAATAAACATGCACATTGAGTTTTCGTTTAAAAAAGGTGTCACCATCTATACATGATATCATTTATCCCCAACACTGCTGTACATTACAAAACATTCTTGAGGCGACATTATGTTTTATCACGTCGACATGATGAATGTGATGTACAATGTAAGTGTTACCAGCGATCCATTATTCTAAACAGCTTCACAGACACAATTACCCTTTTACAAATTTAACAAATGAATCATGGAGAGAACCTACATTAAAAGCGGAATGATAATGTTTTGTTTTACGTCTACTGCTTTGTGCTGTGTCATACGCAGCTACATTTAGCCAATTGTCAGTAACAATGAAATGCAAAAACTCCGGTGTAAAATTTATTATCTTTGTATCTATATGTGACAACACCGACACGGTGTTAATTTCACCAAACCAATTTCACCTCGAACAGAATACTCTGTTTCCGAAGAGAATACTCTGCTTGTTATTTTAGGGGCAGCTGTATCATTTACGGGGATGGTACAACTTCGATTCCGGGAAGTGGAGTCTATTTATTTACAGTAATCTATCATAAAATTCAAAATAGGTGTTGCTTTGTTTGATTTTTTGCCGAAACATTTAGACTTAACTTTAAATAGCTATATATATATATTCAAGAAAGTTCTAACTTTTCATTTCAGATGTTGCATGAAAAACCCACCAACGATAAGTGGTAGTGGTAGAAAAGCTAAACATGAATTAAAGTCAGGATCCCATGCATTGTTCGTGCAAAATGCGAACGTGTGGGTGTTTGATTCGTTTTGAAACAGCATCATCTGTTAACACCCCCCCCCCCGAAAAAACCACCCAAACTCTCCGGGCGAAAATTGGCCATGCAACTTTAAAAGCCACTATACAACGAGCCTCGACTTAAGTTTGTGCTCCCACAGCTGCAAAATTAAATTGCATAAACTGTTGCGCGCTATATTGGGGACAAAAATGTAACAATAGCAATTAACAAAAAACCATCCGCATCTATTTTTCTATATCTAAGTATAGGTCTATTAGTTTTCGAAACACAAAGCATTTGCTCAGTATTTGTTTGGCCTTACATTCACCTCTTTAGACCTCAATTCAAATCTCGCTTCGGATCGGAGCCTTGCATTTGTATTTGGGCCTTCAGTCCCTACCTGTTGTGTTTTCCTTCCACCATCTAAAAATAAGCTTTCTTCATCATCTTGTCTCCACAGGTATCTTCAGACCTAAGTGGGTTAGAGCGCAAGGGCCTTTTAAGGGTTCCTTGGTTTTATTGCCAGAAACAAACGATGATAATGATACAAATAAAAATAATATCAACCTGTTTTCAAAACACCGTATATGCCTAGCCCTCACACTAACCCCGACTCTCACACTAACTCTAGCCCTCACACTAACCTAACCCTCACACTTACCCTAAGCCTCCCACTAACCCTAACCCTCATATTAAACCCTTACCCTCACACTTACCCTAAGCCTAACACTAACACTTACCTTTACACTGACCCTAACCCTCACACTAACTCTAACCCTGACACCTACTCTAACCCTGACACCTACTCTAAGCCTCCCACTAACCCTAATCCTCATACTTACCCTTACCCTCATACTAACCCTTACCCTCACACTAACCTAACCCTCACACTAACCCTAAGCCTCACACTAACCCTAAGCCTCCCACTAACCCTAATTAGCCTCACACTAATCCTAACCCTCAAACCAACCCTCACACTAACCCTAGCACTAACCCTTACCCAAACCTTTCCTAAATAGACTCTGAACATGTATAGGGAATTTGCTGTGTGTGTGTGCAATACGTTTTTTTCTTCTCTTGCCTGCATGCAGGACGACTGCATTTAGATTTATAATAGGGGGGCTACGCATTTTTCTGTACAAATAAACAACAATTACATACCAATAAATAAAAAAGGGCGAATTGAAATCGTCCCTGTGACAAGTTATTATAGTATTATTTCTAACTATCTTCGTCCGATAAACTGCAAATTGTACAATCTTTCTTCCACCACAGAAAGCATAGATTTTGAACATATTCCTGGCGACGGCACTTTACCTGCAATCTATCTTAACAAACGTCATAAATGGCAAAGAGATTGTGACCTACACGCCGATTTGTTTGTCTTTTGAGATGACTGAGAGCGTAAACTCCTCGTGCTTAATGTGTTCTGCAGAATCATCACACTGGATTCAACAGCCTTGAGTTAGTGATAAATGCCATCTAATATAGGGAGGTTTACAAGCCTGTTCATTCGCCAGTCATCACTCGTCTAAAAGCTTCCGTTAGACTAGTTAAAGGGTTGATTCTCCAGAATGAATTGTATCTAAAATGTCCACTTTTCAAATGGGTTATCAATTATCCGGTTAAATTATCTTCAATAAATTTAAAGTTAAAGTACAATATTTATTGCTATCGGAAACGAACAGTTACTTTACTTATGTGTATTATTATTTAAATTTACCAATCAACAGTGGGAAACCGTCAATAACAGGAAAGCATTAACGCTATTTAACATACTTCAACATTCAATAAAACGCTAATAATAGACCTTATGCACATGAAGTCGTTTGAGTAGGGCGCCCTCGCCTGGAGGTCAAAAAGGGGGTGTTCATTGGCTCATCATGTGCGCCGCACGTACACAACTGCGCGTTTCCATTGTTTGACGTCACTGCATAAGGGTAATAGGTTTTCCCGCTCAATTTCGGCAAGACAGCAGCCTATTTCACTTCCATGCACTCGTATTACAAGCGGTTTTGCCTCTTTAGTTAAAACTATCATTCAGTTTAAAAGACGTTAATAATAGTTATGCGAAATTGGCATACTATAAGATTTTCTGCGAAAAGCTGCTGTGAATGTGAATGTTGTTGGAGTGGATTATCATATTGAATGGTTATCTTTTTAATTAGCATGACGCAATAGAACAACTGCTTGCACATTGTGTGAAATTCGAGTGACTGTTTTGACGAGCTTTCAATTTCACGTGAAAAAGAACAACCCGAGGGAAAAACCTTTTAAAAATAATATTATTATTGGTCTCAATTTAAAAGCTCAATGATTCTAAAGTTCATGCCAATACAAATCCTCCAGAAAATCTTTTACATCTGAAAGCTCACTGATTCTAAATTCAAACCAGTACCAATCCTCCAGAAAAATCTTTCCCTCTGAAAGCTCACTGCTTCCAAAGTTCATACCAGTGCAAACCCTCCAGAAAAACATTTCCATCTGAAAGCTCAATGATTATAAATTTCATACTGATGCCAATCCTCCGCAGAATCCTGTCCATCTGAATAACTGCCAAAATCGAGCAAATAGCGTTCCTGATTCCGTTGTACGCAATAGTAATAAGCCCCACCATAAACGTACCATCCCACGATAAACAACATAAACCGTTTTGTCGTTGTTTACAATTAAAGGAGCCCGACCACCGAATTTGAATTCGATGAATTGATCGCAGTTTGGCTGTATATGGTGTATTGATCGAAAAATAACGAGAGGATATAAGTTAGGGAGAAAAGCAGAACCAAACAAGCGGTAACTGGAGGTTGAACCCCGGATAACCCTAGAAAACCTCAAAAAACCTCCAGGCTATTAAACATAAAGCTACCGCCTGTTTAATTGTGTATACCCTAACTCTTCCAAAAACCAATGGTGCAGTTTCCCTTAAGGCTTTTAACGGGGCCATTGTTTCCTCGTAGAGGAGAGTGCGCATCTTTACTGTAGCGCTTATTTTTCCCAACATCCCAGCTTTCGGATGACCTGTTTCTCGTTTTTGTTTACACCCGCCCTAATCGGAACTCAAAAAACCTGCATATTCAAAGCTACAAGCTCGAGTTATTTTAGATTTTCCTTCTAACTATTGAAATCAAGTATACAAATAATGAATGTTTATGAGTGCAATGGTGCGAATATTTTCAACGAATGCAAATATTCGCACTGTTGCACGAATGAAAAACATTCATTATTTGTTTTATTATTTGTTGACTCAAATTGATTAATTGGTTATGTTGGAAGAAAACAACCGCCAGCTTCCTCTACATTGTTTATTAATGTTATATTACAGAAGATAACAATAAGTTTCCACTGCAATTTTGTTAAAGTCATACATCATTCTTTTCATAGCGACAGTCCCAGATGCCGGTTTTATTCCCTGCAGTCTGTCCTCACTAAACAATATTATACAATTAAAAATATAACAATTGCCCAACGGACATCCTTTAGATATCAGGAGATATGACAACGAGGACAGAATGAACAACACAATGCAGTTACGGGTTGATGGATATCCAAGTCTAAACTGGGCAAATATTATCTAAATGGATTTTCCGGGTTCACGAGAGTTTCCCAATAACGTAGAAAGAGAATTACAATTTAATTAAAGGATGAATTCATCCATTCATACATTCATTTTGATTAAAAACCAACTGGCAGCAAAAGGCTGAGTAATGTAGCATTTAAGATATAAAACGTGACAATAGCAGATTGAGTATAGGCCTGTTCAATATTAAAGTTTGAGCTGCAATACGATTTCAAAAAGTGTACATTTCATAACAAAATTATAAAGAATTAAGGCAATAATGAAACAGATACCTTATTAGCAAATTTTGAAGAAAGCAAAGTTTCCCCAAAGTGTATTTTTTAGGTTAAACATTATAAAAACCATTAATGCAAAAGTCAACTCTTTCAATTTGAAAAGAAACAACTAGCTTGTATGGCTACTTACCATTTCAGTGTAAACACCCCTTTAGCAGGACAACATGCAACTCAATCCGGCCCTAGACTCAGTTAACAGCTCCTTGGCGACGATTAAGGCTTGAGATTGCCGCTACCGATCATGGTGATTGCTTCTATAGGACTTCTTCTAACGGCAGTCACTCGTTTGGAGCCCCGTACTTGTGGGCGAGCCACTTCAGACTGACTTGATGGGGCCGCTCGTCAGAATCTACGGTATGAAAACACAGAAAGAGTAGAGATGAGGGAGAGATGGGCGAGCGATTCTGTATTGAGTTTGTAATGGTAGAAGCCTGTAACACGAGCCAAGCTTTATACACGTACCAATCTGATTGTGTGTTAGCGTTTGCCACTCTGTTTCTATGGTTATCTCAAAGCGGGACTGCAACAGGCTGATAGGAATGCCGTAGCTAATTTGATTCAGTTGCTTAGCATTTTTTTTTTACCTGTGGTACATTGCATATTATACAGACGGTACGAATGCTTTCATTGGTTTCCGAAGATGCTCTGCAACACATATTCAGTTGCATGATATTCAACGTCAGATACCAGGGACAGTCTCCCCTTGGGCGGAAGCATTTCTACATATTCATGTATATATTTAATATAATGCTCGAGTGTTCATAGTTTTTGTTGTTGTTGATACTTTCGTTATGGGAATTTGCTGATACAATTTTGTTTTCTCGAAAAAAAACCGGTGTTTCTTTAGAATCTTATTGGATTGCTCGTTACCCGTCTCACTGCAGCCTTTTGAATCAGCAGGTGAAGGTGGCCCGTTGGTTTTGGCATCACAGAGCACCCCTTCCTATATTGAAGCGTCAGAGACAAAAGTCCCAATGCCAACATAGTGATTATAAATGGGCTTACAGTTACTTCGGGAGTTTAAGGGGAAATAACAAATGAATTTTAAGAAAGTCCTCAAAGGCTCTCGATTAATCGGCGATTCATCAAAACGGCTTAAACTGAAACTTCCTTCTTTGTCTTCTCTTCATGGTTTCCTTATTAAGTAGAGTGGTTAATTGTGCTTTTCTGAGAGTCCTTTGTCACAGCCGGAATAAATGAAATGGAATGAAATGGTTGGATCGAGGGAGGCGCTAGCTGCACCGGACCTCCTTATAAGAATCCCTGCAGAGTATAACAATGAGTAATAAATGATGAAGATGGAGGGAAGGACGGGAGGGAGGGGGTAAACAAGAACCAACTAGGCCGACGGTATTTGCAGTGTGTTTCGACGTTGCAGCTCTGGATCAATAAAAATGTGCCTAATGTTCAGAGAGCAGAATACTTTTTTTTTTAATGCAAGTTCGTCCTCAACAAGGCTAAAAGCCTCTTGGTAAGGGGCTACGTAGAAGACGAAGACGAAGAAGACGTAAAAGCTTAGGGTCGAAGCTGAAGGAATAGGAATTGATATTTCTCTTAAAACAGGCTATAACATATATGGAAAATGCACCGACAAGGAGTTTCAATGGGATGGAGAGAGCACCCCGAGTGGGAAGGGGGGGTACTGAGTTGATTAGACTGGTGGATAATTTAACATGGAAATCTGTAGACAGATAGAGGGTGGCTAAAGGCTACAGGTAAGAAACCAGACTTACAACACGCTTCTGCACTCTGTGGCCATATTCCTCCAAAGACAACTTAATTATGCAAAGCTGACGTGCATCTATAGCAATCCGACCATCGGCCAATTATTAGTTGGCCTTGAACAAAAATGATTACCAATATTTACCGGTAATGAAAGAGGTCATTGAAAATTTAGTGAAACAAATTGTGCTATAGCAAATACAGTTCATCTGTAAAGTATGTTATAAAAACACAATTCCGGGTTC